>JANAVB010033220.1:16800834-17038334 GCA_029216955.1 Iris pallida | reverse complement strand
TGTGAAAACTGTTTTCTTTTTCTGAAAACTGTCGATTCCATTGTAATTGCTCACTGATTATTGGTTAAATTGAAAAACCTGAGATTTGCCAACTAGTTGGACACTCATCTGTCACAGACACTCTCACACACACACAGATTTTTCCTACACCATTGACACACACACATATGTAATGAAACTGAAACTGAGACACCACTATACACACACAGAACACCCATTCCCTTTCTCTGTATAACAGACCACAATCCCTTTGATTGTTGCAGTTGAGTTGCTGTTTTGGGTTTAGCTAATTGGGATAGGTATATATTGATATTGATGTGTATTTGTTAGGTTGTATTATGTATGTGGGGTTTGTAGTGAGGATATCGGAGATTGAGTAGAGATGTGCTCGTGTTAAAGTCTGGGAGTGAAAGAGGGATATTAGGTATCTGTGTTAAGCATGTGTAGGCAAGATTTACATATGACCAAGTATCATAGGAAGGAGACAACATGTAGTATTAGGAAGATAAGTTGGGCATATGGGCTAAGTAGTTGGAAGCTAGATTGATAGATAAATAAATGAATAGTTAGATGAACATTGGAGGCATTCCAACGTGAGAATTAGAGTGGATGTACTAGGGTACGTTATAGAAATAGGTAAATACTAAGAGTGTGGGATATAGGTAAATGAATAAGGTTAAGGTATAAGGTAAGGGGAAGGAGTTGACCTTTGACCTAGAATTAGTCTATGAATATAGGAGAATGCCATAAGCATTGGAGTATAGGTGATATAGGTTATGGCCTGTGGTGTCATGGTATAGGACTGTATGTATGTATATGATAATATGATGTTTTGCCTATATACATGTATGTTATATACATTAAGTATATATGATGTAAGGGTAGAATATGTGTATACATGATAATGTGAATAATGACCCTGTGAATATGTGTATGCATATATTGATTTAACCCTTCCACTGTGTACCCTCTCTCTTCACACTTTATATAATAGCATTCACTCCCTTTTCCCCCTTCCTCCTCTATATATATATATTATGTATATATCCTTTGTGTGAATCCATGGACAGTTGTATTGTGTTTATGCTTGGTGTACTAGCCTAGGCTTGGTTAGGCCTAGTGAGACTAGTGAGACTTGTTTGGCTTAGGCTTGACCTAGTTGACTTAGTTTGACTAGTCTAGTTGACTGGAGTTGACCAAAAGTCAACATTGAGTCTAGATTGACCTAGTTTGACTAGTGTAGTTGACTTAGGTTGACCCAGAGTTGACCAAGTTTGACTTGGACCTAGTTTGACCTAGACAGTTGACCAGGTTTGACTTAGAGTTGACTTTGACCTAGATTGACCTAGAAATCACGTAGATTGCATCATAAACTTCATTTACCTTGTTTTAAACATATTATAACCCATATTACTCTGTCTAGGACACTGTGACTCTGGTGCAGACATCTGATATTATACTATTCTTTTCAGAGTAGCAGACGAGTACATTCTCTGATAGTTCTTCCATTTACTTGTCGTTTACTATATTTCAGTTGTAGCTAGTTCTATCTGATTCTCTGTTTCAAACACGATTTGATATTGCTGGATCCATTTCATGCGACACTCACTTATTTATGTCTGGCCTCTATTTCTGGAACCAAATACTGGAACCACCCTGGAATCAAATACTGGAACCACCCTGGAATCATTTACTGGAACCATTCGTGTACTGGCTGGACTTATACCTATTTCGTGTCGGGTTATGGATTCACTTGTACTTGCTGGGCGGGGAAATATTGGAATAGGCATGTGAACATACCCAAATACTGGAACCACTCCCTTGGAATTATACTGGAACGATAGCCATCCCACACTTGGCCGAGTGTGCGGTGTGCCGTATTACCTACAGCCGTTCACATGTCGATCCCGATATTTTAAAACACACTGTTAGAGTATAGGCTGGACTCACCCTGGAATCATTGATCACATTGACTGGAACCGTCCCGTACTGGATTCATCTTGTATTAGATTCATCTTGTACTGGACTTACATTGGAGTTACACATTTCTATATTACAGTCTGGACTTACATCATGCTACTCTAGTTCAGCTAGATTATATTTTATAGTCTTCATTGCCATGCTTATCTTCTTGTTTAGTTATTTTCCCTTCCTTGTACCTTAACTGTTCTCTATATCATTACCTGTATAAAACTGTCATGTTTCATCAATAAAACTGCTTATAACTGCTTTATAGTTCTCTGTCATTTAATTGGGATTTCTTGATGAGTTATACTCGTTCCTGTCCTGACTGGACCTGTTGAAATTTTACAGATGATTGCCCTGAGGATACATGCCCCACATATTATGGACCCGGAGACGGGATGACTACCTTTGGCCCCGACACTCAGGAGTGATCGAGATTTAGTTTAGTAGACTAGCATATGTTTTCATGTTGAATTTGTTATAGAAGATTGAGACTTGTGTAGTATTTGAGATTTGTTTGAGAGTTGTTATTATTTAGTAGTTGTCTTTCTATTCTTAGTTAATTCTTCTGTGTTTATCTTATCGTGCTTAGACTGTGATTGAGTTACAATATTTTTATACTTGTCCTCCGTTCGGAGTTGATCATGATGAGTACATTATAATTGCGCGAGTTGCTGGTTAGATAGTAACCTAGGACAGCGCTCTACCGTCGACACTACGACGTAGGCTGGGCGTCGTTACATATTCGTACCCTCACAGTGGGTGCGGGTCGTGACACGTTTTTAGTGGTGGCCCATGCAGGTCGAGAGTCGCATTAGTGCGATATCGTGGTAGTACGGCGACTTAGTTGTACTGCTGCGAGCCTGCGATAGGATTGAGAGATAGGCTTTAACGGAGAGGTACTCAAATCACAGTTAGGAAAAAAAATCCTGCTTCAATTCATGCTATCTACATATCTTACTGATTTGTCTTCTTTGAGATAAACTGTCCTCCTTTGATTTTATCGATTCCTGCTTAGTATTGACTTCCTTTTCGATCTGTCTTCAAGATGGTGGAGACACGATCACATCGCTCTGGTACAGTAGCCGCTGCAGAGGGGTCTGCCACCTCTCAACTTCAGCAGCCAGCTCCCGGTACCGCAACCCCAGTCATGCCAGCTGGGGTGGGTGTCTCAGCAGCTTTCGGAGGAGCACCTCCACCAGCTGGGAGGCAGAGTCCGGTGATTCCCGAGATCCTTCCACCGCAGCAGCCTCCACCTGCGGGGATGGTAGATGCTGCTCATTTATTTTCTTTCGTAGAGAGGATTCTGGCGTCTCACAGCAGCAGCAGCAGCGGCAGACTGCCGATTATCGTCAGGGGATTGACAAGGCCCACCAGCTGGTTCGTACTACAGTAGAGATGGTGACTGCTCGGGGGGAGCAGCAGCAGCCTTACCGGAAGGAAAAGGATATCCAGGATTTTCAGAAGATGCATCCTGGAGAGTTCCTGGGCACTGAGGGCATCCATTATGCGGACGATTGGATCGAGCATATCGAGGAGATATTCAGACTGGCGGAGATACCAGCTCGACTCTATATCGAGGCGGCGGGCAGTCAGATGCAGGACTTAGCCCGTGCGTGGTACCAGACAGATCCCAGGGTGGGAGTTGAGGGCTAGACTTGGACGCAGTTCAATGAGCTGTTTAAGGAGCAGTTCTTTCCTGATGTGGCCTTGGGAGGTATCGAGGCACAGTTTGAGGGCCTGGTTCAGGGGAACCAGTCAGTTGCCGAGTACGCCGGGGAGTTTTGCCGGTTGGCCCGGTTCATTGATGACTTGACTGAGAAGACGAAGGCGAGGAAGTTTCGCCAATGCTTGATTAGATAGGTTCGGTCGCTGACTAAGAGCGACCGGAACGCTACCTACGCGAAGATATTTTCTGGGGCTATGGCAGCGGAGGACGACCTGGGGTTGAAGTTGAAGAGGGGTCGGGACTTCCAGGGTGGTAGCAGCAGCGGAGGTCAGGCCAAGAGGCCCCATGTGCAGGTTCAGCAGACACAAGCACCAGTGAGAGTGCAGCAGGCACAGCATCAGCATAGAGGACAGGACCGCGGGGTGCCGACTTGTGCCTACTGCAAGAAGGCAGGGCATGTTTGGGAGTCTTGTAGGAGGAGGCTGAAGGTTTGCCTATTCTGTGGGTCTGGTGCTCACAAGATGATAGATTGTCCCGCTGCACCTCCTTATGAGGGGGCTAGGCCACCTGTAGCTCAGCACCAGAGGGGCAGAGCTTTTGCGATGGCGGTCGAGGAGACCGACGCTGCAGGTGATGGGTTAGCAGGTTTATCCTTCTCATTCTTCCTCCCCACTTTCCTGTGTGATTCCCTTAGTACCTGCCAAGATATTGTTTGTGATTGCTAGATAGTGTAGCTACCCTGTTCGAGACTGTGGAATCACGACCAGTAAGAATATGTTGCATGATTATCTCTTGACCTTGATTGTTTGGGTTTGACCTAGAAAGGGTGCGACAATTTTAATTTCGAGGACAAAATTTTTCTAAGGGGGGTAAGATTGTAACACCCAGTTTTCCAGATGAGGGTATTTTTGAAATTTTATAATTATAATAATTATTATTGATATTTATTTCATATTATGATTTTTGTGTGATTTTTAATAATTTTTAAACTATTTAAAAACTGCCTTAAGTCATGACTTGTGATTTTGATGTGCTGCCAGTGAAACCTGAGAGACTGCCTGACCTAGAGCCTAACCATGTCAGTAGGATGTTTTAATTATCATTTTAAGCCTAGGGATAATTTGGTCATTTTGACTTATTTGAATTATTTGGTGATTTGTTGAATTGGTGAATTCTAGTTGACCTTGACTTGTTGAGACCTAGTGGACTAGCCTAGAACCTAACCCTAGCTATGGTAACCCTAGTCTAACTTGAGTTAACCTATTTTAGTCATTAGAGAATAGTTTTAGAATGAGGGGATTTGGTTTAGTGAATTTAAGTCATGGCTTGTGGTTTCATTAAATGACTTATGGCTTAATTATTTAATTGATCATGACTTAAGCCCATGGGCCATTTAGTGAACCCTAACCCTGATTTTTGAGCTTGTGACCAGCCACCTAGGGAATCCCACCCTATTTAATGCCTCCATCATTTAGGGTTAGCCTCCCTTGGAAATAGATCTCAAGTTTAGAAAGAGGTAAATCCCCAACTTTAGAAATTCATAGAAAATTCATTTTAATTCCTTTTTAATCCTAGTTTCTTGCATTAGAACCTAACACTCTCCTATTTTCTGATTTTGGAGTTTAATCCCAGCTTTGGGACAATTTGGGAGCATTTTGCTAGCAAGGAGGAACCCCCCATTTGGAACTTTTTCTTGCTATTTGCATCCATAGGTAAAACACCTCTAAGTGTATTAAAATTTTGTTTTCTTTGCATTTAGGGCTAGATCTAGGAGTCACCTAGCTGTCCCTGAAAATTTGGCACAATTCGTGTCAGTTTTGTGTCCGTATCGGACACGTATCCTTTTGATAGGCTAGGTGTTTGATGTAATGCCTCAACCAACATTTTGTTCTGATTTTTGAAATTTTTTTGAATGGAATCTTAGCTCTATGGCTTGCTTAATGATTTTTGTTATTATTTCCTAATTTTGGTGTCGTGTCGTGTCCACACGGGGACACGAACACGCGGGGACTGAACCATATGCTGTGTCCTGCATCACGGGCGGGTTTTCTTCTTGTACAGGACACGAGGACATGCCAAATTTTAGGAGAATGTCAGGGCACTGACTGACATGGCTCTACCAAAATTTGGGGCCATATGGTGCAGTGTGCGAGGAGTTCTCCTACTCGCACTGGCCGCACTGGCCGCGCGCGCGCGCTGTGCACGCGTGGAAATTGGCCACTGACACGGCTCTAAAGCCGACACGACACGTGTCTAGGACACGGTGCAGGGTGACACGATTGCAGCCCTATGTGGGGAGAACACGTGGGCACGAGCACGAGTCGTGTCGTGCCCTGTGTCACGCGCGGGACACGCGTGCATGCGTGCACGACGCTGCGTGCAGTCCAGTGCACGTGTGCGTGTCTGTGAGTGCTCGTGGTGTTTGGACACGCTTGTGTCGACTTAGAGGGACACGTATGAAAGTGGTAGACACGTGCACATGTGTATGATGTTTTACCAACCTTAAAATTTATCAATTTATCATGATTTTGATTTCGAAATTGGTTTTTCTCATTGGACTGATACGCGTATCAGTCTGTGTATTCTGAAAATTCATTTCCCTATTTTAAACTGATTTCCTTGTTTAAATTCCATGTTTGAAATCATACACTTGTGTATTAGACCATTACAATGTTGATTGTTGGCTGGTGTTAGGCTTTTTGGATTTGGAGTAGGTTTTGAATGTTGAACTGTCATTGACACACTATACATTGTTTGAAATTCCTGAACTCTAATTTCCCTGTTTAATTGATTTCTAATTTAGACTGAATTTCAATGTTTTATTTACCATATTGATTCATGTATACGTGTAATAGTTTACAGGAATGTTGGTTTATAGTTCGTGTTTGGGAATTAGAATTTCGAATGAGATTCGGGGCTTAATGTGTGAAAACTGTTTTCTTTTTCTGAAAACTGTCGATTCCATTGTAATTGCTCACTGATTATTGGTTAAATTGAAAAACCTGAGATTTGCCAACTAGTTGGACACTCATCTGTCACAGACACTCTCACACACACACAGATTTTTCCTACACCATTGACACACACACACATATGTAATGAAACTGAAACTGAGACACTACTATACACACACAGAACACCCATTCCCTTTCTCTGTATAACAGACCACAATCCCTTTGATTGTTGCAGTTGAGTTGCTGTTTTGGGTTTAGCTAATTGGGATAGGTATATATTGATATTGATGTGTATTTGTTAGGTTGTATTATGTATGTGGGGTTTGTAGTGAGGATATCGGAGATTGAGTAGAGATGTGCTTGTGTTAAAGTCTGGGAGTGAAAGAGGGATATTAGGTATCTGTGTTAAGCATGTGTAGGCAAGATTTACATATGACCAAGTATCATAGGAAGGAGACAACATGTAGTATTAGGAAGATAAGTTGGGCATATGGGCTAAGTAGTTGGAAGCTAGATTGATAGATAAATAAATGAATAGTTAGATGAACATTGGAGGCATTGCAATGTGAGAATTAGAGTGGATGTACTAGGGTATGTTATAGAAATAGGTAAATACTAAGAGTGTGGGATATAGGTAAATGAATAAGGTTAAGGTATAAGGTAAGGGGAAGGAGTTGACCTTTGACCTAGAATTAGTCTATGAATATAGGAGAATGCCATAAGCATTGGAGTATAGGTGATATAGGTTATGGCCTGTGGTGTCATGGTATAGGACTGTATGTATGTATATGATAATATGATGTTTTGCCTATATACATGTATGTTATATACATTAAGTATATATGATGTAAGGGTAGAATATGTGTATACATGATAATGTGAATAATGACCCTGTGAATATGTGTATGCATATATTGATTTAACCCTTCCACTGTGTACCCTCTCTCTTCACACTTTATATAATAGCATTCACTCCCTTTTCCCCCTTCCTCCTCTATATATATATTATGTATATATCCTTTGTGTGAATCCATGGACAGTTGTGTTGTGTTTATGCTTGGTGTACTAGCCTAGGCTTGGTTAGGCCTAGTGAGACTAGTGAGACTTGTTTGGCTTAGGCTTGACCTAGTTGACTTAGTTTGACTAGTCTAGTTGACTAGAGTTGACCAAAAGTCAACATTGAGTCTAGATTGACCTAGTTTGACTAGTGTAGTTGACTTAGGTTGACCCAGAGTTGACCAAGTTTGACTTGGACCTAGTTTGACCTAGACAGTTGACCAGGTTTGACTTAGAGTTGACTTTGACCTAGATTGACCTAGAAATCACGTAGATTGCATCATAAACTTCATTTACCTTGTTTTAAACATATTATAACCCATATTACTCTGTCTAGGACACTGTGACTCTGGTGCAGACATCTGATATTATACTATTCTTTTCAGAGTAGCAGACGAGTACATTCTCTGATAGTTCTTCCATTTACTTGTCGTTTACTATATTTCAGTTGTAGCTAGTTCTATCTGATTCTCTGTTTCAAACACGATTTGATATTGCTGGATCCATTTCATGCGACACTCACTTATTTATGTCTGGCCTCTATTTCTGGAACCAAATACTGGAACCACCCTGGAATCAAATACTGGAACCACCCTGGAATCATTTACTGGAACCATTCGTGTACTGGCTGGACTTATACCTATTTCGTGTCGGGTTATGGATTCACTTGTACTTGCTGGACGGGGAAATATTGGAATAGGCATGTGAACATACCCAAATACTGGAACCACTCCCTTGGAATTATACTGGAACGATAGTCATCCCACACTTGGCCGAGTGTGCGGTGTGCCGTATTACCTACAGCCGTTCACATGTCGATCCCGATATTTTAAAACACACTGTTAGAGTATAGGCTGGACTCACCCTGGAATCATTGATCACATTGACTGGAACCGTCCCGTACTGGATTCAACTTGTATTAGATTCATCTTGTACTGGACTTACATTGGAGTTACACATTTTTATATTACAGTCTGGACTTACATCATGCTACTCTAGTTCAGCTAGATTATATTTTATAGTCTTCATTGCCATGCTTCTCTTCTTGTTTAGTTATTTTCCCTTTCTTGTACCTTAACTGTTCTCTATATCATTACCTGTATAAAATTGCCATGTTTCATCAATAAAACTGCTTATAACTGCTTTATAGTTCTCTGTCATTTAATTGGAATTTCTTGATGAGTTGTACTCGTTCCTGTCCTGACTGGACCTGTTGAAATTTTACAGATGATTGCCCTGAGGATACATGCCCTACATATTATGGACCCGGAGACGGGATGACTACCTTTGGCCCCGACACTCAGGAGTGATCGAGATTTAGTTTAGTAGACTAGCATATGTTTTCATGTTGAATTTGTTATAGAAGATTGAGACTTGTGTAGTATTTGAGATTTGTTTGAGAGTTGTTATTATTTAGTAGTTGTCTTTCTATTCTTAGTTAATTCTTCTGTGTTTATCTTATCGTGCTTAGACTGTGATTGAGTTACAATATTTTTATACTTGTCCTACGTTCGGAGTTGATCATGATGAGTACATTATAATTGCGTGAGTTGCTGGTTAGATAGTAACCTAGGACAGCGCTCTACCGCCGACACTGCGGCGTAGGCTGGCGTTACGTATTCGTACCCTCACAGTGGGTGCGGGTCGTGACAGGGACAAAGGGTCGCGACCCCGCGAGGGTGAGCTAACTCCAAAAACCCGTCCTCAGTTCGGATTGCAGGCCCTGCATGAAGCCGGAATCGCTAGTAATCGCCGGTCAGCCATACGGAGGTGAATTTGTTCCCGGGCCTTGTACACACCGCCCGTCACACTATGGGAGCTGGCCATGCCCGAAGTCGTTATGTCGTAGCAATCTATCATGACTCATGCAACTAAGTAAACATAATATTATCAAGACAATTTTGAAAATAATAGGCAAGAACTTGGAAAAGAACATATAGTATAAGCAATTTCTTTGGAATCACATATTTTATAGTAGCAGTTTCATAACCTAAGCCTGCACTCGATATCTACTAGCTTAAAAGGGAAACCTAATGCATATCATCAAATTAGCAAGCAGAGAAATGGAATTGTATAACCTTGTTTATTTTTCATTTATGACAACACGATCGTCTTTTACATTCTCACTTGAAACAAGAATAATAAGAGTTATTGCTATAGATTTGATAGTGTACATTACCAAAATGGAGCCTATTTCCAGACTGCATATGTTGATCAATGGCTCATCCTGTCAGACATCCATGATGACCAACTTTAAGATGGTAAAGTTGCTCCTTACTCCTTGAATCACAAGTAAACATCCATTGAGAGAGCATAAAGTTATGCTATAAGCAGCCCCCTGTATTTTAGTCAAGGTGATGCAGAAAGGTTGACCCATCCCTTTTTTTAGCACACAACTTGATCATTCTCCTATCCTTTTATACCAAGATACAGTGGGTTACTTTAACAAACGTTAGTGACGACCAGAATTTGTACAGCTTATATCAGAAATTTCTCCAGCAGCTACTTCAATATCATGTAGGTGTGTATTATGAAAAACTGCTAAGATTTTCCTTTGGGATCTAACGCTCCAGCATAAGCCCTCTTATTTCTTTTAACCTTACTCCGTAAACCCCCTCTTTTACGTTCGGAAAACCCAATGAAAATAACAGCCAAGAAGCACAACACAGGAAGTGCCCAGAGGCCAATCATCCAAATCCTTACAGAGGATGACTTTGATACTGCACTTAACAAATCTTCATCGTGTCCTTCATTTTCCAAAGTGTTGTCAGATGTTATCTCACCCACTATCGCTTGATCTGAATTAGTATTGACATCTGAAATGGGACATTTCCTCCGCTTGTGATGGAGATGAAGAGCCTTGTTCAATGACCTCACGCATTGGATGCTTAACAAGTCCCTCTGTAGGTTATTTTCATCTGCTTTGGAGAGGGCAGAAGGATCGGGTGGTTCTGGAAACTTAGTCCAGCATGTATTCACTATGTCAGCATTCCTCCAATCAGCCTTGTCAAAGCTCCAGTTCCCAACACCGAATTTCAGTCCATAATGGAACACCTTGTAATGCACACCAGGCTCAGGAATATAACCTGGATAGATTAATATATCCCGTCTTATGATGTGCCTCAGATTTAACTGCATAAAAAATGTTACCTGTTATCTAGGGCGTATATATCATAACTTTCATACAAAACATTAGCACGCAGACTTCTACAGCCATAATAGCATACCTAGGTATAGCACCAACTATTATCATAAGGAGGTGATGTAATTATCAACATATACTAAGAGAATTGCACTCAAATGGTCTGAAGATTCAGCCAAGGTTAGAGCTATAAATAATCTTTATGAATGTTTTGCCTAGCCAGATGCTTGTTCAACTTTGGATCATGTCAGGTCAGACCGCTGACGATAAAGAAGAGTTTTCTGATCTGGAAAACACAAATCAGACTACTTCTCAGTCCATATCTTATTCGGGACTTATTCTCCAGCATAATTTTTTAATAACGTAGATGACCATTCATTCCATCACCAACAGTAATAGATATAGGTGATAATAAAGTGCAAATATAATGTCGAAAAGGGTGACCTAGTACTACGAGGCTCCCACATATGCAGAGTCTTGGGAGGGTCAAGGTGTATGCAGTCTTACCCCCATATGTAAGGCGAGGTGGTTTCCACGGTTAATGTTAAAAAGAAATTAACAATTTCCAGTCCCATTGTAAATCATCAAACTTTACGGTGGCACCCCGACTCGAGCAAAAGTATTTTCAGTAATGTTGGATAAAACATTGGTCTAAATTATTGATATTAAAATCTAGACTTTAGATTAGATATTAAAAAAATATATGGCCAGATGCAGGTGCATCTCTATGATGGTGTTTAACTATGTAAGTTGTATGGACATCTGTCATGTGGTTGAGTGAATGGTTTAGTGTCTAATCTCCCAATAAAAATAACCACATGAGTGAATGATTGAGTGAATGGTGAGTGAATGATTTGGAAAAGATGGATTTGGGATTTGAAGAAGATGATCAGTTTAGACAAAATGGATTTAGGATTTAAATAAGATATGTGATGGGGGCTAGAGTGGATTTAGCTAATAAGAATGGAGGTAAGCCAACACCTCGGGATGAGACTTGCCCACCTATCAAGCCGCATTTCCTCTCCACAGTGGAGAATGTTGAAGTTTTTTGGACAGGAAGAAGATGGATTAGGTTAGAAAAAGGAAGGAGATAGGGTTAAGATTTTGGGATTGGAAAAGGGTTTGGATTTTGTGAGGATAGAATGGTTTTATTTTCGTGGAAAACCATTTTGATGGAAGGTAGGGAACTAGTGGTAGTCCAATAATTGTATCATGTTTTTGAATATGGCTAATCAATTAAGTTTAACAATATGATATCACTATATTTATGCAATTACTATATCATTAATACTTAAACTTAGCAATTGTCCTAAATGTTCATTAAATGTATCATAGTGCTTTGTTCGCCTAACATGTATTTACAGACAAGCGGTAAGCAAGATCGAACTTGGACATATGCAACGAAGAATTCATGACAGGCCAAAGACGACGTTATAGCAAAAGATTTTTCTAAACCGTCCAACGACATTTCCGGAACCTCGCACTCGAGGGTTCCGCTACCCAGTCAACGGAGGGGTCGAGGGGGGAGCGTCCCCGTAGGGGTTCGGGAGCGAAGATCCCGAAAGATATACAGATTTTCAGATCTGCTTATCTTTGGACAATTGCCATCAAGAAAAAAGGCGTTATCAAAGTGCTCTTGATTTTTTATATTTATTTCTGTATTTGATCTTTAATTGAGTCTAGGAAAAATATGTACATCGAACGTACTTGGCACTTGGTCAGCTTCCTAGCCTCTCTACCGAAAAGCCTAACGAAGTTTCAAAACCTGTTCAGTCTATTAACCAAAGTCTCAGTCCAACATAAACCAAACTAAAGTTGGACCCTGCTGCTTACCAAGGAACCGAACTCGGACATAGCTCGGACCGAACTCGGACCGAACTCGAAACAAACTTGGTCACCTTGACCGAGTAACCCTAATGATCAGGTCCACCCAGTGTTCTAAAAATCCCTTTTAGGCGGTGCCTAGGCGTCGCCTAGGCGTTGGGCGGTCAGCAACCGCCCAAATTTCAGCACCAATCGGCCTATAGGCGGTCAAGGGAAAAAGGCGGTCCTAGGCGGCCGCATAGGCGCTCCAGGATAAGAGGCGGCCGCCTAGGACATGGCGCCTGGACAAAAAGTCGGCCGCCTAAAAAAAAAGGAAAGAAGCAGCAGCAGCCCGATACCCGATAACCCGATACCCGATAACCCGATACCCGATACTTTTTTCCTAAGGAGCAGCAGCCGCTGCAGCCCCAAATGAAAAAGAAGGAAACGAAAAAGAAGAAGAAGGAAAGAAGCAGCAGCAGCCGCAAAATGAAGAAGGAAAGAAGCAGCAGCAGCCCAGGTATTATTCTTCTTCTTCTCATCTTCTTCAGTCTTCTTCTTCTCCTCCTCTTCTTCAGTCTTCTTCTTCTCTGTCACGCCCCGCTCCCGTAGGAGCGATCGTCCTCGCTAAGGCGTGATGCCGCACGAGCCTAGATTGCGCTCGTGCAAGGCGGGTTCCATAACGGCCGATTTCAGCGGCTGCGACGGGGTCGTCGCACAGAAGTCCCAAGCAGAGACATTGAATAATAGCAGCGGAAATTTAGAACAAACACAAGTTATTCAAAAGAAGCTCTTTATTGATGTTGGAACAAAAGTTACAATGGGGCGCAAGGCCAAGATTACAATCACTCAAGCTCACTCATCTCACATTACAAGTCACTCAGCTCTCTCTCATCTCTCAAATACAAGTCTTGAGCCAGCGGATGCTTCGGAAGGCGACGTCCATACATTATGTTCTGTACAAGTCTTTACTCCATGCGGCCGCGCGCTTCGAATCGTCAAGAAACTCCGTGCCTCGACGCATCCCAGCGAGCTCTGCGCCACGAGCTTCTACCTATGCCTGCACATGTAAACTATGTGGGTGTCAGTACTCAACTGTACTGGTGGAATGAGCTCCTCGCCCACCCATACAAACCCAACACGTTTGATTTACTTTGTGCAACATAGTCCCCTTTATGATTGTCTTTCTACTCTTGCCTTAGGATCAGTTTTAGGACCGACGCGTTGGCCTATTCTGTGTCTCTAGACCATCTCGTGCTTGCAACGACAACGTTAACTCATACCTTGCCTCAAGACCCTTCTCGTGCCAACAACGTTAACCTATCGAGTCGTGTTTGCCTTACGGCTTAAAATCAGAGACGCAACTACGCGATGAGGCTCCATTTCCGTGTGACCGTGCTACGAACCCTTGCTGAGGCCGTGCCTCGCAACTCAATGAGACTCAATCATATCGCCGCCTCGCGGCCCTTTGCTACTAAATCATCTTTTGACCCATCCAACTTGTGAACTAAGGGTTACTCGACCAACTTTGCCTTGCGGCATCTCCTGACATAAACTCATGACAACTCAAACCATAACTATGCAACTTATATGCCGACAACATAGGACTCGACGCCACATCTCGTGCCGAAGCACGGTGTCTTCGTTGCAGCCAAATCTTAGGCCCAAACGTTGTCTTCTGACCGAGCACGCATTCGACTCGACTCTTGATTCACTTCACCTAATACTCGACTCAGTCCAAAGGCATATACGCAGATCGCCGCCCATGCCGACTCATCTATATGAGGTCACTAGCATAACAAGCTATACCTGGACACATAGCTTGCGGTTGGCCGGGACCCTTCCAGCGCAAGGTAGCTAGCCCCCTGGAAGTCCCCGACTAATCCGGTGCTATCGAGTCAGCACAGCTATCACCGTGTTTCCTTAGGCCGCATCGGTCCCGTGGCGCCACAGGTTGCCGTGCGGGGAAACTCTACCTTGTCGACAAGTTGTCCAATGACCATGCAAGACCCTTCACTCAAACTGACGTCTCACACAGTCATTGTACTTTCAGTGTTATCATCTCTTTCCAAAACCAAGTTCAAGTCTTCTATCCTTGAGACCCCTCAAGGACTCCTCGACGACCCACGGTCGCGAGCATTCCTTCCATGTTACCATATCATTTCATTCAACTCAATGCCTATTCGATAGTCCTTTCTCCAAAAACTCAGTAAATCAACTGTGGTTCATGCCTTAAACACTAAGTCCGTGCATCGTGCCTTAGGCCATTCGTGCTCTACGCGACACCATCGCCCAACTCATACTCCATACGACTAGCTTTGAAACCGTAGGACTTCGTGGCTATACTCAGCCGTAGAACTCATAGGACCGTGCTTGGAATGTCTTAGGTCGACCACCATCCCTTTGCCTAACTTAACCAAGCCTACAACTTAACCCAAGGGACGAGCAAAGGCTATGTCAAGCCTTGCATCTTGGAAGCGTGCATGCTTTATCGAGCATTTACGCGGGCGACGCCTATGACTTAGGCTAACTCACAGTTTGTGTCAAAGACCAACTTTTCCTTCTCCCAAGCCACGGGACGAAGGACCGAGTGTCATTTTCAAAGCACACCGTGCACCAACTCTAAGCCGACCGTTGGACCTTTCCATATTCTAATTCAATTCGACCCGTCGGGATTATTCCCTTTAGCTATGTGGATTCGTCACTTTTATTATCAAGCCTACTTGTGCAAGTTGAAAACATGCGATTTATTATGTGAAGGCTAAGATGAGGCAAGTTCACCGAAACTACCCCACCTGAGCGAGCAGTCGCCTCGACCGAGCGATGTCTTCGAGTAGCCGTTGCAAGGCTAAGTCCGAACGCCGTCGGCGTTCCTATTCCTCCGATTGACTGAGCGGGACGAGACACTACATCATACACCACTCAGAAAAAGTTTCGTCCTCGAAACTAACTGAGTATACTTATTGACTTATCACTTTACTCAACATTCAAGAACTCTCGCACACACTACGCCTATGCGTTTCCCAAATCAGAGTCACGCTCGTGCTACTCTCAATTCTTTCATTCAAGACTTACGATCTCAAAATCCTCGACACTTTCCCGTTCCTCAAGTCTCACTTGATTCAACGTATCACTTAGTTGGATCGTGCACGCATTCTAGGCGTCCCTAAAATACATGTATTTCAGCCAAGCCTCGTGATAAAGAATCCACCATCACCACTCGAGTCGGATCGTGCACATATTCAAGCGTCCTTGATATACATGCATGTCAACCGAGCTTCATGAGTGGTGCTTACACAATTCCTATCGCTCTGCACCGGAACGTCTGCCTAACCGCTAGACTATGTCTTTTAGTTAAAGTCATTCGTCAGTATTGGAATTATAGTTCCCAAACAACGATATCAACACTGGCCCCATCCTAAGGTCAAACCAAGTTTGATAGTACGGGGTTTTCTATCCAAGCTCGCATCACTCCGATTTCTAAACTTCGAGCATAGATTTCCTACACACATCCCAACGTTTTGTCGCACGGGGTCCGAGTCTTTCAGCAAAGCCATCCTACGACAACTCGCGTTCAACCAATTCCTTGACGTATCAATATCGCTCGTCCAACAAACCATCTTCGCATAGTCTATCTCTTCGAACATGTTCGACATACTCCGCTTATCAATCCTTCTCGAATCAAACACGCTACGACATAATTCATCGCTAAACCATAATTCACATTTCACATTCCCTAAGTCATCTATTCCAATTCACGTAATCGATCACAAGGTCGTCTGACTTAACAATATGTTGCGCCCCGATCTCACGCGAGTGAGATTATCCACGGTGGGCATGAATCACCATGCACGCTCCCGCGGGATAATTATCCTCATCGGGACGTAACTCTTGTTTTGCGTCTAGACTAATTCATTCTCGATGTGCGGATTGGACCTACTCAATCCTCAAGTTTACCTTCGCATCAAACCGACAAGTCGAGACAATCGACGTTGCCGCATCCTGATTTTTCGAGTTCAATCACTCCCGCGACATGAATCACCATGTCAATGCTCACGCGGAACGATCGCCCCAAATCTGACGCAACGCATGTGCGAGGCTGTAGTTGCGCTCGCGCAAGACAAGAATGTCGACGCTATGGTTATCCGCGTAACCCTCAAGACAATCATTTTCATCCAACATTCATCTCAATCAAAATCCTAAGTATTGCATCCAACCGAACAATAACACTTGCACAGTCGTCATTCGCCGAGTCAGAGTACCCCGAGTTATCGCATATCGATCTTTGATACGCCTCAATACCATCGATGATATGCGTAACCTGACGATCTTCCTTTGCTACCAATTTCGAGTCGTGCGAATGATGCCATCGTTCGACTGGATAATCTCCTCGACATTCAATTTCAAGTTCGATCATTATCCCCCGAATCCTTTACAAGATCAATTCGTTCAAATCTGAAATCACGTATCATTTATCCGTCTATCTTAAGTCATCGACCAACGTATTTTCTCAATTCACCTCATTCCTTGCTAACTCAAATCATCGGGCAACATACATTCCAATCCTCCGAGTCATTCGCGTAACTTTAAAATCAAATCTTTCATGCACGCTATCTACCTGTCGTGCTAACTTTTCGTATACGATCCGTATCAATTTCCTCGATCAAGTCATCCATTCGCACATCCTAACTTTTCCTCGATTCAATTTCATCTACTCGCTCACTTTCGCGTTTCATACTTGCGTAATCCTCAATCCCGTGCACATTTTGTGCGCGTCATTTCTAACCTGTTCGAATCAACACGTCAAACTTCAAGGCTAAACTTTATTCAATGATACTCACTCTACGGCTTTTGCATATGTGCGATGCTTGCTGAAAGACTCATCGACACCCCGAATCCTCAATCGATCGATCGACATTCCTGAGACTATCGCATACACCACTCAGGAATGAAGTCATTCAACAATTCCTCAAAACTATCATTCGAATCAAAATTGACTTTCTTCGAATCTCGTTCGAACCATTGCTTAAATTTCCAAGCACGCTCATCTATAACGCATCGACGATATCGTCGTTCGATAGTATCCCTATCGATAGTCATCCAACGTACTCAATCGAGTCTAACTCGTTCTCGTCCGACACAATTTAAATCCCGCACTCGACTTTTCTAAGGTCGACACAACTTTGGTGTATATGCCCAGTCCGACTTAGCCAACCGTGCTTACGCGAACCATCTTTTTGTTTTATCAAAAACTGTTCTCCTATGTTTTGCAAATAGATAGACTTATTGTATGGACATCCCGTGGGACATTTGAGAGAGAGCGCACCAACGATAACAACTTGCGGAAGCAACAGAGTTTTGCGGAAACATCGAAGTTAAAGAATTCAATCGATAGTCCAAGGACGTAAAGCCGTGCTCTGATACCATTATGTCACGCCCCGCTCCCGTAGGAGCGATCGTCCTCGCTAAGGCGTGATGCCGCACGAGCCTAGATTGCACTCGTGCAAGGCGGGTTCCATAACGGCCGATTTCAGCGGCTGCGACGGGGTCGTCGCACAGAAGTCCCAAGCAGAGACATTGAATAATAGCAGCGAAAATTTAGAACAAACACAAGTTATTCAAAAGAAGCTCTTTATTGATGTTGGAACAAAAGTTACAATGGGGCGCAAGGCCAAGATTACAATCACTCAAGCTCACGCATCTCATATTACAAGTCACTCAGCTCTCTCATCTCTCAAATACAAGTCTTGAGCCAGCGGATGCTTCGGAAGGCGACGTCCATACATTATGTCATGTATAAGTCTTTACTCCATGCGGCCGCGCGCTTCGAATCGCCAAGGAACTCCATGCCTCGACGCATCCCAGCGAGCTCCGCGCCACGAGCTTCTACCTGTGCCTGCACATGTAAACTATGTGGGTGTCAGTACTCAACTGTACTGGTGGAATGAGCTCCTCGTCCACCCATACAAACCCAACACGTTTGATTTACTTTGTGCAACATAGTCCCCTTTATGATTGTCTTTCTACTCTTGCCTTAGGATCAGTTTTAGGACCGACGCGTTGGCCTATTCTGTGTCTCTAGACCATCTCGTGCTTGCAACGACAACGTTAACTCATACCTTGCCTCAAGACCCTTCTCGTGCCAACAACGTTAACCTATCGAGTCGTGTTTGTCTTACGGCTTAAAATCAGAGACGCAACTACGCGATGAGGCTCCATTTCCGTGTGACCGTGCTACGAACCCTTGCTGAGGCCGTGCCTCGCAACTCAATGAGACTCAATCATATCGCCGCCTCGCGGCCCTTTGCTACTAAATTATCTTTTGACCCATCCAACTTGTTAACTAAGGGTTACTCGACCAACTTTGCCTTGCGGCATCTCCTGACTTAAACTCATGACAACTCAAACCATAACTATGCAACTTATATGCCGACAACATAGTACTCGACGCCACATCTCGTGCCGAAGCACGGTGTCTTCGTTGCAGCCAAATCTTAGGCCCAAACGTTGTCTTCTGACCGAGCACGCATTCGACTCGACTCTTGATTCACTTCACCTAATACTCGACTCAGTCCAAAGGCATATACGCGGATCGCCGCCCATGCCGACTCATCTATATGAGGTCACTAGCATAACAAGCTATACCTGGACACATAGCTTGCGGTTGGCCGGGACCCTTCCAGCGCAAGGTAGCTAGCCCCCTGGAAGTTCCCGACTAACCCGGTGCTATCGAGTCAGCACAGCTATCACCGTGTTTCCTTAGGCCGCATCGGTCCCGTGGCGCCACAGGTTGCCGTGCGGGGAAACTCTACCTTGTCGACAAGTTGTCCAATGACCATGCAAAACCCTTCACTCAAACTGACGTCTCACACAGTCATTGTACTTTCAGTGTTATCATCTCTTTCCAAAACCAAGTTCAAGTCTTCTATCCTTGAGACCCCTCAAGGACCCCTCGACGACCCACGATCGCGAGCATTCCTTCCATGTTACCATATCATTTCATTCAACTCAATGCCTATTCGATAGTCCTTTCTCCAAAAACTCATTAAATCAACCGTGGTTCATGCCTTAAACGCTAAGTCCGTGCATCGTGCCTTAGGCCCTTCATGCTCTACGCGACACCATCGCCCAACTCATACTCCATACGACTAGCTTTGAAACCGTAGGACTTCGTGGCTATACTCAGCCGTAGAACTCATAGGACCGTGCTTGGAATGTCTTAGGTCGACCACCATCCCTTTGCCTAACTTAACCAAGCCTACAACTTAACCCAAGGGACGAGCAAAGGCTATGTCAAGCCTTGCATCGTGGAAGCATGCATGCTTTATCGAGCATTTACGCGGGCGACGCCTATGACTTAGGCTAACTCACAGTTTGTGTCAAAGACCAACTTTTCCTTCTCCCAAGCCACGGGACGAAGGACCGAGTGTCATTTTCAAAGCACACCGTGCACCAACTCTAAGCCGACCGTTGGACCTTTCCATATTCTAACTCAATTCGACCCGTCGGGAATAATCCCTTTAGCTATGTGGATTCGTCACTTTTATTATCAAGTTTACTTGTGCAAGTTGAAAACATGCGATTTATTATGTGAAGGCTAAGATGAGGCAAGTTCACCGAAACTACCCCACCTGAGCGAGCGGTCGCCTCGACCGAGCGATGTCTCCGAGTAGCCGTTGCAAGGCTAAGTCCGAACGCCGTCCGCGTTCCTATTCCTCCGATTGACTGAGAGGGACGGGGCACTACATTCTCCTCCTCATCTTCAGTCTTCTTCTCCTCACATTTTTTTTTCATTCTTTTTTTGACTTTTTGTCTTTTTCTGAAGGAAAGAAGAAGGAAAGAAGCAGCAGCAGCCACAGAAGGAAAGAAGCAGCAGCCCCAGGCCCACAGCTCCCCCAGGTCTTTTCTCTTTTTCATTCTTTTTTTTTTTGTGGTGGCTGTGGTACCTACCTGTAGCACAGTAGCAATAAACACAAAGAGTCAATATATTTTTCATTTTTTAGCAGCAATATACACAAGTAATGAAGTAGAAAAAGAAAAAAAATGCAAATTATGTGGTAAAGTTTGTTTATACACGTTATTGTTTATACATGTGAAACAGAAAAAAAAATGTCTGGAAGTGGATCTCAGACGGCATCCTCTGACACCGTTAACATTTCAAGTTCATCGGTACTTAAGCGTTCCTTTACCGATGTTGGATGGGAGTATGGTGCACTAGTTGATTCTACAAATCTCGACAAATTAAAATGCAAATTATGTGGTAAAGTTTGTTCGGGAGGAATTTATAGGATCAAACAACATATAGGACATTAAGGGAAATGTGGCCCCATGTCCAAGATCAACGAAAGAAGACCAAGATAAATGTAAGGCGGCTATTGAAGCTAGTAAAACCAAAAAAAAGGAGAAGAGAAAACAAGAGAAAATTATAAGAGAGGAAGTCCAAATTGATGAGCAAGAGGAAGAGGAAATTGAAATTGTGGGATCCAAGAAAAGACCACATTTTCTTGGAGCCATGGACAAATGGACTACATACATCAACCCAGAAAGAAGTGGAGCAAATCCGACGAAGAGGCTACGACAACAAAATATGAATGAGGCATTGTTCAAGGAGAGGACGGATAATGTTCATCAATATTTGGCTAAGTGGGTGTATGAGGCCGGTATACCTTTCCATGCTATTACTCTTGAGAGCTTCGATCGGTTCGTTGAAGCGGTTGGTCAATTTGGGCCCGGTTATAGAAAGCCAAGCCAATATATGTTGAGAGAACCACTTTTAAAGAAAGAGGTGGAGAAAACAAAGGAGTCACTCAAGAAGCACGAAGAAGAATGGTCTAAAAGTGGTTGTTCAAATATGACCGACGCTTGGACCGATCGCAAAAGGAGAAGTATTATGAACATGTGCATTAATTGTGTTGAAGGTATGAAATTATTACTATATTATTTAAACATGTGCATTAATTGTGTTGAAGGTATGAAATTATGAACATATCCACTAATTTGTTTTTCCCTTTCCTTAAGGTACAAGTTTTCATTCTTCGATCGAAGCTTCAACAGATGCACATACTGGGGAATATATATTTCATTATGTGGACAAGTGCATTGAAGAAATTGGGGCAACTAATATAGTTCAAGTTGTCACGGATAATGCGTCCAATAATATGGCGGTCGCAAAGTTAGTGAAGGAGAAGAGGCCTACTATATTTTGGAGCTCGTGTGCCACTCACACAATAGACCTTATGCTTGAAGGAATTGCTAAAATACCAAAGTTTAGAGATGTAATCGAGAAAGCAAAGACGTTCACAGTGTTCATTTATTCTCATCATAGGACATTGGCTATGATGAGAAAATATACAAAAAGGCGTGATATAGTGAGACCGGATGTGACTCGATTTGCAACGGCATTCTTGACTTTACAAAGCATGTATGAGAAGAAACATCAATTTCATGCAATGGTGGAATCTTCTGAATGGGAGTCAAGCAAATTGTGTCATGATACCGCGAAAGGAAAGAAAGCATATGCTATTGTGGTCAGTGCGAGCTTTTGGTCTGGTGTAGCACTATGCTTGCGATTGTTTGCTCCATTGGTGAAGTTACTTAGATTGACCGATGGAGATAAAAAGCCATCAATGGGATTTCTTTACGGGGAGCTTAAGCAAGTAAGGGAGCAAGTAAAGGCGGTGTTCCAGAACAATGAGATGAGCTACAAGCCAATCATTGAAATCATCGATTCAAAAGCCACCGGCCGTCTTGATAGCCCCTTGCATTTGGCGGGCTACTTACTGAATCCTTATTATGCATATAAGGATACTAGTAGCTTTGATGATCCAACACTTAACGATGGTCTTATACAATGTGTTGAGACTTTCTTCTCCGACGATTTGGACATGCAAGATCGAATCATGAATAAGGAGCTAGGAAGATACAAGATGAGAGAGGGTTCATTTGGAAGAGCCTTAGCACTAAAAGGATGTACAAACAATGATGACAAGTATAATCCAGGTATAATTATTTAATAATGTTTGTCTTAAGTTTCATTGAAATTTTATTTGCTACTAATTTACTTTGATCAATAGTACTTTGGTGGTCAAACTATGGAGGTTCTACTCCCAACTTGTTGAAAATTGCAAAAAGAATTCTAGCTTTAACAACTAGTTCTTCCGGATGTGAGAGAAATTGGAGCACCTTTGAAGGGGTAAGTTTAATATAATTAAAATACTTGTAATTTACTACTTGATTATTAATTTCAACGATTCATATTTCCTACAATATCTAACTTTGTAGTTTATATTTTTTTATGTAGATACATACAAAGAAGAGAAATATGCTAGATGTGGAAAGGTTGAACAATCTAGTCTATGTGCAATTTAATGCAAAACTCATAAACAAGAAGAAAAGAGAAGTGACAGATGATGTACTACATTCTAGTGAGCCAATCCATACTCAAGGATGGGTTGTAGAGGGTGGAGATGATGATGAAGATGATAGTGGACCACATGAGGGACTTACTTGGGCAATGGTTGGACAAGCATCGGGTGCGGACGACTACTTACAACCTAGAAGAAGTAGCAGAAATGTCGTGCCAGAACAAGTAGAATCAGAAACCGAAGATGAAGGAGATGAGGACATTGAGTGTGAATCTGATGGTCCTTCTATGACTTTTGTTGATTATGAAAATGAAGAAGTGGGATCCATGCCGACGGACACTTAGAAGAAAGAGAGGAGATATTCTTATTTTGTTGCTATAATATTGTTAGCTACTTGAATTATGTTTGAACTTGTAATCTTGTCTATGTTGTCTTGAACTATGAATTTGACTTTGTTTAGTTATTATGAGAAACTTTAAATTTGGAGTATAATTTTCACTTTAGCATATTTTAATTCCTATATTTTTTGCGGTGACCGCCTAATATTAAAAGGCCGCCTAGGCCCCGCCTAGGCGGCCTAGGCGCTAGGCGGTAGGTGGCTGCCCGCCTACCGCCCAGCGCCTTTTACAACCTTGGGTCCACCTGAAGACCAGGCTCCCAACGTTCGATTTTTTGAACGTTAGGAAACCGAATTCTGCCCAAATTCGGTCCTGCATAATTCTATAAATAGAAGGAATTTCCAATTCATTTTCACTCCATCCATTCTCTTCTCTTCTATTCCTTTAAGAGTTCTAAGAGCTTTCATCTTCCTAAGTCTTACGACTCCTAGCGAAGCAAGTGCCAGTTCAGTTCGATCTAGAAGTTTGGTACGATTTGTAAGAAGGCTTGAAAACAATTTCGTTTTCATACCAGTTTTGAAGTCGGCGAGTCCTTCGTATCAAAGGCTTTGTGAAGTTGCTCGTGTCTTAGGATCAAAGCATGAGGTGTCTGTAAAAAGTTGCAAGTGCTTCGGATCAAATCTTGTGTTTCACTGCATAGTGGATTAAACATCGAGCTAGAGTTCTCAAGACTTGATTAGTCCTCTCAGAGGAAAACCGGTATAAACCTCGATGATTGTGTTTGCTTTTCGAAACTTCTTACTTTTCGCAATTTACTTGGTATATAGTTGGATATTGCTTTGTTTATAACTGCTATATTTACGACCATAAATTTTCATTGAGAATTATTATTTCCGCTGCACACACTCTATTCACCCCCTCTAGAGGTGCTCAACGTTCCTACAATTGGTATCAGAGCAAGAACTTTATTATTTAGCTTAACATCCTTAAAGTAGATTCTTATTAAATATGGAAACTTTGAGATCCCTTTATACCAACATTGGTTTAGGCCAATCTACAGATAGGCCACCTCTATTTGATGGTACCATCTACAGGTATTGGAAGACACATGAACATTTTCTTAAAATTACTATATTTTGATTTATGGTCATGTGTTGTAAATGACTAAAAAAGCCTACTATCACCTCTATATCACTTTCTCTATAATTAACAAGCCATATTATAGTTACACATAGGAAGAAAAGAAGTCAGCTAGCCTTGATGCTAAGGCAATGAATGCTTTATTTTGTACTGTAGACATAAATGAATTTAATCGTATTTCTACTTGCACTACATCACATGGGATATGAAAACTTCTTGAAGCTACTCATGAGCGCAGGTACGAAAGCGAAACTAGCGACTCCAGATAAGAAGATAGTCCCCATAGTGTTGCGAATGTATGCCTCATGGCATTGAAATCTAAGGTACAGAACAATCCTTTATATGAAGAAGAATTTTCATATGATGAACTTTCTGATGCCTTTGATAGTTTATTTGAGGAGCACAAAAAGGTGATCAATAGTTATAAGAAAGTTAGGAGAGAACTTCAGGCCCTAAAGGCTGTATGAGAAACAGTCTCATACACTGGATGAAGTTAGAGACACATTTTCTTCTAATGACACTGCTAATGTTGATACACTTCAGCTGAGTCTTAATAATGCTCTTGAATGCATTAAGAGAAGAGAATGCTAGACTAAAGGAAGAACTTGAGTCTGAAAAGAAGAAGTTCTCCATTGCCTTTCTTCAAATCGATGTGCTTACAACTAAATATGATGATATTTGTGCCATCAATAAAAAGCTAGAAATTAGATTGGGTAAACAAATTTTTCAACCCAAAATCCAGTCATACACGAGGCATATGACACAACCCACAGTCACTTCCAAGAAATCCTTCAAAAAGGAATCGGGCACAACCAAGTTTAGGCACAATCATGCTTATTATTATAGTCAAGACATGACACCAAATCACGTTCTCACACTGCTGCACATATCACTAATGTTAATACTTTCTGTCATTATTACGGTATGAAAGGACACATTTCTAGTCAATGTCAGAGTAAGAAACTTGTTGATATGAACTTGTGCAAATGGGTTCCTAAGACTAACAAATGTGGATCCAAGTTTTGGATACCAAAGTCTTCGCCTCTTGGTGCAGGTGAAGCTTCTTATATCAAGTAGAACCATGGAATGTGTTGGTGATTGCAAAGCTACAAAGGTCATCTTCTAAGCAATTGCACCAACACAAACGTGGCCACTAGAGCCAATTTGGTAGCATGCTAAACGATTATTGTTAAATGATTTTATTTATAGAATCTAGCATGTTTTAATTAATATTTTACTACTAGTTCTCATTGATATTCTTTAGTTGTTATTTAATTGAATCAGTGTGATATGTGATACTAGCATGCTAAGTTTAATTCTCTTATAATCTAGCATGACTAGTTGTTAAGTTTAAATGTTTAAGTTCACACCATGTAGACTTTTACTTGTTTTCTATTAGTGTGACACATTTATATATGCATGTTATATTTTTTCAAGTCCTTATAAAGCATGAATATCACTCTAGTCTATAGAATATTGAGTTCTAATTTTCTCATTTATTAGTGCATGTTTTTAGTATACATATTTTCTATATATATCTCTATAGTGCACTATGAAAGCCATTTTGAATTTTTTTTTAGCAATTTCTAGTATCTAGATTTCCTGATCTTGATAATTTTACCTTGCTCATTTTTTGTGTAAATATTCTCTTATATTTACTGTTACCTAATGATTTTTTAGCACATATGGATACATGTAATTGATACATTTTATACCTTATGTATTTAGCTCCAACGATTTGAACCTTTTCTTTTGAGATTTTTCAATTCCAGAGAATATACTTATTTTTATATTGCATAAATTTCTTTTAATCTTTGTTTATTAAAGTAGATATTATTTTTGGGTATATGCCGAAAGAGTCCTTATGTCAAAGAGGTGTAAATAGCCTTGAGCGACATGATACTTAAGTGTCTTCGGACCATCGCTAGCTGGGAACTGGTCCCTACAGCTAATCCAAGAGTGATCAACACTTTATAAACTAAAAAATTATTGAGGTCTATATGCAACTACTATGTAATTCTGGACTTTGGACTTTCTTCTCTAAAGATGATTATTTTCGTTTTCATGATGATTTTATAGTCTTATATGTATTGAGCAAAGGGAAGAAAGAATCATATCTTGGAGATCCCTTAGATTTTGTGATTATCTATTTTATGCATATAAATATTTTTGAACTATATACGCATATTTTAAGGGGGAGCAAGTTACTTGTTTCAATTCATTTATACCCTTAATATATGGTATACCTAGTTTATCATGAACACATTTTTTTTCCACTGTTCTAAAAGGCGGTCTAGGAGGCCGCCTAGGTCGCGCTAGGCACCTGGTGTCCGCCTAGACCCTCGGACGTTCGACTATGCATGTTTTTGGAGTTTTATGGACTTTTTCTGCAATTTTTAGTAGATTTTTTGTATTTTATTTATTTATTTTTGAGCCGCCTAGATCTAGGCGGTCGCCTAGACGACCGCCTAGACGACCGCCTAGGCAGGCTAGGTGCTAGGCAGCGGATGTCCGTCCGACTAGCGCCTAGCGCTTTTCACAACCTTGATTTTTTCTTGAGAGTGTTCATGATTTTTAGTGGGTTTATGAGAGAATATGTGCTTGTCCTTTATCTCTTCTTGGTTCCCTCTTATTCATGGGTTGATAAGTTAGAACTTTCCTATATTATCTTGATTTACTTATCGTGACGATTACTGAGATTTTATTGATTTGGCTTTCCTTGCTGATGTCTTATCCAAAGTTCATGATTATCTATGCTTAGATTGGTAATACTTTGCGGGGGACCATTCAAGTCGACTGAATTTCTTCTTCACAAGTATTATTTCTCCTTTACCTTCATGTTTATCTAATAGATATTCATATAGCATGCTAAGGTAATTGAGTTCAAATACATGAACTTGGATAAGTGGATAAATTTTGCATATCTATTCGATCTATTTTCAATGATTATACTCTTTTCCTACCTTGATCTTAATTTCATCTTGATCATGATTGTATATGTCTTCCTCCTGCTTTGTTGTATTTACTTAAATTGATTTTATATTTATCACTTAGTACGTGAGAGCTTATTTTTTGATCATGTCAAAGGGGAGAAATAAGTTTAAGTTAGCACTATGTGCTTATTGCCTTTTTAGTGATATGTGCGTATTAGTGATATGAAATTATATATATATATATATATATATATATATATATATATATATATATTAAAGAGAGAATGAGCTATGCTAGGGTTTCGGGATCGGACACGAGCGACCATGGGAGATCGCGACCCGGCACCGGGGGTCCCCCCCGTACGTAGGACCCCGGCGCCGGGGGTGGGAGCGGACCGGCGGGCGGCGGCGGCAGCCAGGCAGACGGCGGCGGCGATCGATCTAGCGCGGGAAGCAGGGGTTGGGGGACCGCGGGTGGCCAGGAGGGAGCCCAGGCGGGCGTTGACGCCCAGGCAGGCGTCCAGAGGGGCACCGGCGGCCAGGCGGGCCGCAAGGAGGTGGAGGCCAGCCAGGAGGGCGGCCAGGCGGCTGCGGCTGGCAAGGGCACCCAGGCGGGCGGCGTTGGTGGCCCCGCGGGCACCAGCACGGGGGGTGGTCGGAAAGATCCCGGCGGCCGGGGTGGGCCGATGGCGGTTGCTGGGGGAGGATTGTCGGGAAGGGCGGATCGATGGGTTCCAGATATTTCTAGAATTCCTGATTTCCAACCTGGATATGGATCTTGCTCTCAGGAGGGCCAGGTGGAGGGAGGTGGCTGGACAACGGTTACGAGACGTCGGGGGACCAAGGTGGGGGGCGTACAGACCCCCCAAAAGACGCGCTTCTCTACTGAGAGGAGACCGAGCAGGGGTTCGGGGTTGCGGACATCGTCCCGTGGCCCGATGGCGCCTTCTGGGAGACCGATGGGCTGGCGGCCCAAGACGACCACGGCAGAAAAAGGGAAAGGTAAAGTGGTGGACCTGGGAGGTCAGGGCCCATGGTCATCTACTCCTGGGGTTGTCCCTCGTTCACAGGGGGCGGTTCCCCACCCAGCGGGAAGGTCCTGGGCTGATATTTGCAAACCGGTGGGACCTAAAAGTTCCACTTCCATGGAGTACGTGCCGCCGAAGAAGGTGGGGAGCGGCTTCCGGGCCTCGTTCCCTGCAGAGGAGATTGAGAATGTGACTGCCTTATGGGAAAACACACGGGTTCTGTACGTCCTGGGAAACAAACCATTCTATGAGCAGATCCGGGAGTATGCGACGCGGGTCTGGCAGCCAAAAGATAGTATGGAGATATTTGCTAGGGAAAACGGCTACTACTATGTGAAGTTTGGGCTAGCAGAAAATGTCACCAGGATCCTGCAAGGCGGTCCGTGGACGTTCGATGGCAGGTTGATCATTCTGAAGGAGTGGATCCCTGATTTGCGATGTGAGAAGGAAGTCTTGAACGCCATCCCGGTTTGGATACGCTTCCCGGAGTTTCCTGTACGGTTTTGAAGCATTCCATTGTTGATGTGACTTGCCAACTTGGTGGGCACCCCGATCAAGGCTGATGATACTACAGCCTTTCGGTCGAGGTTGATGTATGCCTGGATATTCGTTGAGATCCGGGCTGGAGGGGAGATACCGAGTCTACTGGAGTATGAAGTGCCTTCTGGAGAGGTCCTAACCCAGAAGGTGGAGTATGAATGGGTTCCCCCAACCTGTTCACAGTGTGCGTGTTTCGGGCATCTGGACAGTACATGCCCGTCAGGAGGATCACAGTCGGGGCCGAATCCGCCCCCTATTGAGGTGCCTGGCACAGCACAGGCGATGGAGTCTGTATCCGGGGACGACAGAGCGAAGGATATTATGTAGGAGGGGGATCGACCGATGGAGGAAGCTGGGGGACTGAGCCTCACTATCTCGCCCCAGCCGGCTCCCCCTAGTGGAACTTTGATCACCTTCTCGGCGTAGAGGAATATGGTCACCAGAGGTATGGTGGCCTCGGGGAGAGAGGAGCGGGGCGATGGCGGCTCTTATGAGGAGAAATTCTATAGCAGGAAGAGACGTGCTGGACCACTGCGTGATGGCCCCCCAAGTGTGGGGGGACATTCCCCTGATAGGGATGAGGCGCTCTGTGTAAACAACCCGGCCTGGGCACTGGTGCTCTCCCAGGTAGTGACCCAGCAGGCCCTACTGCTGGGATGGAGGAGGATATGACAGCGACGGATGTGGTACTACCCCAGGTGCCAGTCCAGGTGACATTCAGGAGAACCTACCTCTCAATAATTAATGGCAGTAATCGCTTGGAACGTGAGAGGTGCGTATTCGTTAGGAAGATGGAGGGAGATTTGTGGGGTCTTACACAGAGAGAAGTGCGACATCTCTGTCCTGCTGGAGACTAAGATTAAAGGGGAGAAGACTCTTACTCGTCGGACCCTATCTCATTGGGTCCAACTCCACAACTTGGCACTTTGAGACATGGCAAGGATCTGGGTCAGATGGAACTCAAAGAACTAGGATGGGGACTTGATTTTGATGACGGAACAGCTGATTGCCATCTCTTTTACGAATAAGGGTGGCTTTCGGTTCTTACTGGGAGCGGCATACGGCCACAATGACAGGCGGCGTCGGGAGACCTTGTGGAGCGACATATCCAGGGTAGCTACCGCTGCTGACTCTTCGCACCTGCCGCTTCTTCTGATGGATGACTTCAACGCCCTACTACACAGAGGGGAGAATTCCCCCCATCAGGGTTGGCTTCACAGACCGGCCTACTGTGAGGCCGCGCCCCTTCTGGTACAACAACAGCCGGAATCTCTCAGAGGGTTACTTGGAAGCTGTTACGGAGGGCCTTACTTGCCGCTAGGAGGGTACGGCTCAGTATCGTATGGTGCACCAGCTCAAGTCCACGAAGAAGGCCTTACGGAGCTGGGTGAAGGGTTTGTCCAAGACTTCACTAGAAGATAAGGAGACGGAGCTACGGACCATCCAACAGGACATGCAATCTAATATGATGAATGGGAACCTAGCAGCGAGAGAGATGGAGCTGATCGGGGAAGTTAACATTTTGCGACTGCAGAAGGAGATTAATGCGGTCCAGCGCGCTAAATGCTCCTGGCTTAAGGATGGTGACCGATGCTCCAGGTTCTTCTATGATGTCATTCGGACCAGACAGTATCGGAACAACATTTTCCAGCTGCTTGATGCGAAGGGTAATCTGGTGGGGGAGCCGGCAAAGATCCAAGAAGAGGCTGTCAGGTACTACTTGAGTTATATTTTCAGACTGACTATCTGTCTGCGTTCCCGGATGTAGTTACGAAGAAGTTGGTGACTCCCTATGGGAATAGCCTACTACTTGCTCCTGTTACTATGGAGGAGGTGGAGACTATTATCTCGATGGCGGACCCCAACAAAGCTCCAGGCCCAGATGGTTTTAGCCGTGGGTTCTACAAACGACACTGGGATATTCTGAAGTTCTAGGTCGTTGAGGCGGTACAGGAATTCTTCACCAAAGGGAAGCTAATGAAGGAGCTGAACCACACCTTCTTGACACTTGTGCCAAAGGAGGGTGCGACATCGCTGGCGGATTTTAGACCTATTGCGTGCTGTAATTATCTCTACAAGATAATTACGCACCTCATGTGCCGGCGTATGGAGGGGATCATGCAGGACTTAGTCTCTCCGAACCAGGCAGCTTTCATTAAGGGGAGGTCGATTGCGGAGGATAGCCTACTTGCACATGAGATGGTGAGGGGCTTCAACAAACCTGGAGGGAAGAAGGCGTGTGTGAAGCTGGATCTGAGGAAGGCTTATGACATGGTCAGTAGGGACTTCCTGTGCTACCTGTTGACTGCTATGAGGTTCGATGATCGCTGGGTAGCGAGGATTCGGGAGTGCATCACGACCTCCACCTTCTCTGTCCTCATCCAGGGTACCCCGTATGGATTCTTCCACAACAACCGTGGACTCCGGCAAGGTGACCCTCTGTCGCCTTACCTGTTCACGCTTGTCATGGAATATTTCACTTGCTTGATGGACATGGCGGTACATCGTGGGAGGCTAGTTCCGTTGTTCAGGAGAGTCGAGCCACCGATCACCCACTTCATATATGCCGACGACCTCCTGGTATTCATTCAGCCGTCTATGGAGGGCTTGCACACGATCTCGGAGATTATGGGTGAGCTGGAAACCCTATCAGGACTCCAAATGAACAGAGAGAAGAGCAGGGTTTACTTCAGTTCCCATTGCCCCCAGAAGGAGGAACGAGCCGATGCCCTGGGAGTAGAGAGGAGTGATCTCCCGGTGAAGTATCTAGGGGTCCCTCTGACAGTCAACTATGCTCAGGACCAGGACTGTCATAGTCTGGTGGAGTACGCCCAGCGGAGGGTCGAGGGTTGGCAAGCCGCTGGTCTCTCTTTTGGGGGCCGCATTGAGTTGGTCAGATTGGTTATCTCGGCTTTGGCTCAGTTCTGGCTGTAGTCTATTCTGATTCATGTTGCCACCTTTGAGAAAGTAGAGCAGATATGTGCAGACTTCATTTGGAGGGGAGGCATGCATGCGATCTCCTAGGAGTAGCTTTGTCCGCCAAGGAAGGAGGGAGGAGTGGGACTTCGACCCTTGCTGGAGGTCAGGGAGGCCTCGGCGCTGAAGCTGGCATGGAGATTCATTAATAGGGGGTCTCTCTGGACCGATTGGATGCATAGTAGATATGTGAAGCATGCCAACTTCTGGACATGTACCACTGACAACAACTACACCGTCACGTTCAAGCTTATCTTGAGGCGCAGGGAGGTTCTACAATCTGCCATCCAGAGGATCATGAAAGATGGAACTGGAACGGACCTCTGGCAGGATCCGTGGATAGATCGGCAATCTCTGTTGGAGATCATGGGAGTCAGGATGCACCGGGAAGTTGGAAGGGGGCTGACTTGCCAACGCATTATCCGGAATAGAGGTTGGAGTCCTGTGTCATACCGCCATACTGTGAAGCTTGGAGAGGTGATCAACACGGTTATTTTGACCCGGCACAGCCAGCTGACTGCTGGATCTGGGACCCGCCGGGAGATTCGGTAGGTTCGGGGAAGTTCAGGTTCCAAAGCTGTAACGCCCCAGAACCAGAATACTGGAGAGCGGGGGCATACATAGCCAGCTACGTATAATGAAATGGAATCCACCCCACTATACGGTCACGGCTGTCCAGATATATGAGAGTTTAACTACAATCCAACAGTCTCCTATGGTCAATAACAAGCCTAATGTCTCAATCTCAAGCAAGCAAGTAAGGTTACAAGATGTAAGATCACCAAATATACAATAGTAAGGCGTCCCAAACATTACATATTCAGCTGATCATGAATCTAGTCGTTACAAAATGTGAGGACTAGCAAGAGTTTAGTCATACATGATCAACCCTAGGATCTGTCAATCATGATACAGCCCGTAGGAAGACAATAATAGGGTATGCAATACGAGCTAACAGGTGTTCGCCGGCTAAAGGCCTCAAAATGAAATTTTTACAATGGAGTGGAAGAGCAAAAATAAACCCACTCGTTGCCCTGGTCGCGCCTGATGGTCACCATCGGGCTGGAAGGTCGGTAGATCCTCTGAAGCTGCTCCGAAATCTGGCCACACAAAACCAGCTGGGTCAGATCCCAGAAGAGCAAGTGCCACAAAGGAGGCTTCACTTAAGAACTAAAACCAGCACATCAGAAATAAATATTAAAAAAAGCAGTTACAAAAGAGCTTGGCAATAAAGAAGAACAACAGTCATAGTGGAGTACGAGGGAACCATTCAAGTAGCCGGGTCACAACCCTTAAACCAAACAAGGACCGGGGTTGTAACCCTTCACCTGAATAGAACTCCGTCTCCAATTCCTGTTGGTAAGGTAAAACATTACAAACATGACGTGGGGTGCAATAAGACAATAAACCAAGAGGGGACTCAGAACTGCTCCGGGAGCCAGGTTACAATCCTTAAACCAAACAAGGACCGGGGTTGTAACCCTTCGCCTGAACAGAACTTAGCCCCTGATCTTTATTGTTAAAAGTGACAATTATGCGATCAAGCCTGCAATAATCGAGCACTGAAACTACACCATACAATCGTTCCCGGCCAATCAGTGACTACGGCTTTCTACATTAGCTAATTAGGGTTATCACAACATGCAGTGAGATGTTCCTCCAGCCACAAGCCCTGCAGCTAATCCAGGTTTTCCAGGCGACTTGGGTTCATTAAGCAGTGCCTCGATCTTTTCCATATATCAGTGAATTTACACTCGTGCCCTACTCGTCGGCAGGCTGCAAGTCCCACAATGGTGGCCGGGATAACGGGATCGCCTGTAACTGGGGAAATCTCTCATGACTACTGAATTAGTCTAGTTATTAGCCTTAGCCATTTACAGTAGGTACCCCTGACCGTGGTACTCAGGGATCCCTGTCCTAGACATGATGCAAACATTACCGGTTCAATTGTACAAACACAATCACCTACGGTGTCCAGGCCATCCAATCTTGTCATGTCATGTTCACTGTCAGGAGTGCGCCGCGTCGGGCCACTATCATGTCATGTCAAAAGTGCACCACAACGGGTCACTATCATGTCAGGGAACAATTAATTTAGCACAAGTACACATTTAGTAATTAAATATTAGAAGGGACAAAGGCTGTGGGGGACTCATGCGGCTCGGAAAATTTCCATGCGGCCAGCAGTCACTTGGCCATATGCGGCTGAGCAAAATATAAGCCTGCTAAATATATAAACATGCATGCTTGCAGACAATTGCATTTAATACATTAATATAATGCATTAATGAAATGCATTAAATAATGCATTAATACATTAAATACATTATATTAATATATATTAATATACAAAATATATTAGTATACATTATATTAATATACACTATATAATATATTAATATATATTAATGTATGCTTGCATGCATTAATATATTGCATTAATATGCATGCGGCTGATTTGTTCCCATGTTCCCATATGCGGCTCACTATTGGCATTGCATGCAAGCAATGCCACAAGCATGCATTAATATAATGCAAGCAATGCCACGTGGATCACAATGCAAATATGCATGCAAAGCCATGTGGGTCACAATGCAAATATGCATTAATATAATGCAAGCAAAGGCTTGCATTTGTATGCGGCCAATGGACTTCTTAAGCCATATGCGGCTAAGAAACTGTAATATGCTAACACTTGCATGCATGAAATATGCATGCAAGCTTGCTAACCATGCATTAACTAATGTACGTAAAGGCAAGAATGCATCTAGCAAAGGTATTAAACAAATGCATCTTAACAAATGCATTATACCAATGCATTAAATAATTGCATTAAATATGCATGCATTAATCTAATGCAAACAAAGGCAAGCAAAGGCTTGCATTTGTATGCATGCATTGTATGCGGCTGATGGTGCAAAATGCAATTTTCTAATGCATTAAATGTAAAGGCATATGCTGATGCATTATGGCTAATGCATTTCTAATGCATTAATGTAAAGGCATGTGCTGACCATATGCATGCGGCCACAATAGAGAAAAGGGGGGGGGGCATATGGCCATGCGGCCATGGAATTTCCTTATGCGGCCAACATGGCGCCATGCAATTTATTGCATGCTGCTATTTGGCTAAGTACTTAATTAATGCTCATGCAATTGCCCAAGCCCATATGCGGCTAAGCACTGCTTGCTAGTGCATGCAAATGCCCAAGCCTACATGCGGCTAAGCACCGCTTGCTTGCACCAATATTTAATGGCCATACAATTAATGCTCATGCGGCTCAGAGTGCAATTAATGGCTCCCACAGAGAACATGTCCAAGAAAAATACCATGGCTTCCATGCTCCTTCCAACCACAATAGGAACCCAAATCCAGACTCCCGTAGGTCAAATTTGGATAAAATGGAATTCTCTACATCATGGAACCATCAAATAGCAAAAATATGCAGGTTTGATAGATCAAAACTCCTGAAAATCGAAAATACCACAAAGCTAGATTTACAAGAATTTAACCATGGAAATAGAAATTGCTAAGTACTAAAGTGGGTTAGAAACACATGAGGAAGACAATGGAACAATAAAAATGGACTTCCTCCATGAAGCAAGGTGCACTTGCCTAAACCTTCCACTCTCAGGTTGGTGGAGAAGTAATGGTGGGGAAGAAGAAAGTTAATGTGGAGAGAGAAATGTTTGGTGGGATATTTAATGAAGAGGGTGGTGGTAGGTGGGAGTGGTTTGGTTCACATAAAATCAAGCAAAACCGAATCATGCAAAACCAAGCCGAACCAAGTCAAGTCGGGCCGAACCAAACAAGGAGACATGCAATACGGGTCTAAATATGCACACGTATACTAAAATACGTAATACGAACAATGGTCATTACAAAAGCTGCTATAATCTCGTTCGTCGTTCATTCCCTCCCAGTGCTGACTAGGCGTTCATTTGGTGTAAGGGACTAGCTAGGAAGATGCAGCTTTGTGTTCACCGACTTCTACTGGGCCGCCTGCTGACGAGGGATCGCCTTATTTCTTTTGGGATTCAGGTGTCTGACCCAAGTGTGTGCTATGTGGAGGGGAGAATGAATCTATGAGATACCTTTTCTTTTAGTGTGAGGTGACCTGGCATATTTGGTCAGAACAAGACAGGGCGCTAGGCGGATGTGACTCTGGAAAGTGGATCGGTGATATTATCACTGAGATTCGGGACAGAAGAGGGAGAGGGCAGGGCTGGTTCAAGACCGCTAGAGTACGGCTGGCTGCTGCTGTTTAGCATGTATGGAGGGAACGAAACCGCCGCATATTCGAGGGGCTTATCACCCCACCTGTAGGCATCCTCCATAACATTAAATTTGATGTAAAATCGATGGATATATGATGAGTGGGACTCCCACTCTGAGTGTATGATTGTATGATTTGTTGATTTGGAATAAAATTTACCATTTTTCAAATATATATATATATATATATATATATATATATATATATATATATATATATATTTGGAAAAAGGGTAAATTTTATTCCAAAATCAAATCATACAATCTTACAATCATGGATAATCCCACACCCAAATAGGGTGCCATGGCAGTTACATCAAATTTTATATTATGTAGAATGCCTATAGGAGGGGTGGTTAGTCCCTAAAAAATGCAACGATTCCGTTCCCTCCAAACATGCCAGACGGAGGCTGCAAGCCGTAATCTGGCAGTCTTAAACCATATCTGCCCCCTTCCTCTGCGGGCTCGAATCCCGGTAATGATGTCTCCGATCTCTCTACCTGTGTCACATCCTCCCAACGTTCTGCGGCACTGCTCAGTCCAGATATACCAGGACACCTCACACTCAAAGAACAAATGTCTCATAGACTCATCTTCCACCTCACACAGTGTACACTTCGGGTTGGGGACTTGAATCCCAAAGGAGATGAGTCTGTCCCTTTTCAGCAGACGACCAAGCAGTAACCGGTAAACACACAACTGCATCTTGCGGGCCAGTCCCTTGCACCAGATGAAGTCATAGTCCGCACTAGTAGGAGAAGTACGATGCACAAGGCTGTAGCAGCTATTAAACCGGAACTCCCCGGCACCACCAGTAGCTCCCGGCAGATCCCAGGTCCAACAGTCTGCTGGCTGACTCGGATCAACATCAACCGTGCGGATAGCCTCTTCAAGCTCCAAAGTATAGCGGTATACCTCTGGTCTCCACACTCCATTTCAAATAATATGCTGGCAAGTCAACCCTCTACCAGCCTCCCTGTGTGTTCGGTCCCCCAGTATATCTATCAGAGATTGACGCTCTAACCATGGATCTCACCAGAGGTCAGTCCCAACTCCATCTCTGATAATCCTCCGGATGGATGATTTTGAGTACAGCTCTGTGTCGCAGAATATGCTTGAAAGTGACCGAGTGGTTGTTGTTGAGGGAGCATGTCCAGAAGTTGCCCCCTTCACATACCGACTGGACATCCAATCAGCACATAACGACCCACCTTTGATGAACCTCCATGCCAACTTCAGACCAGAGGCCTCCCTGACAGACAACAGGGGTCTAAGTCCCACCCCTCCCTCCTCCCGAGGGCGGCAGAGCTGCTCCCAAGAGATCGCATGCATGCTCCCTCTCCAGATGAAGTTGGCGCAAATGCTCTCCACTTTCTGGATGGTGGCGACAGGGACTAGAATAGACTGGAGCCAAAACATGGCCAGTGCCGAGATGACCGATCTAACTAGCTCAATGCGGCCACCAAACGACAGGCCGGCAGCCTGCCACCCTTCGACCCTCCTCTGGGCATACTCTACCAGACTGTGACAGTCCAAATCCCTCGCATAATTGATTGTCAGAGGCACCTCTAGATATTTTACCGGGAGGATGCCTCTATCAACGTCCAGAGCTTCCGCACGTTCCTCCTTCAGTGAGCAAAGGGAGCTGAAGTAGACAAGACTCTTCTCACGATTCAGTTGTAACCCGGAGAGTTTATCCATTTCTCCCATAATTCCAGAGATCGTGGTCATTCCTTCCATAGAGGGTTGGAGGAAGACTAGGAGATCATCAGCATAGATGAGATGAGTGACAGAGGGCTCGATCCTCTTGAACAACGAGACCAGCCTCCCACTGTGAACCGCCATATCCATCAGGCAGGTGAAGTACTCCATGACGAGTGTGAACAGGTAAGGGGACAGAGGGTCGCCTTGCTGGAGTCCTCTGTTGCTGTGGAAGAACCCATACGGAGTACCCTGGATGAGGACAGAGAAGGTAGGAGTCGAGATGCACTCTCTAATCCCTGCTACCCACCGCTCGTCGAATCCTATGGCTAACATCAGGTGGCACAGGAATTCCCTATTGACCATGTCATAGGCCTTCCTCAGATCAAGTTTCACACACGCCTTCTCCCCTCCTGGTTTATTGAAGCCTCTCACCATCTCATGCGCCAGAAGACTGTGCTCTGCAATCGATCTCCCCTTGATGAAAGTTGTCTGGTTCGGAGAGACCAAGTCTTGCATAATCCCCTCCATGCGCCGGCACATAAGGTGCGTAATTATTTTGTAGAGATAATTACAGCACGCTATAGGCCGAAAGTTTGCCAGCGAGATCGCTCCTTCTTTCTTAGGCACTAGGGTCAGGAAAGTATGGTTTAGCTCCTTCAGCAACTTCTCCTCCGAAAAGAACTCCTGGACCGCCTCAAGCAACGGAACCATCAGGGCATCCCAGTGGCGTTTGTAGAAGCCACTGCTAAATCCATCTGGCCCCGGGGCCTTGTTGGGGTCCGCCTTCATGATGATAGCCTCCACCTCCTCCAAAGAGACCGACGCAAGTAACTGGCTATTCCCATAGGGCGTCACCAGCTTTTTTGTAGTGATATTCGGAAACATAGAGAGAGAGTCAGTCTGAAAATATAACTCAGAGTAGTACCTGACAGCCTCCCTTTGGATCTCTGACGGCTCTCCAACCAGTTTGCCCTTACCATCAAGCAGGTGGGAGAGATTGTTCATGTGTTGTCTAGTCCGGATTACATCATAGAAGAACTTGGAGCAGCGGCCGCCTTCCTTGAGCCAGGAGCATTTAGCGCGTTGGGCTGCACTAATCTCCTTCTGCAGCCGGAGGATGTCGACTTCCCCAATCAGTTCCTTCTCCCTTGCCGCTAGGGGCCCATTCAGCATATCGGATTGTATGGAATTCTGGATGGCCCTGAGTTCCGTCTCCTTATCTTCCAGGGAAGGCTTGGGCATTCTCTTCACCCAACTCCGAATAGCCTTCTTTGTGTGCTTGAGGATGTGGACCATACGGTACTGAGTCATGCCCCCTTAGTCTGGCTAAGAAGACCATCTCCAATAGCCTCGGAGTAACCTCCAGAAAGAAACCAACTGTTGTTGTACCGGAAAGGCCGTGACTTCCAGGTAGGCCGCTTTGTGAAGCCGACCCTGATAGGGGAATGATCGCTCGTCCCAGCAGCCAGGCCCTCTGCCACAGAGTTTGGGAAGCGACGGAACCACTCCCCATTTTCCAGAGCTCTGTCCAGCTGACAAGCAACTCTGTTGGTGACCGCTTTGTTATGCCAAGTCCAGATGTACCCAGTTCGTTCCAAGCCCTATAGGCCCGACTCAAGAAGACACCTCTGGAGGATCTGATCTGGGACAGGTCTGCCTCCCACCTTCTCCCTTCTGTGAAGGAGAGCATTGAAATCACCCATCAAGAGCAGCGGAAGATGCAAGGAGTCAGCAATAGCAGCCACTTTGGCTATATCCCGCTAAAGGCTCTCCCGACGCCGTCTGTCATTGTGGTCATAAACCGCCCCCAGCAAGAACCGAAAACCACCTTTATTAGAGAAGGAAATGGCTACCAGCTGCTCCGACATCAAAACTAGATCCCCGTCCTAGCTATTGTTATTCCATTTGACCCAGATCCTCGCCATGTCGCAAAGCGCCAGATTGTGTAGTTTGACCCAATGGGGGGGGAGTCCGTCGTGATAGTGCCTTCTCTCCTTTAATCTTAATCTCCAGCAAAACAGAGATGTCGCACTTCTCTCTGCGCAGGACCTCACAAATCTCTCCATCTTCCTAAGGAGCATGCACCCCTGACGTTCCAAGCGATAACCGCTATTAATTATTAAGAGGGTGGGTCCCCTGAAGCCCTTCTGGACCAGTACTCGGGGATGGTACCACGTCCGTCAACGCCATGTCCTCCTCCAACCCAGGAGTGGTGGTATGCTGGTTCGCCGCTTGGGAGAGTATCAGGGTCCAAGCTGGGTTTGTCCACACAAAGAGGCTCGTCGTGGCTAGACGAACGGCCCTCCTCCCGGGGGTGCTCGTCACGAAGGTCAGCATATCGCTTCCTACTATGAACTCTCTCCTCGGATGTACCTCCATCTCCACTATGCTTTTGCCCCGAAGCCGTCATGCCTCTGGTAACCCCTCCTCTGTGCGGAGAAAGTGACCATAGCCCCACTTGGGTGTACCGTCTGAGGTGAGATAGTCAGACTCAGTCCACTGGCATCCTCCATCAGCCAGTCCCCCTCCTGCAGGGCCCCCTCGGCTCTCTCATCCCCACTAGCAGTCTCCATCACCCTAGATGTTCCAGGTTCCTCAGCTGACTCTGGTGGGATCACCGTCTTCTGTCATCCAGTAGGGCAAGTACTGGCGAGGTGTCCGAAACAGGCACAGTGTGAACAGGCTGGTGGTACCCATTCATACTCAACTTTCTGGGTTAGAACCTCCAGATGGGACTTCATACTCCAACATACTCGGGAGCTCTCCACCGGTCCTGATCTCTACGAACATCCGAGCATACATCAGCCTCGACCGAAAGGCTGTAGCATCATCAGCCTTAATCGGTTTGTCCACCAAGCTGGCGAGCCTCATAAGCAAGGGGATGCTCCAATATCTGAATGGGAACTCCGGAAAGCGGATCAAACATGGATAGCATTGAGGACTACCTTCTCACAACGCAGTTCCGGAGTCCACTCTTTCAGAATGATCAGCCTACCATCAAACGTCCAAGGCCCTCCTTGGATAATCCTGGTGACGTCTTCCGCCAGTCCAAACTTCACATAGTAGAAGCCATTCTCCCTTGCAAATATCTCCATGCTTCCTTTAGGCTGCCAAACACGTGCCGCATACGTCCGGATCTGTCCATAGAAGGGCTTGTTCCCCAGCACGTACAGGACCAACGTGTTTTTCCAGAAACCTGTCACCTTCGCTATCTCCTCCGAAGGGAACGAGGCTCGAAAGCCACTTCCTACCTTCTTTGGTGGCACGTACTCCATTGTTGCTGGGCATTTGGGTCCAACAGGCTTACATATGTTAGCCTAAGACTTCTCCACAGGGCGGGGAGACGTCCCCTAGGACCATGTGGCGGCACTAGGTGGGGAGGATTCTATGCCCTGGTCCCCTAAGTCAACAACAGCTTTTCCTTTCCCTTTATCCGCCGCCGACGCCTTGGGACGCTACCCAACCGTTCTCCCACCAGCACTATAACCCATCCGAGGGGCCTCCCGAGGCCATTGGGCGTCTTCCGCGTCCCCAAACCATCGCCCGTTCTCCTATCAGAGACGTAGCGCGCCTTTAGGTGGGGCAACACGCCACCCTCCGTGCCCATACTCCCACCTCCGCGATGTCTCGTAACCGTCGTCCAGCCACCGTTCTCCATCTGTCCACCCCGAGATCCAGTCATGTATCCAGGTTGGAAAGACGGAGGTCCCGTCAGATCTGGGACCTATCGATCAGCACCGTTGAGGGGCACGTCCGTCACCCCCGCCGTTCCTCCACCGGTCGCCGCCTTCGAGCCGCCCACATGCAAGTTTCTCCCGTCCACAACGGACCTGGCCAGCCCGCCCCCGCCAACGCCAGCGCTGCCCTCGTTGCCGCCCGCGGTACCATCCGGAGCTCGCCCAGGCGGCCCCCAGCCATTCGCTGCTCTGACGCCTGCATCCGCGCCCGCGCACGCTGCTCCAGTGGCCGCGCCGCTGCTGCCGCCTCCAGCTCCGCCGGCTCCGGTGCCGCCCTTGGCCGGCCCGCCCCCAGTCGGGCCGCCGCTGGCCGCCCCACCCTCGCCGGATGCGCCGGGGTCCCATGTGAGGGACCCCCTAGGGTTTCCCAATGGCCCGCTCCCCTTTGCTCTCCATTCCATTATATATATGTATAAAATGGCATCAGGAGAAAAGGGAGCGGGCTCAAGCGATCTTGTGCGTGCGGCAAGGGTTCCTCCCCCGCGGCCGCCGAACCCTCTTGCCGGCGGGGGGAGGACCTTGGGGAAGAAGGGGGCTCCCTGGTCGACGGTGGTACCCTCCCAGGCGTCGGGGGGGTGGCGGGTGCAAAGGCCGGGGGGTCGGGCGGACCCCCCGGAGCGGCGTCGAACGGCGGCGCCCCCCCCCCCCCCCCGCGGTGGTGTGGAGGGGGGGACGGGATCAACGCTGTGGGTGTCGGGCGGACCCCCCAGAGCAGCGGCGTGCGGCGGAGTCCCCCAGTCAGTGGGGTGGGGGGGGTCGGGAGCAATGACGGGGGGGTCGGGCGGACCCTCCGGGCCAGCGTCACGCGGCGGAGCCCCCCTACGGAGGCGGCAGGGTTGGTGTCGGTGTTGGAAGGGGATCGGTTTCTGCGGGGTGGCTCCAACACCCCTAACTTCGAATTTGGTGCAGGATCTGGATCTCAGGGGAGCCAGATGGAGGAGGGTGGACGACGGTTACGCGTCGCCTTGTGGCGAAGGCCGGGGGAAAGGTTGGAGGAGGACAGGGACATGTTAGGGAACGACATCCTGCTGATAGGCGACAGGGCGGGTCAGGGGTGCGGCCATCGGCCCGTGGCCCTGTGGTGTCTGCAGGGAGGTCGGTAGGCTGGCGGCCAAAGGCGACTGCGGCGGATAAGGGAAAGAGTAAGGTGGTTGATCCCGGTGATCAGGGGCATCGGTCTCACCTCCCGGAGGGGGCCCCCAGGCCACATGGGGCGAATACACGGCCGTCTGGAAGGTCTTGGACAGACATCTGCAAACCTGTGGGGCCGAAAACTCCCACTTCGATAGAGTATGTGCGGCCAATCAAGGCAGGGAGGGGTTTCCGGGCCTCGTTCCCTGCGGAGGAGATAGAGAAGATGACATCATACTGGGAGAACACTCTGGTTTTGTACGTCCTAGGCAACAAGCCGTTCTACGGACAGATCTGGGGTTATGCAGCGCGGGTCTGGCAACCTAAGGGGAGTATGGAGTTCTTTGCCCGCGAGAACGGCTTCTATTATGTGAAGTTCGGACTTGCGGAGGATGTCGCTAGGATCCTCCAGGACGGCCCCTGGACGTTCGACGGCAGGTTTATCATTCTAAAGGAATGGACCCCGGAGCTTCGATGTGAGAGGGAAGTTCTGAATGCCATACCTGTATGGATTCGCTTCCCTGAGTTCGCTGTCCGGTTTTGGAGTATACCATTGCTGATGCGTCTGGCGAGCTTGGTGGGCACCCCGATCAAGGCGGATGAAGCTACTGCCTTTCGGTCGAGGTTGATGTATGCTAGAATTTTTGTGGAGATTCGGGCTGAGGAGGAGCTACCGAAGGTGGTGGAATATGAGATTCCTTCTGGAGAGGTGCTTTACACAGAAGGTGGAATACGAATGGGTCCCACCTACCTGTTCACGCTGTTCTTGTTTCGGGCATCTGGCCAGTGCTTGTTCGGTGGAAGGACCTCAGGTGGAGCCTACTACTCCCCTGAGTGAGGCTCCAGACTCACCCCGTGACATGGATTTCCGAGTTGACAGTGGGGAGGAGGTCTTGGTGGGAGAGGATACTCATCCAGCGAGTGATGGTGGGATGAGCCTCATTGTCTCTACCCAGCTTGCTCCCACGAGTGGGGCGTTGTCCACTTGCCCGGGACAGAGTAGTATAGTTACTAGAGGCATGGTCGCGTCGGGGATCGAGGCGCGAGGGGGTGGCGGATCGGCTGAGGGACAGGTTTACTGTAGGAAGAGATGTGTTGTCGGGCCGTTGAGTGACGGCCCCTCCAGGGAGGGGGGCATCCTACTGACAGAGAGGAGGCGGTGTGTGTTGACAATCCTGCCTGGGCGTTGGTACTCTCTCAGGTCGTTCCCCAGCAGGCTATTCCGACTGGGATGGAGGAGGATCTTTTAGCGACTTATGTGGCGCATTCCCCAGGTGCCGATCCGAGTGTTTCCCAGGGGACCCCATCCTCTCATTAATTAATGGCTATTATTGCCTGGAATGTGAGGGGGGCGTGTTCGCTAGGCAGGTGGAGAGAGATTTGTGGGGTTCTTCACAGAGAGAAATGTGACATCTCTGTTCTATTAGAAACCAAGATCAAAGGTGAAAAGACTCTTGCTCGGCGGACCCCATCCCATTGGGCCCAACTGCACAACCTGGCTCTGTGTGACATGGCCAGAATCTGGGTTAGGTGGAACTCGAAGAGCTGGGATGGAGATTTGATCTTGATGTCGGAGCAGTTGATTGCCATCTCCTTCTCGAATAAGGGTGGCTTTCGGTTCTTACTGGAGGCGGTCTACGGCCACAACGACAAACGGAGAAGGGAGTCCCTGTGGAGCGACATCTCCCGTGTCGCAGTTGCTGCAGATTCGTCGTCCCTTCCGCTACTTATGATCGAGGACTTTAATGCCCTTCTGCATCGAGGGGAGAAGGTGGGTGGTCGCCCAGTTCCAGACTCTATCCTATATGATTTTCGGAGATGCCTCCTCCAGGCGGGGCTCCAAGGATTGTCTCGCTCAGGCTTCATCTGGACTTGGCATAACAAAGCGATCCAGAACAGGGTTGCGTGCCAACTTGATCGAGCTCTGGGTAATGGGAAATGGTTCCGGCATTTCCCCAACACTTCGGCGGAGGGCCTAGCTGCTGGGACGAGCGATCATTCCCCCATCCGAGTTGGCTTCACTTCTCGGCCTCCTGGGAAGTCCCGCCCTTTTAGGTACAACAACAGTTGGTATCTCTCGAAAGGGCTACCTGGAGGCTGTCTCAGAGGGGCTTACTAGCGGACAGGAGGGGATGGCTCAGTTCCGCTTGGTACGTCGTCTCAAGGCCACGAAGAAGGCCCTTCGGAGATGGGTGAAGGGGTTGCCTAAGTCTTCCTTAGAAGATAAGAAGGTGGAGTTGCAGGCTATCCAGCAAGACATGCAAGCGGACATGCTCAATGGGGACCTGGCGGCCAGAGAGAAGGAGCTGATCGAAGAAGTCAACATCTTGAGGCTGCAGAAGGAGATTAGCACGGCTCAGCGTGCCAAATGCTCCTGGCTCAAGGACGGCGACCGTTGCTCCAAGTTCTTTTATGATGTCATCCGGACCAGACAACATAGGAATCACATCTCCCAGCTTCTGGATGTGGATGACAATCTTGTGGGGGAGCCGGCTGCGATCCAGGGTGAGGCGGTCAGGTACTACTCTGAGTTATATTTCCAGACTGACTACCTGTATGTGTTCTCAGAGATTGTTACGAAGAGATTGGTGACTCCGTATGGGAATAGCACTCTTCTTGCCCCTGTTACTTTGGAAGAGGTTGAAGCTATTGTCAAGCTGGCGGATCCCAACAAGGCTCCCGGACCGGATGGTTTTAGCAGTGGGTTCTACAAACGCCATTGGGACATTATAAAGCATCAGGTCTTGGAGGTGGTACAGGAATTTTTCACCAAAGGGAAGCTGCTGAAAGAGCTGAACCACACCTTCTTGACCCTGGTGCCTAAGAAGGAGGAAGCGACAACGCTGGCGGACTTCAGACCTATTGCGTGCTGTAATTATCTTTATAACATAATTACGCACCTTATGTGCCGGCGGATGGAGGGGATCATGCAGGACTTGGTATCTCCGAACTAGGCGGCGTTTATCAAGGGGAGGTCGATTGCTGAGCACAGCCTCCTGGCTCATGAGATGGTGAGAGGCTTTAGCAAACCCGGAGGGGAGAAGGTATGCGTGAAACTGGACCTGAGGAAGGCGTATGAAATGGTCAATCGAGACTTCCTCTGCTATCTGATGTCCGCCATGGGTTTCGGGGACCACTGGGTTGCATTGATTCGGGATTGCATCACGTCTCCCACTTTCTCTGTCCTTATCCAGGACATTTTCTATGGGTACTTCCAGAGCAATCGTAGGCTTAGGCAAGGTGACCCCATGTCTCCTTACCTGTTCACGCTTGTTATGGAATACTTCACATGCCTGATGGACCTAGCAGTGCACCGAGGGAGGCTGGTCCCATTGCTTCGGAGGGTGGATCCCCCAGTCACCCACCTCATATATACCGATGATCTCTTGGTGTTCATCCAGCCATCGACGGAAGGTATGCAGACGATTGCAGAGATTATGGGAGAGTTGCATTCCCTCTCGGGCCTTCAGTTGAACAGAAAGAAGAGCCGGGTATACTTCAGCTCCCTATGTCCCCAGAAGGAGGAGCGGGCTGACGTGCTGGGTATCGAGAGGAGTGATCTTCCGGTGCGTTATTTAGGAGTACCTCTCACGGTCAACTATGCGCGGGATCAGGACTGCCATAGTTTGGTGGAGTACGTCCAGAGGAGAGTGGAAGGTTGACAAGCCGCTGGATTGTCATTTGGAGGTCGCATCGAGCTGGTCAGATCGGTGATTACGGCTGTAGCTTATTTCTGGCTGCAATCCATCCTCCTTCCTATTGCCACTGTTAGGAAAGTGGAGCGGATCTGTGCGGATTTCATTTGGAGGGGGGGTATGCATGCGATCTCCTGGGAGCAGCTATGTCGTCCCAGAAAGGAGGGAGGAATGGGGCTTAGGCCGTTGCTGGAGATTAGGAAGGCCTCTACGCTTAAGCTGGCACGGAGATTCAACGGGGGATCTCTTTGGGCTGACTGGATGCATAGCAGATATGTGAAGCAGGACAACTTCTGGACGTGTGCTACTGACGACAATCACTCCGTCACGTTCAAGACTGTCTTGAGACACAGGGGATTCTTAAATCTGCTATCAGGAAGGTCATGAAGGATGGGTCTGGAACGGACCTCTGGCGGGACCCTTGGATAGATCGGTGCTCGCTATTAGACATCGGGGGGGGCCCGACACATCAGGAGGACAGGCGGGACCTGACGTGTAGTCGAATCATTCGCGACGGAGAGTGGAGACCGGAGTCTTATCGATTCATCGTGGAGCTGGGTGGGATCATTAGTACTATTGCCATTGATCCGGACTTGCCTGCTGATCGGTGGATTTGGGAGCCGACTGGAGCGTCTCCGAAAACTAGGGAGTTCTAATTCCGGAGTTGCTACAATCTCATCCGGCGTACCTTTCCTCAGAGCTCTGACTACGAGTTTGTATGGTGTAAGGGTCTGGCCAGGAAGATGCAGCTTTGTATCTACAAGCTTCTACTGGGTCGTCTTTTGACTAGGGATCGTTTGAGTTCATTTGGAGTGCCGGTCCCAGATCCCAAGTGTGTGCTTTGCAGTCTGGAGCATGAATCTATAAGGCACATCTTCTTCGAGTGTGGCCTGGCTTGGCAGATCTTGAAGGAGCAGAGTAGAGTGTTGGGAGGATACGACTCCGAGAAGGGTATTGGGGACATCATCACAGTGATCCGGGATAGCAGAGGTCGAGGGGAGGACTGGTTCCGGACCGCCAGAGTTCGTCTGGCTGCTTCAGTTTGGCATGTCTGACGGGAACAAAACCGTCGGATATTTGAGGGACTGGTCACCCCTCCGTTGGGCATTCTCCATAACATCGAATTTGATGTAAATGCTATGAGAATTTGATGAGTGGGAGTCCCACTTTGATTGTATGTTGTACGATTATTGCATTGCGTTGGAATAAAATTTACCCCTTTTTCCAATATATATATATATATATATATATATATATATATATATATATATATATATATATATGAAAAAAACATGAGTTCGGGATCGGGCGACCTAGCGAATTCTAGGGTTCTCCTCACGCCGCCTCCCCGTCCGCTAGACCCTCTCGCGGAGGGGAGGAGGCGACCTGGGAGGAAGGGAGGGGGCGGGCGGCCCCCTCTGGCAGGAGTCGGCGGCCCCCCAGGCGCAGGGGGGCCTGGCGGAGGGATCGGCGGGTCAGGCGGACCCTCGAAGGTGCTGGCGGCAGGTTCGATGATGACCAAGGGGGGGGGCGGCCGTCCCCCCCCCCCAGGCGGTGGCGGCGGCGGAGGGCGGAGTGGCCCGGGTGACAACGGGTTCTCCGGCGATCAACGGGTCGGTTGCCCCTATGTTCGAATTCGGATCGGGTTCCGGGGCTCGCGATGGTCGGAGTGATGATGATGGCTGGACGACGGTGGTGAGACGGCATTCGGGTGGTGGAAGAGGGGCTCAAAATCAAGTTACGAGTTGGCCGGACCCTGGGAAGAAGGGGAATAGGTCTTCTATTGGCCTAGGTGGCACACGTCGACAGGGAGGAGGACCGGGGCGCCCTGCGACTGGATGGCGGCCAAAGACGACGGCGGCGGAGAAAGGAAAGGGTATTGCTGGGGATGGCGGGAGTCAGCGGACTCCGTCTGCCACCGGGCCTTGTCCCAAATCATGGAAGGATGTTTGTATGTCGGGTGGGAACAAGAGCCCGGTGTCGATGGAGTACGTGCCACCAATGCAGGTCGGAGGAGGCCTCCGAGCATATTTCCTAGCAGAGGAGATTGCGGAGGTCACGGACTTCTGGAAGAACACGCTTGTGATGTATGTGTTGGGAAGTAAACCGTTCTACGGGCAGATACGGGAATATGCATAGAGGGCATGGCGTCCCAAGGGGAGCATGGAGTTCTTCTCCCGTGAGAATGGGTTTTACTTTGTGAAATTCGGTCTGGAGGAGGATGTGTCCAGGGTTATTCAAGGAGGGCCCTGGTCCTTTGACGGGCGGCTCATTATTCTGAAGGAGTGGACACCGGAGTTGAGATGTGGGAAGGAGGTGTTGAATGCGATTCCCGTCTGGATTCGATTTCCTGAGTTCCCGGTGAAATACTGGAGTATCCCTCTACTTATAAGACTAGCTAGCTTGGTCGGTAAGCCGATCAAGGCGGATGAAGCTACGGCTTTCCGTACCAGGCTGATGTACGCCAGGGTTTTTGTGGAGATTAAGGCTGGGACGGAGCTTCCGAGTATGCTCGAGTATCAGGTGGCGTCCGGGGAGGTTCTGATGCAGGCCGTGGAGTATGATTGGGCCCCCCCAATGTGTTCCCTCTGTGCGTGCTTTGGTCACTCTTCTAGTGCTTGCCTGACTAGAGGGACGGAGACAGCTAGGTCCTCGACTGCGCAGATGGAGGTAGCTGAGCTAGAGGTGGCGCCCAGTCCCAGCACCAGAGTGGTGGCGACAGTCAGGCCGACGGAAGAGGACTCCCTGATGGAGGGGGCCAGGAGGTCAGAGACTGACACCCCGCCGAGACAGGAGGGTTCCCAGGGCGCGATGGTCCCGTTCAGGCCCCAGAGGATTATGGTGACCAAGGGTATGAGTTCTCTGGTTAGCAGACAGGATGGGATGGAGACTTATATGGTCGAAAAGGTCTATAGCAGGAAAAGACATGCCCCGTCCCCACGGGAAGATGAGCTCCGGCCAGGGGGGCTAGATGATCAGACCGTGGCCAACCCAGATTGGACCTTGGCTCTTTCCAGGATTCAGGCACATCTTGCTCCCTCCTCGGGGATGGAGATGGGGGAGGATATAGATTTGACGGACGGGACACTTCCCTCGGGTGTCAGTCCGGATGGAGTTCAGGGGGACCCCACATTGATTAATTAATGTCGGTCCTTACCTGGAACATTTATGGAGGGTGTTCCATTGGGAGATGGAGGGAGATTAGTAGTGTTCTGAAGAGGGAGAAGTGTGACATTTCTATTCTGCTTGAGACGAAGATTAGAGGGGCGACTATGCTATCTCGCAGGACTCCGGGGAACTGGGGGCAATCGCACAACCTGGATCTCTGCGATATGGCTAGGATCTGGGTTCGGTGGAACAGAGATAGTTTGGAGGGAGAACAGGTGCTGATGTCGGAGCAGCTTATCGGCATATCCTTTATAAACAAAGGAGGATTCCGTTTCATTCTTGGCGCAGTTTATGGGCACAATGATAGGCGGCTTCGTGATACCTTGTGGGAGGACATTGTTCGCGTAGGACGGATGGCGGAGCTCCTGCATCTCCCCCTGCTGCTTATGGGAGACTTCAATGCCATGCTTCATCGGCATGAGAAGGTGGGAGGCCGTCCGGTACCGGATCCGATCCTATACGACTTCTAAAGGTCTCCTCTTGTCTGGGCTGAGGGGACTGGAGAGGGATGGACACATCTGGACCTGGCACAATAAGGCGGTTCATAACAGGATCGCCTGTCAGCTTGATCGGGCTTTGGGAAATAGCGAATGGTTTCGCTACTTCCCGAATTCCAGGGCGGAAGGGTTAGCGGCGGGGACCAGCGATCACTCTTCTATCCGGGTAGGTCTCTCTGAGAGGCCCACTTGGAAGACTCGGCCATTCCGGTACAACAATGGCTGGTACCTCTCTGCGGGATACGAGAAGGTTGTTATGGGAGGGCTGCAGCATACTAGGGAGGGCACGGCTCAGTTTCGCATGGTTCACAAACTCAAACAGGTCAAGAGAGCTATTCGGGATTGGGTGAAGAAGATGCCGCGGTCTTCCCTGGAGGAAAAGGAGGCCGAGCTCTGAGAGGTCCAGGAAGCACTGCAGTCTGACATGTTGAGCGGGGAGTTGGCGGCTAGGGAGAGGGACCTGATTGCGGAGGTCAACATCATGAGACTTCAGCAGGAGATTAGTGCGGGCCAGAGGGCCAAGTGTTCTTGGCTCAAGGATGGTGATCATTGTACCAAGTTCTTCTATGATGTGATCCGTGCCAGACAGCACCGGAACAGCATCCCCAGGCTGCTTAATGGCGAGGGCAGGCTTGTTGGAGACCCAGTGGAGATCCAGGAGGAGGCAGTCAGGTTCTACTCAGACTTATCCCAGCAGACAGATTATCCCATCTCGTTCCCAGGGCTTGTCACGAAGCGACTGGTGACGCACCATGGGAATAGTTTGCTGCTGGCCCCTGTGAGATTGGAGGAGGTGGAGGCTATTGTGATGAAGGCAGATCCTAATAAGGCTCCGGGGCCGGACGGCTTCTCTTGCGGGTTTTTTAGGCGTCACTGGGGTGAGCTAAAGTTCTCAGTCCTGGAGGCGGTACAGGAGTTTTTCTTGGAAGGGAAGTTGTTGAAGGAGCTGAATCACATTCTTGACCTTGGTTCCGAAGGAGGGTGCGACCTCCCTCACCGACTTCAGGCCTATTGCGTATTGTAATTATCTATATAAGATAATTACTCACCTCATGTGTCGGCGTATGGAGGGGATTATGCAGGGCTTGGTGTCTCGGAATCAAGCGGCTTTCATCAAGGGGCGCTCGATTGCTGAGCACAGTCTTCTTGCATATGAGATGGTGAGAGATTTCAACAAGCCGGGGGGGATGAAGGCTTGTGTGAAGCTGGATTTGCGGAAAGCCTATGACACGGTCAACAGAGACTTCCTCTGCCACCTTATGCTTGCTATGGGGTTCGATGAGAGATGGGTAACAAGGGTGAGAGAGTGCATATGCTCCCCCACATTTTCGGTCCTCATTCAGGGTACTCCATATGGATGCTTCTCGAGCAACAGGGGACTACGGTAGGGGGATCCTCTCTCTCCGTACCTGTTCACTCTGGTGATGGAGTACTTCACTTGTATGATGGACCTGGCTGTGCATAGTAGGAAGATTGTTCCTCTTTTCAGGCAGGTCAAGCCGGTGGTGTCTCACTTGATATATGCTGACGACCTCTTGGTATTCCTGCATCCTTCTATGAGGGGGATGAGGGCACTTTCAGATATTATGGAGGAGTTTGGGAGGTTATCCGGTCTGCAGCTGAATAGGGAGAAGAGCAGGGTCTATTTCAGCTCTCAGTGCACCCTCAAGGAGGAACGGGCCCTTGTTCTGGGAGTGGAGAAAGGAGAGTTACCGGTGAAGTATCTGGGGGTTCCATTGACGGTCAATTATGTCAGGGATCAAGATTGTCTCAGCCTGGTGGATTTTGTCCAAAGGAGAGTAGAAGGCTGGCAGGCAGCTGGACTGTCCTTTGGTGGCCGTATTGAACTGGTGAGGTCTGTTATCTCTGGCATCGCTATGTTCTGGTTGCAGTCGATTCAGGTTCCGGTAGCTAACATAAGGAAGGTGGAGTCCATTTGTGCTAATTTCATCTGGAGAGGAGGTATGCATGCGATCGCTTGGGAACAACTGTGCCGGACCCGGGAGGAAGGAGGAGTGGGGTTGCGACCTCTTCGGGCGGTTAGGGAGGCATCTGGGGTGAGGATGGCGTGGCGGTTCATCATTGGAGGTTCCCTTTGGACAGAGTGGCTGGCTAACAGATATGTGCGGTGGATGAATTTCTGGCAATGCAGGATTGATAACAATTTTTCGATCTCATTTAAGGCTATCCTTAGGTGCAGACCGGTTCTACAGTCCGCTATATGCAGGATTATGAAAGATGGGGCGAATACTGATCTCTGGCTAGACCCGTGGATGGAAAATGGCTCCCTTCTGGAGATCATGGGTGCACAGATGGACAGAGAGGCGAGCAGGGGGGTGAAATGTAGTCGGATCATCAGGGATAGGAGCTGGAGGCCCGAGGAGTATCCATTCACGGCTCAGTTTGGAGAGGCGATTCGTCGGATCTCTATCGATACTAGCCAGCCTGCGGACTCCTGGAGTCGGGTTGCTCCTGGTTCGGTTGGAGGGCCAGGGATATTCAATTTTAAAAGTTGCTATAATCTGGTTCGGACTCCACATGACAGGATTGCGGAGTATGACTTTATCTGGGCGAAGGGGATTGCCCGCAAAATATAGCTTTGTTCATACAGACTCCTTCTGGGCAGGTTGATGACGCGGGACAGACTTATCAGGTTTGGGATGCAGATTCCAGACCCGAAGTGTGTACTCTGTATGGGGGACGCAGAATCTATGGGCCACCTATTCTTTGAGTGTCCATTGACTTGGCACATCTGGGCGGAGCAGTGCATGCGATCGATGGGTGGAGTTGGCAGTGCCAGAGATATCCGGGAGATCCTCGGCTAGATCAGAGACCGCCGAGGCATGGACCTTGGTTGGGCCATGATGGCTAGAGTTAGACTTGCAGCATCAGTTGGCATGTCTGGAGGGAGCGCAACAGACGTATCTTTGAGGGACTGGTTACTCCGCCAGTAGGAATTCTACATAATATAGAATTCGATGTAACTGTAATGGCCCCTTAACTGGGGAGGGAGATGTGAGAATAGTGTATTGTAATACCTTTACTGCGATTTGCGTGGAATAAAATTTACCCTTATTCCAAATATATATATATATATATATATATATATATATAAAACTTAGATGATGTCATAATAAAAAAGGAGAGATTGTTAGTCCAATGATTGTATCATGTTTTTTAGTATGGCTAATCAATTAAGTTTAACAATATGATATCACTAATATTTATGCAATCACTATATTATTAATACTTGAACTTAGCAATTATCCTAAATGTTCATTAAATGTATCATACTGCTTTGTTCGTCTAACATGTATTTACAGACAAGCAGTAAGCAATATCGAACTTGGACATATGCAACAAAGAATTCATGATGGGCCAAAGACAGCATTATAACAGAAGATTTCTCTGAACTGTCCAACGACGTCTCCGGGGCCTTGCACTCGGGGGTCTCGCTTACCCGGTCAGCGGACATCGGTCAAGGGGGCAGCGCTCCCGTAGGGGTACGGGAGCGAAGCCCCCAAAAGGTATACAGATTTTCAGATCTGCTTATCTTTGGACAACTATCGTCAAGAAAAAATGCGTCATCAAAGTGCTCTTGGTTTTTAATATTTATTTTTGTATTTGATCTTTCATTAAGTCTAGAAAAAATATGTACATCGAACGTACTTGGCACTTGGTCAGCTTCCTAGCCTCTCTACCAAAAAGCCTAACCCAGTTCCAAAACCTATTCAGTCTATAAACCAAAGTCTCAGTCCAAACCAAGTCCAACATAAACAAACCAAACCTGGACCCTGCTGATTACCAAGGGACCGAACTCGGACCGAACTCATCCAAACTCCGTCACGTTGACCCAGTAACCCTAATGATCAGGTCCACCTGAAGACCATGCTCCCAATGTTCGATTTTTTGAACGTTAGGGAACCGAACTCTGCCCGAGTTCGGTCCTCCAGAACTCTATAAATAGAAGGGATTTCCAATTCATTTTCACTCCATCCATTCTCTTCTCTTCTATTCCTTTAAGAGTTCTCAGAGCTTTTCAATCTTCCTAACCTAAGTCTTACAACTCCTAGCGAAGCAAGTGCCAGTTCAGTTCGATCTAGAAGTTTGGTACGAGTTGTAAGAAGGCTTGAAAACAATTTCGTTTTCATACCAGTTTTTAAGTCGGCAAGTCCTTCGTATCAAAGGCTTGCGTTGTGAAGTTGCTCGTGTCTTCCGATCAAAGCACGGAGTCTATAATAACTTGCAAGTGTTTCGAATCAAAGCTTGTGTTTCACTGCATAGTGGATTAAACATCGAGCTAGAGTTCTCGAGACTGGACTAGTCCTCTCAGAGAGAACCAATATAAACCTCAGTGTTTGCGTTTGCTTTTCTAAACTTCTTACTTTACGCAATTTACTTGTTATATAGTTGGATATTGCTTTGTTTATAATTGTTATACTGCTATATTTATAGCCATAATTTTTCACTCTATTCACCCCCCTCTTGAGGTGCTCAATGTTCCTACAACTAGTTCCAAGATGAACCATGCTCTCAAACGATGTAAAAAACCACATTGGGATAGTTAATTGATGTTGTTTGAGTACAGATTTATGGGAGAAGTTTCTCGTAAAACTCTATCCAATGTGGAACTAAATTAGACTACACAGACAAACTCTAAAAAAATTTAATACGAGTATCTAGATCATCAATATATAGCGTTTATGGGTAAGAAACATCAATAATACCTCAGCTGCACCAAAAGAGTAACCATACATCTCACTGATCCAGCCAGATGAATAAATATCCCCAGTAAAGTTAGCTGCATAATGAGCTTTGTCTGCCCGAACCTCTTCCGTCTTGTGCAGCCACAGGATAGCAAACTTCCTTAGGTCCTCTATGTGCATGATTATGACACCACCAACCTTATCACAAGCTCCAGGATTGCGGGTGTACAGCTTTGCAAGTTCGTTGTCACAGCCAATAAGGTACCTAATACAAAGAAATGAGAGGAATACTGTTAACAAATCGTTGGATTTTCAACACCCTAAGATTAACCTTTACAATTCTTTATCTTTTCTTTTCTTACTCATAGGGAGTTGAAACTGGATGCCCACGTGATGCACCATACTCCCATGGTGTAATTGGACCCCTGAGTACCATATCAGCATCTAGAATTATTATGAATTCTGCATCCGTATCCACATGATTAAGCCAATGGAGAACAGCTGCGGGTTTATTAATTGCTGGGTACCTATCATGATAAAGTACACAGCCATTTCAAAAAATATAACCATATTTAGTATCACAAAATTGAGATATAACCATATGCAATGCCAAAAATACTCCATATAAAATAGTGCCTAAAAAACATCTAACTTGCGGAGTGAATATTCAAGGACATGAAATAAAAAAGCAAGATCGATTAAACACCTATTATATCAGATGATATCTCTTCAGTAATCAAATTCACAATTAGAGAACTTCACTAGCAAAGAAGACAAAGTCATGAACTCAAAAAGGACGAAACTGAAAATTTGATCACCAGCACCATGGGAACTTTTTGGAAGTGATCAAGAGAATACGTTTTCTCGTATAAAAATGCTAACCTAGCCGACCCAAAAGTTTCGGGATGGGCCTTGTTTTTGTTGCTAAAATTCCACCAAACTGCAGCCAAGGAAAGCTCTTATAGGGATACTACAAAGTTTGCATGTAGACTGTATTGGAGGATTATAAATTTATAATGGAGGTGTCGGATACACAAACATATAAGAAAAGTTTCAGCAGTGTGTTCCAAATGAGCACAAATACATCTCTAGTATAATCAAAACCTCAATGGTTAGGAAGTTAATTAACTAAGGACAGAAATACAGATGCACAAGTTAGGAGTAATAGGTACTTAGTTAAAGGAGCTTGAACTATAGGTAGAACTAAAGAACATAGTTCATATCTGTGATAAAGTATATGATATTTGCTAATATTAGCGAGATCACCCTTAACAGAGAAATAGAAGAAAAGGACTGACGTAACAACCCCCAGAGTTTTGGGGAAATATCTTTGTTGCTCTAGGTGTTATTGTTGTTGTAGTGGTATGTACAAATCACTTTACGAAATCATTTAATTTATAAAATAGAATCATATGATAAAAATATTTAACATACGCAAACGATATGCAAAAAAGGAGGAAGCAAAATATGACAACTATCTTTTCTAGAATCTACTCAGAAAACATAGGATCATAGAGTGAATATACGTACAATCTTTTAATGCATGTTACTAGTGCTTTATCCTAGTGTCTGTGCTAAATTAGCAGTTTATGAGAGGTTAAGATCACTAAAAAGTGAGATATGTACATTACCAATCTCCTGTCAATGGGTGTCGGCTCATAGATGGAACATAATGAGTAGGAGCCAGATCATGCCCCTTATATCGCCTCAAATCGTCATCAGTACAACTAAGGAGGCGTGTGATATTGCCAGGCTGGCCACTTATATAGAAGCTGTGGACAAGTCCAACAGTTTGCCAGTCGAAATATGGTGAACACTCAGTTGAGAAAAGAGTATGTATTTTTGGATATCTCCTCTTTGATTCTTGAAGGGCTACTTTTTTCTCAACTTTCTGGCTAGTCACCTGGTGGCTATCTAAATACTTTGGTGCCGTCAGCTTTGAAAATTTCTTACTTTTCAAGAAACTCAGATATTTCGTCCATTGTGGCTTAGGACACCCCATAACAGCATGGTGTTTCAGAAGTCCTTCGTTTAAAGTATTAATGCATTCTATGCTCAAAAATAAGCTCCGCCTTATGTTCTGATCAGATTGCATCATCACAACCTGCATTTTGCAGAAGTTGAACTCAAAAGGTCAATTATAAGTTACATTCTCTCCAAAAAGTATGTATGTTGTAAACTAGTAGTTTTAGCTTCCTACCTCTCTAGGATAAGGGGGTGCAGGGAAAAGACGGTTACACTCGTAGACTATGCCATCCTCATGATGCTCTAGCTTGCTAAAGGACCAGTTGCCAACTTTAATTGGTAAGCCATAATGCAAGAGAATTGGCTCGACACCAACTCTTGGAATGTAACCTGGGTAGATCATCAAATCATCGTTTATCTTGTGACGAAGGCCTACCTGTTAAAGAAAAGTGCACAGAAAGTTTATAAGCTCTTGCTAATTATATCCTATAAATGTAACAAAACTGTAGCTAAATTGTTTTAGGATGATCATATATGCTAACCTCTGCAGCACCAAATGAATATCCGTACATCTCACTGATCCAACCCTGGCCATAAATGTCACCAGTTATATTTGTTCCCCAATGCGTGCGATCCTCTCGTACTTCCTCTGTTTTTGAGAGCCACATAGGTGCCAAAGCCCTCAGGTCATCTATGTGCATAGCCAAAAGGCCGCCAACCTTGTCACAGAGTTCTGGATGCTTTGTGTGCAATTTGGCAAGAATATTGTCACATCCCACTAAGTATCTAAATTAAACACGTGATGATTATATATGCTGATTAGGAATCAAAAAGTTTCAGGTAACTTGAAGTTTAGCAAAACTGAACATGAAATGAGTGTGATATTCTATAATTATGATTTAAAATAAAAAATATATTTAAGAATGAATAAATAACTATCTTGAAAACATTATTGGATGGTAGCGCAAAATATGAGAATGTGAACACAATTTGGAGTGATCAGACATATGTTAGTTTTAGAAATGAAAGAGGTCCATCTTCAGTTTTCGGTTGTCAATGAATGAGCAAAATACATAACAAGTGTGATGTATCAGAATGATCTGATTGGCTTCATATAAACATCATGCCATCCTCTATTTGGCATACAATGTGATGTGTGACCCACTGGGAATGTCCATGTACCACGGAGATGAATACATTCCCTAAAGCAAAATCACGTCGCCTTACCTTTTTGTTTAGACTCTTTTCTAGTCTAGGGGAAGTTGGAGCAACATTAAGAAATTGAAGATATAAAGTTGTAATTGATTGATAATTTTACTGATAGTCCTCTTGGCTTTATATAGTCTTACAGTCAATATTAGAATGATGGAATATCCTGTGGCATATTCTGGCATACTAAATATGTTCGCAGGATATTCCAATATCCTTTATGCTAATACAATCTACTATATAGTCTTACAGTCAAATCATGCTCGAGGAGACTGCTTCAGTCCATAGAGGGACTTCTTCAGTCTGCAGACCTTGCCTGTTGTCTGATTTGTGCCAAATCCTGGTGGTATCTCCATGTAAACCTCCTCCACTAGATCTCAATAAAGAAATACATTCTTCAAGTCCAGTTAGTGAAGCTTACATCCACCATTCGCTGCCAAAGAGATCAGGGTCCTGACAGTGCTCATCTTTGCAACTGGTGCAAAGGTCTCGCCATAGTCGATGTCGTACGTCTGACTGTATCATTTTGCCACCAGTCGAGCTTTGTAGCGCTCAACCTGTCCATCTGGGTTCTGCTTCACAGTAAAGACCCACTTGCATCCGACTGCGCTCTTTTCCTCTGGCAGTCTCACCAGCTCCCAAGTGTAGTTCTTCTCAAGAGCTCCTAACTTCTCGAGCATTGTCGCTTTCCACTTTGGATCGTTCTTGGTAACCTGCCAATTGTTAGGTACAGTAATACTATCCAAAGATGCAACAAATGCTCTATGAGAAAGGAGATGTGGTCATAAAAAACAAACTGAGCAAGGTCCCAACCATATCTCTCCGGAGGATTTCCTGCATTGCTGCGAGTGGTCCTCCGTACTGATAATGGTGTGGGAGGAGTATGGAGAATGATATTACCTTAAGGGGATGGTGGTGGTAGTGTAGGTGTCTCAGGAGTCGAGACGGACGCAGGCAATGGACTTGGCACTGGCACTGTAGGTACTGGTCCTGCAGTTTGCTTCCCTCTCCCGCTGTAGGTAAGTAACTCCCCCTAAGCAGTAGGCTTAACACCTCTCATCTCCTCCCCCTGTTTCTCTTCACCTTTCTACTTCTCCTCAACCGTGCCTCCATGCCAAACTCCTAAATCGGTCACCACCGAGCTCTCCTTCTCCCCCTCTCGCCTCATACTGGCAGTATTAGGCGTGTGGTTTGAAGTTTTCTCCTGACGGTAGTATGGCTCATGCTCCCGGAAGTGGACATCCATACTTACAAACTTCTTCTTTTCCACTGGACTCCAGCACACGTACCCCTTCTGAGTCGCCGAGTAGCCCACGAAGATGCACTTGACTGCTCTAAGATCACTCTTATTTTTTATCAAATACAACCAGGTGACACGAGAAGCACAATCAATGAAGGAAACAAAGTACTTATAACCATTCATAGTATTAGTGGCACGTGGATCCCAAACATCAGAGTGTACTACCTCAAAAATAGAAGAGCTCCTATAACCCGTACCAATATATGAAATCCTAGTAAGTTTGCCTAACTCGCATGCATCACATACTAGTTTCTCTTTATTTGATTTTTATAAATATCTGGATACAATTTACTTAAAGTGTCAAAGGAGGAATGTCCCAACCTCCTATGATGGAGTATCAAAGTATTCTCGGCCCTCAACTGTAGTCCTCCCATACCAGCTTTCTCTGCCATAGACATTAGTGCTGAGTCCAGTCCTTCTCAATCCAGGTACCATATCCCCTTATGCCAAATGGCAGTCCCAAGTCTCTGTCCCGTCTCTCTCTCCTGGAAGATCACCTTAGGGATATCAAAAGAAACAATGCATTTAAGTTGAAGAATTATAGAACTAATGGACAAAAGACTGACTGGAAAGGATGAAACATGTAAAACATTGGATAATTTTACTGAACATGTACAATTAACAGTACCCTTACCGACCACTGGCTGGAAAGTGCCATCAGCTGTCTGAATGCTATCTGCTGATGCTAGGTGAGTGTAGGAGGAGAACTCACTAGCATTTTCCGTCACATGCCGAGATGCCTCCGAGTCGATAATTCAGTCTGACGATTTAAGGGAGGCAATGGATGCAAGAGCAAGTTAGTCGTCAGTACCTTCTGATGGATTGGCATACATGGCGACGTTGCCTCCAGCGAAGAATGAGGTGGACGCCTCCTCTATTGCGCTCCTCCTGTCTCCATCATTTGACGTTCGCTAATTCTCCTGAGCATCTCCAGCATGTCCACCAGTGCCTGATCCTCCTCGGTAAAGGTGCTGCCAGCTCCTCCATCTCCTTCTGCTACCAGCAGGTTCGTCCGATAACCTCCTCGACCGCCTCGTTGACCCCCATTACCATGGCCACGTCCTCCAAAATGTCTACCGAATTGTCCCTGTCCACCACCTGAATCTCTCTCCTTAGGTGGTTTGGTGCAAGCATACCGATGGTGGCCCATCTTCCCCCAGTTGTAGCACTGCCGGTTGTGCTGCCAGGCCTCTCCCTTAGGCCCTGTGTCGTCCGAGCTGGTGGCCGTCAGTGCTGACTTTGCTTCAGGAGGACCACCTGTCTTCGCCTGCAGTCTGATGCGTCTCCTCCTGGATCATGGCTGAGATATCCTTCTCAAAAGTGGGAATCTTCGGTTGGACGAGAAGTAGAGCCGTCCTCTGAGCAAATGCTGCAGCCAGCCCTTTGAGAAATTTCATCGTCCTCTCCTGTAGACATACATGTCTCTTTTTACACTTCGGGTCCCCGCAGCTTGTCCGATCTGAGATGTGATCGTAATCCAGCCGCAGATTCTCCAACTCTATGGCATACTCCTGTACCGTCTTCTCTCCCTGTACAGTGTCGTCAATCTTTTCCTTGATCTGGAAGACCCGTAAGTTGTTCCCCACACCATCATAGGTCTGCCTCAACTTCTCCCACACATCTTTCACCATCTCAATGCCGTCTACTGTAGCGACAATAGACTGGACTAAGGAGTTGAGAAGCCAGATGAAGATCATCATATGAGTGGACTTTCACTCGTCGTGCCCTGCCGAGCCCTCGTTCGGCTCTGTCTTCTCGTCCGACAGGAACTCCTCCAGGTTCTTTCTTGCGAAGGTTCGCCTCACCCGCCGTGACCAACTCAGATAGGTAGCTGGTCCATCCAGCTTCAGATCGATGGAGGAAAGCTCCAACCTCGTCAACGTTCGTGTCGTGCTCTCACCGGCCGACATCTTCATCAGCTTTATCAACGTCGCAACCTCCGCAGGATCCAGCTTTCTGATGATCTCCTCTATCGATCATCTTCTTCGATGATCACGTCACACCCGTCACACGACTCACGCTTGTCCTCGTCGTCCGTTTCTAGATCTGAACATGTTTTTCATCATATCTAGGCCTTCGGTGTCAACTTTCGGAACGATCCGAACAGCGGTGATGTGAGTGTCGTCGCGTGCGTCAGTGTCGACAACAGCCGCAGGAGTCGTGCGCGCCGTGGAGGAGGGGGTCGTCCGGCGCGCGTGCAACAGCACCGCAGCAGCAGCAGCCGCAGGGCACGTGGGGGCCGCGGGGGCTCTGGCCGCGCGCACGTGGGCTCTGGCCGCGTGTGGTTAAGGGGGGGTAGCGGCTAGGGTTAGGGTTTGGTAGGAATAGCGGAGGGGTGGGTCGGTTGGTGGCGGCTAAGGTTAGGGTTTGTAGAAACTTGGCTCTGATACCATGTTGTAATTGATTGATAATTTTATTGATAGTCCTCTTGGCTTTATATAGCCTTACAGTCAATATTACAATGATGGAATATCATGTGACATTCTGGCATACCAAATATGTCCGCAGGATATTCCAATATCCTTTATGCTAATACAATATACTAAATATGACATACTAAATATTCCAACATAAGTAAACCTGCATACCCATATAAAGCAGCTACAGGCTTGCCTTTCTCTGCTCCAAGCTCCCATGGAATAATTGGACCTCGGATAATCATATCTGCATCCAAGATTACAACCCAATCAACATTCTCTGCATCTTTGCTATGTTTAAGCCAATGGACAATGCCTGCTGGTTTATTGATGGCAGGGTACCTAAGAGAGTGATAAGGCACAATTATGATTCCCACGACTGCATGATTATGAATTTTATGGTAGTAACTAAAATATGATAGTTAAATTTTACAATAAATTAGAGATTGATTTTACTCAGATTATGGATAAACGGAGCTCAATGGAACCATGAAAAAAGGGAAACATATAAAATTAAACAAACAGAAAGGTAAATAATAAATAGAATACTGTACGATTACCACATTCATTAACATAACATCATTAACTCAAGCAAACTTGTGAAATGAGAATAAGTCATCAGCTAAATATTCTAAGACAGAAGAGACTGCACAGACAAGGAAGAGAAATCATCCACAACAAGTTCTTAAAACAAAACAAGTGCAAAGACTCAGTTTCTGCTCTGAAGTGATAGATTTGTATTATCTATTTTATTTTTAGAAGGTTTGCAAGAGTTCAACTGATAAGAAAGTAATGCACTTCTTGAAAACAATGGTATAGACACCTCATCTCCTACAATTTTCTTCCTGATATTTAATTGCAATATGCACTAACCCCAAGGATATCGTCAATCAAATCACCAAAAATATCAACAAGAATTGATCACAGACCAACTGGAGACCAGATTTAAACTTTGAACCACAAGCTCAACGTTTTTGGCTTGCCAAATTCATGTCATACAACCAGGAGCAATCAGATTATGACAGCAATAATGTTGTTGTATTCACAGAGCATGATGCAACTGTTTGTAAGTCAAAGAAGTTCTTGGTGGTCTTGACATGGAGTTGGAGTCCATCACTTTCTAGAACAGAATGATAAAACCTTCATTGCAAGTCTTTTGGGACGACACATATCGCTATTTGTCACTCAACTTTATTAACAGAGCTGCTTACTCAAAATTAGTGATCTGATATTCTTGTCCTTAAGGCTAATTAGTTTTTGTTGTCTAAGGTGGCACGTTATTTCGAAGGAATGGAATTGACATTCTTATGACTGACCCTGCGGACAGGGCCACCTGGTTAACAAACCTACTCCTCCCTGAATCCTGATATAATGAAGATTGCCTGGAAGGGGAGGGCAACTTCTCTCGAGTCTAGATTCGACCCTCTTAGCTGGTAAGACTGGTTTACGTTATAGACCCACAACTTGGACGAAGAAGATATAACTCAAGATGCTAATGAAAATTAAGGCTATGTGGCTAATGAGTATTGTGTCATCATCAGCGAGAGTAAGCCTAGATAAGCAATCATAAGAAAATGCAAGCTACTAATCATCCGACGAACCTATGAGCATTGTGTCACCAAGAAAGATTATGTAGAATTTTATGAATGCGGTACCGGAGATGAAGAAGAACAATCACAAAGACAAGATTTAATGTGATTCAGAGATCGTCCCCTTCGTCCTCACGGCTGCACATAAGTTATTTTATTATTTCTGAAAGAGTTACAATAACAAGAGCTAACCCTATTTGTAACAAGAGATTAGGATGACCACCAACTTTGGTATATTTACCGAACTATCCCTAGTAATTAATGTACGGATCGAACTCAACCTACTCTTGTAGGGTCACCTGTACAAAAAAATTGGGGCTGGATGTACATTAGATATTTGATCAAAGCTCCATAATTTCTAAATATAATTGATAGCTAGCTAATCCATATTTATAAACTCTCTTAATGTTCACAAACGAGGGAGTTAAGAGTACTTTACCTTCCACTTATAGTCACTAATAGAAAGCATAGAACGGGTGATGATTGTGAAGAAGACAAAGTACATGCTAAGCTATATAGTAAGCTTCTATATTGATGTTGTGGATTTTTTTACTTTTCCCTGTCTTCTACTTATCCCGTTAGGAGAGCTTGGTTCTCCACGTTTGTCCATAATCTTCTTAGTCCTCAAGCTACCTCCATGTGTGCCATGTCTCCACTTTATGGTATCGATGGGTAGTTACATTGAGCTGGGAAACAAGTCACACAAACTAACCATGGTTTGTTCGGCTTGGGCTCTATAGCCTCTATTAGGCCATCATGGGAACATTTTTTGATGGATAACAATGGTTAGCCAGTAGACAATGCAACTACTATGGATATTTTTTTTAAAAAAATTAGTAACCATGACAACAAGAATAGCACGCATATCCCACTACAGATATACATAATGTCATTCCCTGGCCCATGGACCCGCCTAAAAATAACCGGTGCATGAGCCTCAATTTGCATCACGAATTGGTTATGCACTTGTCAAAGTGGGTGTACGCACTCATATATAAACATAACAAATTTATACCTCTTATTTAATAGTGCAATATTTCGGATTTCACATTCTCTCACATCCAAAGACACGACAATCTGGTCATGGTCCGTCAATCTCACCCTAAGTAGGTAGCTTTACTATTATTTGTCATGTTCCGGCCCATGGGTCTACCAGAACATGACCGATGCATTAAACACACCTAGGTTGCATAGGAATTGACTCACATTTGGATAGAAACACGATATAGGTTTTCAAAACATGGCATAGTATAGAAAACTTATGATAGAGTTACGACATGGATACATTAGGACCGGTTTGGCAAATTGGAACTTTTTGAAACTCAAAAACTTAGTTTCCATTGATTTCTAGAAGCTATAGGAAACCTAAAAAAAAGTTTTTAATTAAAATGGTTATTTGTTTGCTAGCTAAAAGATAGAGACTAGCCAATGATGACATGTTAATAATAAAAAAAAGTTAAAATAGAGGGTTAAAAGTGGGTGTTTGGTTTTAAGAAAAAATAATAATAATAGAAAATCAAGTCATTGCATCATACTAGTTTTCTTGAGTTTCTACCTTTTTGGATGAAAACTAGAATGAGTGTTGTTTCTTTTCCTTGGTGGGTCCTACAAGTTTCTTGACCTAATTTCTATCTATCAAACATACAACTAAATGGAAATTAGTCATAGTGTCTACAAGTTTATTAGTCTCCTCATAACTTTCCATTTGCCAAACAAGCCCTTATATATACACATAATAATATATTTATATCCATATCTTGTACAAAACAAAAAATCCATATCTTGTACATTTAGATCATATATATTTATATGTAAGTCTTGGTTGTCAACTCGCGTATCATATCGTATACCGAATTCCTTGTGCATCGTATCTTGTATCGCCTATCATATAGTGTATATTATACAATAACTTTAGGAGTTAAGGTTTATCCTTGTAAATACGTATAGGAACATGATTCAATATAATCTTTTTCATAAATTTGTATTTGTTTCATCTTTACAAGTCTATCTAGTCCCAGAATCCAGATTCTTAACTATTATATGACTCGAGGAAAAAAACGATAATATCTATTAGCCTATATGTATCGGATCGGATCACCGCTACATAACGAACTTGTAATATGTCGTATCATATCGTAAGATACTACAACATAGATTTAAGCATCTTCCGGACAGCAACTACATTCCAAAAAGTTCTATAGATGATTATCAAAAAAGAGATGTTACTTTCCCATACTGCAATCATCTTTGACACGCCACATTTTCTGTTAAACACCATGTCACTCTACCAAAAACTCCATAGTTTTGGTGATAGGTTGAGGGCTAACACTTAAATTATTCTAACATTTTGGATCCCTTTAGGAAGAGTTAGCAATAATGTTCAACCTAAGAGTGGAGGAAGCATCCAGTCACATACATGTCAGATACCAATACAAACACAGATACTATCAGGTCAATACCTGTTGGAATTCTGGTGATACGAATTGGGTGCCAATTGAGGATCCAACACGATATGGGTTCCCGTAGGAATTTATGTCTCACCTTAATTATCCTGATATCTCAACTTAATTATCCTGATATCTCAAACAATTGAGTTTGTTGTGTTGTTGAGGGAATAAGATCTCAACCATTCAGGAGAGTCTATTGGATTGTTGATATAATATAATCTCAACAAACCAACAGAATATCTCAGATGGTTGGATTCTATTGATATAAATATCCATGAGGCTGGCCATATGAAAGCACATCAGAAAACATTCTCCTCTTTCACATTCTCCTGAAGATCTTTGAAGGCTTTTGTATGGTGAAACCTAAGGGAAACTCTAGTACTTTCTTTGTCGTGGATTACGAGAAGGGTTATCTGACTTAGCAAGACTGAACTAACAATTCGAGCAATGAAATGATCCTTGGTGATCTATAAAACTACAATATTGTTTTATAATCAAAGTTATTGTTCTTTGCTGTAGAAGTACATAATTTGTCCATATCTATGTTTAATGTTTTGAAGAAATTCTCAATAAATAAAGTTTTTGTAATAAACCCAATCTGTTCTTGAAGAAATGAATCCATCAAAGTTTTAAATGAACGAGAATGATCGGTAGACGCTGGAATTGCATAAATCCACCACGGCAGCATGCGACTTCATCGCACATGTGTACTGCAACTCCTGGCAGTATGCTACCGCAAGCATTGGAGCTTTGCAAGCATGCAAAACTGTGGAACTTCACGCGAGTGGTTCTGGTCGTCCATGAGTCGGACGGTCTCTGTGGAGAGGATTTTGTCGAGAGATGCTCTAGATTTTGCAAGGCTTCCACGCGCTCGGCGCCGGTCGCTAGCTGACCTGTATTGTTGTCTCCCTTACCGATTCTTCTCAATTTCTTTAAATTTTTAAAGGTATGGTAATAGAAGACAGATGGGCATAGTGGTGAATAGTAACAAGCATGTGAATTTTATTTATTTTTATTTATTTTGGATCAACATGTGACTATCATTGGCTTAGAAATAATTTGGCAGTAAGACTTTTGAATGGATTCCTATTCACCTAGATTGTTTTCCTTTCGAGTTTATCCAATAATTATGTTGATGTTTATGACTGCCCTTAATAGGATATTAACTCTTTATCCTGCATTGCTACATGTTCACAGTACCATGTGGATGTTTGGTACACTCATGAATAATATCACTTTCTTTACAAAGCTTTTTTAATGCAGTACCAAGGGTTAATCATGCATGCTAACCTGGGAACAATTATATTCTATTGTCATTTCTTGGGCCCATAATGTTACCACTGTCCAAGTTATTGATTTTAGTTAAAACATAATAGTCATATTTTCTGTTTTATTGGACTATTAATTCACTTGGGTAACAGGCTCCTAATAAATTAATTGAACCTATAGTTGACGCAGTTTCTTTTATTTGGTCTATTGGGGTCTCATTAATCTTGGGTACATTACAACTTCCGCTATGTTTAATTGGAACTTGTCCATAAATTTGATAGATTTTCTAATATGGTTTAATTAGACTCAAATCATGTATTGGGCCTTGTCAAGTTTAGAATTTTAATTCCTAGTGTTAGTGTTTCGACTTTGGGAATTAATGTGAGAATCATGTTGATTATTTGTTCAAAAGGACCTAGCATAAAGAACATTGTACCATGCAATTTTCATTAATTTAACTTGACTATATTTTTATATGCATCAATGCGTGGTTAAAGTGGGAGCTTTAGGTTAAAATAGATATATATTTTTCATAACCTACAAGATGGTGGTGTTTTGTACATAATCGATAAGTGATGTTAACTGGGAATATGACATAATGTGAATATTAGCCTTGTGAAGTTTCCTTTATGTATGTGTATTCAATTATCTTTCATTTAGTCCTAATGTAATAAGATAGAAAATATGCTAATTTAATTAATTGAACTTTGTGCACTCGAGTGTAGTTATCCATGGCTTCCAAGCAAATAGTCACTGACCTGAACAAGGGTAAGAAGCTTGATGGAGAAAACTTTGACATCTGGCATTGGAAAATTCAATTTGTTCTTGATGAACAACAGGCCTTGGAGACCTTGAATGCGGTGATGGCTTAACCCGTGCAGGGTACAAGTGCTCAACTGCACCGAGATCAAAAGGCCTATCAAAATTGGCTCAAAAAAGATCATATCGCTCGCATCTCGCTGCTAGCAGTATGAATAATGATCTGATGTGCGAATTTGAGCAGTACCCAACTGCAAATGGGATATGGGAAGCCCTAAACCAAGTTTGGTGCTACGTCAACCACGAGGTTCCACACTCTAACTCCAAATTTGACGGTTACAAAAAAGTGTGCTAATCATTCGATGAAGCAACACTAGAGGGTAATGTCAAAAATGATTCGGGAGTTGAAGACTACCGGCAACAATCTGACCGACCAATAGCAAGTCCAAGCGCTTATTCATTCTCCCTAACAATTGGGACCATATACCAGTAAATATGATGCAAAATGAGAACAATCGTACGTTTGATCATATTGCGTGTCATTTGGAACTCGACGAAGAGTGCCTAGAGGCTACTAGACCACCTTGTAGTTGGTGTAGTTGATTCTCATGGGGGCATTCGGGCCTAAATACAAGAAAGCTAAAGGGTAGGGAGAAATTGGACTAGCGTCCAAGAAAGCAATTGCCAAACGGACGAGAGGGGAACGAGACGGCAAGAAGGAGAAAGAAAAAAATGAATTGTTTTAATTGTGGCAAGGTAGGACACCTCACTCGGGAATGTATTGAGCCGAATAAAATACTCCATAATCTAAATTCTTGCTCTATTTGTTATGTTTCTTCTAGTATATTAGTTGCTCAAGCTCAACATATGTGGATGGTAGATTTAGGAGCAACCGATCATATAGCGAGAGATCGAACTGGGTTCATGGAGTATCACCGAGTTATTGTCGGAAGTAGAAATGTCTACATGGGGAACGAGTCCATAGTGGATGTGCTAGGCATTGGCACTTACAAGCTGGATATGTAAAAAATGGCCGCACATTATATCTCCATGATGTGCTTTATGTTCCGAAAATTTGACGAAACTTGCTCTCAGTTCTTATTTTATTTCAATTAGGCTTCCATTTTGGTTTTGCAAATAACAAGGTCGTAATCAACCATAGGACAACATATTATGGTTGTGGCTATGTATGTGAAGGTTTAATGCTTTAGGATGTTATTGATTCTAGCTATAATAATTATTGATCTTTTTATATGCTTATTTCTATTAATAATGCTTGCTCACAAAGATTCATTAAAACAGTATGCTAGACTAGAACATATTAGGCAAGATAGAATGGCTAGGTTAGCTAGAGCATGCCTATTAGGTCTACCCGCTAAATTTCTCGACCCACACGCGAACATTGTTTAACAGGAAAACCATTATGTAAAGTCACTAGGGCAGAAACCTATGTTGCACTAGGTGCTAGGCGAGGCGACAGACCTCCCGCCTCGCCTAGGCGTCGGCCAGGAACATGTTATTCCTGAATGCTTCCCTGCTACTCTTGTTGTCCTGCAATTCTTCAATAAATAGTAGAAGAAGAAGAAATCGATGAAGCATAAGGAGAAGGAGAAGAAGAAACAAGAAGTTTTTTTTGTAAGAAAAAGAATAGAAAACAAAGAAGAAGAAGAAGAAGAAGAATTGATGAAGAAGAAGAAATCGAGGAAAACAACAAGTTTAAAAAAACAGGAGAACAACCAAAGAAGAAGAAGAACTAAAGAAGAAGAGGCACTCAGTAGAAGAAAACATGTTTAAAACAAAAATTAACAAAAACAAGTTTTAAAAACAAACAAAAGAAGTGAAGAAGAAGCAACAGCAGCAGAAGAAATCAAACAACATAGGATTGAAGAAGAAGAACAAACATGAGAGTCTCACCCGATCGTGGATTGGAGATTTGGAGTTCTTTTCTTTTCAGTTTGCAAAACAACATGTTTCCATTCTTTCTTGTTTCTTTCTTTTTGCAAAGAGCGGCGTCTTCTGGATAATGTCCTTAAGCCCAATCGAAAAATCATGGAAATTTACATGTATAGCCATCAAAAAACAATCAGCCTAAATACCTTTTTTTCCTGGGCGACCCTAGGCATTATTCTACCTGCATGCCTAGGCCACCTAGGCGTCGCCCGTGATAACATAGGCAGAAACAATTAATTCATTCTGATATATACAGACCAATGAATGGAAGGACAAGGCATGGTAGTTCTTATTTTATTACCTTTATAGATGACCGACTATATGCACGTTGGTCATCAAGTTAGAAGCATCATATTGCTTTGGTCGATATCTTAATGAGGTTCAGAAGCAATTAGAAGGATTAAAGTCTTTAGAAGTGATCGACGCCGCAACTATCTATCAGACCAACTTAAAACATTGTCAGAAAAAAAAAAAAAGATCATTAGATAGCTAAAGATTACTGGCCTCCACAACAAAATGGTGTCACCAGTGGTGTAGCCAGGATCTAGGTATAGCAGGGCCAAAATCAACAAGTAAATTTTCAATCCAAAAAAATTATAAAAATGCAAAGAAAACTAATAGCAGAAATTAGACGCAAATTATTTCAATCACAAAGACATTAAAAATAGTTGCATTATATCATAAGTCTTAATCGATAATAATTGTTTACAATAATATCTTACGAGACTTCATATTTTGAAAATGTTGCAAGATGTTCTCATTTTCAACTTTTGCGAAAATGACTTTCTCAATATATATCACCAAACAATCATTCATAAATTCATCTCTCATTCGGTTACGAAATGTATTCTTGATAACCGTCATCGCCGAAAATGCTCTTTCAACAGTTGTCGTTGCACGGGCAAGACTATAGCCAACTTTAAAAGCAAGTACACTAATGGATATGATTCATTCTTTCTTCGCTCAACTAATTTTTTAGCAAGCTCACCAATCCCCTTCAAATCGAAGAAGTCATCATCATAACGGACATCCTCTATAAAGTTCTCAAGTTGATCACCAAGTGCACTAAATTCCACTAGTAAAAAATTAGACAGATAGAACCTAGCAAATTGGAGCAATTTTTTCTCATCAAAAGTCCTAAATGAACCATATGGATCAAGACATGCCATACGCAAAAGCAACGTTGTACTCACCTCAAAAAACGGATATTCGACTCTTGAAGTAGTAAATCTATCACCGTATATAACAACTCAACACGGTAGAAATAGAAGTTTGTCATCTCTTCAACATTGCGACGTGATCTTTTCCGAACTACAAACAAGTCTTCCATGTTTGGAATTTCAATCTCATGCTTATTACAAAAAGAAGATACAAGCCCCAACAATTGATCATATCCATCATCTCTCATCCTTTGTAGTCGTGCTTGGCAGCTTTAACTTGTGACATGGCATTGACAATATTTTGATCTTTTTTCTGTAACGCTTGGGATAAGTCATTTGTAGTTCCCAAAATTTCTTTCATCAAGAGTAATTTGAAGGCAAACTCAAAACATTGCATGGCATCCAACAAATCAGTTGCTTCACCTTTATGGTTTTCATCTGAACCATCCTCTTCAATAACCTCAAGCACGTCTATAACCGAGGAAAACAAGTCAACCAAACTTAAAAGTGTACCATAGTGCGAACCTCAACGTGTCACCGGCCCGTTTCAATGTTGATTCTTGATTCAAACCTCTCCCCATCTCTCTTTCACCAGTATAAATTTCTTCAATAATCTTTTCAAATTGTTTCTCCCGAAGAATATCTCGACGTTTGCATGAGGCTCCAACAATATTTGACAAAATTACAACTTGGTTAAAGAATGAGGTAATTCTCTTGTGTTTTTTGAAATGGCTACAAGTGTCAATTGCAGTTGATGAGCAAATCAATAGATATAGAAAGCAGAATTGTTCTCCCTCAAAATCAAACTTTTGAGACCATTAAACTCCCTACGCATATTGCTAGTGCCATCATAGCCTTGTCCTCGTTGACTTGCTATACTCATGCCATGCTTGGAAAAAAATCAATGGTTACCTTTAGTGTCAATGAGGAAGTCTCCGTAACATGTACAATGTCAATAAAACGTTCAACCACACAACCATGTTTGTCCACATAACATAAAGCCACCGCCATTTGTTCTTTGAGTGAGATATCCTATGATTCATCAACTAAAATCGGGAAAAAATTATGTTCAATCTCTTGGAGAATAGCTTTCGTAGTCATAAATAAAGTTGCATTGATAATTTCTTTTTGAATTTCAGGAGAACTCATTCTATGGTTGTCGGGAGCATTTTCAAAGACAACTCGGTCTACATTATTATTGTGTTCTACAAGAAAGTGACGAAGTTCAAAAAAGTCGTCCCGATTTGAAGATCCTTCAGTTTCATCATGTCCACAGAAAGCCAATCATTAGCGTAAAAGATATTTAAGGCAATCAAAAGTTGCAGTCAAATGAGTACGATAATCTATTTTCACTTGATCTGATTAATTGGACAAACACACTTCTATGTGCTGCTTTTGGTTCATTAAATCATCACAAGCTTTCACACATTTGTTGTGAGTACTCAAATGACCTCCAATATGCTCCTTCAATCTTTTTTTCCAATTTGTAAATCCCTCACCAACGAACGAATCACCACCTGCCTGGGCCACTTGCATCGGTTTAAACAAATAACAACACAAACAAAAGGCAACATCATTTTCTATATTGTACTCTAACCACCTCTTAAATTTAGTAAACCATAGAGGATTGAATCTCCAGTACCTGAAAGGTTCTTTAAGAAAATTCATGATTTTTAGGTGGACATGATATCTTTTGAAGGTATGCTCGGCGAACCATCTCTATCACTATGACGGTACTCATAAATACTTTTTTTCTAAAAGCACGATCTGATGAAAGCTCGTTTAAATTAACTGTATAGCCTTGTGTTTGAACTTGTTGTACTTGAGGTTGCACATCATTAGACCTTAAATTCTTAATAGATTGAACATTGGGTTCAGAAGACGAACCTTCTTGAGCTCTCGATCTTTTTAGAAGATACTTTTCCATTTTGTTTCAAAATAGAGTAAAATAGACTCGACAAATTTTAACAATAGGACAAAATCAATTAGGCATGAATAATGAATCAATTTTATTCCATGTAAGAGCAAATTAGGTGATGGGCAAAATCAATTAGGGCATGAATTAGTTGGGGGCCATCTCATTTAGGGCATGAATCAATTAGGGGACATCTAATTTAGGGCATGAATCAAATAAGGAACATCTAATTTAGAGCATGAATCAATTAAAAATTATTTTAAAAAAATTAGGGAATAAATTAATTAGATGTGTTATCTGAGTCTGAGAGGGAAAAGAGCCACGGGACAGAGGGGGGAGAGCCACCACGGGTCCATGGGAGAGAGGGGAGAAAGCCAAGGGTGGGAGTGGCTATTGATTTTTTTTAAAGCCAAATACCGCACCGCACGAGAGAGAGAGAGAGCAAAGAGAAGGAAGAGGCAGAAAGAAAGCTGTTGTTGCTTTGCTTTTGTTTTTGTTTTTGTTTTTTTCCCCTCATATGTTGTCGTCTTAGGTTTTGCTTATGTGAGTGGGGTCACACCTTTTGACTACAACTCAAAATGTTTCACAGTCACTTGCTTCACCCACTGGCCCACGCACAAATTTGTTCTCACAATTTTCTTTTTGATGGGATCATGTGACCCCGCTGGCCCTCCTCTCCCTCCGCTAATGGGTGTCACGGAGAGGAGACATAGAACTCTGTTTGACATAGTTATGTCAATGATAGCGCAAACTAACTAACCCATCTCGCATTGGGGAGATGCATTGTTAATTGTTGCCTGCATACTTAACCCTGTGTCGTCTAAATCAGTACCTTCTACCCCATATTGGACTCGCAAGAAGCATAATCCAGGTAATCTAGGCAATTTGAGACCAAGGGGATCTGCAGCTTATGTACACAGTTCTTCAATCAATATGAGAAGTTGGCCCTAGAGGTAAGAAGTGTATCTATATAAGATACTCTGAACAATAAGGGCTATGTATTCATTGGACAACATGGAGATGGAATGTAACTAAAATTGAGTCATGAGATGTTGGTTTCCTATAATAAGAAGATTTCCCCAGTAGAGGTGAGGTTAGAAATTGGAAGATCAAGGTTTAGGTGTTTATCTTCGCCAAGTTGAGATGAAGAAATTGCTCAACCTCCTAGAAATAGTGGGAGCGACTTACCATCTAGTAGCTCACTTCATCAAGTAGAAACCCACGTGAACACCTTACGCGTAGAAGCCAGCATGGGAGGATTCATTGTCGTCATTTTGAGATTAAGGAGGAAGCTTCCATAACTAACTCATAAAATGATGGTTACCAAAGTAGCAAGGGATGCCTCACCTTGTACCGGAAGTTACACCCAGCAAGAGGGAATTGACTACGATGAAACGTTCTCACAAGTAGCAAGGATTGCCTCCATTTGTCCCATTCTAGCGTTAGTGACTCAACTAAATCTAGAATTTTATCAAATGGATGTAAATATGACATTTCTCAATAGAGCATTGGCTGAAGAGATACATGGACGAACCTGAGGGCTTCGTCGTAAAAGATCAAGAGCGCAAGGTTTACAAGCTCAAGAGATATTTATGGTTGAAGCAAGCATGACAATGGTATATGGTATATGAGATTCCATCGAGCCATTATCTTTGATGGGTCAACGATGATCGAGGAAGACCATTGTGTATATCTGAAGCATTCCAAGAAAAAGTTGGTATTTTTATCTTTGTATGCTTACAATATTTTATTAGTTGGAAATGATGGAGATGATTTTCGCCATTAAAGAGTCGTTGTCCTCAAACTTTGAGATAAAGGACATGGTGAAGCGAGTTATTTGCTTGGTGTTAAGATCTTTAGAGATCGTTCAAATAAACTATATGGTTCGTCTAAGAAGGCTTACCTTAAGCAAGTTATTGAACAATTACACATGCATAACTACAAACCTATAGGCTATAGACACTCATGTCACGTTTATAATGTGTTTTTAAAATATGGGTTATGGACAGTTATGGTAGGTCCGATTTTGGATGGTTTAAGTAGCAGTTTTTAAACTAGTCCAACACATACTTTGTAATTCATTAGCGAGCGGTTCTGAAAGTTTTTTAAAAGAATAAAATTACCTATATGTCCATATATAAACAAAAGTTCTCACAAAGTAAGATTATATCATTGCTTATTATAATGTCATAACAAGGAAAGACTATCACAAAATAGCTCATACACAGAACATAGAAATAATTTGAATAAAAAGCTCACATAATCAGCTTCGAAGGAGCAGGTGCCGGTTGGAGGAAGGAGTATTACAGATGAGCAAAGCAAAGACGAGAAAAACAAAGACAAGAAAGAGAAAATATGGTATTGGACTAGTTTAGGTAGTAGTTGTAATTATGTTTTTTATGAGAATATAAATGGAAGTAATTAATATAAACCCTCAAAACATACCGATTTGGGGTGCTTATAAAGACACTAAAAACTACACTACAGTAGTTTTGAGATATTTTTGAGCCGACCAAAATCAGTCCCTTAAAAAATTGCCAAGCAAAAGTTTTTTAAACACTTCATAAACCGTTGGCTCAAACCCCAACCCCCCCCCCCCCCCCCCCCAAAAAAAAAAAAAAAAAAAAAAAAAAAAAAAAAAATGGTTGAAACATCATTACCAAACAAAGGTGAACACTATGCCTTAAAGATTGGCCCTATTTCTCTTGAGGAAAAGAATATGTCTTATATCCTATAGTCACCACAATTGGTAAATTGATGCACGTCGTAATGTGCATACGACATGACATAGCTTAGCTTTTGCAATTGGATTAGTTGGTCAATATCAAGCGAACCATGAGATTGCTCACTGGAAAGCAGTCCATAGGAAACTTTGCTACCTCAAGGGCACTATGGATTGCATGTTGTGCTACCGGAGTTCATCTTTGCACATCGGTACTCAAATGCTGATTGGGGATGTGACCTGGATGAGCGCAAGTCGACTTCGGGCTATGCTTTCTTGTTTGGTGCCATAACTTGGAGCAGCAAGAAGCAAACATGTGTAGCCCTATCCACCATGGAAGCTGAATTTATTGCATGTACCTCAGTGGTACAAGAGGCTAAGTGGCTAAGAAGGTTCTTTCAGGACATTGGAGTTGTCGCTAATGCATCTGGACCAGTGATAACTCATTGCGATAACATGGCAGCTCTTGCTCACACTAAAGATCCCAAGGATGATGGTAGGACCAAACGTGTAAACTTGAGGAATAACTTCATTCGAGAAAGTATGATGTGCAGTGAAGTGGTCTTACGGCTCAGATGGTCGTTGATCCAATGACGAAGCCTTTTGCACAAGATGCTTTTCAGACTCATATCAGGACCTTAGGAATGCTTAGGATTTGATTGTATTGTTTTTTTGTTTGATCACTTGTTTAATGTTTAGAGATATTACCATTTATGGATATATTACCATTTATGCACATTATTTTCTCTCCGTGGGGCGCGCGCGCGCACACACACACATATATATCTTCTATGCATTTAAGGAACAGTGTATGTCAGCAGGCTGATTGGCTTATTCACATGAACAATCACCCTTGATGTTGTAGATAGCGAGCAAACGATGAGACATTATGATGTCACCTTGGTTAGGACCAAGATGAGGTTCTAGAAACTATATGTGGATGTCCCACCATCCATATAAGCTTGCAACAACTCGAATGTGAGATCTTTGTTTGGCGCCTTGACGGCGAGCATTAGGTTTTGTTAGCACTGCTGCTCACCTCAGTGTTCATCATCCTTCAAGTTCTCGATTCGAATATCATTGATCATCCCGATCCAATATTTACATCAACCTCGCCAATGCGCGATATTCACATCAACCGTGCCAGTACTAGCTCACACAATTTTGGTAATGGTTGAAGATGAATCTCACAAGCCAGGACAGAGATTCACACAAACCTAGTTCGCTCACTGTCACATTATGATGTGGATACCGAGACAGAAATAGAGATTCACATAAACAATCAAATTTGCTCTCTGTTAACTCCTAACGTCGTTGTCGAGGTTCATAGGTTCACGCAAACAATCATAGTTTACCTTCTGAAGATCTCGACTCGGACGATTTTTTTTCCTCGGATCTATTTTTTTAGATCTGTTGTTTTTTTACTTAGGCGGCTAGGTTAGGGCTAGGGTTTTGGGGTTAGGGTAGCGGGCGGGGAGCGGGGGGTGGCGGGCAAGGGTTGTTGTGGAAGGTAGGAGGCTAGTAGGGAGGCTATGAAGGGCAGACGATGGAGAGAACATGGGGTGCAAGGCTTCAGGGAGGCAGGGCGGGGGGCTTCAGGGAGGCAGGGGGCGTGTAGGGAGGCAGGGGTGGGCAGGGAGGCTGTGGAGGGCAGGCATGCAGAGAATGGGGGGTGCGTGGCTGCAGGGAGGCAAGGCAGGGCTGCAGGGGTGAGCCAATGGTGTGAAGGGACAGAGGCTAGGGTTAGGGTTTTGATAGAGAAGAGAAAGAGAGAGAGAAGAGACGGCTAGGGTTAAGATTTTGGCTCTGATACCATGTGGTAATATAATGAACACCTCAACCTATAAATAATGACGGTTTGGACTCATATATATATATATATATATATATATAGGTCCACACTTATTGGAATGTTGCATAATAGTACTTAATATCTTAACAACACGAAAGGATCAATGTTTGCTACTTTGGTTTTGTTTCCAAAATCCATGAAGGAAACCGTTCTAAGGGACGTTGATGGGAAAGTAGTTGATTCTGAACTTAGTGACATAAGGGACATTGCTAGGAATGATTAAGTAGTTCTCTTTTGAGGGAGTAGAGATGCTTAATCTGGTATGATCTATGTTGCACGTATCCATATCGTGTCCGTAGAAATATTCGTATTTGCACAACATAGGCGACTACAGCTATACCTATTTGAAAATGTCCGTATCCCGTATCGTGTCCTCGCATGAATCCGTCTCCCTATTCGCGCTGGCATGTGGTTCATAGGGTTATGGTTGATTTCTCTATAGCAGCCTTGATAGGTTCGTCATAATGCTCGCTTCCAATTGCAGGTGGCACTGTCCACTAGACATGGTATGGATTGTTGAGATAATACAATCTGACAATGGGGGGGTGGCTATGTTACCTACCAATCTCCGGTCCTTGGGTGCCTGCTCATGGAGGGCACCTGCAAGGTGGGCGCCAGGTCCATCCCCCTGTAGGTCCTCCTCTCCTCCTCGGTGCAGCTGAGCAGCCTGGTTATCGGCCCCGGCTGCCGGGCCTTGCGGAAGCTGTGGAGGAGGCCGACGGTCTGCCAGTCGAAGTAGTTCTGGCATTCCACCGAGAACAACGTGTGCATTCTCCATGGAGCCTTCTGAACAGACCCCTCCTCTGTTTCTGCTGCGGGCACCAACAACAACAAGTGCGTGATTATTAGGAGTAGAAATAGGTTGAGGAGATTATTGGTGGTGGGGGTTGTTGCCATGGAGATCTAACCAGGAAGGGCTGATGATTTGGCTTGTGGGTAGTTTTCTTCTCTCTTCTTTTCTTTTGATTTGTTTTTTTATTATTATTTTTTGGGTTTGGGATGCTTAATGTAGAAATAGTTGGAGGAGTTGATGAGCGGTGGCATCTGGAGTGAGAAAAGTTTCTTTTAATTTTTTTTATCGTTGTAGTAGTTGATGACAGATTTGTTAGTGTTTAGTTTTATTCTATCACTGGGTGTTGCCTATGTCACTCTTGAAGATTTGATTTTCAAATTTATTTCTCATTGATATTATTTAATAATATTTCTACTAACTTTAAAAAAAATGATGTAGACATGTATCATATAGGGGTGAGCATCGATTCGATTCGGTTCAAACCGAACTGGTAATATTAAAACCGAACCAGAACCGAACCGGCCAAATTGAAAACCGCACCGAACCAATTATCTTCAAAATCGAACCGAAATAAATCGGTTCGATTTACCGGTTCATTCGGTTCGTGGGCTTTCATTTAATGGGCCGGCCTATTACAATTTAATGTTACAAAAAAAAAAAATCAAAGTCCATCAGCCAAAAAAAAGGCCAGGCTGCTTCAACAGAAAAAAAAAAAAATGGCAAAGACCAATAATTTTCCAATATATTTGGTATGATTGTAGTAATATTCCATTCTGTCATTTCTTCAAAGACCAATATTTTTCAAAGACCAGTAATTTTTAAATATATATTAGCAAAGAGACTTCATCAGTTCATCAGCCAAAGATAGAGCTAAAAAAATAGGGAAAAAATTTAGAACATCAGTAGCAAAAAGAGCATAGTATTATAGTATCATGCACAAAACGTCAGCAGCAGGAAGAAAATTTAGAACACATACAACAGCAGAAGAGCATATTCCATGTTTCCAGACACAGTCACACTGGGAGAAAATTTAGAACCATATCAAATATATTACATTCCATGATTCCATTAATTTTGCACAGGCAAAGATAGCTAAAAAATAATTTGGTCATCAATTCCACTGTCCACAGCAGCAGCAGAAGATCAAGACAGAGCTGCATGCTAATTTGGTCATCAATTCATCAATTCCTCATCTCCACTGTCGGGACTGTAAGCCCTGAATATAGGGCTTATTTTTTTTTAAATTTTATAAATCAATTATTTTGAATAAATATTATTATTTGATTATTATTTGATTATTATTTAATTTAATGCTCTTTACCGTGACTTGGAATTCTAGAGCATCAGGGATGCCAGTCTCTGGAAACTCCCTTCTTGGAGTTTGTAGTAGACGAGATTATCTTCATTTTGATATATCATGTCCCACTTGAACTCGTTCCCTTGTGCTCTTTTTGCTTCGCGCAAGTTCGGGTCAAATTAGACCATTTAATTATTTATTGATTTTTCTACTCTTTTCCTTGATCCTCATGAGCGCGTTACCGTGACTTTTAATTTAGGAGCACCAGACCAGTCATTCTCTCGAAACCAACTTGTCATGCCTGATCTACTCGAGACGCTCTTCACCCATGACCTTCGTGTCCCACTCAGACACACCATCTTGTGCTTCATTTTCTTTGCACAACTTTCGGGTCAATTTAGGCCAATTAGTTATCTACCGTAAAACCTGACTAAATTTTCAATTTAATTTTCGGGACCCGACATCGACCCAACCTAGTCGACCCCAAATAGGAACATGGCCCACACGAAGCCTACTACCCGCATGACGCTTCTGTCCCACTTATTTGAGTCTCCACATGCTATTTATTTGCCCATGATTATAAATACCCATTTTAATTCGAATATTGCACCATGTCCGATTTTGGCCCAGCCCGGCTCCGTTGAACCCAACCCAAGCTCCATGTTGTCCTCTTATGACTGCTCAATTACCCCACAAGATTTTTCTATTTTGAAAATATTTCTTTCTCTCTCTACTTATTAAATATTTACAAATATCTCATTATATATATATATATATATATATATATATATATATATATATATATATATATATATATATATATATATATATATTATATAATCTCTCTCTCTCTCTCTCCTTTTCCAATCCCCACACAAGCAACCCCTTCCCCCCCATGCTGTACGAGCACAGCAGCTAGCCCCCCCATTCCTTCTTCATTCATTCATTTTTTTCCTTCCTTCTTCCATCTTTTCTCCTTGCTCTTTAAGAGAGCAACACCATCACCATGAATCAACACCACCACCTCCACCATTCAACCACTGAGCACATCGTCGCTGTCGTCGGTGCTGCCCACGCCGCGGCCAACCGCTGCCCGGACCACCCCACCAATTTCCCACGCCCTTGGCGACACCCACCGGCCAAACCACGGCCTGCCACCGCGCGGCCACGCCACGCACGCGCGTGCAGGCGGGCGTGAGGCCGCAGCAGCAGCGTGGGGCGGCGCCACCACCACGCGCACCCCTCGTCGTCATCGTGCGCCGCCACCCCCTCTCCGTCGTCGTGCCCCGCCAGGCCGGGCACCACCGTGCAGCAGCAGCAGTGGCTACCGCACCACCGCGCAGCAACAGCAGCGGCAGCCGTTCGCCGCGGGTGGCCGCGCGCCACCACGTGGCCGGCCACCCATGGCTGGACGACCCCGGCGAGCTCTCCCGTGGCGCGCGTCGTCTCCCACGACGCGTTGCCGAGGCGATTCGTGCATTTTTCACGAAATTCCGTCGACGCGCGCGCGCGCGAAGCCCAGAATTGGCGCCTCGTCGCTGCAACTTCGTACGCGTTTCCCGAGGAATCCGACCGTTGGATCGGCGATTTCTTCGCTCCGTCTCAATCTCGGTATATACCACTTCATCCCTCTCAAATTTTACCCGTTAATTTCGTCGTTTGATACATCAAAACTGGCCACCAAGTTGACGTTTTAATTTGAACTATTTTTGGACAGTTTCGTGACGCCAACTTCACGGGTTCGTATCTTCGTCGTTGCAGCTTCATTTTGCGCACCGTCGGTTCCAGTGCACAGCTGGTATAACCCTCTTCCTGCCCCCTTTAGATTTCATTTCAGTTTGAGCTTATTAGGTCGGTCGAATTCGACGCCAAAGTTGGCCGTTCGAATTCTTAGTGTTGCACTTGTAAAATTCTATTTTTGAACCCGGGACTCCGGATTCAATTTCTGACACCACCAGTAGACTCGTGGCGTTGTTCTGGCATGTTTTCATATAAAGTTTGCTTGATTTGGAGAACGTGGGCCCTGGCACGCATTTCGGTGCAAAGCGGGTCCTACTTTCTGGGTCAACGTGTCATTTTGAGTTCGGCTCATCGGAATCCAATTCTGGATATACCGTTGAGTTCGTATCGTCATTCTAGACTCGTTGACATATAATTTTCTGAGTTTTGAGGAAATTGGCTCCGACACGCTTTTCCGTGCAAATCGGAATTTCAATGTCCTGGTCAACGGACCAATTTGAGATCGGGTCAACGGAATCCAATTCTGGGTATACCGTTGGGTTCGTATCGTTATTCTGAATTCGTGGACATATAATTTGTTAGGTTTTGTGCACTTTTATTTCGGCACATTTTTCGGTGAAAAGTGTGTCCAACGGCGGACATCATTTTGACCCGAAATTACCGTTTTGCCCCTGTGTCCAAATTGGACTTTTGGATAGACTATCCCAGCTGATTTGACCATTCTGGACACGTTGGTGATGTTAGTTTCATCATCCGACAACATCTGTAGATTTCTTCCCTTTTTGTGTCACCCTATTATTATAATATTTTCTCCTTTTGGTTGTTTTAGAGACCCGTCGATTTCAGTGATTTCTAAATCACTGAAATTTATAAGTTGACCTTGTAGATGTTTATAGAGACTAGCTTTGACCCAGTTTGACCATGGTTGACTACTTTGACTGAACGTCGAAGTAGAGTCAGCATTTGACCTAGGTTAGACTAGTTTTGACCCTGGTTGACCACAGTTGACTATTTTGACCAAAGTCAACCGGAAGTCAACCGTAGCCTAAGATTGACCAGAACTTGACCGAAGTTGACCAGCTGACCCAAAGTCAACTGTTAGTCAACGTTAGTCAAGTTTGACCTAGAGTTGACCAGAGTTGACCAGTTGACCATAAGTCAACTGTAAGTTAACCCTTGACTTAGATTGACCTAATTTGACTTGCTTTGACTTGTCTTGACCTAGTTTGACTTAGTATGACTTGATTTTACTTCCAAACCCTTATATTGATACAGTATTCCACCTATAGGTCCTCGAGGCACTGTTCTTGGACCAGTTGACATATTCCACCAGATCTCAGGCGAGTACATTCTCTGATAATATTTCTGTTTTATGATATCGTTTATGTTTCTTGTATTTAGTGTAGATACCCTTGTTCTCTTGACACATTGTTCACACGGATTGGTATTTCTCTGGATCCCGTCATGAGATGTTATTTCTCGCTTTCCTTGGTATATCTTGTGCAAGTCTTCCTTGTTCCTTGTGCATTGTATAGACACGATTTCTGCGAAGGCTAGCTACCCTCTCGGAGAATCGCGTGTCATGATGTGTCATGGTTGGATCCACTATACTAGTCGGGGACGGGGAGTATTAGTGTAGATGTGTGGTCATTATCCACCTTGTTTATTCTTGTAGACCTTGAATGCTACCAATCCTACACTCTACGTGGGATTGGCTGATCAGTAGACCTTGTGCAGACCCAAGCCGGCCACATGTTGAACTAGTACTCACACACTTAGACAGATGATTCTTGATTCTTGTACATGCCATGATCAGTTTTACTTGCCTTGTTCTAGCTCTAGATTTACGGCATACCTTGCCATGATACTCACATGTACATTTCATGATTTCTTGTATGTTCTCTCTATTTACTGCTACATGTTCAATATCGTCTAATTAGAACTGTTATTTGAGATTTGTGCTCGTTCCATCCTGACTGGATATGTTGACAAAATTTTAGGAGTAGTTGTGCCCTCAGTATTGGACTTCATGATGTTGCTAGCTGAGGTGGATCTCACTATTCTTCTATGTGAGTTGCCTGGTAGTTATCCTTAGTTAGTCTTGTTGTTTCTTCTTTATTTCATGTCTTGATCATTGTAGATTCTAGTTGTTCTAGTGATATTATAACTATTTTCTGTCTTATCTTCCTTAGTTTGCGTGATGTGACATGAGTACATTTCTAGTTATGGATCTTTAGATGTTGTAGTTAGTATAGTATACTTGACAGCGTTCTACCGCCGATACCGCGGCGTAGGCTGGGCGTGGCCCGCGTATTCGTACCCGTATATCCGGGTGCGGGTCGTGACACGTTTTTAGTGGTGGCCCATGCAGGTCAGTCTTTGCAATTAATGCAAAGTCGTGGTAGTACTTGAGCTTATCTGTACTACTACGAGCCTGCCCTAGGATTAAGGTTGAGTAATAGAATATTTTAGGATTTTGGTACTCAGTCACATATTAGGAACTCTTGATAGATTCTAGGGATGACCCCTGGGAATCTTATTTCGAAACTCTTCGAATCTATTCACATTCGTTTCTATCCGTCCTGATTCCTGAGATATCGCTCAGTTATCTACTTTATTATTCTTTGGGATGAGTTTGTGGACCCCAGAGGGGAGGTATAAGTTGGACTTATATATCATCTAGGTTGGGGAGAGAATATGATTTACCAACCTCGTATCATGGTCGAGGTTTGTTTTAGATTATATTCCACCATTTTCTATCTTGACCTAGGTAGTACCCTCGGGACTTTTCCTAAGATTTTTCTCTGAACCATATCTCGGAAGTTGTTTCCGTTGTTTCTATTAACTTACCCTTGACTTGTTGTTGAATTTTAAATCTTAATATTCGTTGTTGACCTTTGACTTTGTTTTGGATAATTCTTTTAAGAATTGAGTTAAGATATCCTGATAAACATATTTTGGACGAGGACGATGAGAACAGTAAGTGTCTACTTTATTTATGGAGTTTAGAATTCATCGCAGTCATATTAGCTAGCGAGACAAGGACATGGAGCCTGATTTAGATATACTATCCTAGTTATGTTATTTAGATTCTCTTACAGCCATACCGGTTGGCGTGGCGAGGAATCTAGATGACATGATTATAGGGTGTATACCTTAGTTATGGACTCTATCGTTTATTGTAGCTATGTTTACTGGCGTGGCGTAAATTCTGGCAACATGATTTTGGATAGACGTGTATGGTTATCAGGTCATATCTTAAGTTGATTCACTTCTTTTACTAATTGAGCAAGATAATTCCTACCATTATTTCTTGTTTATCATTTTTTTTCTCTCTTCCTCATCGCATGATGATTTCCTTCTTAGATGCTCGTGTCCAAACTTCGTTGATTTTGTTCTCCATCTTGCCCAAATTCTGATTTACTCGAAATTTGATCAATTTAAATCGTGCTGAGACTAAACTATTTATTTTTATCGTGATTGGACAATGCTATCATCACTCGTGCCTTAAACTTTCGATTCAATTCTGGCAAATGACTAAATTCTATTCCAATCACGATTAGGCTTCATACTATCCTTGATTATGCCGGAGTCTCATTTTCTGAATCGTGTCCCAATGACTTAACTCATCTATAATCGTGCCTATATGATTCTGTTCATATTTTGATTCTATCGTGCGAAAATTTTTCATTCTGCCTGAATAATTGTGAATTGAATATCTTAATCGTGCAAACTTGTCATTCTATGATCGTGCCTAAGTTTTTACCTAAAACTTACTATCTTGTTTTACCCCCACTACCAACCTTTAATTTCGAGGACGAAATTTTTATAAGGTGGGTAGGATTGTAAGCCCCTGAATATAGGGCTTATTTTTTTTTAAATTTTATAAATCAATTATTTTGAATAAATATTATTATTTGATTATTATTTAATTTAATGCTCTTTACCGTGACTTGGAATTCTAGAGCATCAGGGATGCCAGTCTCTGGAAATTCCCTTCTTGGAGTTTGTAGTAGACGAGATTATCTTTATTTTGATATATCCTGTCCCACTTGAACTCGTTCCCTTGTGCTCTTTTTGCTTCGTGCAAGTTCGGGTCAAATTAGACCATTTAATTATTTATTAATTTTTCCACTCTTTTCCTTGATCCTCATGAGCGCGTTATCGTGACTTTTAATTTAGGAGCACCAGACCAGTCATTCTCTCGAAACCAACTTGTCATGCCTGATCTACTCGAGACGCTCTTCACCCATGACCTTCGTGTCCCACTCAGACACACCATCTTGTGCTTCATTTTCTTCGCACAACTTTCGGGTCAATTTAGGCCAATTAGTTATCTACCGTAAAACCTGACTAAATTTCCAATTTAATTTTCGGGACCCGACATCGACCCAACCTAGTCGACCCCAAATAGGAACATGGCCCACACGAAGCCTACTACCCGCATGACGCTTCTGTCCCACTTATTTGAGTCTCCACATGCTATTTATTTGCCCATGATTATAAATACCCATTTTAATTCGAATATTGCACCATGTCCGATTTTGGCCCAGCCCGGCTCCGTTGAACCCAACCTAAGCTCCATGTTGTCCTCTTATGACTGCTCAATTACCCCACAAGATTTTCCTATTTTGAAAATATTTCTTTCTCTCTCTACTTATTAAATATCTACAAATATCTCATTATATATATATATATATATATATATATATATATATATATATATATATATATATATATATATATGATATCTCTCTCCCGTTAAAACACAACACACCTCACCCCAACTCACCATGCCAGCACACACAACCCCCCCCATGTGGCCGGCCTATTCTCTCTCTCTCTAAATATCTTCTAATGTCTCTCCCTCTTTATATATAATATATACACACACACACACACACACACACACACACACACACACACACATATATATATATATATATATATATATATATATATATATATATATATATATATATATATAATATAATCTCTCTCTCTCTCTCCTTTTCCAATCCCCACACAAGCAACCCCTTCCCCCCCATGCTGTACGAGCACAGCAGCTAGCCCCCTCCCATTCCTTCTTCATTCATTCATTTTTTTTCCTTCCTTCTTCCTTCTTTTCTCCTTGCTCTTTAAGAGAGCAACACCATCACCATGAATCAACACCACCACCTCCACCATTCAACCACTGAGCACATCGTCGCCGTCGTCGGTGCTGCCCACGTCACGGCCAACCGCTGCCCGGACCACCCCACCAATTTCCTACGCCCCTGGCGACACCCCGCGGCTAAACTACGGTCTGCCACCGCGCGGCCACGCCACGCACGCGCGTGCAGGCGGGCGTGAGGCCGCAGCAGCAGCGTGGGGCGGCGCCACCACCACGCGCCACCCCTCGTCGTCATCGTGCGCCGCCACCCCCTCGCCGTCGTCGTGCCCCGCCAGGCCGGGCACCATCGTGCAGCAGCAGCAGTGGCTACCGCACCACCGCGCAGCAACAGCAGCGGCTGCCGTTCGCCGCGGGTGGCCGCGCGCCACCACGTGGCCGGCCACCCATGGCTGGACGACCCCGGCGAGCTCTCCCGTGGCGCGCGTCGTCTCCCACGATGCGTTGCCGAGGCGATTCGTGCATTTTTCACGAAATTCCGTCGACGCGCGCGCGCGCGAAGCCCAGAATTGACGCCTCGTCGCAGCAACTTCGTGCACGTTTCTCGATGAATCCGACCGTTGGATCGGCGATTTCTTCGCTCCGTCTCAATCTCGGTATATACCACTTCATCCCTCTCAAATTTCACCCGTTAATTTCGTCGTTTGATACATCAAAACTGGCCACCAAGTTGACGTTTTAATTTGAACTATTTTTGGACAGTTTCGTGACGCCAACTTCGCGGGTTCGTATCTTCGTCGTCGCAGCTTCGTTTTGCGCACCGTCGGTTCCGGTGCACAGCTGGTATAACCCTCTTCATGTCCCCTTTAGATTTCATTTCAGTTTGAGCTTATTAGGTCGGTCGAATTCGACGCCAAAGTTGGCCGTTCGAATTCTTAGTGTTGCACTTGTAAAATTCCATTTTTGAACCCGGGACTCCGGATTCAATTTCTGACACCACCAGTAGACTCGTGGCGTCGTTCTGGCATGTTTTCATATAAAGTTTGCTTGATTTGGAGAACGTGGGCCCTGGCACGCATTTCGGTGCAAAGTGGGTCCTACTTTCTGGGTCAACGTGTCATTTTGAGTTCGGCTCATCGGAATCCAATTCTGGATATACTGTTGAGTTCGTATCGTCATTCTGGACTCGTTGACGTATAATTTGCTGAGTTTTGAGGACATTGGCTCTGACACGCTTTTTCGTGCAAATCGGAATTTCAATGTCCTGGTCAACGGACCAATTTGAGATCGGGTCAACGGAATCCAATTCTGGGTATACCGTTGGGTTCGTATCGTCATTCTGGATTCGTGGACATATAATTTGTTAGGTTTTGTGCACTTTTATTTTGGCACATTTTTCGGTGCAAAGTGTGTCCAACGGCGGACATCATTTTGATCCGAAATTACCGTTTTGCCCCTGTGTCCAAATTGGACTTTTGGACAGACTATCCCAGCTGATTTGACCATTCTGGACACGTTGGTGATGTTAGTTTCATCATCCGACAACATCTGTAGATTTCTTCCCTTTTTGTGTCACCCTATTATTATAATATTTTCTCCTTTTGGTTGTTTTAGAGACCCGTCGATTTCAGTGATTTCTAAATCACTGAAATTTATAAGTTGACCTTGTAGATGTTTATAGAGACTAGCTTTGACCCAGTTTGACCATGGTTGACTACATTGACTGAACGTCGAAGTAGAGTCAGCATTTGACCTAGGTTAGACTAGTTTTGACCCTGGTTGACCACAGTTGACTATTTTGACCAAAGTCAACCGGAAGTCAACCGTAGCCTAGGATTGACCAGAACTTGACCGAAGTTGACCAGTTGACCCAAAGTCAACTGTTAGTCAACGTTAGTCAAGTTTGACCTAGAGTTGACCAGAGTTGACCAGTTGACCATAAGTCAACTGTAAGTTAACCCTTGACTTAGATTGACCTAATTTGACTTGCTTTAACTTGTCTTGACCTAGTTTGACTTAGTATGACTTGATTTTACTTCCAAACCCTTATATTGATACAGTATTCCACCTATAGGTCCTCGAGGCACTGTTCTTGGACCAGTTGACATATTCTACCAGATCTCCGACGAGTACATTCTATGATAATATTTTTGTTTTATGATATCGTTTATGTTTCTTGTATTTAGTGTAGATACCCTTGTTCTCTTGACACATTGTTCACACGGATTGGTATTTCTCTGGATCCCGTCATGAGATGTTATTCCTCGCTTTCCTTGGTATATCTTGTGCAAGTCTTCCTTGTTCCTTGTGCATTGTATAGACACGATTCCTGCGAAGGCTAGCTACTCTCTCGGAGAATCGCGTGTCATGATGTGTCATGGTTGGATCCACTATACTAGTCGGGGATGGGGAGTATTAGTGTAGATGTATGGTCATTATCCACCTTGTTTATTCTTGTAGACCTTGAATGCTACCAATCCTACACTCCACGTGGGATTGGCTGATCAGTAGACCTTGTGCAGACCCAAGCCGGCCACATGTTGAACTAGTACTCACACACTTAGACAGATGATTCTTGATTCTTGTACATGCCATGATCAGTTTTACTTGCCTTGTTCTAGCTCTAGATTTACGGCTTACCTTGCCATGATACTCACATGTACATTTCATGATTTCTTGTATGTTCTCTCTATTTACTGCTACATGTTCAATATCGTCTAATTAGAACTGTTATTTGAGATTTGTGCTCGTTCCATCCTGACTGGATATGTTGACAAAATTTTAGGAGTAGTTGTGCCCTCAGTATTGGACTTCATGATGTTGCTAGCTGAGGTGGATCTCACTATTCTTCTATGTGAGTTGCCTGGTAGTTATCCTTAGTTAGTCTTGTTGTTCCTTCTTTATTTCATGTCTTGATCATTGTAGATTCTAGTTGTTCTAGTGATATTATAACTATTTTCTGTCTTATCTTCCTTAGTTTGCGTGATGTGACATGAGTACAGTTTTAGTTATGGATCTTTAGATGTTGTAGTTAGTATAGTATACTTGACAGCGTTCTACCGCCGATACCGCGGCGTAGGCTGGGCGTGGCCCGCGTATTCGTACCCGTATATCCGGGTGCGGGTCGTGACACGTTTTTAGTGGTGGCCCATGCAGGTCAGTCTTTGCAATTAATGCGAAGTCGTGGTAGTACTTGAGCTTATCTGTACTACTACGAGCCTGCCCTAGGATTAAGGTTGAGTAATGGAATATTTTAGGATTTTGGTACTCAGTCACATATTAGGAACTCTTGATAGATTCTAGGGATGACCCCTGGGATTCTTATTTCGAAACTCTTCGAATCTATTCACATTCGTTTCTATCCGTCCTGATTCCTGAGATATCGCTCAGTTATCGTACTTTATTATTCTTTGGGATGAGTTTGTGGACCCCAGTGGGGAGGTATAAGTTGGACTTATATATCATCTAGGTTGGGGAGAGAATATGATTTACCAACCTCGTATCATGGTCGAGGTTTGTTTTAGATTATATTCCACCATTTTCTATCTTGACCTAGGTAGTACCCTCGGGACTTTTCCTAAGATTTTTCTCTGAACCATATCTCGGAAGTTGTTTCCGTTGTTTCTATTAACTTACCCTTGACTTGTTGTTGAATTTTAAATCTTAATATTCGTTGTTGACCTTTGACTTTGTTTTGGATAATTCTTTTAAGAATTGAGTTAAGATATCCTGATAAACATATTTTGGACGAGGACGATGAGAACAGTAAGTGTCTACTTTATTTATGGAGTTTAGAATTCATCGCAGTCATATTAGCTAGCGAGACAAGGACATGGAGCCTGATTTAGATATACTATCCTAGTTATGTTATTTAGATTCTCTTGCAGCCATACCGGTTGGCGTGGCGAGGAATCTAGATGACATGATTATAGGGTGTATACCTTAGTTATGGACTCTATCGTTTATTGTAGCTATGTTTACTGGCGTGGCGTAAATTCTGGCAACATGATTTTGGATAGACGTGTATGGTTATCAGGTCATATCTTAAGTTGATTCACTTCTTTTACTAATTGAGCAAGATAATTCCTACCATTATTTCTTGTTTATCATTTTTTTTCTCTCTTCTTCATCGCATGATGATTTCCTTCTTAGATGCTCGTGTCCAAACTTCGTTGATTTTGTTCTCCATCTTGCCCAAATTCTGATTTACTCGAAATTTGATCAATTTAAATCGTGCTGAGACTAAACAATTTATTTTTATCGTGATTGGACAATGCTATCATCACTCGTGCCTTAAACTTTCGATTCAATTCTGGCAAATGACTAAATTCTATTCCAATCACGATTAGGCTTCATACTATCCTTGATTATGCCGGAGTCTCATTTTCTGAATCGTGTCCCAATGACTTAACTCATCTATAATCGTGCCTATATGATTCTGTTCATATTTTGATTCTATCGTGCGAAAATTTTTCATCCTGCCTGAATAATTGTGAATTGAATATCTTAATCGTGCAAACTTGTCATTCTATGATCGTGCCTAAGTTTTTACCTAAAACTTACTATCTTGTTTTACCCCCACTACCAACCTTTAATTTCGAGGACGAAATTTTTATAAGGTGGGTAGGATTGTAAGCCCCTGAATATAGGGCTTATTTTTTTTTAAATTTTATAAATCAATTATTTTGAATAAATATTATTATTTGATTATTATTTAATTTAATGCTCTTTACCGTGACTTGGAATTCTAGAGCATCAGGGATGCCAGTCTCTGGAAACTCCCTTCTTGGAGTTTGTAGTAGACGAGATTATCTTTATTTTGATATATCCTGTCCCACTTGAACTCATTCCCTTGTGCTCTTTTTGCTTCGCGCAAGTTCGGGTCAAATTAGACCATTTAATTATTTATTGATTTTCCCACTCTTTTCCTTGATCCTCATGAGCGCGTTACCGTGACTTTTAATTTAGGAGCACCAGACCAGTCATTCTCTCGAAACCAACTTGTCATGCCTGATCTACTCGAGACGCTCTTCACCCATGACCTTCGTGTCCTACTCAGACACACCATCTTGTGCTTCATTTTCTTCGCACAACTTTCGGGTCAATTTAGGCCAATTAGTTATCTACCGTAAAACCTGACTAAATTTCCAATTTAATTTTCGGGACCCGACATCGACCCAACCTAGTCGACCCCAAATAGGAACATGGCCCACACGAAGCCTACTACCCGCATGACGCTTCTGTCCCACTTATTTGAGTCTCCACATGCTATTTATTTGCCCATGATTATAAATACCCATTTTAATTCGAATATTGCACCATGTCAGATTTTGGCCCAGCCCGGCTCCGTTGAACCCAACCTAAGCTCCATGTTGTCCTCTTATGACTGCTCAATTACCCCACAAGATTTTTCTATTTTGAAAATATTTCTTTCTCTCTCTACTTATTAAATATCTACAAATATCTCATTATATATATATATATATATACACACACACATATATATATATATATATATATATATATATATATATATATATATATATATATATATATATACATATATATATATATATATATATATATATATATGATATCTCTCTCCCATTAAAACACAACACACCTCACCCCAACTCACCATGCCAGCACACACAACCCCCCCCCCCTCATGTGGCCGGCCTATTCTCTCTCTCTCTCTAAATATCTTCTAATGTCTCTCCCTCTTTATATATAATATATATACATATATATATATATATATATATATATATATATATATATATATATATATATATATATATATATATATATATATATATATATATATATATATATATAATCTCTCTCTCTCTCTCCTTTTCCAATCCCCACACAAGCAACCCCTTCCCCCCCATGCTGTACGAGCACAGCAGCTAGCCCCCTCCCATTCCTTCCTCATTCATTCATTTTTTTCCTTCCTTCTTCCTTCTTTTCTCCTTGCTCTTTAAGAGAGCAACACCATCACCATGAATCAACACCACCACCTCCACCATTCAACCACTGAGCACATCGTCTCCGTCGTCGGTGCTGCCCACGCCGCGGCCAACCGCTGCCCGGACCACCCCACCAATTTTCCACGCCCCTGGCGACACCCCGCGGCCAAACTACGGTCTGCCACCGCGCGGCCACGCCACGCACGCGCGTGCAGGCGGGCGTGAGGCCGCAGCAGCAGCGTGGGGCGGCGCCACCACCACGCGCCACCCCTCGTCGTCGTCGTGCGCTGCCACCCCCTCGCCGTCGTCGTGCCCCGCCAGGCCGGGCACCACCGTGCAGCAGCAGCAGTGGCTACCGTACCACCGCGCTGCAACAGCAGCAGCTGCCGTTCGCCGCGGGTGGCCGCGCGCCACCACGTGGCCGACCATCCATGGCTGGACGACCCCGACGAGCTCTCCCGTGGCGCGCGTCGTCTCCCACGACGCGTTGCCGAGGCGATTCGTGCATTTTTCACGAAATTCCGTCGACGCGTGCGCGCGCGAAGCCCAGAATTGGCGCCTCGTCGCAGCAACTTCGTACGCATTTCTCGGGGAATCCGACCGTTGGATCGGCGATTTCTTCGCTCCGTCTCAATCTTGGTATATACCACTTCATCCCTCTCAAATTTCACCCGTTAATTTCGTCGTTTGATACATCAAAACTGGCCACCAAGTTGACGTTTTAATTTGAACTATTTTTGGACAGTTTCGTGACGCCAACTTTGTGGGTTCGTATCTTCGTCGTCGCAGCTCCGTTTTGCGCACCGTCGGTTCCGGTGCACAGCTGGTATAACCCTCTTCCTGCCCCCTTTAGATTTCATTTCAGTTTGAGCTTATTAGGTCGGTCGAATTCGATGCCAAAGTTGGCCGTTCGAATTCTTAGTGTTGCACTTGTAAAATTCCATTTTTGAACCCGGGACTCCGGATTCAATTTCTGACACCACCAGTAGACTCGTGGCGTCGTTTTAGCATGTTTTCATATAAAGTTTGCTTGTTTTGGAGAACGTGGGCCCTGGCACGCATTTCGGTGCAAAGCGGGTCCTACTTTCTGGGTCAACGTGTCATTTTGAGTTCGGCTCATCAGAATCCAATTATGGATATATCGTTGAGTTCGTATCGTCATTCTGGACTCGTTGACATATAATTTGCTGAGTTTTGAGGACATTGGCTCCGACACGCTTTTCCGTGCAAATCGGAATTTCAATGTCCTGGTCAACGGACCAATTTGAGATCGGGTCAACGGAATCCAATTCTGGGTATACCGTTGGGTTCGTATCGTCATTCTGGATTTGTGGACATATAATTTGTTAGGTGTTGTGCACTTTTATTTCGGCACATTTTTCGGTGCAAAGTGTGTCCAACGGCGGACATCATTTTGACCCGAAATTACCGTTTTGCCCCTGTGTCCAAATTGGACTTTTGGACAGACTATCCCAGCTAATTTGACCATTCTGGACACGTTGGTGATGTTAGTTTCATCATCCGACAACATCTGTAGATTTCTTCCCTTTTTGTGTCACCCTATTATTATAATATTTTCTCCTTTTGGTTGTTTTAGAGACCCGTCGATTTCAGTGATTTCTAAATCACTAAAATTTATAAGTTGACCTTGTAGATGTTTATAGAGACTAGCTTTGACCCAGTTTGACCATGGTTGACTACTTTGACTGAACGTCGAAGTAGAGTCAGCATTTGACCTAGGTTAGACTAGTTTTGACCCTGGTTGACCACAGTTGACTATTTTGACCAAAGTCAACCGGAAGTCAACCGTAGCCTAGGATTGACCAGAACTTGACCGAAGTTGACCAGTTGACCCAAAGTCAACTGTTAGTCAACGTTAGTCAAGTTTGACCTAGAGTTGACCAGAGTTGACCAGTTGACCATAAGTCAACTGTAAGTCAACCCTTGACTTAGATTGACCTAATTTGACTTGCTTTGACTTGTTTTGACCTAGTTTGACTTGATTTTACTTCCAAACCCTTATATTGATACAGTATTCCACCTATAGGTCCTCGAGGCACTGTTCTTGGACCAGTTGACATATTCCACCAGATCTCAGGCGAGTACATTCTCTGATAATATTTTTGTTTTATGATATCGTTTATGTTTCTTGTATTTAGTGTAGATACCCTTGTTCTCTTGACACATTGTTCACACGGATTGGTATTTCTCTGGATCCCGTCATGAGATGTTATTCCTCGTTTTCCTTGGTATATCTTGTGCAAGTCTTCCTTGTTCCTTGTGCATTGTATAGACACGATTCCTGCGAAGGCTAGCTACCCTCTCGGAGAATCGCGTGTCATGATGTGTCATGGTTGGATCCACTATACTAGTCGGGGACGGGAAGTATTAGTGTAGATGTGTGGTCATTATCCACCTTGTTTATTCTTGTAGACCTTGAATGCTACCAATCCTACACTCCACGTGGGATTGGCTGATCAGTAGACCTTGTACAGACCCAAGCCGGCCACATGTTGAACTAGTACTCACACACTTAGACAGATGATTCTTGATTCTTGTACATGCCATGATCCGTTTTACTTGCCTTGTTCTAGCTCTAGATTTACAGCTTACCTTGCCATGGTACTCACATATACATTTCATGATTTCTTGTATATTCTCTCTATTTACTGCTACATGTTCAATATCGTCTAATTAGAACTGTTATTTGAGATTTGTGCTCGTTCCATCCTGACTGGATATGTTGACAAAATTTTAGGAGTAGTTGTGCCCTCAGTATTGGACTTCATGATGTTGCTAGCTGAGGTGGATCTCACTATTCTTCTATGTGAGTTGCCTGGTAGTTATCCTTAGTTAGTCTTGTTGTTCCTTCTTTATTTCATGTCTTGATCATTGTAGATTCTAGTTGTTCTAGTGATATTATAACTATTTCCTGTCTTATCTTCCTTAGTTTGCGTGATGTGACATGAGTACATTTCTAGTTATGGATCTTTAGATGTTGTAGTTAGTATAGTATACTTGACAGTGTTCTACCGCCGATACCACGGCGTAGGCTGGGCGTGGCCCGCGTATTCGTACCCGTATATCCGGGTGCGGGTCGTGACAGGGACTCAGGACTGTCCTGCACAAAAAAGAGAAGACAAGAAGGAAAGAAAGTATAATATGGCTCAGATGGCTAATTTATGCATCATAGACTCATAGTAAGATGCCATGTAGTATCAATTACACACTTTCTCAAGCCGTAATCATCAATGCCACTTTCTCGTTTAATATGTTAGTAAAATTTTCAAGAAAAACAATAAATAACGATTCACAAATGGCTGCAGTTCATGCACAAATGGCTGCAATAAGTGCCTCTCCACTAGCTGCATTGAATGCCATGCCACTGCAAATAGAGAGTAGTGTTGACCCAAATCATTGTCAACCAAATATTGACAAATTGACAATATGATACTTGTTATAATTCAATATGACACATCAAGACAGAACTCAGTACATGACGGGCGTCGTCTCTCCTGCAGCATACTCGTTTCGGAGTCTGTACTATTTTACATTATTGAGTCTAGCTAAATGTAAACTGAGTAGCACTGGGTATTCTTGGCTTAACCCTTATCCCCAAAACAAACCCAAAAGATCCACCAAGCCAAACTAGCCCACACAAGCCCATTTGAACATTCTGTCCTATGGAGACAGAGTTTGGGCCGAACTCTGCCTCCACACAGAGTTCGCGCCGAACTCTGTCCCCTAAATTACAGGACCCAAATTTTTAGGGTTTGCTGTATGCTAGTTGTCCAACGGCCCAAAATTTGAATTCTTGACACAGAATTCTGGCCGAATTCTGCCTATCCCAACTAGTATAAATAGACCTTAAATTCTCTCATTTTCAATCATCCAATTATCTTCTCTTCTCTTCTCTATAAGCCTCATACAAGCCTTAACATTCTCATCTACTAGCCACAAGCTTCCTAAGCCTAAAAGTGCTCAGTGCTATTCAGTTAGGAGTTTGTGCAAGTCAAGAAAGTCGCTTGAAAAATTTTAAGCATCGCCATAGCGATCTTTGTAAGAAGTTGACGTGCTCTTCTGAAGAAAATGCACGGGGTGTAACTACTATTTCACAAATAGTGGATTTAATCCTGAGCTAGAGTTCTCAGGCCTGGACTAGTCCTCCACGAGAAAAACTAGGTTAAAAATGACTGTGTTTGCATATGCTCTCTTGATCTTTTTATTTCCGTATTTACTACTCTGATTATTTACTGTTGGTGAAAATGTTTAATTTTTATTTGGCTATTATTGTTATAAACTCTATTCACCCCCTTTAGAGTTGCCTACCTATTCTTCAAGTAGAACTGTAGATGCAGTAAACAGCATAGTATCATGCACAAAATGGAATATTACAAACAGAGAGTAGAAGCAATAAACTAAAGAGCAGACAAAATAGTATCATGCATAAAATGGAATTAAAAACTGAGAGTAGCAGCAGTAAAGAGCAGACAAAATAGTATTCTCAGAGAGTATCCAGATTCCAACATACTAGCATAGAGCATATCAGCATACTAGCATAGAGCATATCAGCACAAAATGGAATTACAAACAGAGAGTAGCAGCATAGCATAGCAGACAAAATAATATTCTCAGAGAGTATCTAGATTCTAGCATACTAGCATAGAGTATTCAGATTCCAGCATACTAACATGAACAAGTAAACCTACGTGTTCCCAAGTAGCAGACAACAGAGAGTATCCAGCATAGAGCGTAGCAGACAAAATAACATTCCCACAGAGTTCAAATAGAATATTACAGACATTTGATATTTGTTCCCAAGTAATCAAACCTCGCTTGTTGATGTTGACGCCATAGTTAACCTACCCAAATCTAATAATAAGAAGAAATAAATGAACAAAATAAAATACAACTACTACGAAATTGGATGAATGTAATAAAAGTTAAAAATTCAAAATGACTCATTTTAAGTTTGTAGACGTCCTCAAAATCCTCTTCAATAATAGAAACAACGGGTCGATCCGAAGGCCTCCTAAACCAATCTTGACAACAAATAAGTGCTTGAGCAATTTTTGGAGTCAAAGAGCTCCTATAAGTATCAAGAACACAACCACCCGTACTAAAAGCCAACTCAGAAGCTATAGTAGATATCGGAACGGCCAAAACATCTCTAGCCATCTTTGAGAGGATCGGAAAATAAGGAGAATTAAGCTTCCACTATCCCAAAAGATTAAAATCATCACTTTCATCATCATCATCATCCACAGTACTCTCATCTAGATAACGGTCAAGCTCTGATTTAGTATCACCATCTCTCAATTCCATCTTATGCTTCTTGAATTGGACCTTCATGAACTTTTTCAATTGCAAGGATTGCACCGACTGATTTTTACTAGGAGTTTGAACTCTATCACTAGAAGTGCCACCAACTTGAGAAGTGCTAATATTTTTATACTCATTAAACATAGAGTACGCAACGATTTTCACTTTCTTTTTCATGGAATCACTCTTTTCCACACCATATAGTTGATCAAGAGCATACTCCACGTACTCCAACTTATGTATTGGATCAAGAATTGGTGCAATAAATATAATCATATTCATCTTTTCGATATCCCCCCAATACTTATCATACTTCTTCCTTATTTTATCAGCCATGGTAGCTAAGTCAAAGTTACTACTCTCTTTTGAAGTGTGCAATAGAATGTCAATTGATATGATTTTATCAAAAAGTTATAATTGCAAGTGACATACAAGGAACCAGAGATACACATTGTGAGTTCATAGGAGTGTTCAAGAAAAGTGCATAATCTTCTTGCATTAGACCAATCTTCATCACTAGGATACCCACCCTTCTCCGCTAGTTCTACTTTGAACCACGGATCAATAGATGTGAATCTCTCAAAGGCACTTTCAAACCTTTGAACTGTGTATAACATAATAAATGTATAATTCCAATGGGTGCTCACATCAAGACACAATAACTTCTTGCTTTGTATCTTTTCGGCTTTAATACACTCCTTAAATTTTTGGAATCTACTAGGAGAGTGTCTCACATATCTTATTGTATTCCTAACACGAGAAACCGATGGAGACATCAACTTCAAACCATCAATCACAATGAGATTTACAATATGAGCGATGCGTCTCATGCGTAAATACTTGCAATTAAGAATGCTATTTCCCTAATTTTGTATCTTCTTGCTCAAATAAGAAATAGCAACATCGTTAGAACTAGCATTATCAACTGTGATAGTAAATACCCTATCAATACCCCACTCAACCAAACATGTCTCTACTGCTTTCCCGATGGCCTCCCCTGTATGATTGGAAATTGGACAAAATTTTATAATTTTTTTCTTCAATTCCCAGTCATCATTTATGTAATGTACTGTAAGACACATGTAATTTATCTTCTGTAATGATATCCATGAATCCGTAGTTAGACAAACCATTTGTTTAGACTCTTTCAAATGTGTTTTGAACTTACTCTTTTCAATAGAGTAAATATTAAAATAATCTTGTGCCACAGTCCATCTCGATGGAATACGAAAGATTGGACATGCAACACTCATAAAGTTTCTAAAACCTTCACATTCCACAAATCGAAACGGAAGCTCATCAAAAATCACCATATGTGTCAAGGCTTTTCTGACCTCATCTTGATTAAATTTCCAACTAGTTAGTATATTATCCGTGCCCTTTGCATTTGGTTGCAAGTTCAGTATTGACTGAGTAGAGTCATGGTTACTTGGATTCAAGGAACATGCAATCCAATGATTTTTCACAGTGGTTGTCCCGTTTATTTGCTATGACAATGATATTCTTTTTTACAATGTTGCAACTAGCTTTTGGACGACCTTCCGCATCCAAAAAACAATTAAAATCTATCTAAAATGCTGCCCGTTTTTTAGTAGATTTTCTAGTAACCCGAAGACTCGAATTAGAATTGGAGATTGGCCCATTAGTGGCCTTAGAACTAATTGGTGGTTGAGGTGGATCACCTTCGTGCGACATCTAAAAAATAAAGTATGCCTATCAAAATAGGAACTACAAATATGAAATTTCATAAAAATGTAGAAATACACACATTGTACGAATATGAAGTTGTTGCCATTGATAGAAGCTACCTAAAAAACATCACATAATTAAATTATAACCTTTCTAACCTTTACCTAACCCTAACAGTTGTGATTTTAAGAAGAGTTGCAAACAGCAAACTGCAACTTTTAAGCAAACAGTGAAAATTACAAGTGCAAGCTAAAATAAAACTGTGCAAACCGCAACATATTAACTAAACTATAAACTATAAGCTAACAACAAACAGTGCAAACTGCAACTTTTAAGAAAGCAGTGCAAAGCAAACTGCAAGCTATAAGAAAACAGTGCAACCCTTAACCCTGCAACATATTAACTAAACTGACAAGTCCCTGTGCATTAACAAAGCAATTTTACCAAACTGTCTAGATCTGTAAACTGTAAAGTCTGCAATATATTAACAATACAATTATAATCCAACTTATTGTAAAACATATCACCAATGCAATAATAATAAATTATTCTAGATCTGTAAACTGTAAATTGTAAAGACTGCAAATTTTATTGCATATTGCTTTCTTTTTTCCTCTTTTTTCGCAGCAGCAAATTTTGGCAGCAAACATAGCAAGCAACCCTACAACTTTTCCATAATAAACACAGGAAGCAAGTTCGAGAGATCTTGGTTAGAAAAAATAAACTTAAAGTGAGTGAAGAACGCCCCCCCCTTTGAGAGATCTAGGTTAGAAATAACCAATATTTCAGACAGCACAACAAGACAGCAAGGGACCTGAACCAGGGCCATGAATCATGAAGAAATAATAGACAAAAATTAGGGAAAAAAATTAATTAAATCAATAAATTAGTGTAAAAAATTTTAAATCGAGATAGTGGTTAATTTCTTGCTAGAATACAGTATTTTGAGTGACGAACGACCCCCTTTGAGAGATCTAGGTTAGATCTCAAAGATCTAGGTCTGATCTTTACAGATCTAGGTTCGATGACTCCGATCTTTACAGATCTAGAGGGATCTTTACAGGTCTAGGTCAGATATAGACGAGATCGTCCCTACGAGAGTCGAGAGAGGCAACGGTAGGGACTGGAGAATGGAGAGAGCAGAAGAGAGAGAGAGGCAGCGGTAGAGAGTCTCGACGAGACTGGAGACTGGAATGGAGAGACTCGAGAGCAGAAGAGAGAGAGACTTAGAGAGGGTTCTCGACGAGAATGGAGAAGTTCTCCACTTCTTGAAGCGGCTGAAAATAAGAGCAGGAGAGAGAGAAAGAAAGAGTAAGCAGTGGGCTGGGAATGAAAGCATATATACTTAGGGTTATTTGGGGGGTATTTTAGTAATTTACTAAATAAGAAATATATATATCGATTTTTGGTTCGGGTCGAGAACCGTTTTCCCAACCCATAACCCGAACCGATAACTGTTCATTTCCTTTTGAATAACCGAGCAACGAATCATTTGCAAAATAACCGACCCGAACTTTCCAAATGGGTCGGTTTCGGTAGAAAAACCGAATTATGCTCACCCCTAGTATCATATTGATAGTCATTTCATATATACTCTATCTTTTAATCGTTCCTTCTTTATTCATGTCCCATGGAATTGAACCCACATAGTCAAGAAGAATGCCTCTCACCTTAACCACACAAGTTAAAGATTTTTTGCTATCAAGGACGGCTCTGGTCCAAGGCAGGCAGGACGACGGCCCAGGGCCCCCAGATGAAAGGGGGCACTAACATTAATCTATCTACAATATGACTAGTATGTGTCAAGTGCTATTCTTAACAAACAAAATATTGTGATGTAGTGGTTTTAATGTTAAACTTGTATTAGAGGTCCTTGGTTCAAATCTTGACAACAACAATTTTTTGTTATATTAACTTCTTTTTTTACATTATGTATGGGTCCATTTTGGAAGTTTTGTCTCGGGCCTCCGTTAGCTCTGGACTGGCCATGTTGGCTGTAGTGGGATAATAGTAGGTAGTTAAACAAATAGATAATAAAAAAAATTAGTTAGGTAAGGATATACATACCGTTTAGATGGCTAGTCGTTTTCAAGCCTCCTTATAAAGAGTAGAGATATTTTAATGAGAAATACAAGTTTTTTATTATATACATCATTATTATTACTTTCTTACATAGTCAAATTGTATTTTATTTTCCTTTTTTTCGCTCCTCCATCCTACTCTAGTGTTTGTAATACACTTTTTGGGACTGATAACCAACTAAATGACTATTTGGTTTACTGATATAAAAGATCATGAAATTTATGATTTTGTTTAGTTTCCTTTTATATGTTCTACTAAGGATTTGTTTGGATTGAAGGAAGTGTGAGGAAGTGAAAAATGACAAATCCAAAGTTGTGCAAATGCTTGGAGTTCCTTCACTTTCTTGTTCCCCCTCTACTTCCAAAATATTGTTGAACAAGATGTTGGAAAAGTGAAAGGTACATAATATTAATCAAGAATAGTTAATTATCTAAGTAAATTAGTAATTAATTATGGTTATTAATTATTTATCTTAAAATTTATTATGTATTAGCATAAATATTTAAAATTATGGATATCGTTATTGACACTTAAAAAATATTAACTTGCACTCCTCTTCTAATTTTATTCATTCAAATTCCAAATATGTTATTGCATTAATTTATGACACTCCTAAAATGTTATCATGCACTCCTCTTCTAATTTTATTAAATCAAATTTCAAATTAATGTCAAATTTAATGTACGACATATTTGAAATTTGAATGAATAAAATTAGAAGATGAGTGCGGGATGACATTTTTGAGTGTCAATAACAACACCCAAAATTATTTAAGGAACAATAACAAAATTAATTAATTTTAATTAATTAGTAAATAGTAATAATTATGTATTACTGATAACTTAATTAGTTATATAATGTGATGAGATAATCGTATATGAGTTTAGTTAACAAAGTTGATCATATTTATTAATCTTAACTAATTAATTAATATTATTCTTATGCTAACCTATTTAATTAATGTCAAATGGATATAAAAGTATTAAAATATATCCTATATTTTGCCTTCTTATGAAGGAGATGGAGACAGTCTAGCATCTCTATATGCTCACATGATAGGATGAAAGTTGGGCGTGCAACTACCACTTTTCTAAAACAAGGATAATTTTGAACTTTTGTAAAATTGATCATGTTAGTTATAGAATAATAGATTTAAATCATGATAATGATTAATTAGTAAATTTTGATTATTTTTATAATATTTAAATTGATGTATTGTGATTGTGTCCCTTTCTAGTGAAACCTTAGAACTACGTAGCCTAGAGACTAACCATGACCATGGAGACCTAACCAATGTGATTAGATTAGCTAATTATCACTTTTAGCCTAAGGGTATTTTGGTCATTTGTGACATTTGAATTAATTTGAATTTTGATTAATTAATAATGTGCTAATTAATATGTTAGGCCTTAACCTAGAATTGTCCTAATCTAGATATTGATCATGAGCCTAGATATTTGATTAGTAGGTTCCAACTAAATGACAAGGTTAGGAATATCTATATATTGTCTAAGTGAAGATATTTTGCTTGAAACCCTAATCTAGTTTGGGTCTTTTCTTAAAGGGCTAGAATTACACTTGAGAAGGCCTTTAATAGCAAATAGAACCAAACCTTAAACCTAGCAAAACCTTGGCTGCCATGAGCTGTCCCCTCACCCTATATAACACATCATTGGCCTCCCTAGCTCCTTGCCTCTTTTATTGAAACCCTAACCCTAATAGTATTCTTCCCCAAATTTGCCACCTTTCACTAAATCAACTCCAAATTGAGCCAAATCAATTGCAATACACTTCCCTAGTGTAGAGGAGGTCTCTATTGGCTAGTTAGCAAGGATTGGGAGCAATTTGACTATAGGAATTGGTGTGGGATCGATTCAAGGGATTTTTCATTGAGATTCCAACTCTCAATATGTAATGACCTCTAAACCTGTTGAAATTCTATTTTCTTTCCATAGATGCATTTATTTAGGGTCCCCCTAGCATTAGGCCAAGTTTGGTTAAAAATCGAATCCATTTAGGGTGCATATCGGAGGAGTATCGGAGAACTATTCAATGTGTTCGACGAAATGCCTCTTAAAATAATTTGTTCATCATTTTCAAAACTAATTACATGATTTTGTAGCTAATATTGAGTAGTTTAATATTTTGTATGACTGAGTCAATTTTGGTAGCATTTTCGTATCGAATTTGGACACAGGGACACGTGCGCGCATCTCGTGCGATGTCCTGCTGTTGCGTGTCCAGTTCTTACTGGACACGACACGATTTGACACGTCATTTGGTGGGCACGTGGGGGCAGTGACTAACAGCATGCTCACCAACTTTGGTTGGATTTTATGAAGTGTACGAGGAGTTCTCTCCCTTGCAGTGGTCAGCCACCTCACACACACACGTAGATTTTATTGTCTGATACGCGTGTGGACACACAACACGATACATCATGGATACGTCCTAACCACCTCAGTGGACACCTTGACACCTAATCGACACCATAACACTTCTCTATGACACATTACTTTGGTATTTTGTTCACTCTCTTGTTCGACACACACGCATGCACACGTACCTCACATAGGTTCTGATACTTTGATACCAGGTATTTTGACATAGTAATGGACACACACTTGCCATGACACACTCATTTCACACTCACACATACTTGTTTGACACTACAGTTAGGACTGACTGAGTTCAGTTGGGGCTTTGGGTTGGCCTGTGAAGGTGTAGGGGTCGGGGCAGGGGATATCATCCTAGATTTGGCTTGGATTTGGCCATTAGGCCAATGGCTAGTGCCATATTGGCATAGGCAAAATCAGTTCAGTAGGTTAGTGTAGTGTAGGATGTGTCCTTGTGAGTTGGCTCAGTCCTCTTGGGATTTAGGTTCAGTAAGAGAATTGGGGGCTTGAGAATTTATTAAATGTACTAATTATCAAGAGCATGTACTGTTATTCCTTACAGTTCAGTATGAGATTTGGATGGTTTTGGTGAGGGGTAATGTACCTGGGGCTTGACCTTGCACTGTCCTGGCTTGTGTAGACCATGTGTACTTGGTATGAAGCCCACTTCTTGCATTTGATCCCATTCCTGATCCACTATATAACCATGTTCTATCTCATTGACAGTTCATTCTCATTTCATGTGTGTGTGTGTCTAGTAACTCTTAGAAGCCACCTCTCCTATACGGTGTCTACCCTGCATATGAGAAGTTATGGGTGCATCTTTTTGCCTTGCATATAGATTTAGTTTTAGGTAGTGTCCTACATTTTGAACCCAGTCAAGAGGTTCATCCCTACCTTAGTATCAGTTGAATATATTTTAGTCCTTGGTTGACTTTTCCTTTGTGCAGTCCCCTGTTCTATTTGTGTTCAGATATCACAGTATAGAAGCTCACATCTTCATTAGTTTTGTCCCTTGTATTAACTTGGTCAGTCCTTTGTTTGGACTTGAGTGCATTAGTTAAGGTATTAAGATGTAGGGAGTTATAATATAATCAGTTATAGGAAGTTCTTATTAAATTACTGTTGCCTTCCTCATTTTCTGATTTCTTGTTAACCCTCTCTCATGCATCACTCGTTACATGTTGAATATCTTTGGTAGTATAGATATATAATAAGTGAGAGGCCAGGTTTAATGTCCTGTAGCTTCCTATTCCTTTGTTCTGTCTTACACAACTCAAGTTAAATCCTGACAACATATCTCCATGTCCAATTCCACTCCAAGCCTTACTGTTTTGTTCTTCCCTTCCATGTGTCTAGTTCCTTGACTGTAAAGTATAGGTCTTGGTGTATAGTTATATGTCATATTTGTATGCCCTACTTATATGTTCATATTTGTAGTTAGTGGGTTGTAAGATATGTACAATATGGCATTAATATAAGGATATACATATATGAGAGGTTGGTAAGAGTTTTAGGAAATGTGCTATATAGTTTTAATGAGAGGTATATATAGTAGATGTTTATGGGAAATGGTGGCTTAATGTAGAGCTGAGTTTGGTGTTATAACATTGCTCTAGGGGACAAGCGAATCTAAGATTTAGTATGGAATGTATCTCATTAGCTTATCACTAACTAGACTTCTAGCAAGACTTTAGATTTAAGCCAAGTTGACCAAGGTTTGTCCCAATATCTTAAGTTTGACCCAATGTGTCCAAGTTTGACTTTTGACCTAGAAAGGCCTAGAATCAAGAAATAAGTGCATGTAGATTCATAATTTATTCTAGAATATCAAGTAACCATGTATATATCATTTATATATTTGTGTGACACCACTTTGGACATCGATCCTCATTCACTGCTCTGAACGACAGACAAGTACATTATCTGATAGTTCTCTTTATTTGCTATATCCTGTGATGCATATTATACTAGTGTTCTATCTTGATTCTGACATGATGGACTCACGGATTAGTATTTTATGGATTCTTTGACCGGAGATACGTGGTTTTATGCCTATCTTGACTAATATAAAATCATGACTAATGCATCTATCACGACTAATAAAATGCGTGTCGAAGAACCTGGATTCCATGTGTACTAGTCGGGCGAAAAAATACCTAGGAGACATGTGAACATACCCATTCTATACCATTGGTCTTATGCGAATAATAGTGGCCACACACGTACGTGTATGGTTTGCCGGATATCCCTCTCTAGCCGTTCACATGACATCTTGGTGGTTTGCCGGATATCCCTCTCTACCCGTTCACATGACATCTTGGTATTTCAAATCACTGGTCTTAACACTGATTCTCAGGATTGTCAGTTATATACCTTGCATGACAGGTTTACCCTTTATTATATATCTGCATGTTTTCACATTGTACATGTTCTCTACACACATCTACTGTTCGATATATACTTGTCTTTTCCTTGTACGTTATCTCTATAACCTGATCATCAAGAATTTTATTATTATTACATACTCATAGCGCTTGTCAATTATTTTGAACTGTTAGAGGTAATGTGCTCGTTCCATCCTGACTGGATATGTTGACAAAATTTTACAGATGATATAGATGATTGTCCTACCTTCTACGAGGCATACGAGAGTGGCATGCAGGAGTTTGAGGAGGATCATGCTCAGTAGATATTGCCCTAGATATAGTTTAGAACTATTAGTTTTTATGTTGTATCGGATTGTTCCGATTGTTAGTAGAGACTTATTTATATTCAGGATTTTTATTTATTTGTGTTGGACATCTAAACTTGTGTGATGTGATAACTCTACTATTTATTCCGTTTCTTCCTTTATCTGATTCCATATCGTGCTCTATCTTCCTTAGACTTGTGATTGAGATTATATAGTTGAGATGTCATATTATACCTCCGTGCGGAGATGACATGTTATATGATTCATATTGTTAGTTGATAGATATTGTAGACGACCTATACAGCGTTCTACCGCCGACACTGCGGCGTAGGCTGGACGTACCCACGTTCTCGTCCCCCTAAACAGGGTGCGGGTCGTGACAGGGCGCCATGTCATTTATACTTTATTATGTATTTTGATTTTTATTGTTTTAGGACTCATGTACATCGAGTCACACTGGCATTAGAAAGCTCAAACCATATCCAAAACCATATTTTAGTTCAACTAGACCCAAACTCAGGTTCATATCAAAAATCATTCTACCAAAATCTACATAATTCTGGCATAACTCTGTTAGAAAATTCTAGAACCAATTATGATAGAAACTGACCGAACTCAGTCCCTGTAGACCCAATTTTCAAACGTCTCTGAGTTGGACTCTTTCTTCCTCAAGAACAGGTTGTCAACGTTCAAATTTTTAAACATTGGACAGACCAAACTATGTCCAAACTCGATCCCCAGTAGCCAGAACCATAGTCTATAAATAGCTATGTGTTTCACTCTTTTTCACTCACCCATTCACTCGCAAACCTACGATATTCTGCGCTATAAACTTATATTCTCCCATGAGCAACTCCCAAGCCTTCTAAGTGCCAAGTGCACTTTCGGTTAGAAGTCTACAAGAGTTGTAAAAGCTTGCATTTTCAAGTTCGTCTTCCATTTAGTTGTTGAAGTCGTTGAGCTCTTCGGATCAAAGCTCGTAGTTGGAAGAAGTCGACAAGCCCATCGAGTCAAAGCTTGTGGTGTACGCTATTTGTTCAAATAGTGGATTAATATCGGACAAAAGTATCTGGGATTGAATTGCCTTCCACGATGGACACCAGTATATATCGTGGTATTTGCGCTTATGAAATTCTTAAATATCTGATTACTTGCTTGTTGATTTTGTTTAGTGATGTGCATAATTTTTGTTGGTATATTATTACCTTCACCCTATTCACCCCTAGGGTTACCTACAAGGAGACCCAAATAATATGATTTACAAGCTGACAAAATTTATTGACTCAAGCAAGCTTCTCGTCCATGGTACTACAATTTTACCAAGTGGTTACCTCGTTTGATTTTCAGAAAAACATTGTTGAAGATTGTGTGTATCACAAATTCAGTGGAAGTAAACATATTTTTCTGGTTTTGTCTGTTGATGACATACTGCTTGCCACAAATGATATAGGCATGCTACACGATACTAAAGATTTTATGTCAAATAACTTTCAGATGAAAGATCTTGGTGACGCCACTTTTATATTAGGAATCCAGATACACCAAGATGTTCTCAAGGTATTCTTTGATTATCGCAAAGGAGATATACTGATAAAGTGCTTAAAATATTTGGCATGCAGAAATACAAACCAGATGACACCCTTGTCGCTAAAGGAGACAAGTTCAATCTTAGTCAGTGCCCTAAGAATAGCCTTGAAATTAAGAAACGCAAGCAATTCTCTATTTATCAGCTGTAGGGAGTCTAATTTATGCTCAAGTGTGTACGCGTCTAGATATTGTATACATAGTTGGGCTTTTAGGTAAATATTTAAGCAACTCTGAGATGGATCATTGGAATAAGCCAAACGGGTTATGAGATATTTACAGAGAACAAAGGATTACATACTAACTTAAAGAAGACCGGATCATGTAAAGATCATAAGGTATTCTGTAAACCCCTAGATTTTTTAAAAATTTATTATTATTATTATTATTATTTATTTAGCCTAAATAGTGATTTTGGATTATATATATATATATATATATATATATATATATATATATATATATATATATATATATATATATATAATTGAGTATATATATATACACCTTAGTCATAATTGAGTTTTGAGATACATGTTGACTAGAAATTATAACATAGTGTAATCGTGTGCCATAACTAGCATATTAGCCATGGTAGGGATGACCTAACCATATTTATGTCCATTGTATGAAAATAAGTCAAGTTATGGCTTAAACCATATATTTGCTTAATTAATTATTTTTAGAGGTTTTTACCATCTTAGGATACCCGGTTGCACCAAAATAGTCCAACTTGACCTGAATCAAATTCAAACCCATGTAGGCATGCAATGCATCTAAATACCTTCACATAGATATGTATTATATGCATAAATTGTATTTAAATTAATATATTTTTATTTATAGAACTTTCTATTTATAGGAAATATCTGTGTATAAAACTAGTTGCCATTAGTCTAAACTTGACCTAAAGTCAAATCCAATGTTAATTAGGCATGTAGTGTATCTATTGTGTGTATATATATATATATATATATATATATATATATATATATATATATATATATATATATATATATATATATATATATATATATATATATATATATATATATATATATATATATATATATATATATTTTATAGGAAATATATATATATATTTCTATTTATAGGAAATATCTATGTATATAAAACTAGTTGCCATTAGTCTAAACTTGACCTAAAGTCAAATCCAATCCTAATTAGGCATGTAGTGTATATATATATATATATATATATATATATATATATATATATATATATATATATATATATATATATATATACATATATATATATATATATAAGAAAACCCCCACTTTATTCATATCAAGGCGCAAAATGCCGAAGCCTTTACAAGTAAACGCAAAATGCAAGACAGAAAAAACCAAAAAGAAAGCGATCAGCAATCCACCCACAACCGTAAAAAAAAGCAAGGACTGCCATAAGTTATTAAGGTCGTGCTTGCAGTGCCTGCTGACTTTGTGAGTTTGTGGGAGAACTTCACTAATAAGTTGGTTGGACGAATATTAGTGTCCCTCGTATCTGAATTTGTTACAGTTTTTCCAAATGACCCACGTGATGGCGGCTGCAACGATCTGGTGACCGTGAGAGGCGGAACTCTATGTGGTCAGAAGATCGTTGAAGCTCCCACCTTCAAGGTCCTGTTTGTAACGTTAAGAAAGAGCGATCCATACCCTCACGGGTAAGTCTCCAAAGTACATAATATGGTCGACCGTTTTGGACTGTCTTTCACTTCGCAGTAAGGACACGCAGATGCTAAACTGAATCCGATGGTATGAAGGGCGTTGTCAATGGGCAGCTTCAACACTCTCCACATCAGAAAGGACCATTTTTTGGGGATACAAGATTGCCAGAAAGCTCCGATGCTAGGGGAAGGCACCCCAATGCCCCTAGCTACGCTTTTGGCCGAAGCAACCGAGAAGGATCTGTTGGTTGTAATCGATCACTGCAAAGCGTCAGGTTCTATACTGATCTTAAGCCCAGCAACGAGTAGCAAAGAAGCGGTCCCCTCTCCACTCCACTCACGAATCCTATCCTAGTTCCAGTCATCCAAAGGATCCCATATATCACTAATGGTACAGTGGAAAGGAACCGGCGGTAACTGGGGCAGTAGATCGTTTCTTGACCAACATTCTAAGAATAAGGATGATTCTTTCGATCCCAGCTTAAGACGGATCAGAGGTTCAACGAGGTTCCATCCCTTAAGGATGCGCCGCCATGACACGGAGGATCTGCAGTTGAAATTAGCTTCGAACGGATGAATGTGCTTGAAATATCTGGCCTTCATGAACCGTGCCCAGAGGTTCTGGCTTATACGAAGCTTCCATCACAGCTTCATTGAAAAGGCATCAACAACATGTGACAGCCTACAAAACCCAAGTCCTCCCTCACCTGTAGGTCTGGCCATGGTGTCCCAGCTCGCCCAATGATGCTTGTCTTTACCGTTGCAGTGACCCCAAAAGAAGTTGGAGAAAAGATTTTCAAGGGATGTGAGCACCTTCTTAGGGGGGATCAAGCGGCTAGGATGTATATGGGGATAGAGGAGAGCACATGTTGAATTAGAATCATCTTCCTGCCAGGAGATAGAGTGGCGTTGTGCCACCCCTCTAGTTTGTTTCTAATCTTACCCAGCATCCCATCAAAGATGCCCGCGTTGGCTCTGCCGTACACCAACGGGCATCCCAGGTAGTAGAAAGGTGGGTACACAATAGAGAAGGAAGTTATATTGGTGAGGGTAGAGGAGTGGGCTCTGTTGGTCTTGTGGTGAATGTAGATGACGCTCTTGCTGGGATTAACGCACTGGCCAGAGCATTTGGTGCATCTCTGTAGTGTTTTGTTAACCACCTCCACTGAGCCGACATCCTCCAAGGAGAAAATAAGGATATCGTCAGCATACGCCAGGTGGGTGATGATCGGGCAACCGCTGGCGGTGTGAAAATGTTAGAAATTCGGGGAGCTCCCCATTTTGATCAGATTTCTGCTCAGCGCTTCCGCGACGATGATAAAAATGGTGGAAGATAGTGGGTTGCCTTGTCTGACACCGCGACTAGATTTGAAGAAGCCCACTGCTTGGCCGTTGATGACCGTGGATAACCATGAATTACTGATCGATCTCGAAACAATGTTGGTCCAGGATTTCGAAAAACCGAAGGCCCTAAAAACCCAAATCATGAATTGCCAGTCCAGCCTGTCGTACACCTTTTCCATGTCTAGCTTGATAGCAATGTTTCCACCCCTAGCTAGAAATTTCATGCATGTGATCATCTCATGAGCTGTCAGAATTTGTCTAAAATGTTTCGACCGCGAACAAATCCAGTCTGCTCTTCAGAAATAATTTTGGAGAGGATCTCAGTCATACGGTTGGCAATTATCTTGGAGATGATTTTGTTAGTGAAGTTGCACAAGCTTATAGGATGGAAGTCTTTGAAGGTCTCCGAGTTTTCCTGTTTAGGGATAAGAATCAGGTTAGCACAGGAAATTGATCTGGGGTACCTGGCTCCTTGGAAAAAGGTGATGACCGCCTCATAAATATATGCCCTGATGATGTCCCAGCACAATCGAAAAAACACACCGATAAACCCGTCGGGTCCAGGGGCGCTGTGCTCGTTAATGGCCCATACTGCATCTTTTACTTCCTGTTCAGAAAGGGAGGATCTCCATCTGGATGTTATCTCTGTCATCGATCAAGCGGGGGATCGCTGCTAGGAAATCCTCGTCCTTAGTGACGCCCTCTTTGATGAACAAATGGGAATAAAAACTCGTGACGACCAATTAGATACCACGTTGATCTTTAATAATGTCCCCGTTCTCATTAGTAATCTGGTGGAGGTTGAGCTTGTGTCTGCGCCTCTTGACGCAAGAGTGGAAATAGTTAGTGTTCCTGTCTCCTTCGCTGTCGCATGTCAGTCTGGCTTTCTGTTTCCAGAATTTAGTCTCGACTTTAAGATGAAACTTCAACAGCGCTCTGGTGAGGTTTAGGGAGGCGCGGGCGGCTGGGGACCCGTCGATGGCGAAGAGAACTTTCGCACGGGTAACGTCATCCTCGGCCGTATGCACCGCTTGGAAGATGTCCCCAAACGCTTCCTTACTCCACACGGTGAAGGCTTTCTTGGTATCTCTGAGTTTGTTCGTGATGCAGGTAAGTGGTTCAAGGGCGTCCGCGTTACTCCATGCTCTGGCAACAATGTTCTTGAACTAGGGGTGGTGGATCCAGAAGTCTAGGAAGCGAAAGCTTTTCTTGATCTGATTCGATTTGCTACTAATCTCAATGAGGAGAGGGGAGGGGTCTGACTCTATAGTGTTGAGGTACGAGAGATTGGAGATGATCTCCAGATCCTGCCATTTCGAGTTAATGAGGGCACGGTCAAGATGGAAGTACTGTCTTCAGGTGTCTTCTTATATGTTGCACCAGGTGAATGCGTTGTCAGTTTATTGAATGGGAGATAGGTGAGCCTGAAAAATGAAGCTCGTAAAGTCGTACATGGTAGACAGAGGAGGGGGTCGACCTCCCGACTTTTTTTTTCTGCAGGTAATAACGTTGAAGTCTCCAATATAGAGCCAAGAAAGATTGTTGTGGTTAAGGTGGGTTTGCATAAGGTCTTTCCACATCTGTCTTCGTTCAGGAATGTCGCAGCTACCATGTATGGCGGACAAGAGGGAGCGGGAATGAAGAATGGGATGTTCCACCCAATACGAGAGGGCCTGATTTGAGTCGTGGATAATGTCAATCTTAACATCGGCCCTGAAAAGGATCCAAATATCATGGCATCCGGCGATGGCTGATGAGAAGCCAAGCTGCAACTGGATGGATATGATTTTTTTGGGGGAATTTTGGGTTCAATGATCACGAGAATGTCGATTTTGTGAATTTTTTTGAGACTGATTAATCTTCTCAAGGTGGGTTTATTTGCGAGGCCCTAACATTCCAAGAGAGGATGTTAAGCATTTAAATTACTAGGGAGGGGGGTTTTGGTAAGTTTTGCGGCAGACCGAGTGGTCATGGTCGTTCCCTCTGTCGAGCATATTTTCTTAGATTTTTTGGAGAAGACAGAGGCCTTGTCAGCCGCCTTGGAGGTTTTGCCCTGGGTTAGATCTACAGTGTCCTCGGACGGATGCAGGTAGACCTCTCCTATTATTTCAGCCAGGGCTCCAAAGTTGCTGTCCGAACTGATAAGGCCCACTTCTCTGGCTTGTTGCATCCTAGCCACAGGGGCTTGGCCAATGTTGGCCAGAGCCTCTACGCGGATGGTGGCTTCAGACTGGGAAGTTTTAGGAGCTTCCGATATGGGGAGGCTAGGATCCACTCCACATGTCTGGGTTAAGTGGGTCGTTGGTGTGAGGGGACAACATCCCCTCCCTGATCATTTCTACTCTCCAGGTTCCCTTCAGAGTTGTGTGTTTCAGTGGTGTCTATATCCCGTGGTTCGTCAGGGAGGAGAGGTGCCAGGATCTCAAATTTGTTGGTTATTTTGAGGGCTGGTGAAGTGAATGGCACGATGACTTTCTCAGTGGATATTTATTTTTGTGGGTAAGAATGAAAATTTCTGGGGCTGGCTTCAAACCGGATGTGAGAATTGGGTAAGAAAAGGTGGGGGGATTGGTGTGACTATTACAGGGACCTGCTCGATTGGGGTGGACTGTTCTTTCGGATAACTTTCTTCTTGAGTTCTGGGTGTGCAAGAAAGCAGTGTTCGGTAGAGTGACCTCGCATATGATAATGTTTGCAGTAAATGATGTTGTTGTCATAAGTGATTAGTTGAATGTGAGTGGTGTGGCTGAGCGATATTTGGATATGGTTGGGGATGTCCTTCGATAGATCAAGTTCCATACAGATTTTGGCATAGTTTTCTTTGGTGAGGTTTCTCGTCTCGTCGGCAATGGCCACGAAAGTTTTAAAAGAGTTGGCGATCCTTCTCAGAGCCACAAGGGCGAAACATACGAGGGGGAGGTTCGGTAGTGTGACCCACGCCGAGATGATCTTAAAGTCAACCTTAGGGTTGAATTCCAGTGTCCATTTGATAATTTTTATGATGTACGAGTCATTTTGGTGGTGCCTCTGCTCCATACGTTCTTGTGATCGCTGTCAGAGGAAAGGTAGAGGAACATGTGCTTAGGGTCCATGGGTGCCACCTTCTACCCCGAGTTGAGGCTCCAGCCGACAATGACTTCCTGTACCCGCATCTGCTTCGGGTAGCCACTTGAGAATTTAAGGACAAAAAAGTACGGGAATGAGGCAGATAAGGATGAGATTTCGACAGGGGTGAAAGGAACATTAATCTCCTGGATATCTGTAGGACGGGTATTCAATGTCTTGTAGAGCAATTTTTGCTGAAGGAGAAAAGTGGGTGGCTGAGCGATCCGGCCTGAGCTTATCAGCATAAGACAAGATGTTGGGGTTGTTAGACAAGTGTGTTGCTGGGGCGAGGTTGGAGACTTTCTGAATTGCTATGGATGCCGTTAGATATGCTGCAGAGGAATCTGCTACTGCCAGCTCAGGAGGAGGCTTGGAAGAGGGTGCGCCGGTCAGAGCCTACGGGGAGGGGGTAGGTGGAGGGTCCAGGGGTCCAACCCCAGAGGAGTTTGCAGATAATATCAGTGGCGCCAGCGCCAAAAGGTAATCAGGGAGGTCCTGGTGGGGCACGGGGCGCGCAGCCGAGGAGGAAGTGTAATGCCTGTGGTTCGTATTACGTATTTTTGGAATACGTGTACGTATTTTATCTTGTATTACATGATTCCTTGCTTAGCTTTTCTTCATGGCTTGGTTTATTCTGGGGTTGGTTCGGCTTGGCTTGGTTTTGCTTTGGTTCATCATGAACCAAAGGTGAACCCTCCTACCTACCACCACCATTAGTATTTATTAACCCATTCTCCTTTCTTTCTCCTCATTACTCTTCTTCTTCTCCACCATAACTTCTTCACCTACCAGAGAGAGAGAGGTCTAGGCAAGTGCAACTTGCTTCATGGAGGAACTCTAATTTTATTGTTCCATTCTCTTCTTTACAGCATTCTAACATACTTTAGTACTTGGCATTTTTACTTTCCATGGCCAAATTCTTGTAGATCTAAGTTTATCTTATTTTCGGATTTCTTGGGTTTTGATCTACTTAATCTTGTTATTTCTAAGTTTTGATGGTTCCATGTTGTAGAGAATTTTGTTCTGCCCCATTTTGACCTATAGAAGTTCGGATTTGGACTATGGATGAAGGTTTTATGGAGCTTGGAAGCATGGGTTCATGATGTACTTCTTCTCAGAAATTCGGAAGAGAAGAACAGTTCTCTGGCTGCATGGCAGTACTTGACCGCATGAACATTCATGCGGCAAGTCGCTCCCAGCCGTATGAGACCCTTGCACTCCTAGCCGTATGGACTTCTCCCCCGTCAGCCGCATGTGCACCCATTCCCGCCAGCCGTATGAGGGCCCTTCTTCCTGAACCGCATATACACCCGTCACTCCCAGCCGCATAAGTAACCACATTGACCCAGCCGCAGTGGGCTCCACTCAGTTGAGCCGTATGAGACCATTGTAAACCGAGTCGCATGGATCTTTGCTCTGCGAGCCGCATGAGCCCGGGTCCGTTCCAGCCGTATGAGAACTCCTCCCCGCGAACCGCATGACACCTATTTTCTCCTGATCACATGCGCCCTGGACTGAACCTAGCCGCATGAGCTTCTAACTGAGCCACATGCGCCTCCTTCTATTCCTAGCCGCATGGGCTGCTCCCGTCCTCAGCCGCATGAGCTGCTCCCGCATGGATTCATTCTTTGGCCGCATATGCTTGAGCCGCATGGCTTTTCCATAGATTTGTATTCTATGATTGAATTATTATTATTTGATTTTACTGATAACTCATGTCTTGTAATCTCAGGATAACTTGGGTCTCATGGTTCAATGCTTGCACTATGATGTCCTGCACATGTACCATGAACACGGCAGTGACCCACAGTGGTGCACTCTTGATACGTAACATGACCTGATGGTGGCCCGTCGTGGCGCACTCCTGACAAGTAAACTTGACATGATAAACCTGGCATATCTTGATAAGCTGTTGCGACGGCTACCTGACATGACATGACCTGTATAAATAACCTGGACACCGTGGGCGATTGTGCTTGTACAAATAATCCAGTCCTATCTTGCATCATATCTATGATGGGACTCCTGAGTACCACGGTCAGGAGTACCTACTGAAATGGACTAAGGCTAATAACTAGATTAATACATTAGTCATAAAGAGATCTCCCAGCTACAGGCAATCCCGTTACCTGGGCGTGCTTGGGATCTGTAGTCTGCCGTCGAGTAGGGCACATTTCCAGCACACTGTCATGTGTTGTACCTTTCAAGCTACTTAAGGGTACATGCGTTTCCTGGACGATGTACCCACCTGAATTCAACCCCTAAATTTTGACTTGGGTAACCTGGATGGTCTGCAGGGCTTGTAGATGTGGAATAATCTCACTGCATCTTGCTAGTAACTAGGCCTGTGATAGTCCTAGCTAGTTAAAGTATCAAGTCGTACTTATTGCTTGGCCGTGATTGTTGAATGGGGAATAATCAGTCTAGTCTTGCCTTGATCCTGTATAAGATTGTTACATGTTCTGATTTTCTTATATTATCTTGCTGATAAATGGGAGAAACCAAGTTCGGTTCAGATGAAGGGTTACAATCCCGGTCCTTGTTTGGTTTAAGGGTTGTAACCTGGTTATCTGAATGGTTCCATGGTTATCTCACCGTATATCCTCGTGATGTTATATTTCTCCAGTTTTACTATATTATTATTATCTTCTGTGCTAATTGCTGGTTTTAGTTCCTAAGTGAAGCTTCCTTTGTGGCACTTGCTCTTTCTGGGATCTGACCCAGCTGGTTTTGTATGGCCAGATTTCGGAGCAGCCCCGGAGGATCAACCGACTTTCCAATCCGATGGTGACCACTAGGCGTAACCAGGGCAACGAGTGGGTTTATTTTGATCTCCCACTTTATTGTAAAAATATTCTTTTGAGACGTTTAGCCGATGAGCACCTGTTTAGCTCGATTGCACTTACTTACTGTCTGCCTACGGGCTGTAATATGATTGACAGATCCTAGGGTTGATCATGTATGACTAAACTTTTGCTAGTCCTAACATTTTGTAACGACTAGCTTCATGATCAGCTGAATATGTAATATTTGGGACGCCTTATTATTATATATTTAATGATCATACATCTTGTGGCTATACCTACTTGCTAGTGATTGAGACACTAGGCTTGTTCATGACCATAGGAGACTGTTGGCTTGTAGTAAACCCTCATGTATCTAGACAGCCGTGACCGTATAGCGAGATGGATTCCATTTCATATACGTAGCTGGCTATGTCTGCCCCCGCTCTCCAGTATTCTGGTTCTGGGGCGTGACATGGTTTAAGTGGTGGCCCATGCAGGTCTTGTAAATCAAGATATGTGAGGGTTTACCGAATAGATGTTTCAATCAGTACTCGTCCTTGATCTCTGCTCATATTTTCAAATCCCTGAAAATCTTGACTTGATCATATGCTTGTATCGTTGATCTGTCCTGGTCCTTCCTTATTGTTCCCCATGTCGTCTTCTTCAGCGGCATCGTTTCTGGACCTGCCGGTCAGCGAGGCGGAGCACTTCCCGTGGACCAGCCGCAACCAGGAGATCAAGCCCAGTATTCTGGAGTGGCCTCCAGAGTCGTGCCTTTTGGCAGAGAGCCACCAGTCCAGCCAGTTCAGCCTACCGAGCCTGATGATGGCACTTTGGTAGGTCTCGTCAGGACCTTGATAGCTTCCCAAGATCGTCAAGGAGACGCCTTGCACCAGGCAGTGACGGATGCTCTGACTAGAGGAGGTCATCTGGGTAACAGCGCGGCTAACAGCTTCAAGCGCTTGAACCCTCTATTCTTCGACGGTAGTGAAGATGCTATCGCTGCAGATGCTTGGCTTCAGGACATCGAGGTGATTCTAGAAGCAGCCAGGACCCCAGAGAATGAGAAGGTAGCCGTGGTGTGCTTGCAGTTATTAGATCTTGCCCGCAGTTGGTGGGCGGCTCAGGCTGTTGGATTAACAGCACCCATTGCTTGGGCGGTATTCAGAGAGAGATTCTAGACCAAGTATTTTGATGTTGTAGCTCGGTACGATCTACAGATGAGGTTTACCAATCTGAACCAGATGGGCAGGAAGGTCGACGGATATGCGGCCGAGTTTTTGAGGCTCAGTCGGTTTGCTCCCACCTTGGTGGCAACCGAGTATGATAGAGCCCAGCGATTTTAGCAAGGGCTTCACCTAGAGATTTTGTTGGCAGTTGAGCAGTTTGAGCATCAGACTTTTGATGCAGTCTTGAGAGCAGCTAGGAGGCATGAGTATACCTCCCAGAGGATCGTAGACAGGACATGAGGTCGGAAGCGATCTCACAGCTAGATGAATTAGTCTTCAGCCCCAGTCCCGGCAGCCAGGGCTTTGACTATTGGAGCTCCGAGGCGAGCGGCCTCAGTAACGTCGGTTCAGCATTCAACCCCGACGTACCCTCAGCAGCAGCAACAGAAGCAGAAGTCCTCTTCCGTAGTAGGATGTTCTCATTGTGGGAAGCCAGGCCATGTAGTGGCAGAGTATCGCAGGGCACAAGGATTGTGTCTGGCTTGTGGAGCAGCAGACCACAGGGTTGGATCCTGTCCGAATAGGGATGGTTCATCATCGTCCAACCTTTCTAGCTCTTCGGTGAGAGGACCAGCTCCAGTCCAGCAGCAACAATATCCATTGCCGAGGCCCTTGCCGCCTCAGTCCCAGGCGTTCCAGCAACAACACCCCCAGCAGCATGCTCAAGCCCAAGCCTTGAGCCAGAATAGACAGCGAGGATTTCAGCAGAGGAGACCAGCACCCCGAGGGCATGGTCAGGCTATGGTGATGACCGCAGAGGAAGGATTGGCCCCAGGAGAGGTAGTGGCAGGTACTATTCTCGTCAACTCCTTTCCAGCTTCAGCTTTATTTGATTCTGGTGCGTCGTATTCTTTTATGTCTGCACGATTCGCGACACGGATAGGATTGGAGCCCGAGTCATTATCAGTAAGGCTCAATATACTTACTGGTAATGGACTTGTGGGAGTCGATAGAGTGTTTTTCTCGTGTCGGATCGTAGTTAGCGGTAGAGAATTTTCCGCTAGATTGATAGAGTTTCCGATGGCCGATTATGATGTGGTCTTAGGGATGGATTGGTTGAGAAACCAGTATGCTAGAATAGATTGCCATATTGGTAGGTTGTTTTTAGCATTCCAGGCAAGCCAGAGTTTTCCTTTTCCCGAGGCGAAGTTGAACCTTCTCCTCCAGTGTTGCGGATGGCAGTAGCAGCAGTGCAGTTGCCTCGGATAGTCGAAGAGTTTCCAGATGTTTTCCTAGAAGAGCTTCCAGGTATGCCGCCAGAACGGGAGATCGAGTTCACCATAGACTTGATTCCTGGAACAGCTCCAGTATCAGAGAGAGTCTACAGGATGGCGCCGTCAGAGTTGAAAATCTTGTACAAGATGATTGAAGAACTTCGAACCAATGGATTCATTTGTGCTAGTGGATCGCCTTAGGGAGCCCCGATACTTCTTGTGAAAAAGAAGGATGGTACGTCCAGGTTATGTGTTGATTATCGTACCTTGAACTCAGTAACAATCAAGAACAGATACCCTCTCCCGAGGATAGATGACTTGTTTGATCAGCTCAAAGGGGCAGCAGTATTCTCGAAGATCGACTTGCGCTTAGGATATCATCAGATCAGAGTCAGAGAGTAGGACATCCCGAAGACAGCTTTCAGGTCTAGGTATGGGCATTGGGAGTTCCTATTGATGCCATTTGGAGCGACCAATGCGCCGGCTGTATTCATGGATATCATGAATCGTATTTTCATGCCTTATTTGGATCAGTTCGTAATTGTGTTTCTGGATGACATCCTGGTCTATAGCAGGAGTGAAGCGGGGTATGAGCAGCATCTCCGTGCGATTCTTCGGATTCTCAGTGAGCACCAGTTGTATGCCAAGTTCAGTAAATGCGAGTTCTGGCTCGATCGTATTTCGTACTTGGGTCACATCATCACTCGAGGAGGAGTAGAAGTGGATCCCCAGAAGATCGTGGGCATTGAGACATGGCCAGTGCCCAGCACAGTTGCAGAAGTTCGCAGTTTTCTTGGTTTGGCCGGCTACTACCGGCGATTTGTTTCAGACCTTGCTCGGATTTCAGCACCCTTGACCCAGTTAACCCGCAAGGATGTGCAGTTTGCTTGGACAGCAGAATGTCAGGATTTTTTTGAGAAGTTGAAGCGAGGCTTGATGATGGCTCCCATTCTCACACTTCCAGATGGAACTGGAGGATTCTCAGTATATTGTGATGCTTCAGGCAGAGGCTTGGGATGTGTTCTGATGCAGCATGGGAAGGTAATTGCTTATGCGTCACGACAACTTCATGATCATGAGAGGAATTACACAACCCATGACTTGGAGCTGGCAGCAGTAGTGTTTGCACTTAAGTTGTGGAGGCACTACTTGTACGGAGATAGGGTAAAGATTTTTACCGACCACAAGAGCCTGAAGTATGTTTTCACCCAGAAGGATCTTAACATGCGTCAGAGGAGGTGGCTGGAGCTTCTTGTGGATTATGATGTCAACTTGTACTATCATTCGGGAAGGCCAACGTCGTTGTAGATGCATTGAGCAGGAGAGCCGGAGTTTATTTCCTAACAGCGCAACCAGAGCTGTTAGCAGATCTTCAGAAGATGGGTATTGAAGTTGTTCTCCCTTCCAGCATGGCATTGATGGCCAGTATGCAAGTTCAGTCCACCATAGTCGAGAGGATCCGGATAGCGCAGTCAGCAGATTCCAAGCTTCAGCGACTCAGGGCAGAATGTGAGGCGGGACGAAGACCAAAATTGTGTATTCATAAAGACGGTACACTTAGGCATGGTAAGCGTCTTTGTGTGCCCAGTGGCGATATCAGACAGGAAATCATGGCAGAGGCTCACAATTCTCAGTATTCCATTCATCCGGGCGGTACGAAGATGTACCGTGATATCCAGCAGCACTTTTGGTAGAATGGCATAAAGAGGGAGATAGCCCGGTTTGTCTCTCATTGTTTAGTCTGTCAACAAGTTAAGGCTGAACATCAGAGGCCCGCTGGACTTCTTCAGTCTTTGCCGATTTCATAATGGAAATGGGAGCATATAATCATGGATTTTGTGACCGGATTGCCTAGGTCCCCAACTGGTCAAGATGCTATTTGGGTTATAGTTGACAGGCTCACGAAGGTAGCTCACTTCCTCCCATTCAGAATTGATCAGTCGACAGCTCAGTTAGCAGAGATGTACCTCAGGCAGATTATCAGGTTGCACGGGGTGCCAGTCAGTATCACCTCGGACCGAGATTCAAGATTCATGTCGCACTTTTGGCGTAGCCTGTAGGAGAGTTTGGAAACTCGTCTCCAGTTCAGTTCAGCATATCATTCGCAGACAGATGGTCAGTCGGAGCGTACAATCCAGACTCTTGAAGATATGTTGAGATCTTGCACACTCGACTTTGGTGGTTCATGGGAGGATCACCTGCACCTGGTAGAATTCTCGTATAACAACAGCTTCCAGGCCAGTATCCAGATGGCACCGTTCGAGGCACTGTATGGTAGGAAGTGCAGATCCCCGTTAGCCTGGAATGATGTGGGAGAGAGGCAGATGCTCGGTCCAGAAATGATTGCCCAGACAGTTGAAGTGGTCAGAAGAGTCAGGGATCATCTTCGAGTTGCCCAAGATCGCCAGCGCCATTGGGCCGATTCTCATCGGCGTCCTCTCGAGTTTTCTGTCGACGACCATGTATTCCTGAGGATTTCGCCTAACCGTGGCATCATTCGTTTCGGCGCACGGAGAAAGCTTAGTCCTAGGTATATAGGGCCGTTCGATATTCTGGAGCGAGTAGGAGATGTGTCCTATCGTCTCGCTCTTCCACCGTCGCTAAGCGAGGTACATGACGTGTTCCATGTATCCCAATTACGACGGTATATTCCGGACCCGAGCCATATCCTAGATCATTCGGAATTGGTTGTTGGTACCAACCTTTCGTATGAGGAGAGGCCCGTGTCTATATTGGACCGGAGAGAGAAGATACTCAAGAACAAGACTATCAAGTTAGTCCGAGTTGCTTGGGGTCATCACTCTTTGGGTGAGTCAACGTGGGAGCGTAAGGATGATATTCGATCGCGATATCCCGACTTTTTTGACTCATGAGGTATAATGTCTTCCTTATGCCTCATGCCTTCGATTCCTTGCTTGAATGAGTGATTGCCTGCCTAGTTATAGCTTGCATGTGATTAATATAGCTTGTCCTCGTCTCTCTAGCCTCTTAATTAAATTCCGAGGACGGAATTCTTTTAAGGTGAGTAGAGTTGTAATGCCTGTGGTACGTATTACGTATTTTTGGAATACGTGTACGTATTTTATCTTGTATTGCATGATTCCTTGCTTAGCTTTTCTTCATGGCTTGGTTTATTCTGGGGTTGGTTCGGCTTGGCTTGGTTTTGTTTTGGTTCATCATGAACCAAAGGTGAACCCTCCTACCTACCACCACCATTAGTATTTATTAACCCATTCTCCTTTCTCTCTCCTCATTACTCTTCTTCTTCTCCACCATAACTTCTTCACCTACCAGAGAGAGAGAGGTCTAGGCAAGTGCAACTTGTTTCATGGAGGAACTCTAATTTTATTGTTCCATTCTCTTCTTTACAGTATTCTAACATACTTTAGTACTTGGCATTTTTACTTTCCATGGCCAGATTCTTGTAGATTTAAGTTTATCTTATTTTCGGATTTCTTGGGTTTTGATCTACTTAATTTTGTTATTTCTATGTTTTGATGGTTCCATGTTGTAGAGAATTTTATTCTGCCCCATTTTGACCTATGGAAGTTTGAATTTGGACTCTGGATGAAGGTTTCATGGAGCTTGGAAGCATGGGTTCATGGTGTACTTCTTCTCAGAAATTCGGAAGAGAAGAACAGTTCTCTGGCTACATGGCAGTACTTGACCGCATGAACATTCATGCGGCAAGTCGCTTCCAGCCGCATGAGACCCTTGCACTCCTAGCCGTATGGACTTCTCCTCCGTCAGCCGCATGTGCACCCATTCTCGCCAGCCGCATGAGGGCCCTTCTTCCTGAACCGCATATACACCCGTCACTCCCAGCCGCATAAGTAACCACATTGACCCAGCCGCAGTGGGCTCCACTCAGTTGAGCCGCATGAGACCATTGTAAACCGAGCCGCATGGATCTTTGCTCTGCGAGCCGCATGAGCCCGGGTCCGTTCCAGCCGCATGAGAACTCCTCCCCGCGAACCGCATGACACCTATTTTCTCCTGACCACATGCGCCCTTGATTGAACCTAGCCGCATGAGCTTCTAACTGAGCCACATGCGCCTCCTTCTATTCCTAGCCGCATGGGCTGCTCCCGTCCTCAGCCGCATGAGCTGCTCCCGCATGGATTCCTTCCTTGGCCGTATATGCCTGAGCCGCATGGCTTTTCCATAGATTTGTATTCTATGATTGAATTATTATTATTTGATTTTACTGATAACTCATGTCTTGTAATCTCAGCATAACTTGGGTCTCCTGGTTCAATGCTTGTACTATGATGTCCTGCACATGTACCATAAACACGGCAGTGACCCACAGTGGTGCACTCTTGATACGTAACATGACCTGATGGTGGCCCGTCGTGGCACACTCCTGACAAGTAAACTTGACATGATAAACCTGGCATATCTTGATAAGCTGTTGCGACGGCTACCTGACATGACATGACCTGTATAAATAACCTGGACATCGTGGGCGATTGTATTTGTACAAATAATCCAGTCCTATCTTGCATCATATCTAGGATGGGACTCCTGAGTACCACGGTCAGGAGTACCTACTGAAATGGACTAAGGCTAATAACTAGATTAATACATTAGTCATAAAGAGATCTCCCAGCTACAGGTAATCCCGTTACCTGGGCGCGCTTGGGATCTGTAGCCTGCCGTCGAGTAGGGCACATTTCCAGCACACTGTCATGTGTTGCACCTTTCAAGATACTTAAGGGTACATGCGTTTCCTGGACGATGTACCCACCTGAATTTAACCCCTAAATTTCGACCTGGGTAACCTGGATGGTCTGCAGGGCTTGTGGCTGTGGAATAATCTCACTGCATCTTGCTAGTAACTAGGCCTGTGATAATCCTAGCTAGTTAAAGTATCAAGCCGTACTTATTGCTTGGCCGTGATTGTTGAATGGAGAATAATCAGTCTAGTCTTGCCTTGATCCTGTATAAGATTGTTACATGTTCTGATTTTCTTATATTATCTTGCTGATAAATGGGAGAAACCAAGTTCGGTTCAGATGGAGGGTTACAATCTCGGTCCTTGTTTGGTTTAAGGGTTGTAACCTGGTTATCTGAATGGTTCCATGGTTATCTTACCGTATATCCTCATGATGTTATATTTCTCCAGTTTTACTATATTATTATTATCTTCTATGCTAATTACTGGTTTTAGTTCCTAAGTGAAGCTTCCTTTGTGGCACTTGCTCTTTCTGGGATCTGACCCAGCTGGTTTTGTATGGCCAGATTTCGGAGCAGCCCCGGAGGACCAACCGACTTTCCAGCCCGATGGTGACTACTAGGCGTAACCGGGACAACGAGTGGGTTTATTTTGATCTCCCACTTTCTTGTAAAAATATTATTTTGAGGCGTTTAGCCGACGAGCACCTGTTTAGCTCGATTGCACTTACTTACTGTCTGCCTACGGGCTGTAACATGATTGACAGATCCTAGGGTTGATCATGTATGACTAAACTCTTGCTAGTCTTAACATTTTGTAACGACTAGCTTCATGATCAGCTGAATATGTAATATTTAGGACGCCTTATTATTGTATATTTAATGATCATACATCTTGTGGCTATACCTACTTGCTAGTGATTGAGACACTAAGCTTGTTTATGACCATAGAAGACTGTTGGCTTGTAGTAAACCCTCATGTATCTAGACAGCCGTGACCGTATAGCGAGATGGATTCCATTTCATATACGTAGCTGGCTATGTCTGCCCCCGCTCTCCAGTATTCTGGTTCTGGGGCGTGACACGAAGGGGGGTAGGCTCCGGCCTCAGCGGCATGGTCACCCGTCGGTTGTGTACTGCAGAACCGCGCCAAGAGGGGCGGCTGAGCGGCCTGCGCACCTAGGAGAATTGAACGTGCGCTAACTGAGGCCAAGCTGGGGTGCGCGCTAAGAACGGAATGCACGAGAGCAGGGAGGTGGTCCCCCAAAAGGATGCCACCTAGGGGAGTGAAGGAGTGTGCGCCACCAACAGGGTGCGCAGGGATGTAAGCGCCAGATGTGCCACCTAGAGGAGAAGCGGATAGCGCGTCACCCACAGGGTGCACAGAGTGGTGAGTGCCAGATAAGGACCTGGCATCCTGAGCGGTGCCAGCCAGCTGGGGAGGGGGCCTATGCTCCAACCGGGGCAGACATGGCCCACCAGCGAATGACGCTCAAGTGCACAGGGATTCAAAATTGAAACAGGAGAAGACATGTCAGAAGTCCTCCTCGAAGACCGGGACTGGGGGAACCCAAGGCACCAGGTATGCTCCCGGGGGGGAGGGAAGGTTTGCAGCCTGGGGTCTAGCGCCCACATCCTGCAGAAGCTTCTCGGAGAAGTGGGGGACAGAGAGAAGAGCGACGGCGGGGGAGGGAGGTCAGGACGGGGCTGACCGGAAACCAAAATGGAGGAGGGGATATATATGAGAGATTTATATATTGAGATTGGATTGTGTGTGTGTCTATATATATATATATATATATATATATATATATATATATATATATATATATATATTTTTTGGAATAAGGGTGAATTTATTCCTCGCATATAGCGGAAAAGGTATTAAAGTACAATATCACAACTCTCCATGCCCCAAATACTAATATTATGGGGCCATTACAGATACATCGAATTCTATGTTATGTAGAATTCCAATAGGGGGGATAGTCAAGCCCTCAAAGATACGTCTGTTTCTCTCCTTCCAGATGTGCCAAACAGACGCAGCAAGACGAACTCTGGCTCTTCTAGCCCACCCCGGATCCCGGCCTCTGTGATCTCGGATCCAGCTGAGAATGCTCCGGATGTCTCGATCCACCCCAACTCCTCCTCTCAGCTGTGCACACTGCTCAGTCCAAATGTGCCAGGTCATCGGGCAAACAAAGAAAAGATGCCCCATAGATTCATCGTCCTCATTACATAGCACACATTTGGCATCCTCATTATATATATGAACGGGGTGGCCTTGGACTTCAGACAGAAGGCATTTTCAGAATTAATGCAGAGAACAGCCAAGAGGAGTATGTTAGGGACCAACTTAACAGAGGAATTATGCCGGATGCTATTGATGTGCACCGTCTAGCTGGTTTGATCAAGGCCTGTATATATATATATATATATGTGTGTGTGTGTGAACGGGGTGGCCTTCAGGCAGAAGGCATTTTCAGAATTAATACAGAGAACAGCCAAGAGGAGTATGTTAGGGACCAACTTAACAGAGGAATTGTGCCGGATGCTATTGATGTGCACTGTCTAGCTGGTTTGATCAAGGCCTGGTTTAGAGAACTTTCTACCGGGGTGCTGGATCCGCTGACACCAGAGCAGGTTATGCAATGCCAATCAGAAGATGAATGTGCTCAAGTTGTGAGTCTTCTGCCACCAACTGAGGCTGCTCTATTGGATTGGGCCATCAACTTGATGGCTGATGTTGTCCAAGAAGAACATCAAAACAAGATCGTGAAAATTCCTAAAAGATTTACAACTCGACAGAGCCCCAAAACCGCCCAGACCTAGTTTTTGGGCGACCAATTTTGATCTGGTCAGTACAGTTTTATCAAAATGAATTTAGAACAGCTAGAGACAACCTATACATGGTCACAACCCCTTTGGTAGTTCCTAATTTCATCAAGTTTACAACAAGTTATTTGATTCTAAAAATCAAGAAAAACTAGTTTTCGAAAACTAAAAATTTGGAAAAAATTTCCCGATACGGCATGCGCCCCGATAAACCGGACGACGTGGTCACAACCCATAAGCATCGAAAGCTGTGTATGGATGTTGTCGACGTGTGGGATTCGACAGAACTTAATTTCGTCGACTGTGCGCGACGAAATTGAGACGTATCGGTCGAGATACCCCGTATTGACCACTTCACAAACTAGGCCATAACTTCATGCACGTTTGTTATCTCAAGACGAAAATTGGGCCAGTAGGACCATATCATTTTTCTGATCCTGTATCCCAAGTTTGGTCCGATTCTGAGAAGGTCGACCGAAACGCTATTTTTGGCGGACCCGCAACCCAATCCAATGGGCAAATTTGTGCACGGTCCACCGGAGTCCAATTTTGGATATACGGTTGGGTTTGTATCGTCAAACCAGACCCGTAGACATATCGTTTGCTGACTTTAGAGATCGCAGGTACTAGCACGCTTTTCGATACAAAGTGGGTCTAATGGCAAACATCGTTTTGACCCAAAATTATGATTTTGCTCCTGTGTTCAGAATTGGACTTTTGGGCAGTTATTTTTAGACATATATTTTATACCAAACACGTTCGTGATGTTTATTTCAGCATCCGGTGTCATTTACGGGATCTGATTTTTATTGCTACTGATCTGATCACTGGACTTGCTATTTGTGCGCACTACCCTCAGGCAAGATACCTTGCCATTATACTCTGTGATTTATTACCATTTATTTTCTGTTATTTATTTTAGTTTATTCTTACACTGCATGTTTCTATTACATTGTGCATCCAATTCATACTTGGGTGCAAGCGACTGTATTAGTCGTTTTACTATTTTATTTTCTTCTACTGCATTGACTTAGCACTAGTGACTACCCACCGAAGATGAGGTATTAGTGTATCTCATATGGCCTTGACATATGCTTTCCCATAAGTTATGAGTCACATGTAGGACACGGACTCACATAGTCGGCTGGCCACCGATACATATGAGACGTGCGATGGTTATGAGTAACTGCCAATAGATTTGCATGATTAGTAGATTGGCAGTTATTGGAGGTTCATATGAGTCATCGAGATGACAATACTAGGCATTGGGTGAGAAGAAAAATACCTTGACGTATGGGTCCATTTTGCACTTCCTTGATTACCCTGTAAGATCCACCGGAGATGCAGGTCATTGATGCCCTCTGACGTCCATTGAGCGTTATAGATGTACCCCTATATTGATGCCCTCTGACGCTTCTTGGAGCGTTAAGGATGTAGGCCACTGGTACCCTATACGAGAACCAAGTCAATCCCATTTTTAGCCAGAAGGCCTTGCGTTGAAGGTTTGTTTCTTAAAAGCATATCCACTGTAGAATGGTTAAGCACCCTATTGCATGCATCTTTTTATTTTATTATATATCACAGTTTATACGGCATGTTATTTTTTTGTATCTTGTTACATCCCGCTGAGGACCTGGTGAATTCTCCAGGCTTAGACGATTTCCTCCAGGAGTATGGTTCCGCTCTCGATCCATCCTTCACAGATGATGAGGCACCGCCTTCCGAGATTTAGCTCGTTATCTACGATATGAGACATTGTAGTGGACATCTTTTACTATTCCTTTTATTTCTATTTGAGGAGGTTAGACTCCAGTTTATTTGAGATTGTTATCGTAGCTGTTTGGTTGTGGATATGTTTCCACCTGGTTACATCTTTGACTCTATATTTATATTCTATTTGGACTATTGCTATACTTTGTGTTCTGTGGATGAGATATAGTTTTCTGTGATGTAGCTTATGATTATTGTTTATTATAGCTTATGTATACGTATGAGGATTCCATATATTGGGGTATTCTTCGTATGTATGGAGCTGCCTTGTTTACGTACTTGGTCCTAAGTAAATTAGGAATAGGGCGTTACATGTTTTTGTGGTGGCCCACGCAGGTCAAAAAATATTGTTGGGTTATATGACTATGCCCAACAAGCCTACATCTAGGAATAGGAATAGTATCTCATCCACAACTTATTACCTCCTTTGAAATCAAATTGTCTCGAACTCTCTTTGACTGCTTGAATTGCCTCATGCTTGAATCTTTTCTAACGTAATCTTATTTTTGTGCCAACAATATGAATCTATGAAGTGGATGCAGCTCTACATTGGCCATCACATCTGGTGGTGCAGCTACCCAGAAGGAGCAGGTTACTTCAATGACCCCGGTGACCCCGTATCAGCTAGGACAGCTCCAGACTACCATGACCCCGTCGACGGTACAACATGAGACCTAAGTACCCATAGTCAGCTAGGCTGGACAGACCAATATAGTACCACCCGAAGGAAATGTACCACTATCAGCACCACTACTATTCCTTCAGTAGTTTTCACCACAGTCCGGACCTAAAATGCCTCCACCACTGACTGATGGAAAGCCCACTACTCCATTTATGTACGCCATGATGCAAGCTTAGTGGCAGCAGACTGAGCTGATGAGGCAGACCATGATGGCAGCACTGACTAGACCCCCACCTCCACTTTCGGCACCGGTACCAATACCAGCTCCACATCCTTATGAGGGCTCTATCAAGAACTTCATGGAGATGAACCCCAAACCCTTTGAGGGAACGAGAAACCATTAGAGGTCTCTGCGTGGCTTATCAGCACAGAGAAGCTCTTAAAGGCACCCCAGTTGCCAGCACATGATTGGATGATAGCAGTGGACTTACTCTTAGAAGACAACGCTTGCCACTGGTAGAAGACTGGAGAAAGACGATTAGACACTGGGATAACATAGAAGGAGTTCTACGACCTCTTCTATGAGAGATTTTTCTTTATCCACATTCGAGATGCTCTATATGACCGGTTCCTTCATCTGAAGCAAGGGAACATGTCAGTAGATGAGTACGACGCAGAGTTCAGCTACCTGAGCAGATTTGGTGCGACATTGATCCCGACAGAACGAGAGAAGGCGAAGAGATTCCATTATGGGCTTGCACCAGAGATCAAGACTTACACTACCACACAGTCTCGAGTCTCTCATTCAGCTATTTTGGAGGAAGCACATACCTAGGAGCTTCTTTGCAAGGAGCAACAACAGACACAAAGACGCCATACACCCGTAGTTGCACCAGCTAGAGTGATCCAAGGTGGACCTATCCCGAGACCCATGACATAGCCACAGCAGAGAGGCATGCCTTATCAAAAGCCCACTTGCAACTATTGTGGGAAGCAAGGTCATATTAGGAATGACTTTCGACTTCGTCTGGGATTATGTATGAGGAGCGGTTCAGGACAACACATGGGCAGAGATTGTCCCGAGCAGCAAGCTCTAGTACATGCTCAACAGGCGCCGAAGCTTATGGCACCAGCAGTAAGAGCCCCTCGCCCACCATTACCTCCCTAAGCATTGTAGTACAATAAGGCCAGAGCTCTGGGCCCCGGTCAGAATTATGGACAGGCCTTCTCTCTAGCAGTTGAGGATATAAAAGCAGAAGGTAAAGTCATAACAGGTATGGTTTTAGTCGCTACATTTCATGCAATTATCTTAATTGACATAAGAGCCACACCCTCACTAGTTAGGCATTAGCTTAGCCATTTACATTTTTGAGTTACTTACCCTTTCCCCTAAAATAGATCCATTGTCATTCTTTCTAAAGTTTAGTAAATACGAATGATTAGAGAGAATTCCCTGATCATACAATGACATCGGAACTAGTATACTATTTTTTCAAAGAAACTATGCTATCGATAGGAGTACCTAACTATTTCTCATCTTGATTTTCCATAAAACCTAAATATTTTCTTCCATATTCCTTAAATCATACCATGACCAATAACACCCTACACCCTTTAAATTTTGACACATTTTTCATATCTAAGGTTATACGAATATTCTCTACTTTCGAGTAGGGATACAATTGAATATTTTTTACCACCATACCTAGGATTGACTAAAACTCTTATTTGTTATCTTCTAGAGAAAATCTTCTCGTTCCTTTCTCTATATGGGGAAATGTTCCATGGGTTGGTCCAAGGAAAGGTTTGAGAAATTATACCTATCCTTGTATTACGGAATCAAAGTTTTACAACCAGAGAAACACTAGCGAGGCAGCACTTTAGATAATGATATCATGGTTACTTATGTTTCTCGACTTATACTTGAATCATATCCTATGCACGTTCGTCTATTCTCCTATATTTTTTTACAAAGTAATTCAAAAACATCTAATGGATTTGGCCAAAGATAAGTCTGAGAACCTATATTGACTGGCATGGCAGACACACATTACTGCCATCTGTTAGATTATGAATTCAGAAGTTTTGCAGCCAGATGTGTGATGGCGGGGCAAACTTTGAATGATGTGATTACAAAGGTCTATGGTTCTCTGATTCTATCTAGACTACATCCTATGCATCCAGCTTGATTTCATACCGTTCTTGAAACTACTTCGATTATTTCATGTTTTCTTGATTCTAACCTTGACGATGTTTTGATCCACCCAGCATTAGTACCAGCTAGAATAACCCGGTACAGGTCGATTAGACGATTTGTAGAATCTCAACAATGACATAGGACAATTACTTAAATGATCATCTCGAGAATAGGAACGCCACACGTATTGGCCTAGATACGTAATTTTTTACCCGAGTTGATATTAGCAACACCCCTAATAGCGTGGTATTTTATCGTGAGGTTATTCCAACAAGCAATATACACAGATCGCGACTTGATTCTTCTAACTTCATTCTATCATAGTATCGTGCCTTAGTTTTAATCTCAAGGAAGGAATTTTTGGACAAGATTGATTGTAAGCCCCTCTAAATTTTAGGATTTACTAGTGTAAACCCCCGTCCTGAATTTTTGAAAATAATATTTTATTATTTATTATTTGATTCAAGATAGTGATTTTGGATTTTGTAGATATTTTAAGCTAATATATATCTGGAGGGGAATAGGTTTATATATATAATGGACATAACAATAGAAGAGGGGTTTGAAAAATTAGATTGGTAGAGGGGCTTAATTGAAGATTTTGAATTCAAATTTTCCCAACGGCCAAGATAACAGGTAGAATCGATAATGGATTCGAATTCCTCTTCCTTATGCTTCTGTGATTCAAATCCTGAGTACGATCTAAACTCTTATTCAATCCTATCAAATTTCTTGTATAAATGATTAAGGGGTCGGTCAATTCCTTAATTCCCAAAAGCCTAGAACCTCTGCCGCCCTCCCTGTTCTTCTGCAAGTCGAGATTAACCTCGGGAGTCTGTGAAAAAGAGAATATTCGAATTCTTCGACAGGTAAATCCTCTTCCCCGTCTCCCAGATCATACGATTCCTCAAATTTTATCATGTTCTAATAGTACTCTAGGTGTTCTTGACATTTCCCAAGAGCAATTGTGTATTAGAGAATCCCAAGTGTCTACTGCCTTCATTCTCCCATAAGTTAAAACTGTAATAGGAAGTTGGAGAAGATTGAATGTATATGCTAGCACCAATCATTCGAGTCAGGGAAGTCATTTCCCGAGTACCTCATAGGAACACTCTGAAACCAATTCTGATATCCCTATTGCTTGATACTGTGCACCTCGCTCTATTTGCAGCAGAGACAGTGATGATGATTCCCATTAGTAGGCAAATGGTCATGTATAGGTATATATGTTTGAAGGAGGATTAGCTCTACCATCATAGTAGACATAGGATTAACCCATCAGGAAAAGACAAAAGTCATAAGGCAGGTAGTGAAGTTCAGAAACCTTTTGTATATGTTGTTGCATACCATATTAGGATACACGAGTGTATCAGTTACTCGTTGATACTGTCACCCCCCGATTCGTAGAGTCGTTTATTCATATATTTTATCTCTTGGAATCGATCGTCCTCGCTTGGGCGTGATGCCGTACAAGTCTGGTATTGCACTTATACAAGACAAAGATGGTACATAATTGATTTTCTTCAAATAGGAACACATCGCAGCAGCAGAAGCAGATAAATTGAAGTTAATGAGGACAATCTTTCTCATTGAATAGAAATAGATCACTTCTTTATAGCAGCGGAGATAAAAGGATAACTTGAAGTCACACAGAGATATATAGAACTTTATTCTCTTTATTGATAATTGAAGAAGAGTACAAGACTTGTATTGAAGTACAATGCTTACAACAAATCCCACTTTACATTGAAAGCCAACTGAACAATGCTATACAACTTACATTTGAAACTTTGATACAATGGATTACAACTCGATATACCAACTTGGCTTACAATCTCACTAGTACAACTGATTACAATGTTCCATACATTATGCCATTTATAAACAGAAGACATCATCTTGTGCAAGGAGAGCTTCAGTATGCCCAACAAATCTTCGATGCCGCGGGACCAATCAAGCCAATCTTCGTGTGTAGAACATTCCAAGTACGAGCACTTGCCCACAAAACGTGGGTCAGCACATCATCTATGTATTGGCGAGCAGAATCCAACCCACTGGCCTAAACCAACACTAACTGGTCAATTTTAGCAAGCATTTAATAGAATGATCTTTCTACTTGGGGCCTAGCATCAGTTTACATTTCTTGAGCAGAAACATTGAAGTAAACATGTCATAGCATGGTATAACATTTCTTTCAGTAAGGCCTCATCTAAGCAACATTGAGTTAACACGTTGCGGCATATTATGGAAATACTTTCTGAAGGCATCGTTTAGCATACTTGGTGTTATCATTCAACAGGTTATGGCAATGATCTAAAAGGCAATGCATCAGCAAATTCGTATTTAACATGTTGAGCATGTTATAGAGTTTCTCATTTCTTGAAGGCAACAACACAGCATTCTTTCATTTAGCATGTTAAGCAGGCAAGTTGAACCAATATATACAATATCACAATTATGTGATTCTTACCGATAGCCGACTTCTCATACCTGCATCAAATACAGGTTATCAGATATACTTACGCTGCCTGTACAAAACATTCATTAGCATGCATCCAGACTACATGGTCACTGGTGTTGTTAAACCATATGGACTCTTTTCATTTCATTTTATATCAAGATAATGCGGTCAGCATAGTAGGTGGCGAGCCTCTATGCCACCCCGCCTTATCCGTGCTCCCATAGCACTCATCATTATTTCCTCCTAGGCCGAATCGGTCCCCAGGGCCCTAGGAACCGTTCGAGGAAATTAAAACTCAAACTTTGTATACAAGTTGTCCATGACCATGCGAATGCGTGTCCGACTCGATTGTGAACATAATCGTATGGTAAAATATATTAAAGAAGTAAAGGCAACAGTGCATCATTAGTCATATTCAATGACTTATTCATTTCATCATTACCATCATTTCATTTGGTGATCTCAACGATCCCAGCTTTATCATTTCTCATTCATTGTTTCATTACAATGTTTCTCATATCATTCCTTTCTTTAAGAGGAACATTTATTCATTCATTCATTTCTTATAAGGGACAGGCAGCATTTCATACTCTTGCAACAGATATACAGAGAGTACATAATTCTAGTGTTTCATTCAGTTCATTGGGTCGATAGCATAGCCAGTTCATTTCTTATTCTATCATTCATAAGGCATCTCATTATTCAAGTGTCTACTTGTTCCGGCAGCATTAAGCATAAGGGGCAATGTTATCAATTCATTCTCAGGCCTCAAATCACATTAGCAGTTCAATGTGTTGTACATTTCAATAATTCTCAACATAGGCATCTCTATTATTCAGCAACTAAAACATGGGACATTTTGGGAAAATTTATAGCACTTCAATACTTCATTTATTAAGCATGAGGAGTAAGGAGGAGGAAGGACAATTCCACTCACTTGCAATAAAGGATCTTTCTGTTCCGATCACACACAATTCTACTATGCGTAGCGCCACCAGTAAGCCACGTTCCAATATCCATTCTGTCTAGCCAGCTAAGAGAGACTACATCAGTCTCAATTCTCCCGATTCCTAACATAAGTCACGGTCCAATATTCTGATCCCATCTAATAAGCCAACCAAATGCCTCGTGCGGTACGGGGCATTACAGATATGTTAGATACCCGTATCATGCCTCAATTGCAATGGGGTGTCAATACCCACTAATACATCAGTTGGGGTTCAGTATCAGGGGTATCGACAGATACTCTATGTATCTGTTCCTATATCCTGATTTGAGAAATAAATAGTAGATGTTAGATGAAGGCTCAGATATTAGAGAAATACCATAGCTATGCGTCAGAATTAACCATGCTAGTTTAGGTGTGGGTCTAAAAGGGAAGTACCCTGTGTGTGGTTGTATCCGTAATGACGTGTCAATGTTTCAAATATTTGTATCATTAAATACCATTTAGTATCCTACAAGAGATTAAGCAATGGATAGCTACAGGAGGCCAAGTCAGAATTTTGGGTTAAAATCATAGGTTCTGTTATGATAGGTTGTGCTAGAAAATAAAGATGCTTTGGGTGTTCAGGTATCATATGGTATCAGAGTAATTGTACCGGGATATCTTTTTTTAATCCAGCACGAGCGGGCTCAGTTAAATCGTGTGTCTTTCTACACACGATTTTCAGCCGATCGTCATGTCGCTTCGGACTCTTCGTACGAATCTTGTCCGTACTAGCTTTTTCATCATCACCCCACACGTACGCCTCGCGCACTCCGCGCGCTTCCGAGCCTCACGGGGCGACCGACGTCTTTCGACGCCGGTAACTCAACGCCTCGCTTTGCCCACGACGCCGATGGCGCCCCCGACGTCTTCACGACGCCTACGACAGCCGATGCCGCCCAACCACCCGTTCTATGCGCACGATGCCCTTACGAATATACAACTGTATTCTTGGAATATTCATATGCTATGTTGTAGGGATACAAATATGATATGACTCTATACGAAGTAACAAACACATCGATATGGATACTCCAGTTGTTTTGGTATTGGTCCTAGTACATATTGTAGGGTATATGTCGTGTAAAATAATTAAGGGACACGGATATGATACAATAAGATATGATATCAAGTTTGTACTGCGGATGATTCATAGTACACATGAACAAACATTTGCTTGTTACTGTAGGATATTTGTTATTCCATTGTCGAGTTGGTACAGGTTGATGTAGAAAAGTGCTTTATTTGTTTTACTAAATTATAGACATGACAGCCATTATCCTGTCATGAAACTGGAAGGAGATTCTCCATAGGTTATGTATCCAAAAATGTGAGTATTTGTGTAATGTTGGAGAATAGCAGGTATGGCCGACCTGGGAACAAATTAGGCCAAAGTGGACACATAAGACCAGGTACAATATAGAATTCACTAAGAATCAAGGCACCAAAAATCTAAATAGTAAGACACAACCAACCTTGATCTACTATAGAATAGGATGCCCACATCTCTGCATCAGTAATATCCCAAGGCCCAGGACCAATACAGATATAGCCAGGCAAGTACCAAGTCCAGTAGAACATTGTATCATTCGACCCCAGTACCAATCTTAGTATAGGACACACCATCAGGAAGAAATGAACACTATGTCAACTCTGAAACATTGGTGTTCCATTAAGGAATACATTAGCACATAGACAGTTGAGTGTGGCCATATAAAATACATAGTAGTAGCAATACTTCGAATATAGGGTAGTATATAAGTAATAGTTTAATTTGAGGAAACAGTAAGTTACATAGTCCATATTTATATAAAGGGACATACTGGAAGTCAGTGAGAGAGAATATTAGGCTAGGAACATATGTGAGTTCTAATATCATGGCATGGGCATAATACAAAAAACAGTCCCTAGTAGGTAGATATGAAGAACTGCGTAACAAGGGGAATGGGTGTCCTAGCATAGCCATTTGGTCATATAACATACATATAGAAGTTCAACATGCCAAGTAATATTAACAAATGCCATACCATGCTAGCTAAGGTACAAATAGAAATAGGGAGTGGTCTAGAAACCTAACTAGAGAGTAGATAGTTTGCTAATTTCTTCCATTACCTTATTGACACTGTAAACTCTAAAATAGGTTACTTAGACTCAAGTTTGGTACCAGACCTATAACAGTAGCTTAGGACCACATGAAGGTATTCCTTTCCTTTCTTTACAGCTTTATTTACATGTATTTCCTTTCATTATCTAGTCTCTTTTGATTGATTGCTGACATGTGCTTTTCTATATTATATATACTAGTTGAGTTGTTTCATTGACATATAGTTCTTGTTCACGATTGGCCTTGTAGTTCATACTTGGATCTATTCTCATCCGTACTTAACTGAACTGCTTTCCTTGTTTCAATTTTCTCAACATGCGAGTCCATACTCGGGGCGAGTGTTGACTATTTGCACCTGCGAGAGTCCACACTCGGGGCGAGGGTGATTTGTCTTGAACTAACCTGCGAGTCCATGCTCGGGGAAAGGTTAGTGAGTTGTTTAAACCTGCGAGTCCACACTCGGGGCGAGGGTTTGGTATCCGTTGATCTATTGTTCACATATTTCTTCCAGCAATTCATTTATGCGTAGCTATTCATACATTCGTGTATCGTATTTGCTTAGTCTTTTCCTGCTTATATCCTGTATTCTTTTTATGCATGATAAACTGTTAGATAGGCATGTTTTGTGTATCTTGCTAGTCTTTTGAGGACCAGTTGATCTCTTCAGGTTTAGTCGAGTTTGAGTTAGGTACATACGGGCAGGTTTGAGCCAGTATCAGACCACGGTACCAATGCAGCGGAGTGTTATTGATGATTAGCATATTGGACTCAGTTATTCTATTTATGTCTTTATTTTATTTTCGTCTATTGGTGTGGATACACAAAAAAGAAGAAGAAAATGTTATCTTTTCTTTATTGGCGCAAGGCACCACAAATCGAGTACGCCTGAGAGATCATGCGCTGAGGATCCCCGAGTACAAAAAAGAATTCTGGAAAATAGGACGATGGAGATCGAACGGCAGTTGCTCCTTTACTCCGTTGACACTCCGATTACAAAAGTGGGAGAAAATCTAAGAAAATTGCTAACTTTCGGCTCACTGGCAAGAAGTGCAGCAATTTGGCTCTTGAAAATGCTCTCCGTTCTGTGTATTAAAGAGGGACGAGGCCCCTTTTTATAGTCATTCTTGAGCTGGAATGATGTTATGCGCCCATATGAGGAAAACATACTGGTTTTCATATGGGCGCATAGTCCTGCCTTGGGCGCATAGGGTATAGGCGCATACAGGCTGCGAGATCGTGGGTTGGTCGTGGTATTGACGTGGCCGCATGCTTCGGTGCACGACTGATCATGGAGACTGATGTGGCCGTGCGCTTCGATGCATGTTTTGATCATGGCTTTGACCAAGTCAGGCTTGGGCGGATAGCCCTGTTTCAGGCTATGCGCCCTCCTTCATAGAGGGTTGCTTGGGTGCATAGAGCTTCACCGGCTTAGGCGCATAGAGCTTCACAGGGTGACTTGAGCACATAGGAGCTTCACTTGGGCGCATATGTCTTCTTTTGGCTTGGGTGCATAAGGCTTTATTTGCTGAAATTTTCATGCTTCTACAAGACCCCCTTCAAAGTTTTTGATACTTGACCGAGTTTGAAATACTTTAAAAGAAACATGGATCGTCTTCTCATGATGTAATGGGCGCATAGCCCGGCTCTCTCCTTGGGCGCATAGTATTTGGCCAGCCTGTCAGAGGGATACGACTGTTGAGATCTTCCTCGAAATTTGAACTGATAGATTCATCGGGATGGAATTTGAAGAGGTCCATCCTTCATACGTCAGCCACGTCAGCAAGTGGCAGTCGCACAGTGGGCAAGGGACTGGTTCTTCATGTGGGCGCATAGGCCGTTGTAGGCGCATACTGCATAATGGGCGCATAGGCGCAAAAGATAGTGGGCGCATAAGAAGTGGCATGTGTAGGACCGTTGAGTACCTCTAGAGGGGGTAAATAGAGTGTGTGCGTGTACCGCGAAAAATAATCACCAAAAAAATATAAAACAATTATATATTATGGCATATAAAAGACGGTAAATAAAATACGGTAAAGTAAGAGTCAAGAATTCAAACTCAGTGAACACCACGATGTATACTGGTTTTCCTCTGAGAGGACTAGTCCAGTCGCGAGTACTCTTGCTCGCTGTTAATCCACTATGGCACAAGCTTTAACTGAGCGCTTGCAACTCTTACAACACTGTGCTTGGCAACAAGTGCACGACCGACTTCACAACACCGTGCTTGGTGACGAGCGTACGACCGACTCCAGAAGGCAATTGAAAAACTAGAACGTTTTCTGAATACAACCTCCGATACAACTCTTCAACACCAAACTCTAGATTAAACAGAAACTGTACTGGCTTGGCTAAGAGTCGTAAAGGCTTAGATATGAAAGTAAAAGCTCAGAACACTTTAATAGAGAAGAGAAGAGTTGAAATTGGATTGTTGAGATAAATGGCAATCTCAACTCTATTTATAGTATTTTTGGGGGAACCGAACTCGGGCAGAGTTCGGGCAGAGTTCGGATGCTAGGATTTCGCATACGAACGTTGGATGCAGATTTAGAGGCAACAAATATTTAAATTTACCCAGGCCGAACTCAGGCCGAACTCGGGCCGATCTCGGACCGAACTCGGTCAGAGTTCTGTCAGAGTTCTGCTGGTTCAGAACAGTAAGGAATAAACCAAATTTGCATAGGTTTTGGGCCTTTTAGAATTGTGGATTTTTGGGATACGTAGGTAGGCTTATTTTTGTTTGTGGACTGAGAAAAACCTAAGCCAGTACCGATCCGATCAATCTCACATTTTTCCTAGACTCAATAAAAGGAAAATACAGAATAAATTTAAAAAACCAATAGCCCTTTTGATGACGTCTTTTTCCTGACATTGAAGACGCATTTTTCCTTGACGGCAATCGTCCAAAGATAAACAGATCTAAAAATTTGAATACCGAAGCCCCCGAACCCCTGACGGGGGGCGCTGCCCCCTCGACCCCTGTCCGCTGACCGGGCAGCGGAACCCCCGATGCGAGGCCCCGGATAGGTCGTTAGGCGGTTCAGAGAAATCTTCTTGTATTATACCGTCTTTGGCCCATCAATAATTCTTTGTTGCATATGTCCTGATTTGATCATGCTTACTGCTTGTCTGTAAGTACATGTTAGACGAACAAAATAATATGATGCAGGCATAGCAATATGATATAGAACATTTAGGACAATGCTAAGTATAAGTAGCAACATGATAGGGATTACATGAATATTAGTGACGTCATTATGTTAAACTTAATTGATTAGCCATAATAAAAAACATGATATAATCATTGGGCTAACAGCATGTGCCTATAAATAGGCTCTGAAGGAGAGAGGACACTGAAGAACCTCTTCCTATCGTTCCTTATAAGAGGAAGGCTCCCACCGAACTGGTGCCACGGCCAAAAAGGAAGAAGGTGGTTGTTTCCCGGAGGAGGAAGAAGGTTGCGGACGTGGGTGTCGTTCACCTCCTCCCAGAAGGTTTTTCGGCAGACGGTGTTGCAGGCCGTTGCCATTCGGGAGATAGATCCCTTCCTAGACTCCATAGCCGTTCTGGTCAAGCCTTTAGAAGCTTTCTCACCTTTGCGTTTGTCTTTTGCACAGGACCCCAAAGTTGCAGCTGCGGCAGGTACCTCATTGTCTAAGAAGATGGACGTAACGGTAGAGTCCCTTGCTCGTCCTCGACTGATGGATGAGGGCGAGTCTTCTTCGGCTGTAAGATTTGAGCGACGGGGTGATCAGGGCGAAGGACCAGACCATGACGGCGATCAGAAGATCAGTTTCTCCTACGACATATCTGTAGGGGATATGTCTATAATAGGGACTGCGATGAGAGAGTTGGACGAGAATCCAGTCCAATCGGCTCATCCTCCTGCGGGTATGTCATCTTTGCGCCTCTCTTCGGATGAGATTTTTTGACTTCGATTTTGCGTGCTCCTCGTGAGGCTGACCACGACTGTATGTTCCCTTGTAGACAAGGGGAAAGAACCCTTCGTGAAGATAGTCCCCGCCATTGGGGAAGGGACAGAAGTTGGTTTTGGCTCCTCTAATTTTGCTGGTGTGGAAGAAACTATTAGTGAGCCGGTATCGACTACAGAAGAAGAAGTTAAGCAGCCTGCTGAGGGGGCTGTTGCTGAATCCGCTCCTATTCCGGCTGAGATTGTGGAGGATATCAGGCCTGATGCCGCTCAGGGCTTTGATATTGTTCTTCTTGAACAGTCTGGGCCTGTTATTGGTTTCCGTGAAGCCAAGACTGATGGTGTAGTCCAGGCTGGAGTTGAGCAAGTCGAAGGTACGAAATTACAACTCTTTCGTATTTTTCTCCCTTTTTTTGATTACTGACGTATATGTATATATTTTTTCTTTGTCAGGTTCGACTTCTTGTCAGATATCCTTTCCTGGAGCGGAAGAGACTTTCTAAGCTTCTTTTCTGACGACCTCCACTGAAGATGAGAAGATGGCCCAGGAAGTCGTCAAAGCTTTCTATTCTGTACTGAAAGTGAAGGTTCCAAGAGTCTTGAATCGGAATGCTACCTTCGGCCCTGTGAAGGCTGTTGCCGAATGCCAAGTAGCGGCCCTCGAGAGCATTGCCGACTATGAAGAGCGGGCCAATACTCTGAGGAAAGTTCTGAATGACCTGGAGGGTCAGGTGGTTAGGTTCCGGGATACCAAACAGCGGAGCCCGACGTTGCTGTTTTGCACAGAGGACGAGGCTTTGATGACGGCTCTTGCGGAGGAGAAGGCTACTTTCCAGGCAAGGAAGGACGCCCTTGTTCGAGAGATCGACGAATTGGCTGACTAGTATGGTCAGTTCAATGCTGCTAGTGAGGCGCATGCCACCTCGAAGAACAAACTGGCTACACAGATTACCGAGAGGTACAATCACATCGCACAGATCAAGAACAAGATCACCTAACTGGAAGCCGACTTGAGGGTGACGACATCTGAACAGGAGGATTATTTGTCTCAGGCTGCCATGACTGCCACCACTTCTGTCCATTTAGAAGAACAGCTGGTAAAGTTGGAAGGAGATGATCTGAGTCTGATCCTTTTCGAGGATGAAGCTGCTCGTCAAGAAGAGGTGCGCTGTCGAGCTACCGCGAAGTCTGAAGCCGAAATCGCGGCTCTAAGGGACAACATCAATCAATTATGTATCCCTTAGATTCTTTGTAACCTTCTTTTTTCCAGCCGTCACGGCTCTTGTACCTTTTTTCCATCTCTTGATTGACGTTCAAGTACAAAATAAAGAATCTTTTCAAAGTGAATGTGGCTTTGTGAAATATCGGTGCCAGAGGTAATGTGGATGTAGCAAGAATATTTCTAGTGGGTATTTTGCTAGAGAATTTTGATGTAGACCTATTATCCATTTTATATTCAAGTTTATTCGAATATATATAATAAGTTGAATGAAGCTGCTAGTAGAGGTAATATGGACGTAATAGCAGAGGATGTTCTATATCTGACCAGAGGTAATATGGACATGGAAAGATATATAACATTAGGTGGGAGTGGATAGTTCAGAGGTAATATGGACATGATTATCCTTGATGAATGCTTTGCTCAGAGGTTATGTGGACATGGTAAAACATTTAATCATTCCACTGGGGAAATAATTATCGGAAAATAATTCAGCGGTGATAGGGACGTGACTTATTTTCGTCAAACCGAGTTTGGACAGGGTCAAAAACGGGAATAATTCCACTGGGGAAATTTTTAGAGGACCTATTATCCAGGGCGTATTCAAGACTCTTGAAATACGGATAATAGTTAGATAATTTTTTGAATCATATAAACATCGCACTGTATATTTACATGACTGAACATATGTGAAAAAAGGGTTACACATAGTATTTCTTCAGGAACTTGTCGTTGATAGGCATCATGAGCAAGTCACCATTGGGCTTGGTTAGTCGGTACGCACCATTAGAATATACTGATTCTATGATGAAAGGACCTTCCCATTTAGGCTGGAATTTTTTTTTGTTTCGTGCGTCATGACCATTAGTCTTCTTACTGCTAAGACTAGATCGCTGACTTGGAAGATCATTTCCTTCACTTTTTTATTGAAGGTTCTAGAAAGGCGTGCTTGGTATAGCTCAATGTGCTGCTGAGCTAACAAGAATTTTTCGTCTAGCTCTTCGAGCTCCTGGAGTTGCAGACGGTAGCTTTCTTCGGTAGTCAGCTCGCTGGCTAGGGCTACTCGAAGAGAAAGAATCTAAATTTCTAGGGGAAGAACTACTTTGCTCCCATATACCAGAGAGAATGGAGTACTGCATGTTGGAGTCCGGACCGTTGTACGATAGGCCCATAGACATTTCACCGAGCTTTTCATTCCAATCTGCTTGTTTGAAGATACGAACTTCTTGAGAAGTTTTATGTTGGTTTTATTGAAGGCTTCTGCTATCCCGTCAGCCGCTGGATTGTAGGCAGTAGAGGCTACATTCTGGATTCGATTCCTATCGCATAACCGATAGAATGCACGGCTTGCGAACTGTGGACCATTATCATGGATGATCTTACGAGGTAGGCCGAAGCGATAGATGACATGATGTTTGATGAAACTGATCACGTTTGACGCCTTCACTTCGGTGAGCGGTATAGCTTTCGTCTATTTGGAGAAGTAATCGGTTATGGCTAGGATGAACCGATATCCTTTGGAGGATGGCGGGCTGATTGGTCCTATAATGTCCATGCCCCAGGCTTCAAACGGCCAAGATGCTGCCGTCGGGTGTAAAAACTTCGAAGGTTGATGAATAAAATCGACATGGAACTGACAAGCTCTACACTTTTTTGCATATTCAACAGCATCTGCTATCATTATGGGCCAGTAATAACCCATTAGTTTGAGGCGATCTTGTAATTTGGGGCCTGGTTGATATGCACCACAAACTCCATCGTGAGCCTCCCGAAGTGCATGTTTGGCTTCTGTGTCTGATAAGCATCGTAACAGTAACCCGTCGTAAGAGCGTCGGTACAGCATCTTGGTAGCTGTATCGTAGTAAAATCTGAGGGATCGCCTTTGGATAGACACTGCTTCCTTCGAGTCCTCAGGAAGGATTCCATAGACGGCGTAGTCTATGAAAGAAAATCTCCAGTTTTTAGCATCGATGTTTGTTTCCATTGTGTAATTGTGATGAATATGCAAGGTATTTTTCATACAGAATAGTTTTCGACCAGACACTGTGATCGACTGCTGAGTATTAGTGGGAACGGTCAAGGAAGCAGCGAGACCGGCTAGAGCATCTGCTTCTATATTCTGTAGTCGAGGCACGTGCACGATGAAGAATCCAGCGAAAGTAGACGCCAACTCGATTGTTGCTTTGTAGTAGGGGATGAGATCTTCGTGGCAAACTTCATAATCCCTTCGGACCTGACTAACTATTAGCTTGGAATCGCCGTAAGCTTCTAGATAGTCAACTCCTAGTTGCTTTGCCAGTTGCAGGCCGATTAATAGGGCATTATATTCGGCCACGTTGTTGGTGCACGGTTCCACGAGAGAATATGCACGATGTATAACCAGATGATTAGGTGACACGAGCACGACACCTACTCCGGCCATAATATTTCCTTTAGGTCGTGTTCTTGATGCACCGTCAAAGACCATTCGCCAAATGGGGATTTCTTCAGTTGCAGTATTAGAGGCCACCACTTCGTCGGGGATTTCGTCGTAGAGTTTGGACGATTCTGGCACCGGATGAGCTGCTAGAAAACCAGCTAATGCTTGGCCTTTTACTGCCTTCTGAAGAACGGAGAGCATATCGTATGGAGTTAACATCATTGCCCATGTAGCTAAACAGGAATTGAGAGAGCCCGATTTAGTCATGAGTATTCTGAGAGGGTTGACTTTAGATATAATGTGGATAGTCCGCCCAGACACATAGTAGCGTATCTTCTGGATGGCAAATACTAGTGCAAGGCATTCCTTCTCCACCGGTGTGTATCTGTGTTCGGCACCCACCATTGTGCGGCTGAGGTAGTGGATTGCCTGTTCATGGTCGCCTTCATAATTTTGAGCTAATAGGGCGTCAAGAGAATGGTCCATAGCGCGGACATATAGTAGGAAGGGCTTCCCCATTATTGGAGCTACCAATGCAGGAGGACTTGTAAGATATGCCTTGATGTCGTCGAATGCACGTTGACATTGTTCAGTCCAGACGAAAGATACGCCTTTCTTCATGAGCTGAGTTAATGGTTGACACCTTCCAGAAAGGTTTTAAATGAATCGTCTGATGTAGGCTAGCCTTCCTTGTAGTTCGCGTAGCTTTTTGAGGTTTCTTGGAGGATGCATATTGAGGATAGCCTTCACTTTCTCCGGGTCCAGATGTATATCCTTTGAAGTGATGACGAAACCAAGAAACTTGCCGCTGGAGACTCCCAGAAAAGACTTGGTTGGATTCATCTTGAGTTGGTGTGCACGCATTAGTTCGAACACCGTTCTCAAGTCTTCGAGGTGGTTGCCCTTGAGACGACTTTTAACTGCGATATCATCTACGTAGCACTCCACAGTTTTGCACAAATGATCGCAAAAAATTTTGTTCATGGCTCGCTGGTATGTCTTCTCTGCATTCTTCAATCTGAAGGGCATCACCATATAGCAATATACCCCCAACGGTGTTCGAAAAGATGTGTGCTTCTCGTCGTCGGGGAACATCTTGATCTGGTTGTAGCCAGAGAACCCATCCATAAAGGACATCCGCTCGAAGCCACAAGTATTGTCGAACATTACGTTGGTGATCAGTAGAATGAACTCGTCCTTCGGGCATGCAGAGTTCAAATCACGGTAATCGATACAGACTCGAATTTTACCGTTCTTTTTTATGACTGTAACGATATTAGCAACCCAGTCTGGGTGTTGTTCTTCGCGAATGAATCCACTGGCAATGAGCTTCTTAACTTCATTTCCGATGGCCTCCATGACATATGGTTGAAATCGTCGTTGTTGCTGCTTCACTGGCTTAGCTTTAGACAAAATATTCAGGCGGTGCATGGCGACTTTAGGGTCCAAGCCTGGCATGTCTTCATAGCTCCATACGAAGACGTCGATGTATTCTCTTATAAGCTATATAAGAGATTGGCGTTCATCGCCAGATAGACTTTTGCTGATGAAGATTGGTTTGAAAGATGATTCACTTCCTAAATTGACTTGGATGACTTCATCTTCGGTAGGTGGTTCACGTTGTTCAAAGTACAGCTTCCACCTAGTGTCGATCTTTTGAGCCCATTGTTCGAGCTCGATTGATTGGACATCGTCTGCAATTTGGTCAATGAAAACCATGTTGAGGGACAGAGTTGTCTTGAACATGTCGCCAATGCTGGAGTCTGAGTTCCAGATGGAGGAATCAGAAGAATAAGAACAACGATCTGCTTCATTATCTGATCTTTCAAGATTTGTTGGAGGAGTGACATAACCCAAACCAACACCGCTTCGTTGATAGTAGTTCTCAGGTTTGCCGGGAGGAGCAAAGTGTCGTATTAGCAATCGTCGTTCCCGGCCGTAATTTAGCCCCTAGTCGCTTTTGATGTCATATCCCATGTTCTGGATGATATTCTTGGCCTGCCAATTATACCGAAAAAGTTGCATTTTCCTGGAGTCATAGTCAGCTTCCGTGTTGTGCTTGGAAGAAGTAGAGTCTGGAACGAACTTTCTCTCGCCAATTATACGACCGAAGATGATTAGTTCTTCATCCTTCTTTCTGGCTGGCACGATGAAGTAGAAGATATCTTCTGGGTAAACTTTTTCCCGCAGGTGAGGCGTCGTGACCGGCATGCAGAGGTGTGGTCGTATGCCGTGCTCTAGAGCGTATATCGTATCTATGTAGTGGTTTACAGATTGATAGACATCGGGGTAATTCAAAGATAAACCTTTACTAAAGAAATACGCAAGTTCGTCTTCAGGGATAACATCATCCTCTGAAGGTACATTATTATGAGTATTGATATACTCATTGAGAGGATCATCATCTGGAAGAGGAGCCACAGTCTTGGCCGAGTTCACCACGTAGGGTAATTCTTCAGTATTGGGAGGACAGGCATCAATAGGTTCTTTCTGGGTGTCTTGGTGAGAGTGATGGTCAATGGTTTGACCTTGTCATGGTTCTTCTTTTTTATCCAGATTGTGAGAGGCTTCGGTGTATTTTTTGGAGTAGTACGTCCTTTGACTCGGATGATTAGGGGACCATCATTGGAGGATGAACTTGCTTCAGCTTCATTGTCAGCTTCGTTGCCGTCATCCTTAGGGGGCTGAGATTGGTAAAGTACGAATCTCTATAGTAGGCTTCGATGCCCTTAAAAGGATCGACATCGACAAACTCCGTCTTCACGACACCGTTACTATTGACATATTTGAAGCACTGGTGAAGTGTGGAAGGAACGATCATGTTCTCATGTATCCATAGACGTCCCAATAAGACGTTGTAGGATACATTGGCATCGATCACATAGAAAGAAACCTCCGTTCAGAGATCACCGATCTGGCACTTATGACGGATCTTGCCCAGCGGGTGGCTTCGACCAGCATTGAAAGCCATGATAGTTGTGTTGGTTGCAGATAGCTTGTGCAGAGGGATTCCAGAATTTGAAGTAAACTTCTAGGAATGATGCTGAGGGAGGATCCTGGATCGATGTACATGCGGTCCACCTTGATCGCCCCGATATACCCTGTATAGTACGGGGGTCTATCATGACGATTATTTTTGAGTAGCATGTCCCCTGTGAAAAGGTGATGTTAGGCACCACTTCCATAGTACTGTGGCAGTGGGGACAGGAGACAAGATCTTCAGCAGAGGCTTTGACTTCAGCGAGATAAGAGTCGGCATATAGTAATGCCTCACTTAAGGCTTTTTACGTTTCTTTGGAGAGTCACAATAGATCGAACAGAGACAACCTGGCAGGTGTATTGGCTTACTGTACCAGTATGTCAAAGTTGTAGGGCCGATCCATGCCTTCGGGAGATGGCGCCTTCAGAGACTTGTCAAACCGCATCTCCTTCTGCTTGGCTTTGTCCGTAGTTAGAGGCTTAGACGGGCCGACTTCTGAGCTTGTGGGGGAAGCAGGAGGTTGAGAAGGTACTGCTTCTTCTTGTGCGGGGTCGTATGTTCGAAGATAAGTCTTCTCCAATCGTGTCTCGCCAGATAGAACCTCGTAGATGGGAGAGGATACCATATGGCATGACTTGTATTTCTTGCCCCTTTTTGCTTTGGGAGGTACCACCCCCTGCGTCACTTCTTGCACAAGGTCCGGATGGACCCACATGATCTTACCACGTTCAGTCGTGAGTGGCACCAAGGTTGAGTTGCGAGCTGGCGGTAGGTTGACGACTTCCATTATTGCCTTGGGAATCGGAACCACATCGTCTGGGACTTCTGTGGGAGGAAAGTCACCAAACTGAAGAGAGATCATGTTAGAAGTTTGACCTTGTCTTCAGCTTCAAGGTTGATCACTTGGCTGTCGATAAGCTGTTGTATCTTCTTTTTCAGGATGATGCAGTCCTTGGGGGAATGATGTACGTACTGATGATAGAGACAGTACTTGGGATCGTTGAGCTGGTTCGCTGTAAAACCCCTAAATTTCTACTATATTTTTTATAATAAATTTGGTACTGATTATTGTTTTTGTATTTGCACGTTGCGTAGTTGCAGTGTACGTCATGCACAAAATTTCGTTATTATCGAATTTGCTCGACGAGTGCGAATATGTGCGAGCATACATATTTTTAGAAAAACATTTTTATTTTATAGTTTCAAAATAATATATATAATAATTATTTTAGCTATCATACCAACATTTCCAAATCTATTATTTTATTTATTTATAAAAAGTCTTTCATTTATAGTAGTTATTAATAATAAATAATATTCTTTGTTCATACGTATATATTTTCTAAATATTTTATTAGTTTATTTTTAAATAAAAATATAATGTTTGAGATTTATTAATATTTTATTATTCAAAAAGATATTTAAAAATATTTATTATTTTTGAAATTATTATTATTGGTATTTTGAAAAATATATTTGGAAGTTATTGTGACCATTTTAAATTTCGATTTGATTTTATGGATTTAATTTAAATAGTTTAAAAGTAGAATTTATATTTAATTTGAGTCTAGATTATCTAGATTTAAAATTAGAATTTAAATTAAATTTAGATTTGATTTGAAATGAATTATCTAAGGGAGATTTAAAACCCCCACAATCCTATCTAAATGGGAATTCCCACATCCTATAAATAGGCATGTACTCCTCCATAAACTTCACCACCAAACGTACTGTGCATCGTGTCCATGCCCCTCCCATCCACTAATTATTCCTTCTACATATACAATTTTTACTCCACATCCGACAAACCCGGACGCTGACTGTTCAGTGTCGCACAGGACACACCTTCTGGCCTCGTCTGTGTCGTGTCGGACATTCCCCGACACGATCCAATCCCAAATCCTAAACCTAACCCTAACGACACCAACACAGCTACCTTCCCTTCATGTCAAGTCCGTCATCACCACCACTGTCTCCCGTCCACAAATTCGACCCAAACCCCATTTCGACCACCCGTTGCGCCCCAACGACAAGCCCTGACAGCAACACCAGAACCCCCTGGCCGTCCTCGACATTCCCCGCACGCCGTCATCATCATCCCGACCCAAACCAGTCTGGCGACCAACTCCTCTTCTCCCAAAACTCCCATTACCGTCACCACCACCATCGTCATCATCCTCCACCACCAGCATCACCCCGACCATCCACATATTCCCCACACCCTCACCCGTTACCATCGCCATCCTCTGGCCGTCATCCCGGCCAATTTCCCTAACAAACATCGAGCACCACCACCATCAATCCAAACCCAACCACAACCAAAACGAAAGGAAAAGGGAAGACCCTGAACTCACCAAACCGACCGCCCCGGAGCGAGCCGCGTCGACCCCGTCATCGTGAGAAGCCACCCACGCATGCGCAGACCCGCCGCCTATGCAGCGCCTCCGCGGCTCCTCCATGTTGTAGCGTTCCCCCGAGCTTCCGCCCGCTTCTCCATGTAGATCCGCCCCACGAACGTCCACAGCACCCCGTTCCCTCTCCTCCGTCGCGCAGACCGGAGCGCCGCCGCGCCCTCCGTCGATCGAGCCACCGGGCGAGCTGCCTCTCTCCGCCCGATCTCCGCTCGAGAACCCTGCAGCAACCGCCGGCTACTGTCGATCCTCCGTGCAGCGCCCCGACCGCCGACGCCGGTGATCCGCGCGCGTCCGCCATGCTTCACCCACGCGGCCCACTGACCTCCGGCGGCTTCCTATTGTCGAAGCCCGCACCTCCGCGGCACCCCTCCGTGCTGCCTTCGCGCGCTGCCACGACGCCGGATTCTCCTCCCGCCGACGCCGGTGAACCCCTCTGGTAACCCTCCCAAATTTTTCCTTTCCTCTTCTTTTCCCAACTCTCTCTCTCTCACTGGATTAGGAAGGAACAATATAGGTATAAGTAGTTATATCATTATTATTATTATTATTATTATTATTATTATTATTATTATTATTATTATTATTATTATTATTATTATTATTATTATCTCTATTATTATTATTTCTATTATTATTACTATTATCATTATTATTTATTATTAGTTTTATTATTATTATTATGATTATGAATATTATTTGTTATTATTATTATTAGTATTATTAGTATAATCAGGATTTTTACAAATTGACAAAAATTAGAAATCTATATATTTATGATTTTATATTTAACTTAGCATAGATATTATTACCAATAGTATCAATATTATTAATATTTTATTTTCGGGTTTATACTACTATTTTCTAAAAATATAAATATTATGACTAAAGCCTACATCTATATTTTAAATTTTGGTTATATCCCTATCATATTGTTAGTCTTAAATCGTTTTCTAGATGATATTTTCCAAAATATTATAACTAAATAGTAGTTTCAAATTTATACAAAAATTTCCAAATATTTTATTTATCAAAATTATTTTAACTAATAAAATGTATTTTTAAGTAATATAGAATACTTTCAAAAAATAGCATATGTATTCACTTACGCAAAATTTTCCTCTTTGTCATCATCACTAATCATGACTAATCCAACATCCTTATTTTTCCTTGCGACTTTGGACTGCTACCAATCAACCATGACTATTGAACATTCGAAACTTGTCGGATCATTACACCACTCCAGGCGTTCCACTAGGCAAGACACATTGCCTTTACTGTTTAATTTCTTGCTCAATATCATGCATGTTTTATTTCTTATAAGTTGTTCTTTCAAAACAGTATGTAGTTGCAAATTATTATATTGTAGTTTTCTTTATGCATTTGGCCTAGAGTTAAGGGACCGCCTTTGTTTGTGCCGCATTCATTGGCCGACACCTGTGTACCACGATGTCACGTGTCTCATATAGATTCAGACTTGCGTACCGACCGTACATCGGTGCGTACAGGACGAGCGTTAGGATATAACTGCTAATATAGTTGTGTAGAAGACTTAGCGGTTATTAGAAATATTGTGGTATGGATTCAGCACGAGTAGTGCATGGGAAGGGTGAAGACAGTTATTAGGCGCAGGGGCTTTCACACATTTACTTTTCTCTAGCTGCCATTTGTGACTCAGCCGAGATCTAGTGCGCCGTGCACTTATTTTAGTTTTCTCTAGATGCCACTAGTGCCTCGGTTGAAACACAAATGTGCCGTGCATTTACTTTCCTCTAGCTGCCGTTAGTGACTCACCCAAGAGCTATTGGCCATGCATTTATTTTTCTCTAGATGCCCCTTAGCTCTCACTCGAGTGCTAATGGGCCGTACATTTACTTTTCTCTAGACGCCACTGACAATGGTCAGCAGTTCGCAAGCCACGCTTTCTATTGATTTTATGACAAGAATCGGATTCAGAACATGGCCTCGACAACATATAACCCATCGGCTAACGGTTTGGCTGAAGCTTTCAACAAAACCATAATCAAGCTCCTCAAAAAGTTTGTGTCTTCAAACAAACGCGACTGGAATGAAAAGCTTGGCGAGTGCTTATGGGCGTATCGCACCATGATTCGGACGGCTATAGGAAATACACCATTCTCCTTGGTTTACGGGAGCAAGGCAGTCCTCCCATTGGAGACTCAGATCCCCTCACTTCCAGTAGCCCTTACTTACCGGTTAACGTCGGACGATAACTACCGCCGACGGCTACAAGAGTTGGAAGCGTTAGACGAAAAGCGTTTACAAGCTCAACAAAGCATAGAGCTCTACCAAGCGCGCATCTCTCGGGCTATCAACAAGAAAGTCAAACAAAGAATATTCCAAGTCGACGATCTCATCTTAGCCATTCGCAGACCAATGGTCATGACTCACAAGATTTTCGGCAAATTCCAGCCTAAATGGGAGGGTCCGTTCATCATCGAGACCGTATTCTCCAACGGCACGTACCGTCTCGCAAAACAAAATGGAGACTTGCTCATGATGTCCATCAATGGCAAGTTCCTCAAGAAATATTATGTCTAAACGACATCTTCCAACTATCTCTCAGATTGTGAGTTATGTACCCTCTGATATCGCTGAACTTACACTCTGACCTCAAATCTCCCAGATTGTTGAATTATGTACCCTCAGGTACCACTGAACTTACTCTCTGACTGCTCCGAGTGGATTCATATCGCATCTTCTGGTCATACCTTTGAACCTCCCCACTAAATGCTTTCTCCACTGGAGTTTGCCTCAAAATCTATTACTCGCACCACCAGTGCACAAAAAGGATAATAGGTCCACAAAATTCCCCAACGAGAAAAACAACCACGTCCTCATTACCTCTGAGTTATTTTTCCGTCCATCACAAAAAAAACCACCCAATACATAGAACTTTCACGTTGATAGCACCTCTGAGTTGTTCCGTGTATCCCCATTAGGCCCACTCCTACCACGTCCTCATTACCTCTGAGTAGGGGGCTCTACTTTAAACCCATATTTACCACGTCCTCATTACCTCTGAGTAAATATGTTGGTTTTCTTTCCACTTATTATCAGTACTCACATCGATAGTACACAAAAAAGATAATAAGTCCATAAAAGTTATCCTAATCTATTACTCGCACCATCGGTGTACCAAAGAGTAATAGGTCCACAAAATATCATTCAAATCTATTTGCTCGCATTTCCAGATGCACAAAAGGACAATAGGTCCACAAAAAGTCTCCCAGTGGGATATCCTTTATCAAACACAAATGTTGTATTAGGCCCTCTAGTACAAGCACCACAAAATACCACAAATAAAGAATGGAGTGAATGTATTCTATTTATTCAAAATCAGTTACATTCATAGGACTACATCTCCAGTAAAGAATTACATTGATGTCCAAAAAAAGCAAAACACAAATTACAACTAAAGACTGACAGAAACTCAATGACAAATACGAACGTTTATTTGTCATTACATGGCAACCCACGGATCCATACAGTCAAGGATCATAGTTGTGTTGAGGCATATACCATTCTCTTAGCCATTTCGCATACGAAGGATCTATTTGATTGAGGTCTTCAGCGATGGCAGGAGGGTCAAAACTCCCAGTGCTACTGCCCTCAGACTTGGGCTCCTCCTTTACAGCAGCCTCAATCTTGGGAGTAATTCCCTCCCCGACGGACGCCAGCTCTTCTTTATCCTCAACTTTTGGTATCACCTCCTCCTTAATAAACGGTGACTCTTGTTTGATGAAAGGAGGCAGCATCTCCTCCTTCACAATGGTCTCAACCTTCGGCATGGATATTGCACAAAAAATTAAAGAAGGAAGACAGTCATATAAAGACAAAGAAAAATAAAGGCCATTCTTTAGTTATGCAGCCTAAGCCAAACAGAACTCATGCGGCTCAGTCATGTGGCACTTATGCGGCTCAGTCATGAAGCGCTCATGCGGCTCAGTCATGAAGTACTTATGCGGTTCAGTCATGAAGTACTCATACGGCTCAGCCATGAAGTACTCATGCGGCTCAGTCATGAGGCACCTATGCGATTCATGCGGCCCAGTCATGAAGTGTTCATGCGGCGCAGTCATGAGGCACTTATGCGGCTCAGTCTTGAAGTGTTCATACGGATCAGTCTTGGGGCACGTATGCTGTTCAGGTTCGAATGAGCAGCGCTTATGCGGCTCAGCCCATGCGGCCCTATCATACAGAACACATATGGTCCAAATAAGATAGGGTATCCATCGACCAGGCTTAAAGCACAGAGGCGATATATCACAGGCCCGTACATAAAATATGCAATATGGCTATTCAAAATTTCAGTCGTCATCTTCCCACCGTCCATACCCTTGATAGGGGTTGTACGTCGGAATGAATGGAAGGAGAGTTTGTCGCCCTCGACGGAGAGGCAAGTCCCTTTCCTTTGGCCGCAGCACCAGTCGACTTGGAAGCTTTTGGAGCCATGGCTAAATTGAGACAGAAATATGAAGACAAAGGAGAAGAAGGTGAAAGAAAAAAAATCTCTCTCCGAATGACCCCTATTTATAGAGTTTCTGAAGAGTGCCTCTTCAATTCTCGAGATCATTAAAGATAAATGACGACGTTTGGGGACTTTATCCCTAGTAACCGTCGACTTTATCTCGAAAAGTGCCTCTTCGATTCTCGAGATCATTAAAGGTAATAATGACGTTTGGGGATTTTAACCCTAGTAACCGTCGGCTTTATCTCGAAAAGAGAATCAAGAAATTAAATGCAGCAGCGACAGCTGACAGGCTGGATGGGGTCTCTCTGCGGCTCAAGATTTCCCTGCGGCTAAAGATTTCCCTGTGGCTCGAGATTTTCCTGCGGCTTAAGGTTTCCCTGCGGCTCAAGATCTCTCTGCAGTACAAATTTTCCTGCGGCTAAAGATCTCTCCTGACTTGAAGACTCCCTGCAGCTTGACATATCTCCATGCTTCTTATTAAAAGTATTCCAAATTTGTAATTTAAAAACTTTGAAAGGGGTCTTGTAGAAGCATGGAAACTATGGGGTTCATGCGGATCACAACTGGTCGCATAAATACTTTGGGCCAAACTAGTCTGCATAAAGGAGAGCCGCATGACTGATTCATCACCCCATGCGGCCCATCTGTAACTAGACTGATTCGAGCCACAGAAGGAAGATATGCGGCCAAGTTGATCAGTCATTCTGATAAAATTGACGAACTCTGTCAAATCTGAAAAAAATGAAAGCTCTGACACTCTGACAAAAAGATAAGACGTGATCAGACAAAATGTCATGTCACTAAAACAGGGTTCATTGCTTAGACATAGTCATGCGGCCAGAAGGATTGCTACCCGAGCCGCATGAACCAAATGCGGCTCAACCTATGCGGCCCTAAAAGTCTCTAAGCTTCATGCGGCCAAGGGTGACTGTAACTCGAGCCGCATGAGCTTTATGCGGCCCAAAACATAGAATCTATGCAGCTTAAAAGGCCTTAAGCTACATGCAGATTAAGGGAGACTGTGGCCTAAGCTTTATAAGTCCTACACGGCCGAAGACTGAGAGACTCATGCGGCTCAAAATGACTCCAGATTAGTCCTATTCCGCGATAGGACACATGGCAGGTTGACCAAGTCTCACACCCAGATTTGCTACAACAGAATCCTAACAAATTACCAGCTGGCGGCCAAAGAGCGGGTCTTTACGTGCTGTTGTAGCCACGTGGCAACGGGCCATCTATGCGGCTCAAAACATGCATCACTATAAATAGCAGGGTGCCACACCCCTGTAAAAGGCTGGCAACCTACGAAGGGTAATTTCTTCAAGAGCTAAGATTGCGTCGGATAGTCCAAGGAGTAAGGCAGAGTTGATAGCACTTTTTCGAGCCTCCACCGTCACCCTCCAGAATCAAAAACTAAACAATTGTACTTAGATTGTTTTCTAGGATTTCTTTCTAGGCTTTTCTTTGTACAAGCGAGTTTGCAATCAATTTTAGTATTTCTGTAATATCTGTCTTTGATATTTTAATAGCAAACAACAGCTCCTTCAGAGCTTCCTAGAAGTCCAGATCCTTCAGAGCTTCCCAGAACTGCAGCTCTATCAATGCTTCCGAGAAGCACAGCTCCTTCAGAGCTTCCCACAAGCACAGATCCGACAGAGCTCCTTCACAGCTCCTTCATAGCTTCCCCAGAGCACAGCTCCTTCACAGATCCTTCAGAGATTCCCAGAAGCATAGCTCCTACTGAGCTTCCTAGAAGTGTAGCTCCATCGCAGCTCCTTCACAGCACCTTTACGGCTCTTTCAGATCTTTTTCAAAAGTGCAGCTCCTTCACAGCTCCTTCAGAGCTTCCGAAAAGCGTAGCTCATTGTCAGCTCCTTTATGATTCTTTAAGAGCTTTCTCAGAAGCGCAGCTCTTTCACGGCTCCTTCAGAGTTTTTCAGAAGCACAGCTCTGTCAGAGCTCTTTCACAGCTCCTTTATGGCTCTTTCAGACCTTTATCAGAAGCACAGCTCCGTCAGAGCTACTTCAGAACTCCTTCATGGCTCTTTGAGAGCTTTCTCAGAAGCGCAGCTCCTTTAGAGCTTCCTAGAAGCGCAGATCCTTCAGAACTCCTCAAAAGCGCAGCTCCTTCACAGCTCATTCAGAGCTTTCTCAGAAGCGCAGTTACTTCAGAGTTCTTTAGAAGCGAAGTCCGCTCGATGTCCCTAAAAAGTGCTGCTCATATAGCGTGCAACTCCCTCCAATGTGGCACCATACCACGTGCCCGATCTGACAACTGTGTCTTATCAGATACAATCAGATCTAGTTTGTTCAAACAGTTGTATCTCTTAAGATACAATCATATCTAGTTTGTTCAAACAGTCGTATCTCTTCAAATACAATCAGATCTAGTTTGTTCAAACTGTCAATCCTTCGATAAAATTAAAATTTATTTTGTTCAAACTGAATAAGATCTTTGAGCAATGTATGCGTGCCATGTGTCACTGATGATGAGCGGTGCCAACCGTCCAAGACCTCAGCAACCATAGAATCCCAACAACTTCCACGTGTTAGCTCAGCAGCAGCCTCCATAGTGTAGTTACAACAGATTCTTCTAAAATCTCGTGCACGTAGCACTCTTGAATGCCAAAACCCCTACATATATCGCATATATGCATGCCTATAAATAGCAGAAGTTTTCCTTCATTCGGGGGCTCTTAAAAAAATCCTTCGACTGCTTCTTGATTGGCAACCGAGATCACCACTTACAGGCATTCAGAGAGTCGGAGCAAGTTCATCTTGTCGTCAGATCGTCAACAGAGTAAAGGAGCCACTGCAGTGCTCGATCTCCATCGTCACACTTTTTCAGATTCAATTGTACTTAGATCTCCTGTTTAGGGGTATTTTTGTACTCTTCTAAAGTTTGAAATACAAAAGTTCTTCAACTTTTTGTTCATGGCAAACAAGTGGTATGTTAAATGCATTTGTAATAGTAAATGACTTCTCTAAATACACGTGGGTATACTTTCTCGCATGCAAGAACGATGCATTATCTTAATTCGTCACATTTTGTAAGAAAGTCCAAAATGGGGAAGAATTCATGATCACTCGTGTACAAAGTGATCATGGCGGCAAATTAGAGAATGTAGAGTTTGAGCAATTTTGTGATTAACACGAATATTTGAACGAGTTCTCCTGCCCTAGGACTTTACAACCAAATATAGTTGTAGAACGTAAGAACAGAACTCTATCTGAAATGGCTAAAGTAATGTTAAAACAGTTTAGTCTACCCAAATTTTTTTGGGTAGAAGCTGTCAATACAACTTGTTATGTTCTTAATAGGGTTCTAATTCGACCTAAATCGAACAAGACTTCATATGAGTTATGGTTTGATAGAACACCCACAGTCTCTTATTTCAAAATCTTTGGTTGTAAATGTTTTATTCTTAACACTAAAGATAATTTGGGTAAATTTGACAAAAAGACCGATGAGGATATCTTTTTAGGATATATAGCCAAAAGTAAAAGGTAACGAGTCTTCAACAAAAGGACAATGATCATCGAAGAATCAATGAACGCCACCTTCGATGAATTAAATCAACAAATAATCAACGATGATGATAACGAAGACATCAGTACACCAAGCAACGCGTCTACAGAACCGGAAATCGGAACCAGCTACATTGAAAGTTTGCCAAAAGAGATAAAATTTATGGCTGACCACCCCCAAGGACCTGGTAATAGGCAAGATCACCCAGGGCGTAAGTACTCGTTACTCTACCAGAGATATAGCTTCTCGTATTGTATTTATTTCATAGCTAGAACCTAAGAATATTGAAGAAGAATGTAGTGATAACTATTAGTTATATGTTATACAAGAGAAACTAAACCAATTTGAACGAAATCAAGTTTGGAAACTTATTCCCAAGCCCATTGATCGTCCCGTCATTGACACACACTGGATATTCTAAAATAAATTAAATGAGAATGGTTTAGTCACTCGTAACAAGGCTCGACTCGTTGCTCAAGGATACAACCAAGAGGAAGGTATCAACTATGATGAAACCTATGCCCCAGTTGTGAGATTAGAATCCATTCGCATGTTATGTGCATTTGCATGTTTTCATAACTTTAAACTTTTTCAAATGGATGTAAAGAGCGCAGTTCTTAACGGTTCTATAAAAGAAGAAGTTCATGTAGTTCAACATCCAGGTTTCACTGATTTTAAAAACCCTGATTATGTATTTAAGTTGAAAAAAAAACTTATACGATTTAAAATAAGCCCCTCATGCTTGATACGACCGTCTAAGCTCTTTTCTACTTAATAATAGTTTTTCAAAAGGCATGGTTGACACTACATTTTTTATAAAGTCTTTAAATAGAAAATCTTCTTTTAATTCAAATTTATGTTGATGATAAATTCTTTGGATCTACTGATTAATCTTTCTGTCAAGAATTCTCCAAGTGTATGTAGAATGAGTTTGAGATGAGCATGATGGGGGAACTCAAATTCTTCCTTGGATTGCAAATCAAACAAACCAACAATAGGACGTTCATCAATCAAGCCAAGTACACAAAAGATTTGCTAAAGAAGTTCGATCTAAAATCCGTCAAACCTTTTGGCACTCTAATGGCAACTTCAACAAAGCTTGATATAGATGAACAAGACAAACATGTCGACATAAGTAAGTATCGAAGTATGATTGGTAGTTTACTTTATTTAACTGCTAGTCGCCCTGATATAATATTTAGTGTTTGTTTATGTGCAAAATTTCAAACTAACTCTAAGGACTCACACATGTGCGCAGTTAAGCATATCTTCCGATATCTTAAAGGCACTTCTTCTGTCATCTTATGGTATCCCAAAACCGCGTCCTTTGACCTAACCGGTTATTCAGATGCTGGTTTTGCTGGATGCAAAGTGGATAGAAAAAGTACTAGTGGCACGTGTCATTTCCTATGTATGGCTCTAGTCTCTTGATTTAGCAAAAAGCAAAATTTTATCGCATTATCAACTACTGAGGCTGAGAATATCGCCGCAAGACATTGTTCTATACAAATTTTGTGGATGAATCAAACCTTAGAAGACTTTGATTTACACTACACACATACCCATTTTCTGTGACAACACTAGCACTATCAACTTAACTAAGAATCCTTTATGTCACTCTCATACTAAGCATATTGAGATTTGACATCATTTTCTTAGAGACCATCAAACAGATGTAGACATCAATTTAGAATATTTAGACACAGAGAAACAATTGGCTGACATATTTACAAAACCTTTAGCAAAAGATCGATTCAATTATGTACGTCGAGAATTAGGAATTTTAGATGTCAATAATATTAATTAATATTGTCTTATTAATTATTTTTCAATATGTAAAAACTGTTTTCGAGACAAACCTACAAAGGGTTTGTCTATCACCACGGCTACGGCTAAAGCGAAACGGTACTTAAGCGTTCCCTTGTGAACCTCCGTTAGCTGGAACAGTACCCCTACAGCTAATCTGAGACAGTCACTGGGTAACAAAATTTAATTCATAAAATAATTTTAATTATATTAATTAAAATTTAAAATTACTAAAATTAGAATTAAATAATTTAAAAGGAATGATGAATATAAAGTGACATTTTTTTATGCAAAATACCTCAGTAGAGTTACATACGAACTCGGCCCGAACACGGCTGGCGTCGGGTATTTTAAACAGAACTGAATGGTCCACTCTTTATGATCGTCTTCCTCCTCCTCAAAACATAACCACAGCAGCCGCAAAAAACACCCAAAATCCTAGATTTTCTATCTTTGATTCCTCCCTATTCCTTTGGAGTTTTGCATCGAAACTTTAGATTCGGGCATGGAATCTCTTCCTCTTCCATATACTATATTTTGAGAAGGTATAATATCTTCCATATCTCTGTTTCTCAATTTCCTATTTTATAAAAATTTCCTATTTTCCATTAGAAATTATGCCTAGAATCGATAATCCTTTCAAGAGAAAGAAGACGGCTAGTGAAGAAGCCTTATCTTCTGATCCTATCGAAGGATCTCTTTTTGCCCGTCCAAACGGACGATGGGGCATTCAATAAGTTTTTTTTGAAACTCTTAAACAATTTTTGTTATGGTATACGAATTTTTCAATTCGTAATATTTGCTCTGGCGCACCGATAAAGTGGATGATCTTTCCGTCTCACAAACCCTACTTTTAAACTTTGGGATTGTACAATCTTCTTACGCACTCATTTCCTATTGCCACAAATGTAATTCGGCTATTTTATGCAATTTTACATTAGCCGATAATGATTATCTTGTGAAAAGTCGTGTCGTCGGCATTGATATTCAATTCAATGATAAAGACTTAGCAACGAACCTACAAATTCCAAATGTTAGTGAGCCGCTTGTAGATATCACTGATTTTGAATTTCCAAACGACATGACTTTGAACAACTTTAAGACTCAACTTTGTGCTCTTGATCCCGTCCGTCCCGGCAAGTTTAAAGCCATGCACTTAAACTTATTCTTCTATGAGTTACATCGTGTTGTTTATTCCACTATACTACCAAAATCTACTTCAAAAGATGATGTAACTAGTCTTGAAATGTCTGCTCTCTATCACATTCATAATGGTATTCCCTTTTCTGTCCCTAAGATGATTATCCAGATGATGGCTAGGTGTCGTAAGATGAAGAGGAGTCTTCTCTACGTGATGATCCTTCCTATCATCTTCTAGCATTTCCAGATTGACTTGTCCACTTGTGCTCGGAACTCTGAACCCAAGCATCTGTAGCTCTCTCATCGTAGTATATATGTCCCTCATTCTCTACCTTCTGTACTACCTTCTCCACTCAGTCTTATTGTATGTAATTTGAGGGTCTTCATCATCATTTGGATGATATGCAGCATGCTCAGCTGGATGAGAACAACTCTCTGTGAACGTTTGTGACTGACACATTGAGGGAATAAGAGTTCTGCGATGCCAGTCAGTTTTTGGCAGTTGTAAATTATTTTGCGGATCTATGTTTTGCTCAGACTGGTCAAAATGCCAGCTTTCTTCCACGAGATCCTAATATTTTTGGCTACCGCTATGAGGATGAGGCGGTTCATCACTACTTCAACCTCGGTAATGCCTATTATTGGTAACATGGTTCTCGTGCTACTCTACATTCATCTCATGGAGCTGGCACTTCTGGGGCTGGTCCTTCTGGACATGGTGCTACTATTGATCGTGCTGACGATGATGAGGACTTGATCTAGACATTACTGTATTTGTCTAGATGTTATCTTATTAGACATTGTTTATGACTATGTATTCTTGGAAATGTTCCTATATTCCAAGATAGTATTATTTTCTTTATGCACTTCTATGACTATTTGAGATGCTGAGTTGATGTTTTCAAACTCTTATTAATATTATGCATTTTTATTTCAGTATTTATTGTCTATTCTGGTATGAACTCATGCTTAGAATAATATCTTAGCTACTACTTCAATTCATAAACTGCCTGTGAAATTTGTTTATTTCTTTACATTATCTCTGCATTACATCTTTTTCAGGATAATTTCTACCAAGAGGAGACAGTACCAAACAAATGAATAAATGTTTTGATATTTTTGTTAAACCAAGATCAAGATATTATATCGGTCAAGGTTTGTTAATTATCAAAATATGGGAGATTGTTGGCCCATTGGTTATGGTCGAACCGGATTTTAATAATTGATCTAACCCTGCCTCGATATAAGGGCTACTTGGACGAATTGCTACAGATTATGCCTATTACCGTTCAAGACTTGGAGCCGTGTTTGTCATCGCTTCTGTATTTTCAATTATCAATTATCAATGTATTTTTATATTTTATTAAGTTTAGAAATACAATGTAAACCGAGTCGTTCTGGTAAATAGGCTACCCAGAAACGTTTTCGAAGATACCCATTTGTTTTGAAAACTAGCCTAAAACTAAAAACCCATTTTCTAACTGCCTGACAAATCTTCAAAAGCCTAAAACCTGAGTTACAAACCCAAAACCCAATTCATTTTGGACCAATAGAATTCAGAGCAAATTTGCCCCTAATTTGGCCCGAGTTCGGTTAGTGGAACATTTGATTTTTAAACTCAGTCTTTCTGCAGTTACGGATGCAACGGCTATATGCCGAGATTCTCTCATAGAATTCTGTCTGAATTATGTCCGAATTCTGTCCTAATTCTTCCTCTGGAAATCCTATCAATAGAGAAGAATTTCTACCATTTAACACACTAATTCACTTTCTCATCTCTTCTCTCTAAGCATACTACGTTCTTCCAAACCCTTCTAAGCTTTCATTTTCAAATTCCAAGCTAGTTACAATCCTCTATTCAATTTTCCAGTGTGGTGCAGTCTAGAACTTCAAAGTGATTGTAATCAAGAGGTTTGATAGAAGTAAGACACTTCACAATTGAAGTTGTTCGTGTGCTTCGGATCAAAGCTCGCATTTGTAGAATTTGCAAGGACTTCGTTTGAAAACTTGCAATTTTACATAGTAGATTTCAACCGGGAGCTAGAGTTCTCTCAACTGGATTAGTCCTCACAAGAGAGAGACTAGTATACATCGCCGTTTTTGCGTTTACTCTTTGTACTCTACTTTTACTTTTTTATATCTGTGATATATTGATGTGATCTTTCTACTAACATTTTTTTAATAGCTAATATTATGATGCCTACTCTATTCACCCCCTCTAGAGTATATTACTTTACATTTTGATCCAACAAACTTGTCTCTCTTTCTACTTTTTTTTTTAAATTCTCAAGTCCTAAAATTTACTTTCTTGGCTACTTGTCACTTCCTTCTCATAAATATGTCTGATCAACATTTGACAGGAAGGAGCATGACAATGTCCATAACTATGATTTTATTAGAGAAATGACTTCTAATGCTAAAAAAACTTGTTCTTAAAGAAAAAGAAAATCCCTATGGAAAGGTCTGCCCAGCCTTGTCTTCTCATTCCAAAGGGAAGAAGAGAGAGATTGGGAAGGTTGTTAAGGAAATGCGATCACCTAAGCGCTCCAGGATTGCCAAGGCTAAGAAGAAGGTGGTGGTCAATCAAATCATTCCCCTACCATGGCCATGTCACCAATATTTATGTTATCACTGCAGTGTTTATACTTAAACTTAGCATAGTCCTTATATGCATTAAATATATTATACTTGCTATGATGTATATTGTTTAGTTCGTCTATCATGTCTTTAAGCAAGATCAATATGGACATATGCAATAAAAAAATCATGATGGCCCAAAGATGACGATATCCCATAAGATTTCTCTAAACAGGCTAACGACATCTCCGGGGCCAAGCACTCAGGGTTCCGCTGCCCAGTCAAAGATATACAAATTTTCAAACTACAAAGGAAGAAGCTAAGCCATGCCATCATTATTTTTAGACTTTGAACAAACCTTTGGACAATGGTTGCCAAGAAAAAAACCATCATAATATAAAAGAAGAAGCCATGCCATCATTATTTCTAGACTCTGAATAAGCCTGCACCAGCTATAGTCTATCTAGAGTCAGTAATGATTCTTAGAAATAATTGTACACACAAGAAACAAATGGAAGAATTGAAATCTATGGTAGAAAATAATCCAGGATCATTTTGGGACTACCAACCAGCATAACGACGGTATACTCGTCTATACCGATGGTATACCGGTTCATCACAGCTGATGTCACGACTCGCACCCATTTTTTTTTAAACGGATACGAGACGTGTCCAAGCCAGCCTACGCCGCAGTGTCGGCGGTAGAACGCTGTCACGGCCATGAAGATCAAAATCACAAATAATGCTCATTCACATAATTAATTTAACTTACAATATTCACAAGTTTTATATTTGCAGAAAAATATAAACTTGTACAAATATTTGAATGACTACAAGTCCACTATATAGCTAGTCTCTAGAATTTTTTCTGCAAGTACCCCCGTATCTTCCATGCTAAGTGAATCCATGGCTAACCTGAAAAATATTGGTTTCCAGTCAGGAATGGAACGAGTACAATTCACTGAATGCAGTTTCAATATATGAAAATGACTATACTACAGAGGTTAGTCTTTTGACATATGATTCATAAAATAAAATAAAGAAAACAGAAATAAACTGAATACTAAGAACAGAAATGAAATACAATATAAATACTCAACAACTGACCGACTGAAGTACCTTTGATATGTGATCGATCTCGGGACAATTATGCGACACAGTCTACACGGTCTAAAGTTACACGATCTACAGTTACACGGTCTACAGTTATACGGTCTACAGTTACAAGGTCTACAGTTACACGGTCTACACAAAATATTGCAATAAAGAAATACTGTCTACAAAAATAATAATCACGATCTACACTGTATGATGTTACACGGTCTATATTGTATAAAGCAATAAAGAAATATTGTCTATGCTGTATAAAGTAAGAATAAATTACGGTCTACACGGTCTAATGCAAGAATAAATCACGGTCTACACGGTCTAAGGTCAGATCACACAACGTTGGTACTTCACCTCCCGATACAACAAGGAACAAAATCAACATAAAACTGAAATCACATATCTATCGACTAAGTACTGATGTATAGTAAAGATCAATTCTGAAAACAAATAATAAACTGTACTCGCCTGTGGTCCTTTGCTGGTGAAACCGATAATCCAAACCACTCAATGTGCCACAATAGTCTAAACTCGTACAACAGTCTCCGGAAGCTGAAATAAACATTACCAATGTTCTCAAAATAGTCAAATTAGCTAGGATTGCCTGTCCTTAAGTCCAATTCTAGATACAGGGGCAAAACGGTAATTTTAGGTCAAAATAGTGTACGCCGTTGGACCCGTTTTGCACCGAAAAGCGTGCCAGAGTCAATGGTCTCTAAAGTCGTCAAACTACATGTCTATAAGTCCAATTTTTTGATACAAACCCAACCGTATGTCCAAAGTTGGATTTCGGCGGACCGTGCACAAAATCGTCCGTTGAGTCGGACCGTGGGGCCCGCAAAACGGCGGTCCGATTCAACTGTCTCAGAATTGGACCAAACTTGGCATACAGGACCAGAAGAATGATACGGTCCTGTTGGCACAAGTTTCTTCTCGATCTGGCGAACATGCACAAAGTAATTGAGAAACTTGCACAGAGGCCAATACGGTGAATTTTGACGGATACGCATCAAATTCGTCGCGCACACGCGACCAATTTGAATTCCGTCAAAGCCCACACGTCCAAGAAACCGTTACACATCTTTCGATGCTTCCGGTTCGCGACCATGTCGCCCGGATTGGCGGGACGCACATTGGATCGAAAGAATTTCTAGTTTTTAAAATAGGTTTTTCATGAACTTTGGGATCCGATTACTCGGTGCGTAGTCGATGAAATTGACTTCTGCGAATTGGGTTGTGGAGCCCTATATGTTGTCTATAGCTGTGTTCAAGCCGAATTTCTAATATGGTATTAGATCGATCGAAATCGATCTTCAAACGTGGGTGATTGGACTGTATTTGCCCTGTTTTTGAACAGGTTTTTCCGTCGACTTCGGGTCGATTTTCAAGTCGGATTTTATTCGATTCACTTCGAAACTATACTATGGGATTGAAAGGGGATAGGTTAGCTTCGTACCTGTTCAAGTCGTTCATGAAATCTCTACACGACGACGGAGATATTCGCACGTGAAATCGGACGTTTGGCTGATGTTGCTGTCGCTTGCTTCGGCTGATACGTGCAACGCGAGCACGTTGGCTCTGTGCGGCAGGGGTCCGGCCGCGCGTGGTGGCGGCGACGGCGGCGAGCGGCCGCTCAGACGGCTGGGATCGGTTTAGGGTTTGTTGAAAATTCTCTCGATCTCTCACTCGTACTCATTATATACTGTTACTAGCCGAAACACATGTGCGGGTGGGGGGGAAGTTTATAGGCTCGACCTAGCTTACGTGCTGCTGTTGCATCCCTTCTGTTTTGGGTAGGCTCGGCTTGGCCCTGGGCTTGTGGGGGTCTACTTGGTTTCCATTCCTTTTGGTTTCTTTTCCTTTATTCTATTATATATGATTATATATATCTATATATACAGCCACATTCAGTTATAGATATAATATGTATATATATATATGTATATATACATTAATAAATTAAGAAAATATATGTATATGCCTATATATATATATATATATATATATATATATATATATATATATATATATATATATATATATATATATATATATATATATATATATATACACCTCCATAAGACTCAAATAAATCTCGCTAGCATCTATACCTGTGTAGAGTCTATTTGTATATATATATGACTATCTATAATAATATTTAATTGACAAAAATACTATAACCAATAATAATTAAATAATATTATCTATATAATAATCTCAATAAAATAATAATAAATATAACGAAGTTCAATAGAACAATAATGGTGTATATATACCATTATGCGCAATCAAACAAGCCCAAAATATACCAGGACCTAGTTTATACAATTAGCATTGAATATTGACTAATAATAATATCTATAATATTTAATTACGAATCCTTAGAAAATATTCATTAAATAATTAAAACGGAAATACCACACACTCATACCAAATTCTATCAACATGATTGTCATTGGATGTGCCACATGACTACCTGGGCTTGGGCTCAGTTCAAGTCCAGTTCGGGCTAAACTGGTATAACCGATTTCCCTAAACTCAATAATATAATTAATACTTAAATAAACCATCGGTAAATGTTATGTCACAACTCAGCCTGGTTTTTCTAATTAGGACATCACTATGGCTCGGCCTTACCTACCAGGATTAATACTCTAGTCAAAGCACGCCATTGCACTATCCGTGCCACAATTTCTAGTCACCTTGTACCCCAAAACTCCACTATGGCTAAACTCATCTATCGTAATAATTAACTAAATAATTATCTATAAAATCTAAAAATCACCATTCCAATAAAATAAATAATAATGAAAATATTCCAAATTTTCTAGGAAGGGCAGCTACAAATCTACCCACCTTAAAAATAATTTCGTCCTCGAAATTCTAATTCATAACTATTCCTTACAATTTGAAAGAAAATCTACTATTACCCTAATCTCCTTAGATTTTAATTCCACGAAAATAGTTTATAACCTTCTCCTAGCCATTTCGTAATTACGAAACTCCGAGGACTTCTACCCACCTTTGGTCATACTACTCCTCAAACTAAAATCTTAAAATCTTCTAACTTGTTGCTAACAATCCTACCAACAAATATCTAGGCATATGGTATCTATAATCCTCTCGTATCTATCAAGCAACCCAAAATTTAACAAGCAACAAATTTACACACGTAGCAAAAATATTGGTAAATTCTAATAAGCATGACCATACGTCGCTCTGCAATAGGAAGGATAGGATGATAAGGGTGAATAATCGAAGACAATTATGAAGTTTCAAGAGCGATAGAGAGTATCCAAAGATGCAGATAGAAAGAAAGTTTATAGGCCATTGACCTATTTTGCTAGATTAGGCTACTCTAGTCCAGTCACTTGCTAAGTCTAAGAACCCTTCGTTTCACAGAGGGTCTTGCAATCCGTGTAATACAGAAGTTCTGTTCTCAAATTTAATCAAACAAGATTCCATAATAGAATGGAATTTTAGAAGTCAAGATTGTGATCTCTTCCGTGGTTATTTAAACACACGAGCAAGAAATAAAGTACAATACGAGATCGTATCGCAACTTTCAGGTAGATGGAATAATGGTTACGAATGACTCCACATTCTAAGAGGTGGAGACTACCTAATAGGTATAGGGACCTATTTCAAATAGTTCGATTTTATAGTCCAAATATAGTGGTATGCATGAATGGATTTTACTGGGTCTTAATAGATTTTCTAATTGGACATCACTCGTTGGTTGGATGAACCTTGGATTCCAATCTACATTGACTGGAAAAGATCCCAAAGTAAAACGATTCCTACTAGATTAGGGTATTCTAGAATAGATTTCTACCCGAGGGTTGAGCTAGCTGCCAGTCAAGTTGGTTAGCTAGGTCCCTCAAGCCCAAAATGCGCCTTTAGTGACCTTTATTTTTGAGTAGCACATGAGGCCTCAATTGGGTGGCACACTAGTAGTGTGTGCATAGTGGACTTCGAGTAGATCACAACCATATATTGGGTCGAATGAAATGAGTCAAGGCTGAGGCACTAGTGGAAGTCGAAAAGTATACCGATATTATGGTAAGGGTTATAGCTAGTCCTTTTTGACCTAAAATTCGTACCATAAAAATAGAGTACAAGGGGATGGGTTTGAGTGGGACATTATATACCTAGATGAAGGTGGATCGTCTAGATCTTACATATTAAATTTGTTGGAAGGTATCAGCTGGTCTCGTACTCCGATTGTTAATGACACGGCCGGGGATACAAAATGATCTAAATGGAAAGTGGGAGTCCATGGGGCACTAATTACCACCCTAAGGGAAATTATTCTAATCACTCGGTGTTCCTCGTATATCCCAAAATTCTAGAAGGCTTACAGTCTGCTCGTCTTAGAAACTAGGACATGGTTTTAGGAATAATGAGATTTAGAAGAATTTTAAAGTCCGGATACGGTACCTCGACTCTTGCTAATAAAGAATAAGGTACGGCGTAACGGGATACGGTAGATATAATCAAGTCAAGGATCGTTCCTCTATAAATGGAAAACGAGTGTGTACAATGACACATGGTCGATAAAATATAATGATATTCTCGTCCACACTATGCAAGAGTTGTCGACGGGGTAACCAACCCTAAGGCACATCATATGAAGAGAATTCTAACAACTGAGTCGTGTATTCTCTATTGGTGTCAAATCTACCAGACTATTGTCACAAGGGTTCTAGTTAAAGCAAGCTTCAAGCAAATAATTAGAGGCTCACGCCATTTGGTTTCTTGAGAATAGATAGTCTCCTAGGTCGGCATTTTGACTACAATAATGCTAAGTTTACTACCAAATTCTTACAACCTTTTTACAACCTCACTCACCAACCCCTTACACATGGGTCCCACCGGATCCCACCACCCCTCACACCCCCCTGCTACATGGGCTCCACCCGACCCCACCACTTACTCCTCTCCTCCAATCGAAACCCGACACGTGGCGGGAGTAAAGGAGTTGTAAGAATTTGGTTGTAGGCATAGCATTGCTCTTTTGACTAAGGGTAAAACCCTAATCATTCTCAAGTTCAGATGGCTAGAAGGACCCAATAGCAGTTTGGGGGTCGAGAGGAGAACGAGTAACTCGAGGCAAGGTTCTGTCACATGGCTGGCCGAGGGTAGCTACACTTATGTATACAACTACCATAGTCATGGGGATACTCCGTATCTCTCTACCATTTACGAGCTTTCGTCTTTCCAAGTCAGTGAAAGACAAAAATCATAAAGAGTTCAAGGGAGATGTCACTAAATACAATTACGTGATTCAAAGACGAATGTATAATTTCAAGAGGAATTGTCAATGCAGTCGCGGATGAGATCATAGATAATACCTTGAAATCTCAATCCACGTGGGATAATCAAATAGAGAGCGAACCGAATGCACTACGGTTGATCAGACCGTAATACATCGATTCTGATTAGACAATATGTTAGTAGGCGTCCCCACTAAACATATGTCTTGAATCAAGCTCGAGAACAGAGTGTGCTTGTAAAACTAGGCTGTAATAGCAGCATTGGTTATGATAGTCAAAATTCAAGTATACGAGATTTTTGAAAAAAAAGCACTAGTAGTTCGAGTTTTGATGGAATCAAAATATTATCTGGTGTTATTGCTTATATAGGCATCACACTATCTTCTTATCGACAAGGACTTGGTCGACTAATGGGTTATGGGTTTCTAAATTCTATATTCTAGGTAAACCTATTAGTGCCAGTCGATTATCTCGCCAATAGATCACAAGGACCACAGAATACTAGGTTGGGGGACACGCTACCCAACTCACAGAACTTTCACTAGTATTGGTTTTGGATCTTATGGGACACACAGGACATTTTCCTATCCTCTATAGTATCATAACTTGTAATCATGTCTGAAGTCATTTCACCGAGAATTATGCCTCGTCAGTATACCCAGGCGGTGGTAAACTCTTGGTTCCGTGATTCAAATATGAATGCTATCAGGTACTCTGTCTTATATTGACACAAGGGTAACTACGATCAAGGAGGACCACTAGCCATAGGTTTAGGGATATTCTATAACTTATATTTTCTTAAACTAATTTTAACTCTAGGGGTCGTGCCTCGCCAGTGCGCTGCTGGCTGCAGTGAATCCATAGTCTCCAAAATTCAAATAAATGGCGGCAGTGCGCTACTGTCCTGCCATTATGAGTTAACTAATATTCCTTTAGCTATCGAGAACAGAATGAGCTTGTAAAACTAGGCTGTAATAGCAGCATTGGTTATGATAGTCAAAATTCAAGTATACAAGATTTTTGAAAAAAAGCACTAGTAGTTTGAGTTTTGCGAGAATCAAAACATTATCTGGTGTTATTGCTTATATAGGCATCACACTATCTTCTTATCGACAAGGACTTGGTCGACTAATGGGTTATGGGTTTCTAAATTCTATATTCTAGGTAAACCTATTAGTGCCAGTCGATTATCTCGCCAATAGATCACAAGGACCACAGAATACTAGGTTGGGGGACACGCTACCCAACTCACAGAACTTTCACTAGTATTGGTTTTGGATCTTATGGGACACACAGGGCATCCTACACTTTCATATTAGAGGGGTCCTTCTTCTTGTGGTGGAAAGCCGTCTGCTTTCCCTTGTATTCCTTGTGATGGACTAAGTTTTCCTTAGCCATCTGTTTGGAAAGAGTGTCCACCTTTAGATGAGATCTCATCTGGTCCTCGACATAGATTTCTTGTAGGAAATCTTCAAGACTGATCTCCAGTTTCTTTCTATGCATGTTTGCATAGAATTTGCTCCTACCAGTGGGGAGCTTTGAGACGATCCCTCCAACAAAGAACTTCTTGTTGAGAGGCATCCCCTCATCTTCCAACTTCTGACAGCTTCAGGAATTCCTTCACCTGAGGCAGCATCGTCTTCTCGTCTTCAAAGAGCCACTTGTGATATTTTTCAATAATAAATATTTTTCTCCTGTTTTTGTCATCTTCGTACAGTTTTTCCAGAGACTCCAATATCTATTTGGCAATGGTTTTCTTAAAGTATGATTCTGCTAGGGAGTCCTCCATAGCATTAAGGATTAGTAGCCTACACAGGCTATTTTCCCTTCTCTATTTTGTCTGTTTGGTATTAGCCGCAGCAATCGGGTCGCAGAACCAGTTGCAGGAACCGTCAGTTCATCTTCAGTAAGAACGTGGTCGACGTCGACGAGATAAAGATTAAGACTAAACTTCCTCTTCAAGATTTGGTAGTGCTCTCCATCGAATTTCACTAACATGTTGAAGTTTGAATCGATGAGTGAAGCACGAGAGTTTTCCATCTTTTAGAATCTAGCTTTGAGATTGTTAGACCCGGGGCGTGATTTTTCGATAAAAAACTGATTTATGCAACACTTTGAGGAAGGTGCACGACAGAGATCCCAGAGGATTCTGAGAAACGAAATCAATTGTAACACTTCGAAGAAGACACAAAAGGTTTTATAGTAGCAGCGACGAAATTCTACTAACAATTTCTGATTAGATCAGAACTGTACTCATTCAGAACGAGTTGTAGGTGGATGAAAAGAAGATGAAATGGACGGAACGAGAAAACAACATGCTGGGATGAATGATCACCGGCGCCCAAAGCTAGATTTGCCCTACACGATCAGCTTCCAGGAACCAGAGTTCATGAGGAGTGATGTCTGAAGTTGCATGTGGCACTCTATTCAGAATGAAAGTGACCATAAATGCAGCTTCTTTCCAGTAGCACTTTGGAAGACCCACAGTCAACAGCATTGATTTTATCGTTTCTGTCAATGTTATGTTCTTCCTTTGTGCTACTCTATTGGATTGAAGAGAATACGGAGCAGTAGTCTCGTTGACGATTCCAAATTCTTTGCAGAAAGATGCAAATTCATGAGACTGATACTCTTCGCCTCGATCACTTCGTAACCTCTTGAGTTGTTGTCCAGGTTGCCTTTCAGCTTCGGCCCTGAACTCCTTGAACTTCTCGAACTCTTCGTCTTTAAATTTCAGCAAGTAGATGAACGCATATTTTGAGAAGTCGTCAATGAATGTTATGAAATACTTCATCCCGACTTTTGTAGAGAATTATTTGAATTCACAGATAACGGACTGTACCAACTACAGAAGATAGTAAAATTGTTTGAAGTATAGTTCTGATCGCGACGAAGGAGATGAGGGGGCAGCCGAGCGGGGACTCTCACTGCCAGCAAGGCTGCGCGAGGGAGCAGATGGTGGTGGCCTCCCGGCGGCGCACGGGGAAGGTGAGGGTTTATTTATTTATTTCTCTGTGTTTGGGAAATGATGGCGGTAACGATTTTGGTGGTTTTGGGGGGTTGTACGATGGTTGTCGTCGTCGGGGGCAGTGGTGAAGACGTCGGGCGAAGGCGCCGCTTGTGGTAGCTGTAGGTAATAGAGTTGGCGGTGGTGCCAAATGAGGTTGGCCGGAAGGAGAGGCTGGGCTTCAGCGTGTTGGCCAGTGCACAGGGGTGGTAGGCTCGGCAAGGCTATGGTTGGTGAGATGGTGACGACGGCAGGATGGTGGTTCTGTGTGGTTGGGCCGGTGATTCTGTTGTGGCGTAGGTGATGGTGATAATGATGGCGGTAGGAGTTGGGTTGGCCGAGCTTGATGGCGAGGCTGGAGGCTGTTGGGCGTGGGTGGTCCAGAGAGTGGCGGGGAACAGGGCTATGGTGAATATGGTCGTGGCGGTAGGAGCGGTCAGGGAAGTCATAGGCTATATGGAGACGACCAGCGGGGTGTTGGCGGGGGATTGGCGTCTCGAGGCCGGGGGATCCGCGAGGGCAGGGAGGAGGACATGGTGAAACGATAATTGTATATATATAAAAAATATATAAATAAAATATTGGAAGGACACCCGGGGTCGGACCCGAGGCCGTCGCGGCTGACACAGAAAAGATTGGACACCGACACGATGCACTCACGTTTGTGGTGGAGGAAATTGTGGAAAATTTTGTGGAGGAGAACAATAGGAAGTCTCTCCTATATATAGGGGGTAGAAACTCCTAATTGGATAAAGTGTAGGAAAATTTAAATCCCCTTTAGATAATCACTAATTGATTTAAATCAAATTTAAAACTAATACAATCAAATCCAAATCCAAATCCAACATTAAATCTAAATAAGTCTGATCCTTAATTAGATATGGATAAAGCCTATCTTCAAATTAACTCTTTAAATCAATTCAACACAGTCAAATCACAATTTAAATTACCACAAATAAAATCAAATTATCTTTTATAAATTAAAATAATAATTAATTTCAAAAATACCAAATAAATATTTAAATGTTAATAGTAAATAACTTCAAAATATCTTTTTATAATTTAAGATAAATAATAAAATAAAATTTAAAAATTCAAAGTATATACATGAATTAACTTTCATGTACTCGCATGCAAATAATATTTACATAAAACATAAGTTTCTAGTATAGTACATAATATTTAAAAAGGAAAAATATCATTTCTTAAATTATTATTTATACTCGTATAAATAAGAAGCCACTTTTTTATAATAATGAAAATAAAATATTTGACTAAATTTTTGCGGGAAAAATATTTATATACAAAATATTTACTCTATATGTATTTCGAAAATAAAACATTTTTATTTCTTTATTTACGAAACCTATAATAAAACTTTTTTATGTGAAAATAAGTAAATAAATAAATATCTCGTATATACGTATTCGAACTCGGCGTACAAATACTAATATATATAAATAAATTATAGTAAAAATTTAGGGAATTTACATCCTACCTAACATACAAGAATTTCGTCGTCGAAATTAAGAAATAACTATGGTAGGTAGGGTTGAGAGGTAGAAGGATGTTTGGATAAATAAAAAATACGATTAAGGCATTGAAGAAGAAAATGGCGTACAATAAAATAGATAATTTTGGAAATAGTGATTTAGATAACTTAGGAAATAAAACCACGGTTATGATTTGGGTATTGAATAAGGGTCGCCAATTTACAAAAAATAAAGATTTGGGTTTAAGCAAATCAAGATAAAACACAAAATAAGGAATTAAGAGAAAATAATTTAGAGACTTTGGAGATATGGTTCCTTGAGAGAAAATGGTATGATAGTCGTCTAGGTTGGGGGTACGATTAAGGGAACGATTTTAATCATTCTCAAGTTTCAAATGATTAGAAGGTCATGATAATAGATCGAGAGTCAAAGGAAAGGGAGAGTAACTCGAGACGAGGTTGTAATCACATGGCTTGGTCGATGGTTAGCTACACTTGTGTATATACAACTATCCGGGCCATAGGTGATTAGGCAACTAAAGGGGATATCAAGTACGAGCATTTTTCTTTCTATAATAGGTAAAAGACGAAAACAATAATGAGCTCAAGGAAGATAAAATCGAAATACAAATACGGGGTTCAAAGAAGATTTGAATATTTCAAAAGTGGGTTGTCAAGGTATACGCTGATGAGATCCTAAAGGAAAAGTATATTTTTTAACGATATCTTAATCTGCGCAGAGTAATCATATGTAGGACGAACTAAGTGCAATAGGTTGATCAAACCATTATACACCGATTCTGATTAGACAATATGTTAGTGGGAGCTCCTAATAAAATATGTCATGAACAAGCTCGATAAAGAGTAAGCTTACAAAACTAGGCTATTTAGCAGCATTAGTCAAAATAGTAAATTATAAGTATGGAAGATAATGATGAAAGAAGCATAAATAGTCCAAGTTCCTTAAAATCTAAGTCTCGTCCGGTGTTTGTGCCTATAAAGTCGTGCTACTGTTTTCTTACCTCAGGTTTTGGTCGACCCTATGGGTTAGGGACCTCTATACCGTATAGTCTAGGTAATCCTATTAGTAATCTTAAAGGGCATGCTAGGTCGTGAGGTATCTACCCAACTTACAAGAGTTAAACTAGTAGTGTGATGGGACAATGGAACATGTCTTACCTAGTATGAGCCACCTTCCTTACCTCTACTAATCACGAATAAAAGATAAGAATTTACGGTTGGAGGAATCAAGCAAGAGGCAAAATCAACGTGGTCAAACGAGAGTTCAAATATTGGAATCAAGGAGGAAGGTCAAGTATGTAGATGAGATAGAAGACTCTATTCCTATATGCAGGCCCGTTCGGTACAGTAACATAACCGAAACGGCCAACTCGACCTACATGGACCACCACAAAAATATGTAACGCCCGTCCCAAAATATGTAAGACTAAGAACGTAGACATGCCAACCATATAATAAATATACATAAGCTGTAAAATACAGTATAACCAAGACAACTAATCTAATCCACAAATGTAAAAGAATAAAAGATATAATAATCAATAGGAATTGTCATTTGTACAAGATGTTGGGCAGAGACAAATCCATTACCAACTATTTTAAATGAGAAGTAATACATAAACAAAGAAAAGCATTGTCAAGAATAGAAAAGGATGACACAAGAGCATGTCATCTTCGAAGGAGTAGAGAAGATCACGACCTTGTCTAGGATACTTGCATAAAGTAAGAAAGCACACACCTAGAGAGATTACCAGGTCCTCAGAGGGACATAATAAGATATATAATATCATGCCATAAAACTGAATATAAACGGCTCAATAATAAGTCAATCGGATCATAACATGGTCCAATACTCCACCATGGAATTAGCGTACCATCCTCCCAACCAAACATGGATAGGAGATGGCACCCTAATCCACAATGAAGTATCTTTCCATGCCATGAATCCAATATAGTATCCGGACCACAACAAGGTTAAGTACCTTCTCATCGAAGCAGTGAGCCCTACCTACAACCAAACAAGGACAAGGTGTGGCAAACTAGTCTGCGATAAGTTATTGTTTCAAGCCACGATCAGATGTAAGTACCCAAACCAAAAGTACTTATACCTAATGGATAAGGTAGCCTAACCATTCTAAGTGAATGCAGTTTAAGAACAACCTCCAGCGCATGAGGTCTCTAGCTAAAATGGGATTGGTATAAGAGCATAACGTTCAGCGAAGCGACAGTGGCCGTAGTAATAGTAAGAGCATAACGCTTCGCAGAACGTCAATGGCTATCAGTATCAGTAAAGGGTCATCAACCTGCATCTCCGACGGAGCGTACGGTCACAAAGAGAATGTGCATGGTTGCCCATATGCCAAGGAAATGTCCTCCCCACCCCATGCCTATCTATGTCGAATCTACGACATGTATAACCTCTAATAATTGCTAAGTCAACTAATCATGCAAAATACTATTAGCGGTTAATCCTATCGCACAGCTTATACGTACCGGTGGCCAGCCAGCTATGCATGTCCGAGTTCTATATGACTCGCGACTTTTGTCACAAATGTGTCAAGGCCTATGAATGCAACACAACCAAGGGTGGTCTCTTAAGTCTAGGTTTATTGTGCATAGAAATAGTTAAGTAACAGAAAATAGAACGAGATAGCAAAATTACATCTCAATATAACTATGTAGCATAATTTATCTTGCACAAAAAATAATAATAATTAAATGCATAAAATATGAGCTAAAGTAAATGGACAGAAAATAACACGGTATCTTGCCTGGTAGTGATGCCTGGTGCGCTGCGATGATCAAGGTGGCACAAAATATGACATCGTTGTTACCATTATGCAAGATGGCCTCTGATGATGGCACAGACTGTTCCATCGAGTCCAAAACATTCTAATTAGTCAGGGTCGACACAAGGAAGTCCGATTTTGGAAGAGGATATGAGATACAGTTAGAAGGGACATGATGATAATTGAAGGAATTGGATAAATAGTATATACTATTTTTAGAAAATATCTCTCGAAACTAGATTTTTGTTAGTAAAATAATTTTTTTAGGAGAAATACTTTAAAAATGAAAATCGTTTTGGACTAAACTCTAAGTTTTGTCAAAATAATATTTACGTAGAAATCTATATGTTTATTAGTCAAAATATTCTAAATAAATCTTGAAAAATATTTAGGGCGAACTAATATTTGTCAAGAACAATTTTTTGGTAATACTTAAAAATCAAAAATGGTAGGTAGAAAACTATCCTTGAAATTAGAAAAAAATATATTATAATAATATCTTCATAAATTTTCTAAATAATAATATTAACAAATAAATAGTTTTAACAATCAACAACAACAACAACAACAACAACAATAATAATAAAAATAAAATAATAATAATAATAATAATAATAATAATAATAATAATAATAACAATAACAATAACAATAACAATAACAATAATAATAATAATAATAGTAATAATAATTATAATTATAATTATAATTATAATTATAATAATAATAATAATAATAATAATAATAATAATAATATATTTTTACTTATCAATAAAAGAATTCTTTGTAAACTAATATCTAAGTAATATATAGTGATATATAGATACTGTAAACTCAAGACATTGTTAAAATAAATAATAAAACAATGGCAACCATTAGTCTGGGATTGGTATAAGAGCATAACGTTCAGCGAAGCGACAGTGGCCGTAGTAATAGTAAGAGCATAACGCTTCGCAGAACGTCAATGGCTATCAGTATCAGTAAAGGGTCATCAACCTGCATCTCCGACGGAGCGTACGGTCACAAAAAGAATGTGCATGGTTGCCCATATGCCAAGGAAATGTCCTCCCCACCCCATGCCTATCTATGTCGAATCTACGACATGTATAACCTCTAATAATTGCTAAGTCAACTAATCATACAAAATACTATTAGCGGTTAATCCTATCGCACAGCTTATACGTACCGGTGGCCAGCCAGCTATGCATGTCCGAGTTCTATATATGACTCGCGACTTTTGTCACAAATGTGTCAAGGCCTATGAATGCAACACAACCAAGGGTGGTCTCTTAAGTCTAGGTTTATTGTGCATAGAAATAGTTAACAGAAAATAGAATGAGATAGCAAAATTACATCTCAATATAACTATGTAGCATAATTTATCTTGCACAAAAAATAATAATAATTAAATGCATAAAATATGAGCTAAAGTAAATGGACAGAAAATAACACGGTATCTTGCCTGGTAGTGATGCCTGGTGCGCTACGATGATCAAGGTGGCACAAAATATGACATCGTTGTTACAATTATGCAAGATGGCCTCTGATGATGGCACAGACTGTTCCATCGAGTCCAAAACATTCTAATTAGTCAGGGTCGACACAAGGAAGTCCGATTTTGGAAGAGGATATGAGATACAGTTAGAAGGGACATGATGATAATTGAAGGAATTGGATAAATAGTATATACTATTTTTAGAAAATATCTCTCGAAACTAGATTTTTGTTAGTAAAATAATTTTTTTAGGAGAAATACTTTAAAAATGAAAATCGTTTTGGACTAAACTCTAAGTTTTGTCAAAATAATATTTACGTAGAAATCTATATGTTTATTAGTCAAAATATTCTAAATAAATCTTGAAAAATATTTAGGGCGAACTAATATTTGTCAAGAATAATTTTTTGGTAATACTTAAAAATCAAAAATGGTAGGTAGAAAACTATCCTTGAAATTAGAAAAAAATATATTATAATAATATCTTCATAAATTTTCTAAATAATAATATTAACAAATAAATAGTTTTAACAATCAACAACAACAACAACAACAACAACAACAACAACAATAATAATAATAATAATAATAATAAAATAATAATAATAATAACAATAACAATAACAATAATAATAATAATAATAATAATAGTAATAATAATAATTATAATAATAATAATAATAATAATAATATATTTTTACTTATCAATAAAAGAATTCTTTGTAAACTAATATCTAAGTAATATATAGTGATATATGGATACTGTAAACTCAAGACATTGTTAAAATAAATAATAAAACAATGGCAACCATTAGTCTGCTGTTCCCTATACCAATATTAATAATAAGAACAATATACTTAATAAAAAAATATCTGAGTAGTTAAACTGTAATGTAATTAAAAGAAATAAAAGAAAACTAAAAAATGCAAAATTCGATCAACTGTTCTCTCTTCTTAAGATTAAGAGAGAGAGAATAAAACAAAAAGGAAGAATCAGCATAATAAGAAATAGAGAAAAAAAAGGAAAGATGGTGGGACGTTGGCGAAAAGAGGAAGAGCGGAGAGAGAGGAGAGCCGGTAGGGACGAGATAAAAAGGGGAAGAGGAAGTGGGAGGCTGGGAGCAGGATAGAGGAGATGAGAGGGGTGATCGGTCGGATAAGGAAGAAGCAGAGCTAAAGGGAGGAAGCCACGAGAGAGGGCAGAGGGAAGAGTCGGGTGGCCAGAGGACTCACTGGAGGCTAGGTGGAGGCCGGCGGACAGGCGGCACGGCGCGCTGGATGGGCTTGCTCGCGGCGGCAGGGGGCACGGCCGAGCGGGGACTGTCGCTGCCGACGGGGCTGCGCGAGGGAGCAGATGGTGGCGGCCGCCTGGCGGCACGCGGGGAAGGTGAGGTTTTTTTTATTACTTATTTGTTTGTGTTTGGAAAATGGTGGCGGTGATGATTTTGGTACTTTTGGGGGGTGGCTCGATAGTTGCTGTCGTCGGGGGTGGTGGTGAAGACGTCGGGCGAGGGCGTCGCTTGTGGCTGCCGTAGGTGATGGAGTTGACGGTGGTGCCAAATGAGGTTGGCCGGAAGGAGAGGCTAGTGCACAGGGGTGGCGGGCTCGACAAGGCTGCGGGTGGTGAGATAGTGACGATGGCGGGATGGTGGTTTTGTGTGGTTGGGTCGGTGATTCTGTTGTGGCGTAGGTGATGGTGATAATGATGGCGGTGGGAGTTGGGTTGGCCGGCCTTGGGGGCGAGGATGGAGGCTGTTAGGCGTGGGTAGTCTAGAGAGTGGCGGGGAACAGGGCTAGGGTGAATGTGGTCATGGCGTTATGAGCGGTCAAGGAAGTCATAGGCGATATGGAGACGACCGACGAGGTGTTGGCGAGGGGATGAGCGAGGGCAGGGAGGAGAACATGGTGAAACAACAATTGTATATATATAAAGAATGAATAAAGAAAATATTAGAAAAACACCCAGGGTCGCCCCGAGGCCGTTGCGGCTGACACGAAAAAAATTGGACACCGACACAATGCACTCATGTTGCGGTAGAGAAAATTATGGAAAATTTTGTGGAAGAGAACAATAGGGAGTTTTTCCTATATATAGGGGGTAGAAACTCCTAATTGGATAAAGTGTTGGAAAAATTTAAATCCCCTTTAGATAATCACTATTTGATTTAAATCAAATTTAAAACTAGGCTTAATTGCACTTTGATACCTTCAACTATTCCCGTTTTTCAACTTACTACCTCATTTTTTTTCAAGTTGATACCCAGAATTTTATTTGGACAATAATGCCCCTGCCTAAAATTCAAAACTACCCCCAAACCCTCCCCCCCATCCTCGCTCCCCCTTCGGCCCCAACACCTCCACACCCACCCCCCCACCCCCGGCGCCCCCCCTCCCCCCCTGCCCCCCCCGGGCCAGCCGCCTCCGCCCCACCCCTCCTCCGCCCTGCCCGCAGCAACCCCCACACCCGCCCCCCTTCCGGTGCCCCCCTTCAGGCCCGAGCAGCAGCCCCCCCCCCGCTCCGGCCACCCACCCTCCTCCCACCGCCCTCTTTTTCTGCCTCCACCGGAGATGGAGGGGGGGAGGGCATCGTCGGAGAGGGAGGGGGCATCGTCGGAGAGGGAGGGGAGGGGGGAGGGGTGCATGGGGCGAGAGAAAGAGGGAGCCAGGGGTAGTTTGGGGATATTTTGGGTTTTAGGTATTAAGTTGAAAAACTAAAATAGTTGAGAGTATCGAGTTGTTGAGTAAAAAAGTTTAGGGTATTAAGTTGAAAAAGGGGAATAGTTGAGGGTATCAAAGTGCAATTAAGCCTTAAAACTAATACAATCAAATCCAAATCCAACTTTAAATCTAAATAAGTCTTATCCTTAATTAGATATGGATAAAGCCTATCTTGAAATTAACTATTTAAATCAATTCAACGCAATCAAACCACAATTTAAATGACCACCAATAAAATCAAAATATCTTTTTATAAATTAAAATAATAATTAATTTCAAAAATCACAAATAAATATTTAAATGTTAATAGAAAATAACTTCAAAATACCTTTTTATAATTTAAGATAAATAATAAAATAAATTTCAAAAATTCATAATATAGACATGAATTAACTTTCATGTACTCGCATGCAAATAATATTTACATAAAATATATTTTTCTAGTATAGTACATAATATTTAAAAAGAAAAAAAATATCATTTCTTAAATTATTACCTATACTCGTATAAATAAGAAGCATTTTTATGGTGATGAAAATAAAACATTTGACTAAATTTTTGTGGAAAAAATATTTATATACAAAATATTTACTCTATATGTATTTCAAAAATAAAACATTTTTATTTCTATATTTACGAAACCTATAATAAAACTATTTTTATGTGAAAATAAATAAATAAGTAAATATCTAGTATATACGTATTCGAACTCGACGTACAAATAATAATCTAAAAAAATTATAGTAAAATTTTTTGGGTTTACATCTTACCTCTAATACCTTTGCTTCCTTCTAAGACATGGTCTTCTCAGATGTCGCCTTCAATAACATGGTATTACACACTAAGAATGCAGTTCTCGAGGTCCTAACCCTCTTTGATCTCTATTATTCATTCCGCCTATCCTTAGTGCTACTTCCATGAATCGTCCTTCTTCATAAACACTAAGTGTAACTTAGTCCAACACTTTTGTTCTATCTACAAGGTGGTTTAGGATTCCTACCAACCTATATGATGTGTATGGTGCACTAGCCTTCTTAATGTTTCTAATTCCACCCTCGAGTCCCCTCGTAGGTCTAGTCACAAAGGACATAAATACTAAATTCATTTCTTAAGCTATATGCCATACTTCTATTGATCATATATCAAACTTCTTTAATTAATAAATTAACAATCTGCTCCTTACAGCCTATAAAAGGCCATCTAGCAACCATGAATACGCCTACTCCTTTTACACCTATCTATTGAGTAAAGGTGAAAGTTAATGGTAGATGATGCTCGCTGAATCATTCTATTTATAACGAGACCCTTTGGCCCTTTCTAACTAGTCTTACTGTCACGACCCGCTCCCGAATAATCGGACACGAGTCGGACACGCCCAGCCTTCGTCGTTAGACACGACGAAGTAAGCTATACCAAACTAGAGAAATCTAACCAGATAATCATAAATGTATATAATCACAGCATTTAAAAACGTATCCCAGAATGATCACCATAATCCACAATTCTATGTATATAAATGTACGAGTCATCAAGAGTGAAATGTACTATGAATTCTATAACAATATCTAAGAGTAAGGCTAACAGTCTAAACCTGAAACCTCAAGCTAAGTCATGACCATCCTGCTCAGCTAAGATCCCGGCCTCTGGCCCATAAGGTAGAATAATATCCTGTAAGGATACCTACAACTTATCCAGTCAGAAGCGGAGCAAAGTACAATTCTAGGTAATGAACAAGACATCATGATATGAAAGTACAAGGGAACATGGTATGTAAAATACATGAAAGAACATGGTGTATAAGAACATGAAAGAACATGGTGTGTAAGAACATGAAAGAACATGGTATCTCAGGAATCACAGGAACTAAGTACATGATATATCTCCTGAACATGTGTGCACAATATTTGAAATATAACTAAGTATGTGATCGGCTAGGGGTAAGCACATGAAAGCACATGAATGGTACGGCTTAGGACCCGCGTGCACGATGCGGGGTCTAAGCTAAACACACCTTAGTTGTTTCTTGGGTTTGGTCACATAAATAATATATTTCCCTACCCCAGGTACAAGTAATAAGAACAAGGAACATGAGCACCAGAAAAACATATCGTGTCGTAGTGTGTCAATCAAGGAAGCACATGATATAATGAAATGTACAAGACCATAGAATGTACTTTCCTTGCTCCAGGAAAGTACGGGTAAAGATCAGAGCTAGATGTCCTCCTGTAATTAAATGATTTATAATTGATAAGTCAACACTCTTAAGGTAACTATTTCTAATCTAGAAACATTATTTAACATAATCATTAGTTCTAACTTGATAATACAATATACCCTATAAATGATTATTTATCTAAATTAGAATTATCATTAATAGGAAGTACTAATGGCTAGTTATCCTAAGGTTCCACTATTTCACAAGTCTTAAAGAAATTCTATGGTTTGATTTGGTATTCTTATACCAGGACATTTCCATAGTCCAACCAGGTTCAGGTGAGATCCTTATTAAGAAAGACATAAATCTAATTTACCTAAAGTGGCTAATCAAGGATTTGAACCATGAGATGTTGTATAGTACACTAGACCCTGATAGATTCTGAATCATGATTCAGATGAAATCTTTCCTGCACTTCTACTAAACTGGGACTGAAATATGTTCCCTCATGAACAGTTCAAGAGTTGGACTGGTATTCTATTCCAGTCCATACCAGGTTCTACTAATCAATTACTCAGTCCAATATCCTCAATCATCAGTCCAAGGCCATACCCTTGATTCTCAGGTTACCAACTGATGTATTTAGCATCAGTCCTAAATCAGTCTAAATGTGTGCAATCAATGTTAGTCCCAATGAAATCAGATATCAGTCCTAATGAAATCAGATATCAGTCCCATAGCTCATGCTCAGGTTTGAGGAAACCAAATTCTAATTGAACATATATAACTTAGTCCTTTAGCAAACACGGAGCATTTCAGTCCTATTTGACAGTCTAAAATACAGTCCATACCATCAGTCTACTTATCAATTTACTACACAGTGAAAAACATATTCAGTTCTATACCTTATATTTCCTAGCCTATCACCCATTAGTCTACTGATTTCTATGCTCAAAGACTAATGTGACTCTATACCAACTGTTCTTAAAAGCTCTCAAATCAGAACAGGAATGGGTTCAGATGTATAGTGAGACTGGTAACTGTTTAAAAGGAAATTTCCTTTGACTCAGGTATCAGTCCCAACATAAACCTAATACCAGCCCTAATGTGAATCCAATCATAACAACCATCTGAACATCCATACTATACAGATTTAGAGAACTGAGATTTGATTCCAAGCCATAGAAACTGTTTTAACAGTTAGTGCATTCAAGATACTGCAGTTAACCTTAACAGTAAAGCAACCCAAATACACAGGACACATTTAGAATTAATAGTCTAAAAGAAGTTCACTACATAATCCCATATCTTAGTATTCTAGCAGGGCATGATATAGTTATATTTAGTTCAAAATCAGAACATACATTGGTCCTCCATTAAATCTCAGTTTGGTTAAGAACACCTATCAATCACCCAAAATCCAGGAACATTATGATACACCAGTTCTAAACAAGACTGAGACAACCTTCATGCCAATACCTAATCTCTAAGGATATCAGTTGCTAATCACTGATACCACACAAGATTTGAATAGACTGTAATCAAGCACATATATATATATTGGATTTAGAATTTACCTTGATAGACCTCTTCCAAATATATTGGGCTCAAGTGTTTGTAGGAGAAATTGTCCTGCTCGATCACTGGAACCAAATTCCCAGTTGATATAACACCTTCAATCAATATACTGAAAAGCTGTGAAATAGAGAGGATTATTGATACTCATATGTTCAAAATTAGGATTCTAAAGACACAGATGCCCCCCTTATTACCCTGACATTCCCTGAGTAATACTCTACATCAAAGAATCAAGGTCCCAATAACTCAATCATGCAAAATCACAAAAAAATGGAAAGTACTCTCAGTTGAAGAATTATACCTCAGCAGTAAGACTGATTAGGAGAACCCAAGCCAGTGTATCCGACACGATATCTTCGTCTCTGGACACGGAATCACCTGACTCAGACAATTCAACAAACGGGTGGTACGAAGCCAAAATAAAACACTCAGAATCATGACTTAATTCTCAGGAAAAAATAGAGGAATCGAGTAGAAGAGAGTTTGAACCAGGGCTCACCTACAACATAACGTTCTTGATAAGAACTCGGAATCGTAGTCGAAACGATCGGCTCTATCGTCGATTGTCCACTGGATCCGATCAAAAATAAGAGAGGAAGGATGAATTTTAGCAAGATCAATCTAAACTCTGGATCTGAAGAATTCGAGTGTTTGATTCGCTCACCAAGTGATGAAACCCTAGATCGGAGAAGACATCGAGCTCCTGGAAGAACCAACGCGCCGCTGCTGTCGCTTCGGGAGGTGGTCGTCGTTAGTGGAAAAGAGGGCTGCCCACGCTGTAGCCGAGAAGATGGGGGCTCGCCTTCGAAGTCGTTGTCCTCCTCATCGCCGCCGGAGCAAGGTCGGAGGGTTTAGGAAAACTCAGAAGAGTAAAGAGCTCTTCGAGAAGAAATTAGAAATAGAGAAGAATAAGTTTCTCTCTCCACAGACCGATTTTAAAGAATTAAAATGCACTTTTGCAACAAACCCCCCCCCCCCTCGCAAAACTAAGTTTTAGTTTAAGTCCCCCCGCTCGGAAATTTTTATAAAACAACCCTCCCCCTTTTCAAAAATTACCAAAAATGCTGAAAAATCAGTTAAAACTTTTTGGAAACAAATGAGGGGACCACAAGTTGGTTGTAACAACTTTTCAAATTTGAAAATTGCTCCCAATTTATTTCCCTCTAAAATATCAATCACCATATTATTATTTAAAATAAATAGAAATTAACTTTTTATTTGAAACCTAAACCAATCAATTGCTATTATTAAAATCAAATTTTTATTTTTCTCAAAACTGGGAAGTGGAGTTACAAATCTCCCCTCCTTAAAAAATTTTGTCCTCGAAATTCGAAGACCAAAAAAATAAATCTCAGTAAATCACAAAAGATCCAAACACCAGTCATTTATTGAAAACAGAATTTCAAAAGAACAGAGTACAATTAAATCAATCAAATAGATTGGGATAACGCTTCCGCATCTCATCCTCGTGCTCCCATGTGGACTCTTCCGGAGAGTGGTGTCTCCACATGACACGGACAAGTGGAATAGTCTGGTTCCGCAAGCGCTTCTCCCTCCGGTCAAGGATCTCCACTGGCTGCTCTTCGTAAGTCAATCTCGAACCCACCTCTAGCTCTGAAAAGTCCACCACAGGGCTCGGGTCCGGAATATAGCATCGAAGCTGAGATACGTGAAAAATATCGTGCACTCCCATCCAAGCTAGCTAGAAGCGCTAGTCGATATGCCACCTCGCCAATCAGCGCAGTCACGCCGAAAGGCCGATGAATCTCGGACTGAGCTTCCCGTCTCTGCCGAAACGAATGACGCCCCTAGTCAGCGAGATCTTCAGGAACACTCTATCTCCAACTGCAAACTTTAGTAGCCGTCTGCTGCTGTCCGCCCAGTACTGTCGATTCTGTGCAACTCTGAGACGCCCTGAGCCTTTGAGATCAAATACAATAATTACACACAAGAAAAAATAATACGATCTAACAATGATCAAGGATTAAATAGGCACGAATGGAATGAAGTTCAACTACATCTTAGAGGAGCAAAATCATGAAGACACAATTATTAAGTACGATCAAAAATTGATAGTTTAACATAGGTAGACTAGAACAAGATAGAAAATCATGGTCAGATAGACATGACTTAAGATCGAATTTTAGAAAAGTCATAAACGAAGTACAGAATCACAATCTGGTAATATATAATTTTTGAGGATTTAAATGATCTAACGATAAAATGCTAGAAGGAAAATTTAGCAAGGGTTGATTGAGGAGACGTACGCAATACTCAGGAGATATAGTATCAAATCAGGATGAATGTGCAAGGATCTGTGATGCTCGAAAACCAATAATCATATAAAAAGGGATATAGTTTCCATGGTGTCTGGGAACATATAGCTATTTGAAATCACTTTGCCTAGAATTCCTACCCCGCCAGTATATATCTGACTGCAGTGAACTTTCGGCTCCGTGACTCAAATAACAATATATCACTGAATAATCTGTCAACTTATCCATTTTCCAACAATCATTGACGAAGCAACCCAAGAGATCAAGGTATGAAGAATATGACAAGTCTCGATAGTACTCGAAAACCTATGATTGTCTGAAATCACTTCAACTTAAAGTTCCTGCCTCGCCAGTGCGCTGCTGGCTGCAGTGAACCCTCAGTCTCCATAATCTAGCTAATGGCTGCAGCGCGCAACTGTCATGCCATAGTAGGTCATCGAATAGCCTCTCGACTTTATCCCTAGGAATTTCAAAAGAGTTTCAAGGAATTCAAAATGAGTTTCAATAGTCCAAGTCACGGAATGGTAAAGTTACCTGACTGTTAGAATACAAGGATTTATTAGGTACTAAGAGACAACAAGAAATCCCATTGGTGAGTACAAAAGGGCAACCAGGGAGATTTAAAATTTCAGACAGGGAGCAAAATTTCAAATTATAACGGAATTTCAACTGATATCTGGAATGGTAACGAGATTCCATATATGGGACGTTATCCCGAAAGGATAACGGAGTCTCGAAGGATGAACTGAGGCAAGGTATTAGATAGGAGACAAGTTTGAAAATAAGAAGTAAAATTCCGTACTGGAAACAAGGTTCAACAACATCTCAATTAACAACGAAACCTCAGACAAAATTTCGAAGGAAAAAACAACCTCCCATAGGATACAAGGTCTCAATTAGAGAACCATTATCAACAAGGTCATGATTAGGAAATAAAATCTCGACTAGAAAATCTTGACGAGGAAACAAGGTTTAGAATAGTGACTAGAAAACATGTTCTAATAGGAGACAAGGTATTGGATTGTAAACATGAAACAAGCGAATCTCAATAGCAACAAAATCGTAAATAGAGAACAAGTCCCGAATAAAGTCAAGAATAGGAAATAGAATCTTAAACAAGCATCAATAGAAGCGAAGGTTCAAACAAGGTTTCAGAATGATATTTCAAGTAGAAATAATTCTGGAATACTACAAGTTCGATTAGCGAACAAAATATCAATAAACGAGTAGGAACAAGTATCCATGAAACAAGCAAAATCTTGGATAGGAGACAAGATCAAAACAAAAGTAGTGGACCAACAACTATCGACTAGAAAATCAAAATCATGAATGAAGAAACAAGTCTCGAATAGGAAATAAAATCTTCAAAACCCTCAAAGGAATTTGCAACAATGTCTTGAATAGGACGGAGCTTAAACAAATTTTTGAATAAGGAACAGGATTTAGAAATGAAGTCTCGAGTAGGAATTAAAATCTCAATTAATGCGAAGTTTGATAAAGGAACAAAATTTGCAAAATAGAAGTCATTACTAGGAAACAAGGTCAGGAATGATGAATATGCAAACAATATCTAATATCTAATAAGAAATTTCAAACAATTATCGAATTGTGGATCTGAAACAAGTTTACCGAAATAGGAAACAATACCTCGAAATAAGTTTCAAATATCCACCAAGGTTCCAAAATAGAAAACAAGAAGTTCCAAAAAATGGTCTAGATGTTAAAAGAATTTTAAGGAAAACTAGATTGCTAATCAAGATACATGGTTTTCCCAACCATGCAAAAGAAATCTTCTGTCTTCAGTCTATCTTCAGTATTTCCTCCGAGACTGGAATCACTTCAATCTTCTTCACAGTCCTGACGTAGATTGGTCCATGCGGTAATGCTCCATGTGATTGCGGAATCTGGAGAGGCGGGTCCTTCTTCTGTGATACTGGTGCTCCTCGTGCTTGTCCTTGGACAATGTGATCAGCGGTCTCCAGCAGTCCTTGACTTGATGAGCAGGCGATCAGCAGTACAAGCATAGCCTTCGTCTTTTGCGGCACTCTTCGAAGCGATGTCCTGGATGGCGGCAGAAATCACAATTGTCTGAATCTGATGATGCGATTGAAGAAACACTGTCTGAGTCTGATGACGCTTTGTGGATCCACAGTAGTTGTCATCCCCGTCATAAGTCTTTATGTCCTTCATGAGCTTCAACTTTTTGTCTCATTTCATTGTCTGCGCTACATTCTTGATCTCCTGGCTGGTGACTCTAATCTTCAGAGAAGTTGGGTCCTCAGAAACTTGGGTGGTCTTCAGTGGCAGCTCCAGGTTCTCGATCTGTTCCTCGGTGCAAGATATGCACTTGGTGTCGGAAAAGTCCAAGGTCTGAGAGTCTGGAAGTCCTCTCTAACTCGGGAAATGCATTTGCAAGTCTGGATTGGAAAAGGACGGCCTACTAGTGTCAAGGAACTCTTGAAACGTCTTCGTCAACTACGTACTACCCATAGGGATAGTAGAATGATAGAAGATAGTGGGAGCTTGTAACCCTCAAGTGCAGGTGGATCGACTGTTCCGGTGTCGCGTGCTTTTGAACTATCTGAAAAACAAAAAACTGTTAAAATAACCTAGACCTAAATACAACAAGTGTTTATAGAATATTAAAATACCTGATATACCTGATATACCATTATTTTCTGATTTTTCTATGCTGTGATCAAGTTTCCCTAGTTTAAATCAAGTCCCCCAATAGTACTCTAATGCCTAGGTACTATTAGGATAGACCTGCATGGGCCACCACTAAAAATATGTCACGACCCGCTCCCGAATAATCGGACACGCCCAGCCTTCGTCGTTAGACACGACGAAGTAAGCTGTACCAAACTAGGGAAATCTAACTAGATAATCATAAATGTATATAATCACAGCATCTAAAAACGTATACCAGAATGATCACCATAATCCACAATTCTATGTATATAAATGTACGAGTCATCAAAAGTGAAATGTACTATGAATTCTAGAACAATATCTAAGAGTAAGAATAACAGTCTAAACCTGAAACCTCAAGCTAAGTCATGACTATCCTGCTCAGATAAGATCCCGGGCTCTGGCCCATAAGGTAGAATGATATCCTGCAAGCATACCTGCAATTTATCCAGTCAGGAGCGGAGTAAAGTACAATTCTAGGTAATGAACAAGACATCATGATATGAAAGTACAAGGAAACATGGTATGTAAAACACAAGAAAGAACATGGTTTATAAGTACATGAAAGAACATTGTATGTAAGAACATGAAAGAACATGGTGTGTAAGAACATGAAAGAATATGGTATCTCAGGAATCACAGGAACTAAGTACATGATATATCTCCTGAACATGTGTGCACAATATTTGAAATATAACTATGTATGTGACCGGCTAGGGGTAAGCACATGAATGGTACGGCTTAGGACCTGCGTGCACGATGCGGGGTCTAAGCTAAATACACCTTAGTTGTTTCTTGGGTTTGGTCACATAAATAGTATATTTCCCTACCCCAGGTACAAGTAATAAGAACAAGGAACATGAGCACCAGATAAACATATCGTGTCGCAGTGTGTCAATCAAGGAAGCACATGATATAATGAAATGTACAAGACCATAGAATGTACTTTCCTTGCTCCAGGAAAGTACGGGTGAAGATCGGAGCTAGATGTCCTCCTGTAATTAAATGATTTATAATTGATAAGTCAACACTCTTAAGGTAACTATTTCTAATCTAGAAACATTATTTAACATAATCCTTAGTTCTAACTTGATAATACAATATACCCTATAAATGATTATTTACCTAAATTAGAATTATCATTAATAGGAAGTACTAATGGCTAGTTATCCTAAGGTTCCACTATTTCACAAGTCTTAAAGAAATTCTATGGTTTGATTTGGTATTCTTATACCAGGTCATTTCCATAGTCCAACCAGGTTCAGGTGAGATCCTTATTAGGAAAGACATAAATCTAATTTACCTAAAGTGGCTAATCAAGGATTTGAACCATGAGATGTTGTATAGTACACTAGACCCTGATAGATTTTGAATCATGATTCAGATGAAATCTTTCCTGCACTTCTACTAAAACTGGGACTGAAATATGTTCCCTCATGAACAGTTCAAGAGTTGAACTGGTATTCTATTCCAGTCCATACCAGCAATACAAGAAATATCCCATATAGCAACGAATTTTTTAGCAACACAAGAATTTTTGTAGCCAAAAGTAATATTTTGTAACAAATGTCAGCTTCGCTGCTAAATATACCTTTCCGCAACCAAATTTTTTTGCATTGACAAATCTTCGTTGCCTAAGCCTAAGTATTAATAAGCAACGATAAATACGTTGCAAAATAATATTTTTAACAATGCAAAAATACTTCATTGCCAAATATTTTTCTGTCTCCACTATTAATTTAGTGCATTGACATTAACAACAACTAACGTTGCTAAATGTTTTTTAGTCCTATAGCAACTCAAATCCTGTTCGTTGTTAAAGTTATCCAAAAAAAAAATATTTTTTATTTATATTTTGTTTCTAATTTGACTTTTTTAATATATTTCGTGAGTTTCTAAGAAAATTAGACACTCGTGTTGTTTAAAAATTAGAAAATCATGTTGTTAAAAATTAGATATTCATTTATTGGCAACAATATAAGCTCTACTTCAAAAGGACCATTTAGGCGGTAAATAAATTTTTGGGAAGTTTGAATAGGCGACAACTGGAATTTTTAAGGGGTCTATTAAATCCTTCCAAACCCCCCCCCACCCCCCCCCCTCCCTCTCTCTCTCTCTCTCTCTCTCTCTCTCTCGTTTACAGCCGGCCCTAACCCAAATTGCTTCTCCTCCCACAACTCCTCCCCGTCTCCCGCTCGAGATCAAATTCCACCATCGCCACCATCCACTCCTCAATCTCCTACCATGTTGCCCTCATTCGCTTGGCCGGTATAGCGCCGGAGCCCAACCCATGTCTTCCTGAACAGGAGACAACTCCGACGTAGAGCAGGCTCGCCGAGACCTGGTCACGCCCTGGACCTCGACAACGGCCGGTTCGCCCTCCACCTTATCTTTTCCAATCCTTCGAGCTTCCATCTAGTGCCTCCTCGAGAGCTTCAACGCCATCGTAGGCCTCCTTTGTCTTCTCAATCTTCGGCCATGGAGCCGATCACACCTCAACGCTAGCAGCCAGAGCCGCCTCTGCTTTTGTCCACCTCCACCTTTCCAGATCTGGCGAAGTCGATCAGTCATGGTGCTGCCACCTTTGCTCGAGCTTCTCCTTTGATTCCCGGTAAGTTATAATTTCATTTCATTCGATTACAGCATATAGATATGGTATCAGGTTGGTGCAAATATGTCTGATGATTATCCATCATGTTAACTAGAGTAATTTTTAAGTTATGTTGCTTGAACTCTTAAAGAGAGGTGGATATTGGTTTTGGGTACACATTCTTCTTGTATTCCTTAGGATTCTTATACGTGCAGAAAACACATAATTTGGAGAAGAATGCGTGTTGTTTACCTACTAGAACAGTTTTTGGAGACTCAAACTAATTCATCTTTTTAATTTTTAGTAAAGTAAACATCATGATTACTTTAATTAGCCTAAAATCCTTGTTACTCGAGACATGTTTAGATATTTCTCTCTTTGTCTCATTTTTGTTTGAAAAGGTTATATAACGTTATTTTATTGTGAGCAGCAAATTGGCTTCAATTGGAGCATGCACATGCCAAAAGCTTGGCTTGCTTTACTGCTAAGCTTGGACCAATTGGCTGGACTATTTCCGCAAAAAAGAAATAAAGGTTACTACCTCCAGAAACAAATTATGGCGGTGGTTGGATTGGTGGAAGTGAATATCCACATCAGTCTCAACAGTCCATATTATCCATTATGTAACTAAAGGGAAAGTGTTGAGTGAGAAATGTGTTGGAGTTTGGCCTTTTATTTTGGAATTTTAGTCCCACATCGGCTAGGCCAAAGGAGTTGTATCTCTATATATTAGCTATGTTCTTTTAGAGATGCACATGTGATGTGAAGGTGCACATGGGTGTACCATGTGGGGGTATTTTTTTAATAGGTAAAAGACTAAATCAACAATGAAGCATTCATGCTTTTTGCTCTTGGGGAATTTATTTCCATAGGAGCTAAGCCCCGAAGGGGGTTAGCGATTCGGACTCGGACTCGGGCTCATGGGCTCATGAGGCGTAATATGACATTTTGTTGGAGCACTTAGCACGTCAGCATCGTCGCTAGGCGTATAGTGCGCTTAAGTTGCGCTCGTTGTGCACGTTGCGCAGATTGTGCGCCTGCGCAGGTTGCGCGCGGTGCGAAAGTTGCGCGCGTTGTGCGGTTTGCGCAGGGTATGCGCGGTGCGCAAGTGGCACAAGTTGCACGAGTAGCGCAATGTACGCATTGCGCGGCTTGCAAAGGTTGCGCGCGGTGCGAGTGGCGCAAGTTTTGTTGTGCGCATAGTGTGCTAGTTGCGCTGGTGGCGCAAGTTGCGCAAGTTGACTCAGATCGTGTCTATATACGATTTGAGCGGTTACAGTATATTCCGGACGATTTTTCCCACGTCCCAATCGTTCTGCTAATTGGACAGTTACTGCGCGGGCTTATATAACGCTCTCTTCTCTCTTATAGTAAGAACATAAGTAATAGAACATAGAGTACATAAGTGTTTCTTAACACAAGTATAGAGTTCAGAATTCCTTACGAATTCCCACAGACTTTAAGAGAGAAGAGTAGCGTTGCACCAGCGTCACTTAGCGCCGCAGGGGTCCGCTGCCATCCGAGGAGTCAGAAGAGCAGAGTGTTCCAGAGTTCTTCGACGAACTTGCTAGTTCCTGGAAGCTATTCGTGTGGGGCGAATTAAGCTTTGAGCAACGGTGATCATTCACCCCAGCAGGCCATCTTTCATCTTTCGCCTGTCATCGCTACTGCTGTTAGCATTTCGATTTGTATCTTCTGTTTAGAAGTGCTACTGTCGTTTGCTACTGTTACGAAATCTTGATTATCGTAATCCAGAATCCTCATAGAATCTCTGTTGTGCACCTTCTTTGAAGTGTTACGTTGAAATGTTGTTTCTACACTTGTTTCATTTTCTCAGTTTTCCATCGAAAATTGTGCCCTGGCAATAACAATCTCAAAGCTTAATTGCTACGATGGAAAACATTCGTGCTTCACTAGTCAATCATAACTTCTCTAAGTTAGAACAATTTGATGGTGAGCACTATCAAATCTGGAAAAGAAAGGTTTTCTCAATATTCAGTTCTCTGATGTTGATCACATGCTGTTTGAGGAGGAACCTACTGTTCCAGAAATTGGATCTGCAGCCGTAATCTCTGCGGCTACTAAGAACCAGGCCAAGTGGAGAAGAGAGAATATCATTTGTAGGTTTATGATCCTAAATGCTATGGAAGATTCCCTTGCCGAATCTTATTCAAAGAAGACTCTTGCCAAAGAGATTTTGGAGTCTCTGGAGAAACTGTACGAGGATGATAAGAACCGTAGTAAGATATTTCTTGTTGAGAAATATCACAAGTGGTTTTTTGAGGACGAGAAGCCAATGCTGCCGCAGGTGAAGGAGTTCCTGAAACTGCGACAAAAGTTGGAAGACGAGGCGATGCCCCTCCCCGACAAGTTTGTTGTTGGAGGGATCGTTTCGAAGCTCCCTGCTGGGTGGAGCAAGTTCTATGCAAATATGCATAGGAAGAAGTTCGAGGTCAGTCTCGACGATCTCCTACAAGAAGTCTATATTGAGGACCAGATGCGACTCAACTGAAGGTTGACGCACTGTCCAAGCAATTGACTAACGTCAATCTGGTTCATACCAGGGAACCAAGGGAAAAACATACGGCTTCCCACAGCAAGAAGGACCCTAACAATCTGAATGTGAAGGGGACTTCCTTCAAGCAAAAAAAGGCAGAGTCTCAGATGCCTTGTTTCAAGTGCGGCAAGAAGGGCCACTTCAAGAGTAAATGCAAAGCAAAGACCAAGCAAAGAGAGTAAGGAGAGCATAGCAAGGTTTCTATGATCACTGACGTTGTTGCTATGATTATGCAGGTCAATGTAGTAGGGGTTGACTCTGACTGGTGGGTAGACACTGGAACTACCTGCCATGTCTGCTCCAGCAAGGAGTGGTTCACCACCTATACATCAACTTCTGAAATGGTTATAGTGGCGAACCAGGCACAAGCTGAAGTGCTCGAGATCGGGATGGTGGTTTTGAAGCTGAATTCGGAGAAGTATCAGACACTTCAAGGTGTGAAGCATGTACCTGCTATCGCAAAGAACCTGATCTCGGGAGGCCTACTCTGCAACGCAGGCCTCAGGATGGACATCAATGCTGGCCAGATGGTGATGTCCATAAAGGGAACATATTTCGGAAAAGCTTTTCGTACCGAAGGAATGTTCAAAATTCAGCTTGTAAATCAGTCCAATGTAATTAATGCAATCACTCCTTCTGCTTATACTTTTGAGTTGTGGCATAATAGGCTAGGACATATTCATTGTAAACGAATAAACAGAATGTCTAGTCTAGGACTTATCTCCAAGTGTGGGGATAAGGTAGAGAAATGTAAAGTTTGTGCTTAAACGAAGATCACAAGAAAACCCTTTCCTCGGATTTATCGAAGTACAGACCTTCTGGAGTTGTTACACTCCGATATCTGTGACTTCAAACAGTTCTGTACAAAGGCCGGGATGAAGTATTTCATAATCTTCATCGATGACTTCTCTAAGTATGCGTTCGTCTACTTGCTGAAGGCTAAAGACGAAGCATTCGAAAAGTTCAAGGAGTTCAGAGTCGAAGCTGAGCGACAGACTGGACAACAACTCAAAAGAATAAGAAGTGATCGAGGTGGGGAGTACATGTCTCATAAATGCGCATCGTTCTGCAAAGAATATGGAATTGTCAATGGGACTACGGCTATGTACTCTCCTCAATCAAACGGAGTAGCAGAAAGAAAGAACAGAACGTTAACAAAAATGATCAACTCAATGTTGTTGACTCCGGGTCTTCCAAAGTGTTACTGGGGAGAAGCTGCATTGACGGCCACTTTTATTCTAAATAGAGTGCCTCATGCAACTTCAGACATTACTCCTCATGAACTCTGGTTCAAGATCAGACCTAACTTGAATGTCATTCGAGTGTGGGGGTGTCTGGCATATGTCAAGATTCCAGATTTGAAGATTCAAAAGCTTGGACAAGGACTACAAAGACGATCTTCTTGGGTTATGCCGAGAAGAGTGATGCTCGAAGATTTCTTGATATTGAGTCAAATCATATCATTGAATCTCGCGACGCAGAATATTTTGAAGACAAATTTGCAAGGCACAAGAACATTGTTCCTGCAGATGTTCCGAAGAACAATAAGGGTGCACAAGATACTGAAGTCTTCAATGAGAATGTGGTCCAAGAAGATGTTGTTGAAACAACGGTTGAACCAGAACTTGCTGAGCCGTCAGCGAAGCGTGTGAGGAGGCCGAAGGACTTCGGAAATGACTTTGTCACCTATCATGTGGAAGCAGATTCGCTTACATATGATGAAGCGATGAAGACCAGAGACACGGTTTTCTGGAAGGAGACGATTGACAATGAAATTGATTCCATCACATCAAATAACACTTGGATGTTGGTTGATCTTCCTGAAGGAGCAAAACCCATCGGATGCTAATGGATCTTTAAGAAGAAGATGAAAGCAGACGGTACCATTGATAAGTTCAAGGCTAGGCTGGTAGCCAAGAGGTTTTCTCAGAAGCAAGGGATCGACTACTTTGACACGTATGCTCTAGTAGCCCGGATTACCACCATCAGGATGTTGATTACTCTCGCAGCAATACATAAGATGGTGATACATCAAATGGATGTAAAAATGGCTTTCCTAAATGGCGAGCTGACCCAAGAGATTTACATGCAACAGCCAGAGGGATTTGTCGTCAAGGGTCTTGAAGACAAAGTCTGTAAGTTGGTAAAATCCTTGTACGGTCTTAAATAGGCTCCCAAGATGTGGCATGAAAAATTTGACAAAGTTATAAGGTCAAATGGCTACATGGTCAGTGAGACGTACAAGTGTGTTTACACAAAGTTCGCTGATGGAAGAGGTGTGATCGTTTGTTTGTACGTGGACGACATGCTTATTCTAGGTACGGATATGGGCTGTGTCACGGAGACAAAGAAGTTCATTTCGAGCAAGTTCAGTATGAAGGACTGGGGGAAGCTGATGTGATCTTAGGGATCAAGATTATCCGGACAGACACTGGACTAGCGCTGTCACAGTCTTATTATGTTGAGAAGATGATCACTCATTACGGGTATCAGGATCTTCCAGGGATCGATACGTCGTACAGGAAGCGTAATCAGGAGTATACAAGCGTAATCAGGAGTTTGATGTATGCTACTACTGCCACAAGACCTGACATAGCTTTTGCCGTGGGAATGCTGAGTTCTTTTACGAGCAACCCAGGCATTGAGCACTGGAAAGCTGTGAAATGGGTTATGAGATATCTCAAGAAGACTCAGACATATGCACTGCACTACAGCGGAGATCCGTCGGTAGTGGAAGGCTTCAGTGATGCCAGCTGGTGTTCAGAGGTGGAGAGCGAGAGGTCCACAGGTGGATTTATTTTCACAATAGATGGAGCTGCTATATCGTGGAAGTCGAAGAAGCAGACAATGCTCTCGCGATCATCCATTGAATTAGAGTTCTTTGTACTTGATACCGCAGCAGAGGAAGCAGAATGGCTTCGGAAGCTCATGTATGATCTTCCAGTGGTTGGAGCGCAAATACCGATAATACCGATATACTGCGACAACCAGGCGACTGCGGCGGTGGCATCAAATGACATCTTCAACGGAAAGACGAGGACTGTGCAGTTGAAGCACAGGGTAGTACACGATCTTATTAAGAGAGGTGTTATTGCAGTGATTGATGTTCGGAGTCAGGAGAACCTGGCGGATCCGTTCATCAAGGGCCTCAAGCGCAAGCTGGTCGATGACACAGCATGTAAAATGGGCTTGAAGGTATTCTGATATTGTGTTATTACATTCATACCATAAAGTTTTATGCTATTAGTTCAAAGAGAAATCTACTAGGCATCTAGCTTTTGGTTCAAGGGATGACTATTAACCGAAAGAATATCAGGAACGGTGGGTACTTGTCCTCTGTGGCATGGAGAGGTTACGGACCTACAACCACTATTGTCTACTGTTATTTTCTGCGAAAAACGGATCCTGTGGGAAGGTTGGCTTAAACGCCTTAATGAGTTCTCAGGCAGAGTGAATGCCTGGTGTGCTTTACAGGAAGAACGGTAGTGCAACACTACAAGGAGTGAAACTCCATGCTACTGTGGGGTGACTTCACCATGAGGTTCCCGAAAGGGGTAATGTCTCGGCTGTATGAGCCAAGTCACAGCGGCGTAGCATCGCAAATAGGTAGGTAGCCTAATGCTGTATGTTGAAATGAAAGAGGGTATAGTCAGCACTACAAAGAGGAGGGGTTCCTCATGTTACAGTAGTATGACACCACATGAGGTACCCGGATAGGGGTAAAGCCTCGGTCTGGCAAGCCACGTCGTTGCGACGTAACATCGCAAGGCAGCCTAAGGCTTCATACTGGGTAGTATGGCACTACAAAGAGGCGGTGACCTCATGCTACAGTAGTATGACACTACAATGAGGTTTCTGGTAGGGGTAATGCCTCGACTTTAGGCCATGTCATAGCAGCGTAGCACCGCAAGGGAAGCGCAAAGCGCTTCATGCCATGTCTCTTTAATAAAGAACTCACCTATAGTATATGGACAAAGAGATATCAGGCCGTCTCTTGAGGGTAAACTTGTAGACGCCCAAAATTATACACTGAAACCAGGCTGGCACAGGACCTTTAATGTGTAGCCAGAAGCACATGTAACTACATTATGTGAGTGGAAACAATTTCAGCTATGGTGCAGAATTCAAGGCTTAGTCCATTCTTGTATTATAGTATGTTGTTTGACCCATTCGAAAAGATTCAAGTCGTCGGCGACATCTCTCATAATGCATGATGGACAGTTACTGTGGGGAACACTTATACCCATATATAGAGATATCTGGGAGATTGTTGGAGTTTGACCTTTTGTTTTGGAATTTTAGTCCCACATTGGCTAGGCCAAAGGAGTTGTATCTCTATATATTAGCTACGCTCTTTTAGAGATGTACATGTGGTGTGAAGGTGCACAAGGGTGTGCCATTTGGGGGTACTTTTCTAATTGAAAAAAGGCTAAATCAACAATGAAACATTCATGCTTTTTGCTCTTGGAAATTTATTTCCATAGGAGCTAAGCCACGAAGGGGCTTAGCGACTCGGACTCGGACTCATGAGGCATAACGTGGCATTTTGTTGGCGTACTTTGCACTTAGCACGTCAGCATCGTCGCTAGGGGCATAGTGCGCTTAAGTTGCACTCGTTGTGCGTGCATCTTGCGCATTCGATTGTGCGTGTTGCGCGGTTTGCGCAGGTTGTGCGCGGTGCGCAGGTTGCGTGCGGTGCGCAAGTTGTGCGCGTTGGGCGGTTTGCGCAGGGTGCGCGCGGTGCGCAGGTGGCGCAAGTGGCGCACGTTGCGCGAGTAGCGCAGTGTGCGCATTGCGCGGCTTGCGCAGGTTGTGCGCGGTACGAGTGGTGCAAGTGGTGCTGTGTGCGCAGTGTGCTAGTTGCGCGGGTGGCGCATGTTGCGCGCGCTGTACGCAAGTTGACTCGGATCATGTCTATACACGATTTGAGCGGTTACAACACGTTCGGGACAGTTTTTCCCACGTCCCGAACGTTCTGCTAACTGGACAGTTACTGCGCGGGTTTATATAAGGCTGTCTTCTCTCTCACAGTAAGAACACAAGTAATAGAACATAGAGTACAAAAGTGTTTCTTAACACAAGTACAGAGTTCAGAATTCCTTACGAATTCTCACAGACTTTGAGAGAGAAGAGTAGCATTGCACAGTGTCACTTAGCACCGTAGGTGTCCTCTGCCATCCGAGGAGTCAAAAGAGCATAGTGTTCAAGAGTTCTCCGACGAACTTGCTGGTTCCTGGAAGCTATTCGTGTGGGGCGAATTAAGCTTTGAGCAACAGTGATCATTCACCCCAGCAGACCATTTCCATCTTTCGCTTGTCATCGTTGTTGCTGTTAGCATTTCGATTTGTATCTTCTGTTTAGAAGTGCTACTGTCGTTTGCTACTGTTATGAAATCTTTTTAGATTATCGTAATCCAGAATCCTCCTAGGATCTCTGTTGTGTACTTCTTTGAAGTGTTGCGTTGAAACATTATTTTTACAATTGTTTCATTTTCTCAGTTTTCCATCGAAAATTGTGTCCCGACAATAACAAAATGTAAGTACTATCTAACCTGTTTCAATATTTCATTTTGTCCGTGAGTGATATCTTCTAAAGACGAAACCAACTTGAATCTTTCTGTTTCCCAGCGAGAAGGATTTCCTGACTGTTGTGGTAGAATGCACAATTTTCCAGGCAAAATATACCACTACTTGGCATCGTGAGTTGATTAGTACTATTTTTTTTATCATTGGCAACAACCCTTGTACTTTTATCATTGACAATAACCCTTGTACTTGAATCTATATGATACACCGGATTCTTTCCAAAATTTTGTAGTACTCATTGGACCAATATACATGTAAGTTGATATTTCAATATTTGACTTCATATCGAAGGTTAATAGACATAATGTAGGCATAGTTCTGATTCAAAGCACTTGTCCCATAAATACAATAAATGGATAGATGAATGCAAACAAGGTTATAGATGCTTAATAGTACAATGAATGGCATTTTCCTCCATAATAGTTAGCTAGTGAGAAGCTTTACATTTAAACTATCGTCATTGACACATTAATGTACCTCTAAAGAAGAGTTAGCCTGCAACGGGCTTGTTTATGTACATGTCTGGAAGGAGTTTTCAAGTTACTATTTTGTTTAAGTCATATTTCATGAGCTTTAATTTGTCTTTGTGTGATAGTCTAATAAGATGATTATGTTGTTAGTGAAGGAACATCATATTCTTGTGCCATTATAGATGGCAAAACATTTTAGCCAAATATGAGTTGGCAGATAAATTTTGTTCCTTCAGCCTTTTAAGAGGGTTTTCTACTGGATACTAGTCCGTTAGTTGTAAGGTGATGATGTTACCAAACTATAGACAAGTAATAGACGGGGAAAGAAGTGTAGAATAAGACACTCAAAGACTAGGTCCATTGTACATTACTGCGTTCCAGAGCCTATGCTTTAGGAATAGGTCCATTGTACATTCCTGCTAGGATTGTGATGCCAATTAATCATGGTTAGGTAGAATAAGAAGTATTGGTATAATGTAGCCTTTGAAAAAGCGGTAGTTGCAATTGTTGGTTGATCATGGTCTTAATTAACATAGTAAAGATGGAACGAAAACAATCTCTAATATAAATCATAGGGTATCAATTGAAGAGTGTAAAAAATGTTGCTAAAAATATTCTTGTTTAGACGTAGTATCGGAAGAAGAATAAAAAAATGACATAAGATTACATGAACCACATGTTTTCATGTAAGAAATCATGGTTTTAATGTACTGTCATATGGCTAGTTTTTCTTTTGTTTAATGATGTCTTGATTTGTCGAACTACATCATCAAAATTTTGGTGATGCTAAACCAAGTATATATCAACAATGTTCCAGCAAATAAATAGCTGGTCCGTTTGCATCAAATAGGTTATGGTGTATGTGAATTTGAGACCATTTGAATGCATGGTGTAGTTCACTATGCACATAATTAATAATCTGGCTTAGGTTGAACACCTTTTTCTTCTCTTCTTAATTGTCTAATGAAGTACAAACATGTAAGAAAAGAAAAGAAAAGAAAAGAAAAGAAAAGGCAGTAGGAGAGTATCTATCTAGTCTGCCTACCAAAAAGAAAAAGGGAAGGGGTCGGAAGGGGCCGGGGAGAAAGGGAAAGCTCAAAGCCAACATACATATACATATCATCGTATTCATGATTAATTGGCATCTCAAAGACTGTTAACTTCTTCTGTCTAAGACACTCAATGAACAAGTAAAGAATTCATCATAAGGGTTTCATTTACTTAGCAACACAAGGATAAGATGCATATGCTCACACACATACTCTTTATTTTTGTTTGAAATTGTTGTTTTTCTATTTTAGCTCTCGTTTCCCTTATATAAAGCATGGGCACAAGATATTTATTACATTTACGTGGATTTGTGTTGTGGACTGGTACTTACCCAAATAACCTAATTGCTTAACTTTTTTTTAATTACTGTGTGGTAGATGGCTGTGGGAAGCTTTTATGTTTTTGTCTCGCTTCTCAAATTTCCTCTTGTAACTTATGGATAGAATTTTTATCTACACATTCAGTCGACATTGATTATTTTCTGAATGTTGATATACATCCTTTATTCATGATTCGTGTTACATAATTGATTTTTTTTAACTTGCAGCTAAGCTTGTTCCATTTTGGATACATCATCAAGAAGCTGATCTTTATGATGATAATTGTTGATGACCTCGTTTCAGTAGATACACTTGAGGTGCAATTCTAATGGACGAGTAGAAGAAAGCCTCTACTCATGGTAAGGACGAATAGTTGGCAATATTTACTTCTGAAATGTCGTATGACATAAATATTTTTTGGTTCCCTTAAATTTCAGGTACCGATGGAAGGGACTTTCATAGGATGCTTCCTAACATGAATATCATTCTACTTGATAACAATCCTTATCTGGTCTTGGAGAACGTTGTTCTCAATTCGGTATTGACTATTCTGAAACAGGGCCGAAAAATTTATATGATGTGGGTTCCTGCCTTAGCTCATTTTGGCATCTTGGTAAGCAATAAACATTTTTGGAAAATGTTCTCTTTGTTTATTTTCTGCTATCGTATACGTTGGGACTATCAGAACTTTCTAATCTTCTTATTCTTCAAATTACTCAATACAGCAGGTGTTTTCTAGGTCATTCTCAATTGGAATGGGAGGTTTCCATAGGTGATGATGTCATAGGTAGGATAAATGGCATGATAATTTTCATTTTTTAGTCGGTTAAGATTTCAGTTGATACTTTTAGTGAAAAAGTAAAAAACTAAATGCATCCTATCACTACAGCCAATGAAATCTTGACATGAGATTGCAATATTGCATAGGACTCCAAATCGGGAGCTGAATAACAAGGCAGAGTTGGAGGCCACCCCAAAAGAGCCTGGCATGCCCTTAAGAGCTCCTACAATTTAATCTGGACTGGCTACAATTTGCAAGGATACTTGCTTGGGTGATCTTAAGCTGCAAATGTAGGAAAGAAGATATGATGGTAGTAAAGGAATGGTGCATATTTGATTATACTTGTTGACATAAACAATGTTAACACTTTTTTTAATTTATAAACTGTGTAGGTTAATATTCCGAATCCTTTTTATGTAGTTTTGATTTAGTCAGTTTTAGTGTTAACACTAGCTAACATTTTGATTCTTGAACCATTCTGTTTGCAGATGATTCTGGATATTACAAGTGATATGGCAGCAGTAAAAGTTGGTGGAGAACCTTCATTCTCAACATGGAAAGGCAGAACAACACCAGAGCTCATAAACTATGCCCTTCGTATCCCGCTTGACATGGGGAGCCTCTTTCCTATTTCTTTTTCAAATCCCCCTGGTTTGTAATAGCGAATCACAGTAATGATACTTGTGATAAGGTCAAAAGAACTAGTGAATCTTTAGTTCTTATGCTAATGTGTATATTTTTATTCTGGAAACATTTGGTGCTGATGTATAAAGGCATTAGTTTTCTTTATGTTTTTCCATATCTGACACGTTCCAAAATTCTTATTCTTGATGGTATAAATCTGCTGTGCACAATGTGTGCTTGTTGTAGTTTTGAAATATTTTTTTGTATCTTATATTATATGCAGAATTTGCACCTATTTTACACAGGTCTTCAATCTGGTAGACAATTGCAAAATAACTACATGCACTTCCAAATGTTTCTTTTAAGTGCTTTTTTTTTGCTGATATAGGATTTTTTCACAAGATTATTTATAAGTCTCGTGTCATAGTCCCTCAAGATTATAACTTCTAAATCTAATTTGGAGATGAATGTAATTGTAAAATAATTATATTATATTATAAGAATATGTTTTCTTATTTCAAATGTAATTCCAAATTATTGTGCGCATAAATGATTTAAAACTATTATGTGCATAAATGAGCAAAACATAAAATAAAATATAATTTTTTTAGCAACGACAATGAGTCGTTACCAAATATAATGACAAAATTTAGAATTTTTACCAATGCATGAATGTTGTTAAATACAACATATAATAACGACTTTTGTGTGTTGCAAAATAATTATATATTGGCAACGTTGTACTGTCGTTGCTAAATGTAGCATATAATAACGACAAACCCGCGTTGCAAAAAACTTCCACTTTTAGCAACGACAACTTTTTTTGTGAAATTAGCAAGAAAAAGGTAGTCGCGTTGCTAAAAAGTATGGAATCAACAATGACTTCAAAATTTTGTTACCAATACTTTAGGTCACGCACCTTAAACAACGAGTCCAGCAACGACCATTTTTCGTTGCTAAATTTTTTGGCAACGATTCTAGTATTTTCAGTAACGAAATTTTTCGTTGCTAAAAACCCAAATTTTTGTAGTGCAGGTTCTACTAATCAATTACTCAGTCCAATATCCTCAATCATCAGTCCAAGGCCATACCCTTGATTCTCAGGTTACCAACTGATGTATTTAGCATCAGTCCTAAATCAGTCTAAATGTGTGCAATCAATGTTAGTCCCAATGAAATCAGATATCAGTCCTAAGAGCATCATTAGTAATGCCCATCCCATTTTCTAGATTCTAGATTTAGAATGTAGGAGCTCATTTTGTAGAATAATAAGTCTCATCCCTAGTCCCAATTTCTACAATTTCGGTTCCAACCCATCCATGGGTGCTAAGGGTTGGGCCTCCCAATTTCTAGATTCTAGATTGTAGAAACTCGTTTTGTAGAATAGTAAGTTCCAATTTGGAGCCCAACTTTCTAGATTCTAAACTTTATATTATTATTTTTCCTACATTAATTTTTGACCACACAATTTTTGGGACCGGAGTTCACTTTATCATTTCCTACTATTCTCATACAAATCCAACCCATTCTACATTTACCTTTTTTTTTTGAAATTTTGGGCTCCAAATTGCATTGGAGAGTCCCAACTACTAATGATGCTCTAATGAAATCAGATATCAGTCCCATAGCTCATGCTCAGGTTTGAGGAAACCAAATTCTAATTGAACATATATAACTTAGTCCTTTAGCAAACAGGGAGCAGTTCAGTCCTATTTGACAGTCTAAAATACAGTCCATACCATCAGTCTACTTATCAATTTACTACACAGTGAAAAACATATTCAGTTCTATACCTTACATTTCCTAGCCTATCACCCATTAGTCTACTGATTTCTATGCTCAAAGACTAATGTGACTCTATACCAACTGTTCTTAAAAGCTCTCAAATCAGAACAGGAATGGGTTCAGATGTATAGTGAGACTGGTAACTATTTAAAAGGAAATTTCCTTTGACTCAGGTATCAGTCCCAACATAAACCTAATACCAGCCCTAATGTGAATCCAATCATAACAACCATCTGAACATCCATACTATACAGATTTAGAGAACTGAGATTTGATTCCAAACCATAGAAACTGTTTTAACAGTTAGTGCATTCAAGATACTGCAGTTAACCTTAACAGTCAAGCAACCCAAATACACAGGACACATTTAGAATTAATAGTCTAAAAGAAGTATACTACATAATCCCATATCTCAGTATCCTAGCAGGGCATAATACAGTTATATTTAGTTCAAAATCAGAACATACATTGGTCCTCCACTAAATCTCAGTTTGGTTAAGAACACCTATCAATCACCCAAAATCCAGGAACATTGTGATACACCAGTTCTAAACAAGACTGAGACAACCTTCATGCCAATACCTAATCTCTAAGGATATCAGTTCCTAATCACTGATACCACACAAGATTTGAATAGACTGTAATCAAGCACATATATATATTGGATTTAGAATTTACCTTGATAGACCTCTTCCAAATATATTGGGCTCAAGTGTTTGCAGGAGAAATTGTCCTGCTCGATCACTGGAACCAAATTCCCAGTTGATATAACACCTTCAATCAATATACTGAAAAGCTGTGAAACAGAGAGGATTATTGATACTCATATGTTCAAAATTAGGATTCTAAAGACACAGAAAAACGAACCAAAAACGAACCATTTGTAGTTGAACCTCTGGTGATTGATCTGAGGACAAGGAAGGAGGAACCTCTGGTGATTGACCTGAGGACCAAGAAAAATGAACCATTTGTAGTTGTTCATCGAAACAAGCATTCATTTAAACCGGATGAGCCCTTGGTGATCGATCTGGCTCATGCTGCGATCGATGTTGGAGCAAATATTGTAAATAAATCTCCATGTATCAAACTTCCCGAGGATGTTTTTCTAGAAGAATAAATCATGTACATACCTAATGAAAGAGGGTCTACTTTTGATTACTTTGGTGTTCTCAAGATTGGTATAAGAACTGTAGACTCTTTGTATTCACTTATCACGAATATGAAGCTGTCACTGTCTGTAATGTCTATAGTTCGTATTACGTATCTTGGTATACGTGTACGTATTCTCGACTCGTATTGCGTATTTTTCCTGCATGGTTATTTGGCATGTCATTGGTTATGGCTTAGCTTGGTTCGGCTTAGCTTGGTTTGGTTTGCTTTTGGGTTCATCATGAACCAAAAGAAAACCCCCACCTACCACCACCACCCTCCTTTATATTTCCATCTAACTCTCTCTCTTCATTTATTCTTCTCCTTCACTTCTTCTTCTCCACCATTTACTCTTCCACCTACCAGGAAAGAGAGCTAGGCAAGTGCAAACTTGCTTCATGATGGATCTCAAGTTTTATTGTTCCATTCTCTTCCTTACTTGATTCTAAGCCTCTTTAGAACTTGACATTTTTGGATTTGATGGATGGATTCTTGTAGATCTAAGTTTGTAAACTTTTCGGTTTTTCTTGGTTTTGATCTCTAAAACTTGGTTATTTTCGAAAACTAGTGTTTCTATGTTGTAGAGAATTCAATTTCATACAGTTTTGGCTTTTGTTTCGCTTGATTTCGACTTCGGATGAGGAAGTTATGGCTAAAACAATTTTTGGTCATTTCTACGTTCATCTGCAGCATGAACAGCATGTCGCAGAAGGCGCATGTCGCAGAAGGCGCATGTTGCAATGAAGCGCATGTCGCAGTAGCCGCATATCATGTCGCAGAAGGCGCATGTTGCAATAAAGCGCATGTCGCGGTAGCCGCATATCATGTCGCAGAAGGCGCATGTCGCAGAAGGCGCATGTTGTAATGAAGCGCATGTCGCGGTAGCCGTATATTATGTCGCAGAAGGCGCATGTTGCAATGAAGCGCATGTCGCGGTAGCCGCATATCATGTCGCAGAAGGCGCATGTCGCAGTAGGCGCATGTTGCAATGAAGCGCATGTCGCGGTAGTCGCATATCATGTCGCAGAAGGCGCATGTCGCAGTAGGCGCATGTTGCAATGAGGCGCATGTCGCGGTAGGCGCATATCATATCGCAGTTGAGCCACATGAGGCGCATGTCGCGGTAGGCGCATATCATGTCGCACATGAGCCGCATTAAGGCGCATGTCGCAGTAGGCGCATATGGTGTCGCAGTTGCATGCATGTCGCAGAATAGGCCGCATAATGCATATTTTGACTATTACTAACTGTTATATGTCCTAATTGACTGAATTATTGATCGAATTTCTCCCAACTCCCAACGTGGAAGTTGTAGATCTTTTCCTTAGCAGCAAGAATATGTCTCTAGTTATTTTATGCAAGTTTCTCTCATTCATAATATTGTAAGAATAGAACACGATAGTGGCCCGCTGTGGCGCACTCTTGACAAGTAAACTGACATGATATATCTCGGCATGCTGTTACGACAGCTAGCCTGACATGACAAGTATGAAAGACTTGGACACCGTGGGCGATTGTGTTTGTACAAATAAACTGGTACTGTCTTGCATCATGTTTAGGATGGGGACCCCTGAGTACCACGGTCAGGGGTACCTACTGAAATTGACTAAGGCTAATTAACTAGAATGATTCAGTAGTCATGAAGAGATTCCCAGCTACAGGAAATCCCGTTATCCGGGCGCATTCAGTGGACTTGTAGCCTACCGACGAGTAGGACACATTTCCAGCACACAGTCATGTGTTGCATTCTTCCTAAATAGACATTCGACCCGGATAACCTGGATGGTCTGCAGGGCTTGTGGCTGTCGGGATAATCTCATTGCATCTTGCTAGTAACTAGGCTTGTGATAACCCTAGTTAGTTAAAAGTATCAAGCCGTACTCTTGATTGGCCGTGATTAATTGGATGAAGTTTATTCCAGCTTAGTCTTATCCTGATCCTGTACAAGATTGTATCTGGACATAATTTCTTGTATCGATAAATGATGGGATACCAAGTTCTGTTCAGATGAAGGGTTACAACCCCGGTCCTTGTTTGGTTTAAGGGTTGTAACTTGGCTATCTGAATAGTTCCATGGTTATCTTATCATATATCGTCCTGCTTATTGTGCCCGCCTTAACAATAAAGATCAGGGGTCCAGTTCTGTTCAGGCGAAGGGTTACAACCCCGGTCCTTGTTTGGTTTAAGGGTTGTAACCTGGCTCCCGGAGCAGTTATGTGTCCTCTCTTCGTTTATTGTCTTATTGTAACCCCCTGTCATGCTCGTCATGTTTTACCTTTACTTTAATACCATGATTATTTATACTGGCCTTAACAATAAAGATCAGGGGTCCAGTTCTGTTCAGGCGAAGGGTTACAACCTCGATCCTTGTTTGATTTAAGGGTTGTAACCTGGCTTCCGGAGCAGTTCTGTGTCCTCTCTTCGTTTATTGTCTTGTTACCTTATCAATAGTAATTGAGGCGGGTTTCTATTCAGGCGAAGGATTGCAACCCGGTCCTTGTTTGGTTTAAGGGTTGCAGTCTGGCTACTTGAATGGTTTCTCCGTGTTCAATATATTATTGTTATCTCAGCTATGATCACTATCTTTTAATTACCTTTACTATTTATTTGTGATATGCTGGTTTTAGTTCTAAGTGAAGCCTCCTTTGTGGCACTTGCTCTTCTGGGGTCTGACCCAGCTGGTTTTGTGTGGCCAGATATCGGAGCAGCACCAGAGGATCCACCTGTCTTCCAGCCAGATAGTGACCACCAGGCGTAACCCTGGCAACGAGTGGGTTTCTTTTTGTCCTCCCACTTTATTGTAAAATTATTCTTTTGAGGCGTTTAGCCGGCGAGCACGTGTTAGCTCGTATTGCACCTTTATTTACTGTCTGCCTACGGGCTGTAACATGATTGACAAATCCTAGGGTTGATCATGTATTGACTAAAACTCTTGCTAGTCCTGACATTTTGTACGACTAGCTTCATGATCATCCAATATGTAATGTATGGGACGCCTTACTATTGTATATTGATGCTCTAATATCTTGTGACTGCTATTACTTGCTTGTGATTGAGACAATAGGTTTGATCTTGACCATAGGAGACTGATGGATTGTAGTTAAACCCTCATATATCTAGACAGCCGTGACCGTATAGTGACGTGGATTCCATTTCATTATACGTAGCTGGCTATGTCTGCCCCCGCTCTCCAGTATTCTGGTTCTGGGGCGTGACACTGTCTGTATCTATTTCTTCTAGAACTAGTACTCCATGTTTGTCAAATGAGGATTCTTACTTTTAAGTGCTACCTAGGTCGATTGGTAAAAAATTGATCATTTTTTGCCGAGCCAAGGTTCCTAATAAAGCTTTAATTGACGATCCCGAACCAGATACTGGTAGAATGCAGCTATTATTATCGTACTCGTTCTGGGTTAGGGTATGTAACTCCTCCAACCACTCTAGAGATCTCAAATGAAGAAGACAGTGATACACATTCTCATTCTTCTGATTCTTCAGTATGAGATTCAGATCACAGTGTGGGAGCATATTTAGAGATGCTTTTTCAACTTATATGGAATCTGGTGATCAAACAGAGGATGATGATCTTTTTATTGAACCTTACGAAGTCGAGCCTTGGGCTCAACAACTTGAGACCCAATGGGAAATACGGGTTGAACAATGGGAGCCTCCTACTGAAGATGAAGTTATTCAATTTAATTTAGGTAACTCAGAGTCGCCTAAACCAATATTCTTCAGCAAAAGTTTATCTGATGAAGTTAAACATTCTCATCTCGAGCTTATTAAAGAGTATATAGATGTATTTGCTTTGACTTATGAAGATATGCTTGGCTTGATACAAAGATAGCAATGTATCGTCTTAATATACTTCATAATGCCAAACTTGTAAAGCAAATAATGGCAGTTTCGTCCAGATATGATGGAAGCTATTATGATCGAGGTAAAAAAACTTATAGAAAATGACTTTGTCCGAGAAGAACAACATCCTGATTGGGTCACTAATATTGTCCCGATCATGAAAAAAAATGAAAAGATTTGTATATGCATTGATTATCGAGATCTTAATCAAGCTTGTCCAAAGGATGAGTTTCCTCTTCCAATCATAGATGTTATGATTGATAACACTTGTGGCTTCCAACGAATGTCCTTCATGGATGGGTTTTCAGGCTATAATCAAATTAAAATATTTCTAGCCAATGAGAAGCACACATCATCCCGAACACCGTTGGGGGTATACTGTTATACGGTGATGCCCTTTGGTTTAAAGAGTGCTGGAGCTACATATCAACGTGCCATGAGAAAAAAATTTTGCGAATATTTTCAAAAATGGTAGAATGCTATGTAGACGACATTGCAGTTAAAAGTCGTTCAAAGGGCGATCACCTGCAAGACTTGAGAATGGTGTTCGAATTGATGCGTCTGCACTAACTCAAGATGAATCCTAAATTCGTCTGGGTGATGTCGAACCTTCACTCAACTGATGAAGAAAGGAGTCTAATTTTTGGGATGGAAATGTTAACAAGAATTCGACGATATTAAAAGGTATCTCATCAATCCTCCAATATTTGTGGCTCCAGTTGTGGGTAGACCCTTCTTGCTATATGTTCGTGCAATGGAACATTCTCTTGGCGTACTATTAGCTCAAAAGAATAATGAAGGACATAAACAAGCTATATATTATCTAAGTCGTATGACGATTGGTGTCGAGCATAAATATTATCCCGTCGAAAAGGAATGTCTGGCTTTAATCTTTGCAATCCAAAAGACGCGTCATTATGTAATGGGACAAAATATCCATGTTATATCTAGGGTCAACCCTCTTAGGGTTCTTATGACCAAACCAAGTACGTTCAATTCTCGTCTTGCTACTTGGGCAATGTTGTTATCTCCTTATGATATGGTTTATGTACCCCAGAAAGTGGTTAAAGGTCAAGTCTTAGCTGATTTTCTAGTTGCACACCCAATAACAGAAACTTCTAAACTCTATTATGAAATTTCGGATGAAGTATTGGAGTCTAATACAACTATGGAAGAGTCAGTTTGGAGTATATTCTTCGACCGAGCTTCAAGAACTGGTCCCAAAGGCAATGTCGTAGCAGGAGTGGGGGTAGTATTGATATCCCTTGATAATCTAGTCATCCATCGTGCTTATTCTCTTATGGAGCCTTGTTCCAATAATGTTGTAGAGAATAATGCTTATTGGACTCCAGTTGACTAAACAACTGGGGCTAGATTATCTGGAGGCTTATGGCGATTCCAAGTTGATAGTCAGTTAAGTTCGAGAATACGAGGTTCGTCATGAAGATCTTGTTCCATATTATCAAACAGCTCTCAAAATAGCTGCTACCTTCTCTGGGTTCTTCATTGAATATGTTCCTCAATTAGAAAATACAGAAGAATATGCTCTAATGGCCTTCCCAACATCACTTGCTACCCTAATCAACACTCACAAGTCAATCACAATGATTGGTCGAGAATTGTTTTATACTAAGAATAATCTAGATGTTCATCAAAACTATTCAGGAATAACGAACGTTGACTTCAAATAATGGAGATTTCCATTTATAGAATATTCTGTTTATTGAATTCTTTCTGATAATCCAAAGGAGGCTATTTCAATAAAGTGACAGTCTCTCTGCTTCTTTTATGATGCAGCTACTAAAATGTTGTATTGGAGATCATACGATGGACTTCTTTTAAGATGCTTATCCGAAGAAGAAGATAAACAGGTCCTTCGTGAAGCTCATGATGGTACTTGTGGGGCTCATCAACCTGGTCCAAAATTACAAGATCGGCTAAGGCATTTGGGTTATTATTGGCCCACTATGGTGACTGATGCTATAGATTACGTAAGAAAATGCAAAGCTTGTCAAATTCATGCAGATTTTATACATCAACCTTCATAATTTATGCATCCAACTGCCGTATCGTGGCCCTTTGAAGCTTGGAGAATGGATATCATTTGACCTATTAATCCTCCTTCTTCTAGGGGACATCGATTTATCCTAGCAATAACTGACTATTTTTTACGATGGACGGAAGCTATACCACTTGTTGAAGTGAAAACTTATAATGTCATCAGTTTTATTAAACACCATGTCATCTACCATTTTGGACTACCTCGGAGGATCGTCCATGACAACGGCCCACAATTTGTGAGCAATGAATTCTATCGATTTTTGAGAAAAACTAGATCCAGAATATAGCCTCTACAGCCTATAATCTCGTAGATAATGGTTTGGCCGAGGCTTTCAATAAGACTATTGTTAAGTTGCTCAAGAAGTTTTTTTTAACCAACAAACGTAATTAAAATGCGAAACGTGATGAATGTCTTTGGGAGTACCATACTACAGTGCGGACTCCAACCAATATAACATCGTTTTATTTGGTCTACGGAAGCGAAGCAGTTCTTCCTCTGGAGATTCAAATCCATTCTCTCTGAATCGCTATATCCAATGAGTTAACAATTAAAGACAATGACCTTCTACGGTTACAAGAACTGGAGGCACTTGACGAGAAACGACTCATGGCTCAACAACGGATTGAGTTATATCAAGCCCGCTTGTTTAAAGCCTTTAATAAAAAGGTGAAGGAGCGAGTTATTCAAGTCGACGACCTAGTTCTTTCAGTAAGATGGCCTATGGTGATGACACATAAAAGTAAAGGAAAATTTGTAGCCAAATGGAAATGACCTTTGTTGTCGAATCAGTATATTCAAATGGAGCATAAAAGCTAGCAAAGCCTAACAGAAATTTACTGATGATGCCTATTAATGGCAAACTCTTAAAAAAGTATTATGTCTAAACTATAATAAACGTTGCCTTGTATTCCCTAGTAAGTTTTTGTACAGTGTTTAGACTTTCTTTTTAGAGTAATGGATATCCTACATATTGATATCAATATTTCTTTTTGCTTCAAACCATTATTTCCGAGTAGTTCTGGATAAGTTATAAATAATGGGTCCTCATGAATTCCCTCACCATCAACTTATGAAACTTTCTTGTAATAAATTTATAAACAATTCCTCTAATTTATAAAAACCACCATTAAAACCAAGTCACTTTAAAGACATCTTATTTTAATTCCCTAGTCGGATCGAAATAATCTATTTATCAAAAGAATATTCATGTCCAGATTTTCTATAAATTATTCTATGATGCCTACCCTCTATAGAGAGTAGTAAATTTGTCATGTCCATATTACCTTTGAGAAAATTTACTCCGAAAGAATATTCATGTCCATATTACCTCTAAAATATTCCATATCATCGAGTTTCTCTCTATAGAATTCTATAAATTTGCCAAGTCCATATTGCCACTGAGCAGATTTATCCAGGAGTATCTACCATGTCCATATTACCTCTGGTACACTTCCTGATCATATCCTATTACTTGCATATAGTCGAATGCACCATAAGTAATGGATCCACTAAAAGTCTATCTACCATGTCCATATTATCTCTGGTATACTTCCTGATCATATCCTATTACTTGCATATAGTCAAATGCACCATAAGTAATGGGTCCACTGAAAGTCTATTTGTCACATCGATAATACCTTTGACAAAACGTCTTACTCTATTATCTATAACTATTAGGTATGCCAAGGATAATAGGTCCACTGATAACATCTATCACGTCCATATTACCTCCGATGGTGATCAATTTTTATGTCTGTTCTCTATGCATGAATTAAGCATGTTACAGATAATTTATCCATACAAATATAATATTTTTCTATGTCCATATTACTTCTAGAGAAATATCAAATGTCAAATATCTCCAAGAAGATGAAAAGTTTTCTTTATTTTTTCAAAATTTAACGAAGATACATGATACTTTCATCATCAGCCACAAAAGAAAGGAAAAAGAATTACAAAACTCTCTTCATATGTTGACTTCAAAACAAGGGCACATAACTCTCAAATATTATCTGTATCTAATGTTAGATACAACCTAGATAACTCAAAGACAGATTACCAAATTGATCTTCTGCTAGAAAATCACATGCGATCATTTTCTTTCCAAGTCATGGGAGGTGCATAGAAAAATCCATGCAATCATTTTTCCTTCAAGTCATGAGAGGCGCATAAGAAAACTATTCGCATATACATTTTGTTAATCTTATGAGTCATATATCATCATCAAGGTTGTTTAAATAATAGTTGAATGTTTCATACGTTGAGTTATTTGCCGTCTTCTATTTTTATCTTATGCGACATTCGTGAGATTGTTCTTACATACAGATCAATAGATTATTCACAGCGGTTTGGCAAAATAGAAGACTTTCATTAATAGTGATAAAGGGTTTACAAAATAAGGCCAGAAGAGGGCCAAAAGAACCCTAAGATGAAAACCCTAAATAATTAGGGCAAAGACTAGTCAGAATCATTGTCAGGGTCACAGATCACATCTGCATTGGCCTAAGTGTTTGAACACTTGAATCATAAAGCTATAGACGGAAGGCATCTACCCTCCATGTCTCTCTTTGTTTTTAAGGCTTACATGGAGAGAGTCAAAGTTCGGGATAGGGGTAGATGGCTTTGCGATATCGCTCAGAGACAAGCCAAGAAGGTCAAAAAAGTCTTCCGCCATAGACAACTCTGTCTCAACCAACTTTCTCTTCCTCGAGTTGAGAGGGATGGCCGGAGTTGGGGCCGCAATGACTGGCATAGGTGGTAATGTAGTCGCAGGCAGCTGCAGGGTAGCAACCCTCTTTGGCAATTGAAGGTACTCACAAGGAAAAGATTTCTTCGGAGCCACCAGAGGAGCAGTGTAATAATAGTGATTCTCTACTTCTATTTATAGAAGAAAGTGACTCTTCGTTACCCCCAATTGACTGCTTTAAAAAGCAAAAAGTTTTCTAGAAGAATGTAAATGATGGCCTATTAATGATGATGAATCTATTTAATAGAGAGTTGAGTTATTATGAAGGGCATAGTATTCGAAGAATCGTCTGAAGACCACTCATAATCAAGATTCACATAGGAGACGCATGAACAGAACACGAATTTGTCGCATGATCCATACACTGATATTTCGGGCAGTCTTAAAGGGATTTAGAGAATCAAACAAAGATATTTTGACGCATAAGCAGTATGCGTCTTAAAAATCTATGTGCTTTACTGAAGAATCAAAAGCACGTGATGTTTGAAGACAACGATAGTCAGAATCTTGTGCAACAGAAATCCTTGGTAACATTTTTTGAGCCGGTTTGACTAAAAGAGTTTTATGATGCGGTCCAATGGGTTCAAAAAAAGTTATTCAGAAATCGGATAGAATTTCAAAGAAAATTAGAAGTATAGTTATGCGTTACAAAAATAAGAGGCTTATGCATCTGAGTAACTTGCAAAGTGCTGGCCATGTATTTTTTTTGCGACTATAGTCTTTGGTGGCTAAGTTTCTTACATATTAATGTAGCTGAGACTTCTTCACATATTTATGAAGTTTTCATCTTCTTAAAGTTATATGATATTGGATAATGCTACAAATTGTACAGTAGTTTGTCTTTACAAATTCATGCAACACTTTTTACTCAAGATGGATATGCGTCATCATAAAGACATGAGCTTATGCAGCAAGATTGAGATTACGTTGGAAGACAAAACATTTTTTTGCTTATTGACAGTTAAAACCATGATTACATATGATGGAGATCTATTACATTCTAGATTTTCATTTTAAAGGCATGGCTATGTCTGATGGAGATCTATTATATTCTGGCTCTTCTCCATCAGGTCCTGCATTGGTATAAACTATGAAACACTAAAAGTGTTGCACTGGAGGATAATGTTAAGAGGGTAGCACTTATACAAGTTAGGTACTCTGAACCTTGCATTCTCGTAGAAGTGTCGAACCTGAGTCACATGTTAGTGCATTTATCATCATGGGCTCCCCTCTATGTCATTTGCTGTATACTTTGGCGAGAGAATACAAAATTAGGCATGCATAAAGCCCATTTCTCATCGCCAACTGTCAACACTGTCTGACATTGATAGTGTTTCGATTGGGATTTGAACCCAATCTTGTCAAAGATGCTACGACAGTGAAACCAGCCAGTTGCAAGCCTTGTCAGATAGGTGCAAACAGATAGCTGAGTCTCAAGACTACAAAAGTCCTCTATGTAATATGTTGAATCATGTGGAACAAGACATGTTATGATATCCTTCCAAGCTCCATCTGAGCTCCAGTCATCCAAGAAGTATCCTGAAAAATATAACAAGTTCAAAGGAGTCAAGCGCATGAAATCGGTTGTTCTTTTTGAAGAGTTAGGCAGAACTACCGCATAACAGCAAAAGGTGCATAAAGAAACTTAAAAGCTTCATGCACCTAGGAGTTGTATAACAATAGTGTTCTCCAGTAAGGCACTGTTGGCAACCCTGTCTATGTATGCATTGGGTCTTCTATTAATAGTACATCTATTTATAAGTGTAACTATGCACTCTAGTAATGTGTTGTGCTCAAACATGATCAGAGTAAAAATCTCTGCCATAAAGTTCATGTGAAAAGAAGTGATTGGCAGAAATAAAAAAGGTAGAGATGAAGAATACTTCCAGAAAGATTACCTTCTGAAGAGCGATCTTTTATCCACTTTTGGCATAAACAAAGAGCAGTGTTTCAGCAAAGTGACGTTGAATCCCCTCATAAGTTTGTACGAGTTTTCTGGAGTGCTAATTAGCAAATAAATGATAAAAAGTGATGATGACAAAGTTCTGTCAAGACACGCCCTATTTATAGGGATAAAAATTCACTATGTGGCAAAGTGTTACGCGACTTGGTTCTTGATAAAGAGGTCAATCAAGCATTAACTGTCGTCTGATTTTTTGTTCTTAAAATCACGGATGACAATTAACTTAGCCTCGATCCAAGCGATTTCTAAGAACGGCCACCACAAATTTCAAAGATAGTTCAGATTTCAAGGGATTCAGTCAAAGTAGTGACATCATGACAAGTGATCATATGCGTCTAAAGCTTTGTGTGATAAAATACCCCTCTTTCATGCTTCTTATTCAAAGTATTTCAAACTTTGTTCAAGTTTTAAAACTTTGAAGGGGGTCTTATAGAAGCATAAAAAAATACTAAAAAGAGGCGCATAGATTTCTTGCGCCTAAAATATAAAATATTTCAGAGAAGCAGTCTCTGAAGAGCTGTGAGCTTCTGAAGACGCACAGTCGAAAATGAGTCAGAGAGACATATGGTCCATTTGATGCATGATGTGTTTTTATCTCTTATATGAAAAGAAGCACCTCGTACAGTGTGCAGTGTTCAGATTACGAGAAAGATGTTAGTGATTACGTCACCTTCATCATTACACTTTAACAGTTGTAAAAGGAGTAATTTTATGCGACTACTTCCATAATAGTATTTGCGGTATGCAATTAAAAAGCTATGCATTCAAAGTGTTATTTAACACATAGTTATTCAATGAAAAAAAATACTATTTGTAGTAAGCAACCAGATGCTATGTGTCTAAAGTTATTCGATGCATAGCTAATCCAAAGAAAATAGATCGTGTGCTGACATGGTAGTGTTTCATGCAGCACATCTCAAAACATGTGGCGAGCTATACGTGATTCTCTAACACATTCACTCCCCTACACTAACTCCTAAGGCTCATGCACCTAACCAATTTAATACATTTCTGAGACAAAATTTAGTGTATTCTCTGCACATACACACACAGCTATTGCAGTGAAGAAAAGCAATAAATAGAGGCTAGAATTTTCCTCGCACAAAAAGGGCACAGAGAGAGGCTACGTATGCTACATATTTTCTAAGAACTTTCAGAGAGAGAGAGAGAGAGAGATTTTAGTAATAAAGTTTCCCCATTGCTGCTAAGAGTTCATCAACCACCAAACTTCATCAATTTTTGCATCAGATCGTCAACGGAGTAAACAAGTCAAAGTAGACTTAATCTCCATCGCCCTGATCCCCATATTCTATTATACTTGAAATTCTTGTTTAAGATTCTTGTTGTACTCTTTCTTTACAATAATACAAAATATTCTATTATTCTGAACTCATTTTGTGTTGAAACAAAGAGCATAGTATAAATGATGGATACAATATGAAAGCATGATAATTAAATACCTGAGTCGGATACAGCAATAACTTCATGAGTAGTGGGCTATCTCTGCATAACCAATTACCCGGAGAGATCACCAGGTCCTAGGGGACTAGCATGGCATAAAATATACATGCTAAGGTATAAATATGAAAATTATGACCTAAGTCAATTTAATATATCCGGTCTACGTGATATGCATGTGAGAACATGTACTAGAATATTAGACTTTGCCACTGAAGCTCACAAGCACCTTAGTAGGCTATTGTCTCCAGTATCGTGTCGTGGGACCAATGACAATCAATCAAATTATAAATAATAGCTAATACTCTGTTACAAAAATAAAAGCTCATAACAATAATATGCTACAATACAATAAGTTTGATACTATAGTCATGTTCTCCCCACCCTATGTTTAGTATCTATTAATTTCAAGCCCGTACATTTATCACTATTGTAGTGCCCTATCCCTACATCGTACCCCGTTCGCCATCCATGGGGTGCACGAGAAAGGAACACTATCGCTATCGATTCGGTCGGGACCGATAGGTCGGGATCGATCAAATTGGTCGAACAGGAACAGTTGAATTAAGATCCATTCCCCGTTATGGAGTGTCTTCTTCGGAACCAAGTCTCATATTCAGAGGGTTGCACCTCGAGGATAGACTCTACGACTGAGTCGGGAGAGACCATCCGTTGCTATGCTTTTTACGTCGCACTTGCGTTGGTTTTGGCTTTGGTTTTCTGAATGCTTTTTCGTGAATATTTTTGATGGGTTTCATGGCTTGCATTTCGAACTCGCATTACATATCAAACTTCTAGAAATAATACAGTGTTCTAATCAGTTGCTGGTGTGAATACAGGTAATCGTGTAGGCGACGACTAGCGCGTCCAACAAGTCTCTCGCCTCGAACAAAAATTAAGGTAAGTGGCTGACCTCATTCATCTTGACCCTCTGTTTTAAATTAAGAACTCAGGATAACTGTATAAAATTAGACCGATTTACTCTGAAAGTACAAGTTTTACTACAAAATGAGAAAAGATATGGTTCTAGAAAAGAGATAGAATTATTTCACGATCTGCAAAAGCAAAGAAATAAATCGATTATATAATTGTCGCAACGATACCATAAATCATGCCTTGAATAACTTGTTAACTTAGCACAGTCATGGACAACTTATGCACAAGGGCGATTGTTTTTTTGGACGGTATTTCGGTGCCACGGGACCAATCCGGCCTGGAAAGAAATACGACAGCTATGCTGGATTACCGCGGGTATTCAGTGCTCCTTCAAACGGGGTCGCCACCCGCGTTGAACGTGCACCATCTAAACCAAGCTATGTCCAGAATGGCTTTCATGCTAATGACCTTCACAAATATGCACCAAATAAATTTATGCTATGCAATATGACAAGGAAGAACATGGTAAGCTTTATATAGCATGGCATGCTCTACCGTGGGTAAGTTCTAGTGTAATATCTCCTTATTTATATTTTGTCAAACTACTTGCATGAAACTGACTAGGATGGCTAGAAAGATCACAAAAACCAGTTGCATCATTCATCTAAATTTCTTGAACCAAATGAGAGCACATAATTAATTAGCCACTCGCCAGTACACGTTGAAGGTACCCTCGCTCTCTATAGGTGCTATTAATCAGGAGGAGCGTGCCCCGTGACTGAAGGCGGCACTCGTGCATTTTGAAGCTTCGTCCGTACGTGCGAAGCCTTGACCCGATCTCTTTTAAAAACTCCGTAAATGTCCAAGCTGAGATGTCTTAACTCTCCTCCATTCCAGGTGTCTGCACATTTTGGTTGTATAAAGGGGTGGTGATGTATGGAACGGCTATCTCATCAATGTTCATTTTATACTGGAGTCGGTTTGTAAGTCCACGCGGCACTTTGGTATCGAGTCTGTAATATGATGTTCCTTATCAATATGGGTCAAGTTTCTTCTATATAATGTGTTTAATTTACTCTACGCACTCTCTTGATGTTGTGTTTCAGATAACCTTATAACTATGCCTTGTGCGATCGCAACTTAGGTTCATACGATATCACGTCCGGGGGAAGACTATCGATTCTACGAAATTGGGGCGTGACATAATGGTATCAGAGCACGACTTTACATCCTTTGGTCTTCTATTTGAGTCTCGAACCTTTGACCTCATGTCGATGAGATGAGTTGTTCCATACAGTGAGACCGTAATATTTGCGGAGACTAATATGAGTTGCCTTCCTATTCCAGAAGTCCGAAAAGCTGTGGACGGGAATGAAGAGAGTACTTCGAACGGCTCAAGCAGCTCAGGGTTGGAACCCTCAAACGCCCCCATGGAACCCATGGAACGGATGATGCACATGCTAGAAGAGCAACAACGACAGGCCGAGGACAATTATCTATTAGCCCATTGGTCATATGGTCAAACTGATTTTAATAATTGATCAAACTCTGTCTCGATATATAGAGCTAGTCAGGATATCTCGGACTCTTGGACATGATCAAGAACGGCTATCTACTCAGTTCAAGACCGAAGCGTTGTTTGCCTGTTCGAGTCTGTATTTCTTTGAGCAATGTATTTTTCATTTTATTTGAGTCTAGAAATACTTTGTACACCGAGTCGTACTGGCAAATAGGCTATTCCAAAATGATTTCAAAATGTTTTTAAAATGATCTTAGTTTTTGAAAAACATTCGTATTTACAGAAGCTCCAAAAAGGTTTTCAAAATTCCCCAAAATCTGTTTTGAAAAACCCTAACCTAACCCTGACAGAACTCGGCCAGAGTTCGGCCAGAGTTCGGCCAAAGTTCGGTTAGTGGCCGTTTTGTTTTTGAATTCCTTGAAACTTGGTCCTCCTGCAGTTGCGGATTTGACCGAGATTTGTTCATCGAGTTCTGCCCGAATTCTGCTCAAATTCTGCCAAAATTCTGTCCTTGGAACTCCTATAAATAGAGAAGGATTTCGATCTTTTTAACTCACTCATTCACTTTCAATCTTCTCTCTACTCAAAGCTTTTAGTCTTCCAAAGAGTTTTTCTCGAGCTTTAATTTTCAGATCCCAAGCCAATTACAATCCTCTAGTCGATTTGCCAGTGCGGTACGGTCTAGAAGTTTCAGAGTGATTGTAATCAGAAGGCTTGATAGAAGAATACCTCTTCACAATTGAAGTTGGACGAGTTCTTCGTATCAAAGCTCGTATTGTAGAAGTTGCAAGGACTTCGTAAGAAAACTTGCGGTTTTGCCAATAGTGGATTCAACTGGTAGCAAGAGTTCTACCGACTGGACTAGTCCTCAACAGAGGGAAACCAGTATACATCGCTGTCTTTGCATTTGCTTTCTTATCTCTGCCTTTACATTATTTAGTTGTGATTATTATTCTGTGATCTTGCTGCTAACAATTTTTAATTAGCATTATTCCGCTGCCAACTCTATTTACCCCCCTCTAGAGTATTGCGCTTTACGATTTCGTTCCTACAATTGGTATCAGAGCGGGTGTTACAGGTAAAGCAAGGTAACATTGCAATTATTTATTCATTTAACTAATTGTTATATAGATCACAGCACAACACATGGCAACTGTGAAATTCATAAGTGAAGGCCAGGCCACAAACAGACCTCCACTGTTTGATGGTACGAATTATACCTATTAGAAAACACGGATGAGTTTTTTCTTGAAATCACTTGACTTTGATTTATGGTCTATTGTTATTGATGGCTATCAAAATCCACCTCGTGTAAATGTTGATGGAGTTTTAATTGAAAAAACCCATAACAGATATACAGAGAAAGAAAAAAAAGGCCAGTCTTGACGCACGTGCTATTAACGCTTTATTTTGTGCTTTAGACAGAACTGAATTTAACAGGGTGTCTATCTGCACAACTGCTAATGAAGTATGGAAGCTTCTTGAAGTCACACATGAAGGCACAATTCAAGTCAAAGAATCAAAGGTCAGCAGACTTACTCAAGAGTATGAGGTGTTCAAGATGAAGCCCAATGAAACAGTTACTCAGATGTTCGAAAGATTCTTGGATATTGTAAATCCTTTGTCCTTCCTAGGCAAAGATTACAGTAACCATGAAAAGATTCGCAAACTCCTGCGAGCACTTACCAAGAACTGGATTCCAAAGGCTACTGCAATCATTGACGGGAATGACCTCACAACTATGTCCCTCGAAGTACTCATGGGTAAGCTACTCACTCATGAACTGGAGCTACAAGATTTTGAAGAGCCTGCACCAAAGGAGAAGACGATCGCTTTCAAGGCTCAGCACAGAAAAACTGCTGAAGGTGATTCAGACAGCAGTGAATCTGATGCTGAAGATCAAGCACTCATAGCAAGGAAATTCAAAAGATTCATGAGATATGAGAAGAAAGCCAAAGAAAACAATAGCAGCAACAACTGGTATCAAGATGATGCTGTCTGCTATGGCTGCAAGAAGAAGGGACACATGAAGAAGGATTGTCCTACAAACTCATCATTAAGCAAGAAGAGCAACAGGTATGAAAAAGGGAACCTGAAGAGATCAACATCTCGGAAGTATGCCAATACCAGCATATGGCATGAAAGTGAAGCCAGCGACTCAGAAGATGAACAATCAGAAGACGCTGCAAACGTATACTTTATGGCATCCAATCAGGTACCTACTGAATCTGTAGTTGATACATATGATGACTTCACCTTTGAGCAATTAGGAGATGCCTTCAGTGAACTGATAAGTGATTACAGGAAACTGCATAGCAAATATCAGACCTCTAAGAAGGTACTCAAAGAGTACAAAGGTGAAATAGAAAGACTTACCGACCTACTAGCTGAGGTTAGAAATAATGTTAGTGAGTCTGGTGAGCTTTCTTCTATTAAGCTCTTATTACACGAGACTACCAAGTCATCCGAAGAAAAAGACAAGGTTATTGACCAACTGAAAGAAAAACTTTCTAAAGAGAAGAAAAGTCTTCAAAGTGCACAAGTCAGAATGGAAGCACTCACTTCTGACTATACTAAGTTGTATGACACTTCCAAAAGATTGGAAATTAGGTTAGGAAAATAGCCTGAGACTGCTGCTTCCTACCCTAACACGTGTCACTTACCGAAAAATTGAAACATTCCCAAACCAAACACTGTCAGACCTAACCATATCAAATCTTTACCCCAAAAGGTTAAGCCCAAACAGGATATAGGTATGCTTTCTTCTATACTAGAAAACCTAAACCTACCAACCATGCACATCACTCAGCTTTCAACACTCAACATGCACATTGTCATTATTGTGGCCTCATTGGTCATATTTCTCCTGCATGTAGAATCAGAAAGCTTGTTGATTTAAATATTTATGCATGGATACCAAAAGCTAACATTTCAGGACCCTACAAGAAAAGCGTACCAAAAGTTTCATCTGCAAATTGTTTTGTAGGTGGAACACCTTTCACATGCTAAAAGCAAATGGATCCTCGACAGCGGTTGTTCACGGCATATGACCGGTGACGCTACATTATTTGCAACACTGTCGAAGAAGAAGAAGGAAGGTTATGTCTCCTTCGGTAATAACTTGAAAGGGTATATCATTGGTATCGGTGATGTTGGTAAGTCTCTTTATCCTGTGATTAAGGATGTCTGTCTGGTTACCGAGTTGAAACATAATCTACTCAGCATAAGTCATTTAGCTGATCATGGTTATGGCATCAACTTTGGTAAAGACAAATGTACTATAGTTTATAGCTCAAATGGTAGTACTATCTTTGAAGGTATCAGGGAAGACAACATATATGTTTTCTATTTGTTGGAAGAAACTAACATTTCAGGTAGATGCTTAATGGCTAAAAGTGATGAGAGTCATCTGTGGCATATAAGACTCGGTCACGCAAATATGGACACAATCTTAAGATTATCCACGAAGAAGCTAGTACGCGGTTTACCGGACATTACATTCAAGAAGGATTCGGTATGCAACCAATATGAAAAGAACAAAGCTACCAGATCCACATTCAAGTCAGTAAACGCAGTATGTACTACTAGACCTCTACAATTGCTACATATAGACTTATTTGGTCCTAACAGAGTTGCTAGCCTCGGAGGTAAGTTATATGCTTTTGTAATTGTAGATGATTACTCTAGATACATGTGGGTATACTTTTTGACACGCAAGAATGATACATTATCCGAATTTATCGCCTTTTGCAAGAAAGTACAGAATAAAAAAGGTTACATGATCACTCGTATTAGAAGCGATCATGGTGGCGAATTCGAGAATGCAGAATTTGAGCAATTTTGTGACGCACACGATTTTGTACACGAGTTCTTCTGCCCTAGGACTCCACAACAAAATGGAGTTGTGGAATGTAAGAATATAACTCTATCCGAAATGGCCAGAGTAATGTTAAACTAGTTTAGTCTACCCAAGTATTTCTGGGCTGAAGCTGTCAATACAGCTTGTTTTGTTCTCAATAGAGTTCTAATTCGATCCAAATCGAAGAAGACTCCATTTGAGTTATGGTTTGATAGAATTCCATCAGTTTCATATTTTAGAATATTTGGTTGTAAATGCTTTATTCTTAATACAAAAGATAATTTAGAAAAGTTTGACGAAAAGGCCGATGAAGGTATATTTTTAGGTTATGCGGCCAAGAGCAAAGGATACAGAGTCTTCAACAAACGAACTATGATCATCGAAGAATCAATCAACGTCACCTTTGATGAATTGAATCAAATGACTATCGATGACAATGACGAAGATCTAACTGTACCAAGCTCAACACCAGCTGATTCTCCAAGAGAAGAACCCAGAAGCAGCTACCTTCGGAGTCTGCCGAAAAGATTAAAATTTATGGCTGATCATCCAAAGGATTTGGTAATTGGTGATATTACCAAAGGTGTAAGTACTCGTACATCCAGTAGAGATATTGTTTCTAGTGTTGCATTCATTTCACAGCTAGAACCCAAAACCATTGATGAAGTATGTAGTGATAATTTTTGGATAGATGCTATACAAGAGGAATTAAACCAATTTAAACGAAATCAAGTTTGGGAACTTGTTCCCAAGCCTATTGATCATTCGGTCATTGGCACCCGTTGGGTATTCCGAAATAATCTTAATGAGAATGGTTTAGTGACTCGTAATAAGGCTCGACTCGTAGCTCAAGGATACAATCAGAAAGAAGGTATCGACTACGATGAGACTTATGCCCCAGTTGCGAGATTAGAATTCATTCGCATGTTATGCGCATTTGCATGTTTTTATAATTTTAAATTATTTCAAATGGATGTTAAGAGTGCATTTTTAAATAGTTTTATAAAAGAAAAAGTTTCTGTAGCACAACCTCCAGGTTTCACAGATTTTAAAAACCCTGATCATATTTTCAAGTTGAAGAAAGCTTTATACGGTTTAAAACAAGCCCCTCGTGCTTGGTATGATCGTCTAAGCTCTTTCATACTTGACAACGGTTTTTCAAAAGGCAAGGTTGATACTACACTTTTTTATTAAGTCTTTTAATGGCAAGCTTCTCTTAATACAAGTCTATGTTGATGATATTATATTTGGATCTACTGATAATCTCTTTGTCAAGAATTCTCTAAGTGTATGCAGAATGAGTTTGAGATGAGCATGATGGGAGAGCTGAAATTCTTTCTCGGACTGCAAATTAAACAAACTGATAATGGGACATTCATAAATCAAGCCAAGTACACAAAAGATTTGCTAAAGAAGTTTGATCTAGACAATGTCAAACCTATTGGCACTCCAATGGCAACTTCAACAAAGCTTGATATTGATGAACAAGACAAGCCGGTCGACACACGTAAGTATCGAGGTATGATCGGTAGTTTACTTTATTTAACTGCTAGTCGTCCAGATATTATATTTAGTGTTTGCCTGTGTGCATGTTTTCAAACTAATCTAAAGGAATCACATCTGTACGCAGTTAAGCGTATCATTCGATACCTTAAGGGCACTTCTTCTGTTGGCTTATGGTATCCCAAAACCAAGTCCTTTGACCTTATTGGTTACTCGGATACAGATTTTGCTGGATAGAAAGTTGATAGAAAAAGTACCAGCGGTACATGTTATTTCTTAGGCAAGGCTTTAGTCTCATGGTTTAATAAAAAGCAAAATTCTGTAGCCCTATCAACAATAGAGGTTGAGTATATCGCCGCAGGACGTTGTTGTGCTCAGATTTTGTGGATGAAACAAACCTTGGAAGACTATGATTTATTTTTCACACACATTCCCATTTTCTGTGACAACACGAGCACAATTAATTTGACTAAGAATCCAGTATGTCACTCTCGTACTAAGCATATCGAGATCCGACATCATTTTCTTAGAGATCATCATCAGAATGGAGATATTGACCTTGTATTCATAGACATTGAGAATCAATTAGCTGACATCTTCATAAAACCTCTAGCAGAAGATTGTTTCAATTATTTACGTCGAGAATTAGGAATTTTGGACGTCAATAATGTTAATTAATTTTGTTTTATGATTATATTTCAATACGCAAGAACTGTGTTAGAAACAAGCCAATAAAGAGTCTGTCTGTCACCACAACTACGGTTGAAGCGAAGCGGTACTTAAGAGTTCCCCGGTGAACCTCTGCCAGCTAGGACAGTACTCCTACAGCTAATCTGAGACAGTCGCTGTGTAACGATATTTAATCTATAAAATAATATTAATTATATTAATTGAAGGTTGAAATTACTAATCTTTGAATTAAATCTTTAAAATGAGTCAATGAAAAAGAAAGTGGCTCAAACCAACTAACAGAACCCTAGGCGAATTCGGCCAGAATTCGGACCGAATTCGGCCCGAGTTCGGTTAGTGGTATCTGGTTATATAACCAGAACCCGAGAGCCTCTTCTTCTTCATTGCTTCTAAAACCACCTTCACAGCAACAGCAGCCGCACGAAAGCTCTCCAAACCCCAGTTCTTCACCACTCCGTTTCTCCCTATCTACGTGGTAAAAGCCACCCAAATTTTGGATTCGTGCGGAGATCGTTGTCCTCTACAACATACTTGAATCTCGGGAGGTATAACTCCGTATTTCTCCTCCTTTCATTTTTGTGCATATTTATTTTATTTGCACAATGCCACCTAAGGGATTCAACCCCTTCAAGAGGAAGAAGACGACCAATCCTAGTGAGGAAGGATCATCTTCAAATCCACCCACAGATTCCCTCTTTTCACCAGTTCAATCGAGCGATGGCGCGTTCGATGGGTTTTATTTTCAAACCCTAGATCAAGCCCTTCTGTGGTATGGAGACTTCTTTATGAGATCCATATGCACAGGTGCTCCTATCAAATGGACTGTGTTTCCAGAACACTGCCCTTATTTTGAGGCATTAGGGTTACAATATTTTGTTAAACTTTGTTTCCCGGTAGCAACTAATGCCATTAGACTTTTCTATTGCAATATCGTACTAAACACGTTTGACGTAAGTACTCGTGTTGGCGGACTAGATATCAATTTCAATGATGTTCTCTTAGCGGAAATCCTTGGTATTCCTAACGAAGGTGAACCGCTTGATGATATCACTGAATTTGATTTCCCCGACGGCACGACACTTGCTAGTTTTAAAGCTGAACTCTGTGCACCTGATCGAGTTCGCTCTAGAAAGTTCAAGGCAAATAACTTGAACTTGTTTAGTTATGAATTGCATCGCATCATCTACTCCACTCTCCTTCCAAAGTCTACTTCAAAGGATGATGTCACATCACTTGAGCTGTCTGCGATCTATCATATTCTTAAGGGGATTCCTTTTTCTGCCCCTAAGACTATTATCCAGATGATGGGACGTTGTCGTACAAGAGATAGAAATCTCTCTTATGCGATGATTCTCCCACGCATCTTCCAGCATTTTGATATTGATCTGTCAACTTGTACTCAAGACCCTGAGCCCAAGTTTCTTAAGCTATCTCGTCGTAGTATGACTGCTGCTGCTCCTCCTACTGCTCCTCCTACTACTCCACCTCCTCCACCTACTCAGCAGTATGCCATGACCTTTGAAGGTATACACCAGCATCTTTTTGATTGGCACGTCTCGATGACGGATATGGCCCACGAACGTGAGTTCTGCGATGTCACTCATTATCAGGCGATAGCAAATTCTCTAGCTGATATCCGATTTGCTCAGACTGGACATTCTGCCGGTTCTATTCCTAGAGATCCAGCCTTTTCTGGTTACCGCTGTGAGGATGAGGCTGTTCATGCCTACTTTCAGCCCGATAACGCATATGATTGGTATCGTTCTGATCGTGCCCCTACTCGAGACTATGTCGGTGAGTTTTACACTGGTGCCCCTCCTCACGCTTCTGGCACGGGTACTTCTGGAGCTGGTCCTTCGGGACATGCCGGTCATGCTGATGATGATAAGGAGGAGGAGGAGGAGATGTGATGATGATATATTAGCTGATTCTGAGACTTAGTTATTGTCTACTGTACACTTGGAAATGCTCCGACATTCCAAGTTTCTAGTTTTTATTATCAGTTTCTTTTGAGGACTTGTACTGGATATTTCTTGATGTCTCTTGAACATCATTTTATTTTATGGGATGCGTAGTTTTTCTTTCATATCATTTTATTTATAAGCATCTTTATCTGCTTCTATATTATAAACTGCCTGAGACAAATACATGCCTGTGATGTTATTCTATTTTTTACTGTTTCTACCATCTGTCATGATTTATTTTTGTGTTTCTTCACTGTTTGTTACTTATGCATTGATTGTGGGGGAGCTTTCTCTTTTGCAATTATTTTGTTAAGTGACAACGGGGGAGAAATAAGGATCTAACATCTTTTGAGATAATGCAGGATATGAACAATTTTACTTTACCATTTTTGATTTGATTCCAAGCTTAGATGTTATATCATTCATAGTTTGTCAATTATCAAAATAGGGGAGATTGTTGGCCCATTGGTCATATGGTCAAACTGATTTTAATAATTGATCAAACTCTGTCTCGATATATGGAGCTAGTCAGGATATCTCGGACTCTTGGACATGATCAAGAACGGCTATCTACTCAACTCAAGACCGAAGCGTTGTTTGCCTGTTCGAGTCTGTATTTCTTTGAGCAATATATTTTTCATTTTATTTGAGTCTAGGAATACTTTGTACACCGAGTCGTACTGGCAAATAGGCTATTCCAAAATGATTTCAAAATGTTTTTAAAATGATCTTAGTTTTTGAAAAACATTCGTATTTACAAAAGCTCCAAAAAGGTTTTCAAAATTTCCCAAAATCTATTTTGAAAAACCCGAACCTAACCCTGACAGAACTCGGCCAGAGTTCGGCTAGAGTTCGGCCAGAGTTCGGTTAGTGGCCGTTTTGTTTTTGAATTCCTTGGAACTTGGTCCTCCTGCAGTTGCAGATTTGACCGAGATTTGCTCATCGAGTTCTGCCCGAATTCTGCCCGAATTCTGCCAGAAATCTGTCTTTGGAACTCCTATAAATAGAGAAGGATTTTGATTTTTTTAACTCATTCATTCACTTTCAATCTTCTCTCTACTTAAAGCTTTCAGTCTTCTAAAGAGTTTTTCTCGAACTTTAATTTTCAGATCCCAAGCCAATTACAATCCTCTAGTCGATTTGCCAGTACGGTGCGGTCTAGAAGTTTCAGAGTGATTGTAATAAGAAGGCTTGATAGAAGAATACCTCTTCACAATTGAAGTTGGACGAGTTCTTCGTATCAAAGCTCGCGTTATAGAAGTTGCAAGGACTTCGTAAGAAAACTTGCAGTTTTGCCAATAGTGGATTCAACTGGTAGCAAGAGTTCTACCGACTGAACTAGTCCTCAACAGAGGGAAACCAGTATACATCGCTGTCTTTGCGTTTGCTTTCTTATCTCTACCTTTACATTATTTAGTTGTGATTATTATTCTGTGATCTTGCTGCTAATAATTTTTAATTAGCATTATTCCGCTGCCAACTCTATTCACCCCCCTCTAGAGTATTGCGCTTTACGATTTCGTTTCTACATTATCGCCTTAATGAACATCATCGAAAGCTAGTTGAAGACCAGCGAAGACAAGCTGAGGCACGGCAGACTCAGTTTGAGGCCAGATTTGATACGCAATTCAAGTTGTAGCAGAAGTAGCTTGATACTCTTTAGTAGATCATCCAGACGGTTGTGGCCAACAGTAACTCTGCAACGACTCATGCTTTAACCGAGCTTGCGGTCCGACCGATCCAAGTCGAGCCGGAGGTGCCCGAGCATTCGCCTGCAACACCGAGAAGCTACAACTTTGAGGTGTCAAAATTCACAAAAAATTGCTGCACTCCCTTCTGCGGTAGTGAAGACACTTCCTTGGCGATTGATTGGTTGGAGGAGTTGGAAGACCGGTTCGAGCTTCTGGGCATTGATGAGTCCAAGAAAGTTGTATGCGCTCAACTTCTACTCCGATTGAACGCGTACAACTGGTGGGCCATGCAAAAGTGGGAGATCAGACGTGACGATGAGACAGCGGTAATCTCTTGGGCCACCTTTTGACAGGCGTTCAAAATCGAGTATCTTCCTGCTGTCATTCGACAAGAAAAGGAGAATGAATTTATGCAGCTGAAGCAAGGAAATATGACGGTACGGCAGTACGCAGCAGAATTCAACAAACTGGCCAAATTTGCTGGATCTTTCTTGCCTACGATGGAGAGTCACGCTGGGCGATTCGAAGTAGGTCTGCGTCCCTCTATCACTGCTCATGTGTCAGTTTTGGAATACAAGACAATGGGTGAGTCCTTGAATCTTGCTCTCCACCTTGAGTGATAGTATCCCCCAACTGTTGTCGATACTGTGTATATATTCAATCACAAGCGCCCTAGCCATGCGGGAGGAAACAATACGACCAAGCGTCCAAACAATGGACAACAGGGCGGATACCAAGGGCAGAATACGGGACCTTACTGTAATAGATGTTGCTGATTCGGACACCTAGCTGCTGATTGTGAAGTTCTTGAAGGAGGATGCTGGAACTGTAGTAAAAGGGGACACTTCAGTTCGAATTGCCCGGCCAAGAGACCAAACACAACGGTGCCTCAGCAGCAGCAACATCGTCCAGGGAACCAGGTTCCAGCGCCTCGAGCCCAATAACCTGTACCACAAAATAGCCAAGACCGTCGCCCCAATGCCCAAGGGCGGCTATGACTCGAGACGAGGTGTTTGCCTCTGATACAGTCATGATAGGTATATTACTTTTCAATAATAAGCCTGCTCGTGTACTGTTTGATTCAGGTGCCACCCACAGTTTTATATCGACGGACTTCACCGCCGAACACAAATTTTTGTTGACACTGCTAGGCCTCGATCTTAGTGTCAGCATACCGTCGAGCATGCCACTACTTGCAAATTTAGCCTGCAGAGACAGAATCATCTGTATATGTAGTGAAAAGGTCGATCTTGATACGATAGTTCTAGGCATTAAGGACTATGACATCATGCTGGGAATGGATTGGCTCGGGCCGTGCAATGCAACCATCGACTGAGGCGTCGCCGACCTGTATGGTGATCTCGACAATTTCTGCTCAGAGGATGTTGTATTCTTGATACAAAAGCTATTTGGCGTCCGTTCGGGACATACGACAGGATGGTACAAACGCGGGTCAGACCGACGTTATGGCATAATTCCCCGACGTGTTTTCGGACGAGCTACCCGGCATGCCCTGTAAAACCCCTAAATTTCTACTATTTTTTTATTATTTATTTGTACGGATTTATTTTTTTAAACTGTATTTGTACGTCACATAGTTGTATTATACGTCGCTCACGAAATTTGCATTTTTCGTAATTGCTCGTCGAGTGCGAATATGTGCAAGGTACATATTTTTGGAAAAATATTTTGATTACAAATTTTATTTATATATGACAGTTTTCAAAATATTATATAATAATTTTCTTAAAATTTTTAAAAGTGTCACGTCGCGATGATTCAACCTTATTTCTTATTTTATAGAAGTATAAGTAATAGAAATAATATTTTTTTCATACATGGAACATGGAAGTTTATTCCATGCATAATTTGAGTTTCAAAAAACTAATTGATATTATTTAAGAATTTGCAAAAAGGTAATTTAAATTATATTTCTATTTAAATATTTATTAGGAATTTTCGAAATTTTTTATTGTAAAATTTTAGTGTTCACAAAATAATATTTTAAAATGGTTGGATTAATGTTATGATTTACAAATTGAAATTTTTATGGATTATGCTTTATATATAGATTCAAAGCAAGATTTACCTAGATTTAATATGGATGGATTTGAATAAATAAATTTTGATTTGATTTAAATTAAGAGCGGGATTTATCCATTGGGATTTAAACTAATCCCAATCCTTATCCAACTTGGATTTTCACCTCCTATATAAGGAGAGCGTCCATTGCTACTTTTTCATAGAAATTCCACAAACCAAATATTTCTACCACAATGTGAGTGCCTCGTGTCTGTGTCCAAACAACCTTTTCCGTGTCAGCCATGACGGCCTCGGGTCCGACCCCGAGTGACTCTCTTATTCCATTCTTTTTAGATATACATTTTTTTTCGTATCGGACACAATCCCCACACAAATAAATCCTAAACCTAATTCAGTCGCTCCTCCTCCCTATCGTCTCCGACACCGCTGTCGCCATTTTCCCCTGGCCTCCAACGGCTAACACCAGCCCTCTGTCCCCTGTCCGTCACCACCTCGTCGTCGACAAGAACCCCATCCCTGCTCGCGTCTGCCACTCCGGCCAACCGACCTCGAGCCGTAGCACCCGCACCACCACCAACAGCCCCGGCCTTCCCTCTGCTACGACCACCGCCATCGTTCTCTTCCTCTACCTACACATTCCGGCCCACTCACCCCTCGCCACGCCGGCCAACAGTAGTGAACCTACCACCATCATCGCCTAACAGCAACCGACACCATCTTTGCCTTTAACCACCCAGTCCGCAGTCATCACCCCGCCTGAACCCTAACTTTCCCGTCGTCGTCATCATCATCACCGCCACCACCCAAAATTCGCCACCATCGCCCACCCAAAACACCCAAAAACTAAAATCACCACCAGCACCACTTACCTCCTTCCGCCGGCGTCCCAACCGCGCCGCCGCTTGCACGTGCTTCCTCCGCCGTCGCGCCACCGCGCCCGGTCGGCTCCGTCTTCCCCCGACTCCCCAAGTCAAAATCCTCTCCGCGCGCCACCGGCACAGCTTTTCCCTTCTCCGATCTCTTCCCAAGTCAGCCCTCGCCGCCCTCTTCCAGCGCAGCGCCCGCTGCACGCCGCCCCACCAAGGAACGCCCGGGCGAGCCTCCTTTCTCCGCCCGTACCTCTCCCTGACCGCGTGAAAACCCCGCACCGCCTCTCGGTTGCGCTCGAGAATCCGCGCTCGGCCGCACTTCCTTCTCCTCCGACCGTCGCCTCTCTCTCCCCCTCAGCCTCTCTCCCGATCGCTCTTTCCCCTCGGCTCCGCTCTCCGCTCCTCTTTCTCTCTCTAATTTACTCTCCTTCTTTACTTTTAAATATTACTTTAATTCACTTTCTCTCTAATTATCCCCTCTGTTCTTACTCTTTTGTATTATTATTGCTGATGTTTGTATTGTTCTTCTCGGGAAGAGTAAACAACAGAGGGATTATTATTAACAAACATCAGACCATCCTCTCTCTCTCTCCTCCAAAGTGTGTACAACTGGGTTTTAATTTTGTGTGTTTTACTACTTTTTAATGTTACCTAATATATTTTATATATTATTAATATTATTACTAGTGATTATTATTACTATTTTTGATTTTTGTTATATTGCATTATTATTGCTAACATCATTATTATTATTATCATTATTATTATTTTATTATATTTACTTTTATCAAAAGATATTTTGTTATAATTATATAAATATAGGTATCTACCCTAATACTTAGTATATATATATAGTTCTTAGTGTTATTTTCTTTTGTTATTACTTTATTAAATTATATATATAAATATATAATTACTTAAAAGTATAATTGTAATACTAAATTTGGCTTTGGATCTATAACTATTTTTCAAAATTAGTTTAGAAGCCCAAATATATATTATTATTTTTATGATATGTAAAATATAGATTTTAACCTAAATTCATATATTTTACAAACTCAGAGTTGCCTAAAACCCATTTATATATTTTCAAGCATTATTCTAAAAACTATTTTTCTAAATAATAAAATATATTTTCGAGTAGAGTTAATATTTTTCCTAAAATAGTATACGTATTATCTAAATCCAACACCTTCGATTCTCATCATGTGCATGACTAATCCTATTCCCTCGTCAATTCTATACATCCTATCGTCCCTAGCTAATTTGACCCATCTGGACCCGATGGAACCGTCCGTACCGTTACCCGAGGTCATCTTGCATAGTTGTTACACCGAAGTCGCAGTTCGTGCCACCTTGATCATTGCAGTACACCAGGTGTCCTACCAGGCAAGACACCTTGCCATTTGCTGTTTATTTATTTTAGTTCATATTTCATGCATTATTCATTATTTCTTTATGCAAAATAAACTGTGATACATGGCATAACCTGTTAGAACTTACTGTTCAATTATATTTCCTGCTATGTATTATTTTTCTTACACATTAAACCTAGATTTAAGGGACCACCTTGTGTGTTGCATTCATTGGCCTTGACACGTTGTAACATGAAGTTGTCTGTCGTATGTAGAACACGGACATGCGTGACTGGCTGGCCACCGGTGCGTATAAGCCGTACGATAGGAATAACCGCTAATAGAATTGCATGCTAGTTTGACTTAGCGGTTATAGAGGTTTACTGTTGTGGATACAACATGGTAGGCATTGGGCGGGGAGGACAATTCCTTAGCGTATGGGCTTCGATGCACTTTTCCTTGTGACCCGGAAGCTCCGCTGGAGATACGAGGTTGATAACCCATGATTATAGACGGCCACTGACGCCACTGACGTTCTGCGGAACGTTATGCTCTTACTGATTGGGCCTCTGGTGCCCCAAGGGGGGGGACTATGCCGATCCTATTTAGCCAGGGCCCATGCGTAGGAAGGATTTTTCTTAACTACATTTCACTTAGAATGGTTAGGCACCTTTATCCGTTAGGTACGAATACTTTTGGTTTGGGTACTTGTATCTGACCGTGGCTTGGAATAATAACTTGTTGCGGATTAGTTCGTCACATCTTGTCCTTGTTTGGTTGTAGGTGTGACTTACTACTTCGATGAGAAGGTATTGAACCTTGTTGGGGTCCGGATACCATATTGGATTCATAGCATGGAAAGATACGTCACCGTGAATTAGTTTACCATCTCTTGTCCTTGTTTGGTTGGAGGGATGGTAAGCTAGTTCAATAGGTGTGTATTGGACAATGTTATAATTCAATTGACTTATTTATTTGAGCAATATTTACTCAGTTTATATGGCATGATATTATGTGTCTTGTTACGTCCCTCTGAGGACCTGGTTATCTCTCCAGGTGTGTGCTCTTATCTTTCGCAGGTGTTCTAGCTCTAGCCATGATCATCGCTATTTTTTCGAGGATGATTGCGCTTGGATCGTCTTTGCTTCGCTCGCCAAATATATTTCATTTTCATGTATTTTTCCTTTACTTGTTGGTAGTGGATTTGTCTCCGCCCAACATATTGTATCAAGACAATTCATTATCATTATATGATATCTTTTATTCATTTCTTTTATGTGGATGAGATTAGTTATGGTTCTACTGCATTTTACAGCTTATACGTATATTTATTATACGGCTGGCATGTCTATGTTCCTACTCCTACGTATTTTGGGACTGGGGCGTGACATATTTTTGTGGTAGCCCATGCAGGTCTAGATAAATTGTTTGGTTACTTTACCGTACCAAGCAAGCCTGCGTATAGGATTAGAATTCTAGGATCTCATCCACATACTTGATCTCTTTCCTCCTTTCCATATTCGAACTACTGTTCGACTCATCGATTGCATCTTGCTTGATTCCTTCTATCATAATGCTTATCTTCCCTTCGTGCTTGCTAGAGATTAGACAGGTGATCCCTACTAGTTAGACATGTTACTTTTGTCCCAAAATACCATTAGTTTAATTCTTTTAAGTTGGGTAGAATGTCTTATGACCTAGAAATCTCTTTGTCCTTGTGACCTATATTAGTAAGTGCGCCACTCACGCAACCTGGCGCAACTTGTGCGCAACCTGTACGCAGCCTGCGCGCAGCCTACGCGCAGTCTGGCGCAACAACCTGGGCGCAACCTGTGCGCAACCTGGCGCGCAACCTTTGTCGCGCAATGTGGCACGCAACTTGGCCGCGCAACGAACTTGGCCGTGCAAGTGGCTCGCGCAATGAGCGCAACTAAAGCGCACTATGCG
>JANAVB010033220.1:16733334-16795834 GCA_029216955.1 Iris pallida | reverse complement strand
TAGAAAATAATAATAATAATAATAATAATAATAATAATATTATTATTATTATTATTATTATTATTATTATTATTATTATTATTATATTCCTTTGACCCACTGGTCGGACCCGTAACCTAATGACTTGGAGCCTTGATCGTAGGGGTGAGCATTCGGTTTATTCAGTTTAAACCGAACCACAATAGTCAAAACTGAATAAATCGAAATTCTAAAAATTCAATACCGAAACCGAACCAAATAATCGATTCGGTTTGACTTAATGGGTTCGGTCCAAAGTTAGGATTGTGGTTAAATTATATTAAAAATTATAACTTTTGTAGACATATTTGTTATATTTCAAAATTGAATCCAAAGTTGGACTAGTTATTAAATTTTCAAATTTGGACTTCAAACACATACATAGAATTGTTGTATTCAAAGCATACACATTTTTAATCAAAATACATGCATAGAATTGAGAAAATTTATATAATTTTATAAGTCTTATTCGGTTTTAGACCAAAACCGAAGCCGAAATCGAAAACCGAAACCGAATAAGGAATTTTAGTATTTTCAAAATGGAAACCGAATTGAAATTGTTTCAAACTGAACCAAATCTCCTGTTCGGTTCGGTTCGGTTTTCGATCCATGATCGAATAATGCAGACCCCTACAAGTTGACCGGGTCGATGTCCCGCCTGATAACTATGGTTACAAGATGTCAATTTTAGCAGAGCACTGACTGATGAAGTTCCTAGCTATAGTTCTCAAATTAAACACTTGAAATATTCCACAAAAGTTTTGAAACCATAAAGTTTTCTAGCTATAGTTGTCAACAAAAATGAACATTTGCTCACGACTTCTTAAAACTTTACATTCATGTTATATTTTTGACCTCATGTTCTTGCCACTATAAGCATATTGCTGCTTGAACAACTTGCAGCAATAGTGTTGGACATACCGAGGTTGCCTGATAAGTGTGATCCGGGCTGTGGGGATGACGGACAATGTGACCAAGATGGCAAGGCAAATATAGATTCAAGAACTAAATATTTCACCTTTTGGGTATCCGAGACCCTACAAAATTCTGTTGTTGCAATTTACAGCTTCTTTAATAAGTAACAAGCCTTGCCAATCCATCAATAATTGTCACTACTTGGCCAATTATTGAATAAAAAAATTAAATTTTGGAATATATAGAGGTTTCGTCTAATGATTGTTAAATGTTAGCATTTTCTATCTAGACTTTTTCATTATGATCCCCTCAAATCTTACTCATTTTGACATAAGTCCACAATCTTGTTATTTGGAAGGAAACCCCTCAAATCTTTGTTTATTTCAACATAAGCCCCACCGTTAGATTATGTCCAAGTCAAAATGTCCTACCCCTATAATTAATCTTATCCATATCATGTAAGGACAACTTTGTCTTTAAGGTTTTGTGTGATGGGTTTGTAGGATTTTAGGTTGAAGAAAATGTGGGAGAGGAATGACCAAGAGAGGAGGGGGGCTTGCCGAGAGAGGTAGGGGGAGAGCATTACCATGTAGCCAAGGGAGGAAGGAGGAGGAAGGATGGGGGGATCGAGGATGGACATGGGTTTGTCGGATTTGCGGTTGAAGGAGCAGGGGAGGAAGTTTACACAGGTTGTGAATGAGGTTAGGTTAAATAATGGACAATGATGGATTAGGATTTTGATGGGTTTGAGGATGAAGAGGGGGGAGGGATGGTAAAATAATATAAAATTAATTAACTTTAACGAATGCTCGTGTATCAGTGCGCCCTTAATTGCATGAGCATATTAGTAATAATCTTAATGATTTAGGGGTCTCCTTCCAAATAACAAGACTCAAAGGGCTTATGTTGAAAATAGGCAAGATTTGAACGTCTTATATCTAAAGAAAACCTTTCTATTTTTTACTTTCGTACGGAAATATGGATTTGTAGGAGATGCAATTTTTTACTTTATATGGATTTTTCTTAGCGATTACACAATTCTAACGAACAATCAACACAGCTTTAGTATATTGGTTTTATGATACAAATTTGATCTGAACTGATCAAATTAAGGTACAATGATTTCCTAACTAAATACTCAAAATGGTGTAGAGTAATTCTATGGAAGGGATAAAATTGGTAAACATGATGGATATCACTACATAAATATTTAATTATCTACAAAGAGGACATTATAAACATAAGCGAGAACTTTCTATCTACTAGGATTTGGAAACAATTAAATGCTTTTGAAGAAATCCTAAGAACAGTAAACCATCTATCCAATATTGATGATAAGGGTAAGGGAGAAACATCAGCCACATGATGCCCACTTGAAGGGAGGAAAGGCACTACGAAGAATTTCTTGGCAAACAATAATAAAGAGAGAGAGAGTTTCAATTCTTTTACAGTAGAAGGGAGCCAAGTAGAAGCGAGCCAAGAAGACAATGTTAATAATGCCTAATCTTCAGCTCCCGGGAAGGCACCACTTTAGACCCTTGTTAGCAATCACCCGCTCGTATTATATCGGAATTTTTTTGTATCTTTCAGAAACGTATAGTACTTGCGTACTTTTGACATATTCAAATCAATATGTAAATTTTAAGCATCCAAAGTTTTAAACGTGTTCCGTATAAATTATTGAATAATTTGGTACAAAAAACGTGGTGGGAACATGTTCAATTAACCAAATTTGACAACATATTTAAAAATGTGAAGTTCCTAACCTTATTATTTCTATTTTGACTGAATTTTTGAACGTATTTTATTTGCACTGACCCGATTTACACTCGTACTTTTGTTGTCCCAGATTTTTTTTGTTTGCCGAATTGCTAACAAGGCTTTAGACACCGGGATCTCCGTGGATAAGGTAGTAATCCCTTCACATCCCACAATCACATATCCTTTGGATCATGGGTCTCACAATTCCAATGGCTTAATTGGATCAGGTGGTGAATACAGGTTTTAAAAATTACTTTTATTTTTTCAGTACATGTTGGATTGGGCTTGGGTCAACGATGGACCATAATCCGTTCATAATAATAAAAGATTGTTTTTATTTATTTTTTAAAGTTTATTCAAATTCATTTTATTTTATGTTAATATTAGACCATGTTTGACCAAGATAAACGTCATAAATCTTTGAGACAAGGATATTCATCCAAATAAGAACATTTTGAAAGTGTATACAACAATGCTTGACCAAGATACAAGCACAGATGTTCACAAATGTTTGTGACAATGATATTCATGCAAATAAAAACATTTTGTACGGATATACATGCAATTATAATTTTTTAAAAGGATGTAGATACAAAATTGAATCAAAAGACCCCCTATTAAAAATAAGGATTTATCGAGTCTAATTGTTTAATCTCACGCTATTGTGCAGGTTCAAGTAGACTATTATTTCGATAAGATACTACTAAGTATGATCTGATCCCTAAGTGGATATGTGTGCAAGTATACAAAGTGTAATGTTACTTGACGAAAGATGACCCAGAGGGTGTGTAGGGGTTATGTCCACCTAACTGTTTTAAGTCTACTATTATACCATTCTTTGAGCTCCATAGTTTGGGGCAGGTCAACTCCACAAATCCAATTTTAGTTTACCAATAAATCCATGCACGACTCCAATAAGTGCCCCCCACAAATCAACTCGTGATGTAGGTCAAGCTTGTTGGCTGCCTCTTCCCAGTCTGTAGCTCCAAATCAAACAATGCAAAACCAGAATTTCCAAACAAGACCATTTCCCTCAGAACTCCAAATTATGACTTGCAAAAAGTTTACAGTTCCAACCGCCATTGTCAAGATACTGGCATTGAGGCCCTCTTCCCCTTAAGTAAGACCAAGTGTTGTTTAACACAGACTCGGAAAGGTTTCCTTCCCCACGAATTTCCAATTCCAAATGCCAAGAATTGTCAATTCACTTGTACAATTACAGCATTTTCAAGCTCAACAGTGTTGAGGATTCTTTCCTGTGCTTGAACCCTCTTTTGGTTCATCTATTGTTCTGACAAATTACATCCAGTGCTTCAAATATGGAGGTTTTGATGCCACAGATAGATGGGCGTAGGTTGGAGTTCTAGTCCAGGTACCTATGATTGTAACTAGCAGCTTAATTAATAAGAATACTCTGCACCAAAGTAGGCTCTCTTTTCAATTTCTAGATCTTATTCAAGGCAATCAGAAGAGGCGGGCAGGGTGGGGTGGGGTGAGGGGGGAGGGGGAGGTTTACCATGCAAAACTGTATCTTCTAAGGTATACAGGAAGGAAAAAAATGCCCCAAACATCACTACTTGACCATAAACTAACCTTAAACCTGTAATTTTAAATATATATAAAGAAACACAAATCCAGAGGTCTTTATTCGTCTTATGTAAGTTGGGTAAACTAAACCTTAAACCTATACTTTCAAATACTAGCATATATGTACGTGCGTTGCACGTATTTTAACTGTCTTTTAATTAACCTTTTTTGTACTTGAGAATAGCAAAAGACACCACTCTTAATGTTTTCTTCTTTTATACATAATTACCTAGCTGCCCTCCTTAAACTTAATGAACAATTTTAATTAGTAAAGTTATCTAAGGACATTTTTGGAAGAAAAAAATTCACGGTGAAGCCAACTTTCCTTATTATATAGTAGTATAGATAGATATATAAAGAAACGCAAATTCAAAGTACTTTATATGTCTAAGTTGCAAATAGCATCTACTTCGCCATTGAGTTCAAGTAACCCTTTATGTCCAAGTCGTATTTCACCATTCCAACAAGCAATACATAAAGCGGTGCTTTGATGCCTTTATCCATATTAGTACAAATCTAATCCTATGACCGCACTGAGATGGCGAACCTCTGATATTCAATAAAGGTACCGATATTGGTCTAGTCTACTTGTCCAATGTTGGGAACGAAGCGCGGAAACCGTTCCCCCAAACCAGAAAGTCCTGCGAGAGAATCGAGCAAAAGCACAAAAACGAAAAATGCCAAACACAATCACAGACACAAAGATTTTTGACGTGGAAAACCCTTGCGGGAAAAACCACGGGACGATCGGAGTCCAACCCTGAAGAACCTCCACTAATGGAATAAAGAGAATACACCCTCTACAAGCTCCTCCCGATCCAACACGGATCACCACAACTCACTTGAAAGAAAAAAAAATTTGATTGCGGACTTCGAAGAACAAGAGATGCCGAAAAATTATTCGAAGCAATCTCTCATTCACAATAGTCCTTAATCCTCTCTCTCTCTCTCTCTCTCAAAGATTGTAAGCACTCTTGTTTTGAGATGATGATTTTCCAACTAGCATGCATCACCCTTTTATAAGCCCTTGATAGTCCATACATGGAAGACCAATATATATATATATGAAAACTTCCAATATGCATCAATCATATATTTAATGGAAATCCAATCATAATTGGCTTGTCATAATTGGAAACCCAATTATATGGAAAGCTACTATATGAAGGGTCCAATCATAAATATATGATCAAAGTAAATATGGAAATCCAAGCATATATTTTCTTACCATATATGTTCCAAAATAGGATCCATGCACTCCCCGAGCTTCTCCGACACACAGATGGCGCTCGTCACTCTCCGGGGTATTCTCCACATTGGTTGGGAACCCTACTCAATCCAACAAATCTCCTCCTTCATAACTAGGTGGAGGAACTCGTCATCCCAACGATCCGCCTGCAGTACTCAAACTTTTCCCTTGGTAGAACCTTCGTGAGCATGTCCGCTCCATTGTCATCAGTATGGACCTTCTCAAGCATCGTGTCCTTCTTCTCAACCACATCCCGTATCCAGTGATATCGAGTCTCGATGTGCTTGGACCGGCTATGAAAGGTCTGATTCTTCACAAGGTGAATAGCACTCTGACTGTCGCAAAGCAAAGTATACTGCTCTTGCTTCAGCCCCATTTTCTGCAACAGCTTTTTCATCCACAGTAAATCCTTGCAAGCCTCCGTCGCCGCAATGTACTCTGCCTCTGTCGTCGACAAGGCAACACACTTTTGCAACCGCGACTGCCACAATATCGCTCCTCTAGCAAACATTATCACATAGCCCGAAGTCGATCGCCTCGTGTCTACATCTCCAGTCATATCAGCGTCGGTATACCCAACTAGCTTCGGCTCATCACCACCAAAAGAAAGTCTCCAATCAGTAGTACCCTGAAGGTATCGTAGAATCCACTTGACCGCACTCCAATGTACCCTTCCAGGATTTGAAAGGTATCTGCTAACTATGCCAACTGAATGAGCGATGTCTGACCTCGTACACACCATAGCATACATAAGACTTCTCACAGCTGAGGCATATGGAACCCGCTCCATATCTTCTTTTTGTCCTCGGTAGATGGACAGTGCTCCTCAGTGAACTTAAAGTGAGCCGCAAGGGGGCAACTCACTTTCTTCGACCCGTCTATACCAAAACGCTGAAGTACCCGGTGAATGTACTTCATTTGGGACAAGTGAAGCAGCTTGGACTCTTTCTCTCTCTCTCTCTCTCGGCTGATCTCTATCCCAAGAATAGTCTTCGCTGTGACCAAATCCTTCATAAAGAAGGCCGTGCCCAGTTGGCGCTTTAACTTCGCTATCCTAGTGGTATTCCGACCCACTAATAGCATATCATCTATATAGAGCAATAAAATAATGAAATCATCATCGACAAAATACCTCATAAATACACAGTGATCCGACATCGTCCGTGCATAACCATGCCCCCCCATAAATGACTCGAACTTCCTGTACCACTGCCTCGGAGCCTGCTTCAGACCATACAAGCTCTTCCTCAACCGGTAGACCAAATGTGACTTACCCTTCTCACAGAATCCCTCTGGCTGCTCCATGTATAACTCCTCCTCAAGATCACCGTGGAATAATGCCGTCTTCACGTCCATCTGCTCGACCTCCAAGTCGAGACTGGCTGCCAATGCTAGCACCACCCGAATAGATGAATGCTTGACGACAGGCGAAAAGATCTCATCATAATCCATGCCTTTCCGCTGGCCGTAGCCTTTAACTACCAGCCTCGCTTTGTATCGAGGGCAAGTAGCATCATCCGTCTGCTTCACTCTAAACCCCCATTGATTCTTCAAAGCCTTCATGCCCTTCGGCAACCGTACCAGCTCGTAAGTGGAATTGGTGTGTAAGGAACTCATCTCCTCCTGCATAGCCTCCATCCACTCCTGCATGTGTTCGTCTTCCATAGCCTCTGCAAAACTTTCGGGCTCTCTTTCGTCAGTCAATATCACATACACACCCGGTGAGTATCTCGTAGATGATCGACGCTCTCTGTCGCTCCTTCTCAGTGGAGCCACTGGTGCTGGTTGTATACCGACAGCCTCCTCCTATTCAGGAACTGCCTCTCCGGCATGCTCATCCTCCTGAGGGACACCCAGACCACCATCAGCAGGCTGATGATCAAGGTTGGGAGCAACTCTATGTACTGGCTCCCCCATAATTAGATCCTCTGCGATGTCCTCTGGAAACTGTTCGAAGCGAAATGACTCTAACTCAGGCAATTCCTCAGCCTCAGAAGGCGTCTCAGAATCCTGAGTGTTGGTCATGGTCTGATCCTCGACGAACACCACGTCCATGCTTCTGTAGAGCTTTTTTCCTACCGGGTCGTAGAGTCTATAGCCAAACTCATCCCGATCGTAGCCGACAAAGACGCATCGCCTCGTCTTCGACTCAAGTTTGGTCCTTCCGTCCTTCGGTACATGTACGAAGGCCTTACAGCCAAACACTCGCAGGTGATTGTATGACGGCTCTTTGCCGTACCATACTTTGTCAGGCACATCACCCTGCAAAGGAGCACTAGGAGACAAATTAATAACATAAGCATCTGTGAGAAGAGCCTCACCCCAATAACTGCCCGGCAAGTTTGCTTCTGACAGCAAACACCGCACCCTCTCCATCAGTGTCCTGTTCATGCACTCCGCTACACCATTGAGCTGAGGTGTCTTGGACGGAGTCTTCTGGTATCGTATCCCTTGCTCTCTGCAATACTCATCAAAGGGACCAATGTATTCGCCGTCGTTGTCGGACTGAACACACAATAACTTCTGTCCGTCTCTCTTTCAACAGAGGCCTGAAACTCTATGAAAGTAGGCAGCACCTGATCCTTGGTCTTTAAGGCATAGACCCAAACCTTCCTGGAACAGTCATCAATAAAAGTTACAAAGTAAGAAGCACCACCAATAGATTTTACCTTCATAGGACCGCAGACATCCGAGTGAATCAACTCGAGCAACGCCGGCTTCCTCGAACTTGGGTGACTTTGGAAAGATACCCTATTTTGCTTTCCAGCTAAGCAGTGTGTGCATTTCTCCAACTTTGTAGACCTGAGCCCAGGAATCATCTTCCTGTTCACCAAGTAGCTCATCCCCTTCTCGCTGATATTGTCACGCCCCGACCCGGAATTACTCGAATCATCATCCTCGCAGGGGGCGTAATGCCGCACGAGCCTGGAGTTGTGCTCGTGCAAGGCAAGATGACAAGTTCTCAAATGGTTATCTTTTGATTCGATATTAACAACGAAAGGAAAAATAGAGTATACGAAACAATTCTCTTTATTGATATTCGAAATTGAGATTACAAAGGCTTTCGATAGCCTAACAATATATGCCAGATTGGCTACAACACTCAGGTTCTCTCTTGCCCACAAAGGATTTCACCATTCCATACATCATGCCTTTTATATCTCGGCCGCATCAATCTTGTTGCAAGTCCGAGCGTCAAACGATCGCACGCTTCAGTACGCTTCGGCATTTCCAAGCCTCAACGCATTCAAGCAATGCTTCGTCGCGAGCAATCCATTCCCTGCACTCTGCATGAAGCTGGTGGGGGATCAGTACGTTCGTCCTCGCATGTACTGATGCAAAGATCTTCTTTCCAAACCGACATTGTAATATTTATGTTGAATCATGCAACTTAGCTTATGATCTTGCCATGTTCTCCTTAGGGTCGATTTCATGGCATATTCAAAAGCGTAAAGTATGTTAGCATGGCAAACACGTTATTCGAATTGAAATAGGCAAGCAGGAAAGCAATCTCATGCTTGTTTCGTGGTGCGACTTCTTACCAAGTCGGCGCACTCGCCCTTGCACCGACGCAAGGTGAATACGCCCCATTCCTTCCCTGTCATGTTATAAGTGCATCTCTAAGCAGGATCTATGCATGCAGGACGTATATGCGCCTACACTTTTAACCCATCGTACCTTAGCTATATGAAGGCCGTTGGCGTATCCGTGCCGGAATGGACTAAAGGAGTTCCTTTCTTTTTTCTCCTTCTTTTCTCAATATTGGTCGGGCTGCCCGGCATTTAACGGATGGGTTGCGGTCCCAACAACCGAAACGTTCCCACTGTATACCATCATTTGTGGCTTTTCCCATCTATAAGACGAGTGCTACTCGTTTAAGGATGTGCGCCTACAAAGATTATTTGAATTCCTCCTAGGCCAAGCGGTTCCAGGGCGCTCTGGCATTTAACCGTTTGGGGGAAACACTCGTGCACGAGTTATTATCACATTAATCTCAAGTCCATCCAAATCGACCATGCAATGCCCTTATTATTCAAGCAGTAAAATTCAAACAACCAAATATAGTCTTGAGTTCGAGACTCAGACTTTATCATCTCGTATTTCTTCCGTTAACTTTCTGTGTTCTTACGTTTCATAATTCGTTTCAATGATTCAATGGCATCATGCCTCAACTCAATGCTCATCAACCGAATGACCCGAAGGTCTCGAACACCTTTCGAGGCATTATGTCATATCTGACAGTTCTACCACATTCATGCCACAACTGTATTCCTTCGTAACAAAGCCATCTTTTATTATCCCGTGCACGTAGGTACGTTTCGACCATATTACCATATTCTATAACTTAGTGTTCAATATTCGGGGCTTGCACGCTAGGGCGTTTCGACCATATTCCCATATTCTATTCCCAAGTCTCAGCCCATCGCAAGGCGACGATTTGCTTTCACGGACCCCTTACCGAATAAGACAAAACGTCGACCTCTAATATTTTCACGTCAACGTATAACCTGCACACGAAACCAACTAAAATTAATACTTGTATCGATTCGGATTGCGCTTTGGTCGATTCTATTTCTTAGAATCTTCGAGCCGATTCAGCGCACTTATCCTTCAGGGTAACGCGGCGCTTCACATCGATTTATTCGATGCATTCTTTGGGGCAAGGCAACTCTTCGTATCGACTTAGTCCGATGCGTTTCTCAGGACAACGTAACTCTCGTATCGATTCGCATCGATACATTTTATTCGGTCAACGCGACTCGTTGAGTCAACGCTTCAGCGTAATGCTCCGTGCGGAGCGGGGCATTACATATATGGCCGAGCTGCCTGTGCCACAACTCGGTAGACACATCACTGACTGCGTTCACCTCCTGTGCCCCTGTGCGCTCCCCTCCATATAGTAGAGATCGGACTTCTTGCTTCCTCTCGCAATCACCATCGAACCTCTGGAAAGCTTCCACTGACTATTCCCAAAGAGACTGAAGAATCCCTCATCATCCAACCTTCCAACCGACACCAGGTTGAAACGGATACCAGGGACATGACGAACATCCTTGAGAACAAGAACTGCACCCGTCTTCGTTCTCAAATGCACATCTCCAACGGCAATCGCCTTTAACACATCTCTATTGTCCATCTTCAACACTCCACAGTCGTCTGTTGTGTAAGTGGCAAATAGTGCCCTATTATGAGATACATATGCTGAAGCCCCTGAGTCCACCAGCCAAGAATTGTCATCGCAGGCAAGGTTTGTGATGACCTTATCACCTACGACGATCACATCGCCTCAATGTATCGAGGCCGCCGCTGTAGTGTTCTCATCTTGCTTCCCCTTGTCGCCCTTTTTCTCTCCCTTCTTGCCACAATGGTAACACTCCGAGTCCTCGTAACGACCCTTGGACTTCCTCCTGCTCTTGTCTCTGCCACCACCTGGACCCCTGCTTTTGTCCCTTCCGCGGCTCTCTGAAACCAATGCCTCTGAGTGGTAGGATGTTGATGAAGTACCCTGAGAACGTCTCCGCATCTCTTCATTCAGCACCCCGCTCTTGGCAAACTCCAGACTGACCATGCCCTCTGGAGCAGAAGCGATCATAGATACTCGTACGGTCTCCCACGAGTCTGGCAATGTACACAGCAACCATAGTCCCTGAACCTCATCGTCGAACTTGACTCCCATTGAAGACAGCTGGTTAACCATGCCCTAGAAATCACTCAAGTGATCCGTAATAGACGCCCCATCTTTGTACCGCAGACCCATCATCGTCCGGATCAGGAACAACTTGTTTACCCCGGTCTTCTTCGCGTACAAAGACTCCATCTTATCCCATAACGTCTTCGTGTCCTCAATATTGGCGACGTGGTTGTACACGTTCTCGTCAACGAACTGCCTGATATATCTGCACACCTGTATATGCTTGAATTTCTAGTCCTCCTCGGATTTATCACTGGGCTTCTCGGATGCAAATACGGGCAGATGCAGCTTCTTGATGGACAGCAAATCTTTCATCTTGCTCTGCCAATAGTGATAGTTGGTGCCGTTCAGGTTCACCATGCGCACCGGCTTCGCGTCCATCTCTCCTCTCTAGTTTTGCTGTCAACTCCTGACACCCTTCTGAATTCCAGAACCTGGCTCGGATACCACGTTGTTGGGAAAGAAATGCGAAAACCTTTCCCCAAACTAGAGAGTACCTACGAGAGAACCGAGCAAACAACGCACGAACCAAAACACCAAAAACAAATCACGCAGACACAGAGAATTTTTGACGTGGAAAACCCTTGCGGAAAAAAACCACGGGACGATCGGAGTCCAACCCTGAGAAGCCTCCACTAATAAAATAGAAGAATTACACCCTCTACAAATTCTTCCGATCCAAATCGGATCCCCAAAACACTTGGAAGCAAGAACAATGATTACAAGGCTACGAAGAACAAGAACGACGAGTAGAGATTACCCGAATCCGATTCTCCTCCGAAAAAGACCTTCAATCCTCCGTCTTCTCTCCCAAAGTTGTAATGACACTCTTGCCTCCTTCCTCTCTCTTTTCTTTTATTGTCTTCAATGATTAGGGTTGGGAATAACATAATATTAACTTCTCTAATCCGCAGCAAAATCTGGACTATCAGATATGATCCAACGGTGAGAAATGACCCCAGAAATTCATCCAGCCCCGACACACAGAGTTCGGCCAGAACTCTGTGTTCTGACTCCAGAATGGTTCTGGAACAGGGAGGCAGAGTTCGGCCCGAACTCTCCCCCCTCTCTCCAGCAGCTCCTCTGGCAGCTCCCGAACTTCTTCATTATTTTCGACAGGTCTCGTCACCTCCCCGAGCTTCTCTGACACACAGACGGCGCTCGTCGCACTCCGGGATCTTCTCCACGTAGGTTGGGAACCCCACCCACTCCAACATTAATAAGTAATAAGCCTTGTCAATCCATCAATAATTGTCACTACTTGGCCAATTATTGAATAACAAAATTAAATTTTGGAATATATAGAGGTTTTGTCTAATGATTGTTAAATGTTAGCATTTTCCATATAGACTTTTTCATTATGAGCCCCTCAAATCTTACTCATTTTGACATAAGTCCACAATCTTGTTATTTGGAAGGAGACCCCTCAAATCTTTGTTCATTTCAACATAAGACCCACCGTTAGATTATGTCCAAGTCAAAATGTCCTACCCCTAGAATTAATCTTATCCATATCATGTAAACGATAACTTTGTCTTTAAGGTTTTGTGTGATGGGTTTGTAGGATTTTAGGTTGAAGAAAATATGGGAGAGGAATGACAAAGAGAGGAGGGGGATTGCCGGGAGGAGGAAGGAGAAGGGGGGAGGTCGAGGATGGACATGGTTTGTCGAATTTCAGGTTGAAGGAGCAGAGGATGGAAGAGGAGGAAGTTTACACAGGTTGTGAACAAGGTTAGGTTGAAAAATGGACAATGATGGATTAGGATTTTGATGGGTTTAAGGATGGGGGGGAGGGGATTGTAAAATAATATAAAGTTAATCAACTTTAACGAATGCTCGTGTATCAGTGCGCCCTTAATTGCATGAGCATATTAGTAATAATCTTAATGATTTAGGGGTCTCCTTCCAAATAACAAGATTCAAAGGGCTTATGTTGAAAATAGGCAAGATTTGAACATCTTATATCTAAAGAAAACCTTTCTATTTTTCACTTTCGTACGGAAATATGGATTTGTAGGAGATACAATTTTTTTTACTTTATATGGATTTTTCTTAGCGATTACACAATTCTAACGAACAATCAACACGGTTACACGGCTTTAGTATATTGATTTTATGATACAAATTTGATCTGAACTGGTCAAATTAAGGTACAATGATTCCCTAACTAAATACTCAAAATGGTGTGGAGTAGTTCTGCGGAAGGGATAAAATTGGTAAACATGATGGATATCACTACATAAATAGTTAATTATCTACAAAAAGGACATTATAAACATAAGCGAGAACTTTCTATCCACTAGGATTTGGAAACAATTAAATGCTTTTGAAGAAATCCTAAGAACAGTAAACCATCTATCCAATATTGATGATAAGGGTAAGGAAGAAACATCAGCCACATGATGCCCACTTGAAGGGAGGAAAGGCACTATGAAGAATTTCTTGGCAAACAATAATAAAGAGAAAGAGTTTCAATTCTTTTCCAGTAGAAGGGAGCCAAGTAGAAGCTTGCCAAGAAGACAATGTTAATAATGCCTAATCTTCAGCTCTCGGGAAGGCACCGTTTAGACAACATTGTTCTAAAAGGCGGTCTAGGCAGCCGCATAGGCACTAGGCAGCTAGTGCCCGCCCGATGCCCCTTAGGCGCCCACCTAGCGCCTAGTGCCTAGTGCTTTTCACAACCTTGAGACATAGGGATCCCTTATCCTAGTAATCCCTTCACATCCTACCATCACATATCCTTTGGATCATAAGGCTCACAATCCCTTATCCTAGCTTCTTACGTACATATGCATTCAACCATGACGGAAAATGAAGTCTCATTTCTTCTTCTACTTCTTCATCTACAATGTATGATCTACTTGACCTCACCTCATCATTAAATTTGCTGAAAACCAATAAATATCGGGATACACTCGTTAAATTATAATAACGTAATCAACAAATAGATGACTTTAACGTTGAAGATTTTCACTTACCACTCTAGCTTTTCCACTTCATCCTCCTTGCAGTTGAGTAATATATATAACTGGGCAGCCCTTAGTTCATCATCATTCAAATATCTCTTTTTCAGTTTTCCAGAAGGCTTTCCAAGAGAATTGAAGACTTTCAATAATGCATCATTATATTCTATATCTCCATCGTCGTTCCTCGGAGCTTTTGTTCTATTTGTAGCAATATGAGGCTTGAAATACATTGAACAAAAGTTTGTAATCTCCTCAAGGACATAGGCATCACAAATAGAACCCTCGACCCGTGCTTTATTTTTCACCTTCCTCTTCAGGTGGTTTAGGTGGCGCTCGAACGGGTACATCCACCGATAACCGACGGGCCCACCAACACATGTCTTATAGGAAAGATGAATTGGCAAATGCTCCATAGGGTCAAAAAATCCTGAAGGGAACACCCTCTCAAGCTTGCACAATGTTACTGCAATGTCCTTTTCCTGCTTTTCAAGCCAATCGACGAGCAACTTAGTAGAACAAAGATCTATGAAGAATATGCTAAGCTGTGTCAGTGGATCCCAAACGACCTGGGGTAAGAATTCCCGAAATGCAATCGGGATTAACCTCTCCATAAAAATGTGACAGTCGTGGCTCTTCATACCCTGTGGTTTGTTCTCCTTCGGGTCAACACATCTTCTCAAATTCGATATGTACCCGTCTGAAAATTTTAGGCCCTGGATCCACCTACAAAGTTTACCTTTGTCCTCCTTCTCCAGTGAGAAAATGGCCTTGGGCTGCTTATACTTCCCACTGCCTTCCTTTATCAAATACAACTTTGGACGTCTGCATATTTCTTCTAAGTCCAACCTGGCCTTGGGATTGTCTTTCGTCTTCCCCTTTACGTCCATCACAGTATTTATTATATTGTCAAATACATTCTTCTTGATATGCATGACATCCAGGTTATGTCTGAGCAGATGGTCACTCCAATATGGCAGGTCCCAGAATATTCTCCTCTTTCCAATTGTGAGCACGGCCAAATCCATCACACTTGTACCCCGTTGTATGCTTTTCAATAGCACTTGACAATTCTTTAACTCTCCCATATCGTGTCCCCGGACCACCGTGGCGGTGGACTGGACTTCTCTACCATGCCAGCACGAAAAGTATTATTTTTCCTCTGGTACAGATGATCCTTTGGCAGGAACTGTCGATGACAATCGAAGAAGCACGGTTTTCTTCCGTGTTTCAAACAGAAAGCCTTAGTGCGATCCATACAATACGGATATGCGAGATGACCATGGGTGCTCCAACCCGATAACATTCTATCGGCCGAAAAATCATTGATGGTCCACATTAGTGTGGCCCTCATCTGAAAGTTCTGCTTTCTTGAAACATCATATGTGGTTGCACCTACTTCCCACAACTGATTCAGTTCATCTACTAAGGGCTCTAAGTACACATCGATGTTCCTCTTCGGGTTCTTCGGACCTAAAATAATAACAGTTAGGAACATATAAGGAGTCTTCATACACATCCAAGGCGATAAGTTGTACGGAGTAGCAATCACTGGACAACAAGAATATTGTGAGCCCGAAAGTCCAAATGGGGTAAAACCGTCGGAGGAAAGCCCCAATCTGACATTACGCGGCTCCGAAGCAAAATTGGAATACACTCGATCAAAGTGCTTCCATGCTTCCCCGTCGGATGGATGATCCAGTACTCCATCTATTTGTTCCCGCTTGTGCCAACTCATATTATCAGCTATCTCCTTTGCCATAAATAACCTCTGCAACCGCGGCGTCAAAGGCAAATAGTGCATCAAATCTGTTGGCTTGCATACACCAGAAGTCCTTGTTGTACTAGTTGCCTTGAAGCGATTGACCACACAAAATCTGCAGGCATCTTCATCCTTGTCGTCCTTATAGTACAACATGCATCCGTTGCGACATGCATCAATTCTTTTATACCCTATCCAGAGCGATCTCACCATTCTCTTGGATCGGTAGAAGTCTTTAGGTAACTTGGCACCCTCCGGTAATATATCTTTAATTAACTCCAGGATTCGATTGTAGCATTCTTGAGACATGTTGAAATCTGATTTTATGCTCAACAATCTTGTAATCACCTCCAACGATGAATGGTCATCACAACCAGGATATAAAGGAGCAATTGTATTCTCTAGCAACTCCATGAACTTTGCAGCATCGGCATTCGATGCCTCCTCAGCTGCATATTGATTGTTCGGATCGTAACTAGGCCCCGCAGCATCGAAAATCATGTTCGTCCACCCTTAGTCATAATCAGCAAGCTCGTGGACATCTACGTAAGGCTCCACATAAGGCTCCGGCTCGGATGCTAAAGGCACAAGTTCTCCGTGTGCGGTCCAGTGATAATAATTTGGCATAAAATCCCTCGAATACAAATGATATGTTACATCCACTTCCGAATGATATTTCAAGTTGTGACATCTCGCACATGGACACTTAATTTTTGTACGGTCCACATACTAATGGAACGCATTGGCAAACTATAAGAATTGTTGCACACCCTGTATAAATTTATTCCGCATACCGTACATGTTATCAGGATGATGATTGTACATCCACAAACGGTTCTGCAGATAGTAATTTATATCCATTTTAAGATAATTCTGCAAAGATTGACACTCAATGTATAATTCATATATGTTTTATAATTCCAAAAAAGAAACAAGTGTGAGAATAGATGACTCAGAACACAACCCAAATGAAATATATCGTGAGAACGGATGGCTCAGAACTGATGCACGAAAATGAGGGGCTCAAAGCTGGAACAAGTAAAGTTGTGCTTTGGAAAAAGAACTCTTGTAAACTATTTGTTCACAAAGCAAGCTACAATTAAAGAATACAGAACAAGTATCGAGTTCGTAACTCAAGTATAGAGCTTACAAGAGTTATAAACTCGATACTTGTTCTGTATTCATTATATCTTGCTTTGTGAACAAAGAGCTTACAAGAGTAGAACATCCAAAATACAACTTTACTTGTTACAGCTTTGATCCCCTCCTTTTCGCGCGTCAGTTCATGTCGGTCTGCACTTTCTGCAGTAATGATCACAAGTTTTATGTTCTTCAACGATATATTTCATATTGCTTAATTGCCAAGTGTGGGGACGAATGGCTCAGAACATAACCCAAAATTCATTCTAGCATACATTAGTTTGAATCATCTATGTTCTGTATATATGGTGTAGTATATGTTCTTATCGAATCTAGTATCTGAAGGATGTAATAGAATCAAGATGAATCCACATAATGTAATACTAAGACATCATCTACTACTAAAAGATGTAGTGATAGGCTGTCGTATCATCATTGCCGAGGGATGGGGGTCGGAGGACAGTCAACTTTATCTACGGCTACATAGTTTCTGCCTCGCCAGTCGAATGGCTGCGGGGACTATGTCCTGATCACGATGTCCTACCGTAGATTAATGCAAATTCCTTATAGCAAATGTCGTACATAGATTTCTGCCTCGCCACTCGAATGGCTGCAGGGACAGTGTCTGGCTGGTACCAATCCAGTGTCTATCGAGAGATTGATGGTCATTGCGACATGTATGTATATTAAGTAGTAAATACATACTTGATATTTAATAAATAAAAAACTGCCCAAGAGGATACAAGGTATCTCTGAAGGATGCTTGATCAGTCAGTATATTAGAGGCTTAAGAAAGGCGATTATTTATGTACTTCAGGCTTCCAACCCTGATTATAACAAAACATACTTTTATTAATGTGTGAAGTATGGTCCAATTTTAGTATCTAGATATATCACCCAATACTTTCGGACAACAGCACTTTCACCATGTAAGTTACAAAACATGTCTTGTTAGGATATTTAGTGAAGTGAAAGAAAAACTGCATTTTAAACCCTATAATCATTTTTTTTGGATTTTTGGTGTCTACAAGCCATTTGACTTCTAGTTTGAGACGGAAGGTGTCAATTTACGCCGGCTAAAGGGAATATAATAGAAAATTGGGGAGGTTGGTATCGATCTATGCCGGACAGTTGCACATATTATTCTAGAAGCCTACTTTCCATTTTGAGCAACAAAGAACAGAGCCGGCTCCGGACGACTGATCGTATGGGCCTAGTGCCTCCAATTTTACAAAGGTATCTTAAATTTTACAGGTCCCAAAATTTTACAAAGACCTCTAGAGTTCACGAAGACCTCCTAATTTTTAACCAAATTTTTACGAAGGTCTCCTAAATTTACAAATGCCCCATAACGTTTATAAATGTCCCAAAAGTTTCATAGAAACCTTCATTTTCAGAATCGTCTAGGATTCCATTTTTTACTAGAATCGGCCTGACAAAAACCAATTTGTGATTCTCTAGTCGGCAAATGCAATATGAACCGTCCTGATTCTAATCGGCCGAACGCAACCAAATTGGGTTGATGGCTTCATTGGATTGATTCATTCGATTACTACTCAGTCTGGTCAATTTTTTGTAGTGCTCTGTGAAGTCCTCATTGATGATGATAATAAGTCATTTTGTAATCAATTTTTTGTAGTGCTCTGTGAAGTCTTCATTCTATAATATAAAAAAGTTAACAGACTGTCAAATGAAGATGGGATGGAAAAAAATTTAGATAGTTTGGATATGTCGGACGTAGAATCCTGAACTCCAGACTGTAATCAGATCCTAGTCCAGTCCAAACATGACCACATGACCATAAAATTGGGGGGAATCCATGTGCCCTAGAGAGAGAGAGAGGGAGAGAGAGAGGGGGGCTACCTGAGGAGAAGGCCGGAGGAGGGTGCGAGGAGGAGGAGGCCGGAGGAGGGTACGAGCGCCGGAGGAGGGTGCGAGCGCCGGAGGAGGGAGAGCGGAAAAATTGGTGGAAAAAATTTTTCGGGGAATGTTAGAAAAGAAAACCCTCCTGCCATATATGAAACATTTAGCGACGTCCGTATGCGACGTCGCTAATTATTAATATAAGGCGACGTACTATAACAGTCGTCGCTACGCGTCGCTATATTTAAATAATTAGCGACGTGTAGCGACGACATTGCGACGCAGATTACCATTTAATAAACTAATGTCGCTATTCGTCGCTAGTAGTCACCACCAGCGACGAATAGCGACGTCACATTACCACGTCGCTATATTCCCAAAAATTAGCGACGTTCTTTCATAGAGTCTCTAAATTCGTCGCAAATTTGCCAAATTTTGGTAGTAAATGGCCATTCTACGTGTTAAAATGACGGAGAATGGCCATTCTCAGTCATTTAACACGGAGAATAGTCATTCTCCGTGTTAAAATGACAGAGAATGGCCATTCTCAGTCATTTTATCATGGAGCCATTCTCCGCCATTTTAACACGGGAATGGTTTTAACACGGAATGATCATTCTTCGTCATTTTAACACGGAGAATGGTCATTCTCTATCATTTTGACACGGAGAATGACCATTCTCCATCATTTTGACATGTCTAAGGCCATTCTCCGTGGTTTTAGCACGGAGAATGGTTATTCTCCGTGATTTTTAACACGGAGAATGGCCATTCTCCGTCATTTTAACACGGAGAATGGTCATTCTCCGTGTTAAAATCACGGAGAATGATGAAGAACAGTCGACAGAAACCTAAAACCTAATTTTTTGCTTTTTTGTAGAAAAAAATTGTCAGGAACAAAAATTCAAGAGTTTTCGTTCTTCTTTCAAAACGATGTTAACTCTTATGGAAAAGAAGAAGATTTTCTCTAATCGTCGGAAAACTTCAAATCTCTCCACGATGATGATGATGATGATGAGCGATGATCGAAGTTCGAATGAAAAAAAAGCAAGTAAACTACGAACGATCTTTGAGATCTCTGCTGAAAATGAGAGCAATGGAATTCAGATCTCTCGTGAAGAAGACGAAAATCGCAATCCAAATCTGAGTTTGTGCGAAGGGTAGTTATGGTATTATAAAGATGTCAATTTTGTAAATACAGAACATCTAAAGGAAATTTTAGAATATTTAACGTGGAAATATATAATTCTGAGCATTTCATAAAAACCATCCGGCGGATGGATTTTTCATACAAAATAATCTCGAAATTGGATTTCTCAACAATTTCCAGAAAAAATAAATTACTGCAATGAATGTGGATCGAACACTTGACCTTCAGATCTTCAATCTGACGCTCTCCCCACTTAGGTGAGAATTATTGCATTAAACTTTTAAATATCCTAAATAAAGCAAGCCCCTTCAACCAATCTCCAACCCCATCCAAGACTCTTTTATGAATGAGAAATGAGATTATTGGAACCAAATAACAAAACATTTTACTTCATATATTATTTCGAATTTTGGGTCACTTTCATCCGCAGGACCCACAGTTAATGTTTCATAAAAGTGTGATGGAATATCTACATGAAAAGATGTAAATATGTATCTTTGTGGTCAAATTAAAAATATACTTATATATAGGAAAAATTTATGAAATGTCCAAAAATTTAAAAAGTTTTATGAAAAACCCACCGCAAAAGAAACTTTCATCGCGTGCCCAGCATTATCTTAAAAATATATAAAAGGGGACGGCATGACCCTTTTGCCCTTCTAATTTATTAAGAATATCCACAAACCCAGCAACTCTTCAAAAAAACGGTTCGATTCCAGAAGAGGGAGAATTACATACAAACCCAGCAACTCTTCAAAAAAATGTTTCGATCGCTCCCTCCTCTTCCATACTCTGTTCGCTTTCGATTTTAGGTCATCTCCTCCAAAAATCTTAGAAATTTCTTACAAGAAAGTGCCAGCGAATCTCCATTCATAAGTTTCACACAATGTCGCAATCATCATCAATGGATGTAGACCGAGTTAGAAAAGACGGAGAACAAGTAGATGTTGAAAAACAAAAGAAATAAGGGGTGAAAGTTAAGAGGGTTGCTCGTAAACGAAACATCACAAAAGAAAAAGAAGTGCAAGAAGAAGTAGAAGAACAAGAACACGGAGAACAACAAGAACAAGAAGTAGCAGGAGGAGAAGAAGAAGATCAAGAAGAAGGAAAAAAAGGTAAAACTTTGAGTCATGTTCATTCTCCGTTTATATTGACGCAGCAAATGAGAATGATCATTCTCCGTCTATAAAATACACGGAGGATGCCCTTTCTGTGTCATTTAAACTAGAAATGGCCATTCTCCGTGTTAAAATACACGGACAATGGCGTTCTCCCTTGTATTTTGACCTAGAAATGGTCATTCTCCGTGTATCTAACACAGAGAATGAATATTCTCCGTGTTAAAACATACGGAGAATGACGTGTTAAAACACACGAAGAATGACATTTTCTGTGTATTTTGGTATAGAAATGAACATTCTCCGTGTTTTAACACTGAGAATTACATTCTCCGTGTTAAAATACACGGAGAAAGACATTTTCTTTGTATTTTGACCTAGAAAAGGCCATTCTTCCTGTGTTTTTGACACGGAGAAAGTTATTCTCCGTGTTTTTTGACACGGAGAATGATCATTCCCCGTGTTAATACACACGGATAATGGTATTCTCCGTGTTAAAACACACGGAGAATGGCATTTTCTATTTTTTTTGACCTGAGAATGAGCATTCTCCGTGTTTCTTACACGGAGAATGTTATTCTCCGTGTCAATATACACGGAGAATGGCATTTTCTTGTATTTTGTCCTGAGAATGAGCATTCTCCGTGTATCTAACACGGATAATGTTATTCTCCGTGTTAAAATACACGGAGAATGGCGTTCTCCCGTGTATTTTGACCTGGAGATGGCCATTCTCCGTGTATCTAACACGGAGAATGTTATTCTCCTTGTTAAAATACACGGAGAATGACATTTTCCCTTATATTTTGACCTAGAGATGGCCATTCTCCGTGTATCTAACACGGAGAATGACCATTCTCCGTGTTAAAACACACGGAGAATGGCATTTTCTGTGTATTTTGTCCTGAGAATGAGCATTCTCTGTGTTTCTAACACGGAGAATGGCATTTTCTTGTATTTTGTCCTGAGAATGAGCATTCTCCGTGTTTCCAACACGGAGAATGTTATTCTCCGTGTTAAAATACACGAAGAATGGCGTTCTCCCTTGTATTTTGACCTAGAGATGGCCATTCTCCGTGTATCTAACACGGAGAATGGCATTTTCCCTTGTATTTTGACCTAGAGATGGCCATTCTCCGTGTATCTAATACGGAGAATGACCATTCTCCGTGTTAAAACACACGGAGAATGGCATTTTCTGTGTATTTTGTCCGGAGAATGAGCATTCTCCGTGTTTCTAACACGGAGAATGACATTTTCTTGTATTTTGTCCTGAGAATGAGCATTTTCCGTGTTTCCAACACGGAGAATGTTATTCTCCGTGTTAAAATACATGGAGAATGGCGTTCTCCCTTGTATTTTGACCTAGAGATGACCATTCTCCGTGTATCTAACATTGAGAATGTTATTCTCCGTGTTAAAATACACGGAGAATGGCATTTTTCCTTGTATTTTGACCTAAAGATGGCCATTCTCCGTGTATCTAACACGGAAAATGACCATTTTTTGTGTTAAAACACACGAAGAATGGAATTTTCTGTGTATTTTGTCCTGAGAATGAGCATTCTTCGTGTTTCTAACACGGAGAATGGCATTTTCTTGTATTTTGTCCTGAGAATGAGCATTCTCCGTGTTTCCAACACGGAGAATGTTATTCTCCGTGTTAAAATACACGGAGAATGGCGTTTTCCCTTGTATTTTGACCTAGAGATGGCCATTCTCCGTGTATCTAACACGGAGAATGTTATTCTCCGTGTTAAAATACACGGAGAATGGCATTTTCCCTTGTATTTTGACCTAGAGATGGCCATTCTTCGTGTATCTAACACGGAGAATAACCATTCTCCGTGTTAAAACACACGGAGAATGGTATTTTTTGTGTATTTTGTCCTAGAAATGAGACATTATCCGTGTTTCTAACACGAAGAATGGCATTTTCTTGTATTTTGTCCTAAGAATGAGCATTCTCCGTGTTTCCAACACGGAAAATGTTATTCTCCATGTTAAAATACACGGAGAATGACGTTCTCCCTTGTATTTTGACCTAGAGATGGCCATTCTCCGTGTATCTAACACGGAGAATGTTATTCTCCGTGTTAAAATACACGGAGAATGGCATTTTCCCTTGTATTTTGACCTAGAGATGGCCATTCTCCGTGTATCTAACACGGAGAATAACCATTCTCCGTGTTAAAACACACGGAGAATAGCATTTTCTGTGTATTTTGTCCTAGAAATGAGGTATTATCCGTGTTTCTAACACGGAGAATGTTATTCTCCGTGTTAAAATACACGGAGAATGGCATTTTCTGTGTATTTTGTACTGAGAATGAACATTCTCCGTGTTTCTAACACGGAGAATGTTATTCTCCGTGTTAAAATACACGGAGAATAGCATTCTCCTTGTATTTTGACCTAGAACTGGTCATTCTCCGTGTATTAACACGGAGAATGTCCATTCTCCGTGTCAAAGTAAACGGAGAATGATCATTCTCCGTGTAAAAATACACGAAGAATGACATTTTTTGTGTATTTTGTCCTAGAAATGATCATTCTCCGTGTAAAAATACACGGAGAATGTCATTCTCCGTGTAAAAGTAAACGGACAATGTTCATTCTCCGTGTTAAAATACACGGAGAATATCATTCTCCGTGTATTTTGACACGGAGAATGATCATTCTCCGTGGTTGAATAGCGGAGAATGGTCATTCTCCTTATTATAATAAAGAAGAATGTTGACGTAAACCTAATTGTTGTTTTTTAGGAAAAAAACTGTCAGGAACAAAGAAGAAAGACTTTTCCGTGCAACATTCACCCCAATACTCTCTCTTATGGATGAGGTGAAGGAAAAGTGTGGCCATTTGCCTAAAGCAGTTATAGAAACCTTGAAGAATGTTGGATTCTACAATTTCGTAGATGTATTCTACAGATCCAAGGTGAAAAAGGCAAAACTATCTAAAGTCACACAAGGTCTGGAGAACCTGATGGGACTTACTTGGAAGAATATGGCATTGGATATTTCCAATTGAGCAGCAGTGTCAAGGTAGCACCAACTGCTGATGAGATGGCAACCATTTTCGGTCTGCCAATGAATGATGACAGTAAAGTTGATGAGAAGTATCTAAAGATCATTACTGAAAAACAGAAGACCCCCTACCAGCAGACTCATTCAGCATGTGTACAGAACACTTCAAAAGATTGCTGACAAATTCCAAGGGAAAAAATACAGAAGTCTCAAATGCAGAAGTTAAGAAAAGGATCTTAGAGCTGTTGGGGGACAGAAATGCAAGTCCTGATGAGTTGGCCAAGTTAATAGTATTCAACTTGTGCCAAACAGCATTCTTCACCAGAATGGGTGGGTCGAACTTGCCATACAAGTTCTTCGCTCTGGTGGAGAGCATAGATATTATAAAAAGCATCTGTTGGCCACGGATTATTTTGGGGTACGTCATGGACAGCATAAAGAGGGCTATTACAAAAGCTGAAGATGGGGACATTAAGATATTGTACAAGAAGATTGAAGGTTGTACGATATATTTCTTGTATTGGTTTGCAGAGCACAGTCAACTGTTAGAAAGGAAGTGCAAACCAATAAGCGCATACCCGAGATTCTATACATGGGATGGGAATAGAATCTCGATATTCCTCAAAAATGAATATCAAGGGGCTCAAACGAATTCTGAATTAATATTCAAAGATTTTGTTACATTGACTGTTGAAGAAGTAGAAGACCCAGCAGAGCAGCATAGTATAGAAGGTGGAGATAATGCTGTTGATGAAGAAGAACCACAAGCTGAAGCCCAAGCACCAACAACAAACATAGCTGAGAATGAAGATATGTTGCGTGTCTTGGAGGAGAAATCTCAGCTTATCGCTAAGAATGAGCAACTCCAAGAAGGAGCCCAAAAACTAGAGGCAGATGTAGCCCAACAACGTGCTGTGGAGCTCGTTACTGATGGCTTGGAGAAGGAGTTAGACTCTATAAGGAACAAGAAATTGCTCCTTATTGCTGATAATGAGAAACTCCGTAGAAGAGTTGAAGAACTGGAGGCAAAGGGGTCGGAACAGGAACTAGACTCCCTGAGAAAGCAGAAATCTGAGCTTACTGCTGATAATGAGAAGCTTCATCAACGTGTTGAGGAGCTACTTCTAAAAGGTAAAATATTCTATTTTTTCAAAATTTTAATTTGTAATTATGTGTATCTAACACGGAGAATTTCATTCTCCGTGTCAAAGTACACGGAGAATGACGTTTTCTGTGTGTTTTGACTTAGAAATGATCATTCTCCGTGTTTCTAACACGCATAATGTTATTCTCCGTATTAAAATACACGAAGAATGTCATTATTCGTGTTAATACACACTTAGAACGTCATCCTCCGTGTGTTTTGACAAGGAGAATGACATTCTCCGCTAGGATTTTAACACGGAGAATGACATTCTCTGTATTTTGACCTAGAAATGGCCATTCTTCGTGTGTTTTTTGACACGGAGAATAACGTTCTCCGTGTCAAAATACACGGAGAATGTCATTCTCCGTGTCAGAATACACGAAGAATGATCATTCTCCGTGTTAAATACACGGAGAATGTCACCCCTTGTATTTTGACCTAGAAAAGACATTCTCCGTTTAGCTTAACACGGAGAATGACATTCTCCTTGTATTTTGACCTAGAAATGACATTCTCCGTGTATTTTTGACACGAAGAATGTTATTCTCCGTGTATCTTAACACGGAGAATAGTTATTCTCCGTTTATGTTATAGGAGAATGCCCATTCTCTTTGTAAGTCTAACAGAGAATGATCATTCTCCGTTTAGCTTAACACGGAGAATGACATTCTCCTTGTATTTTGACCTAGAAATGACATTCTTCGTGTATTTTTGACACGGAGAATGTTATTCTCAGTGTATCTTAACACGAAGAATAGTCATTCTCCGTTTATGTTATACGGAGAATGTCCATTCTCCTTGTAAGTCTAACAGAGAATGATCATTCTCCGTTTACTTTGACACGGAGAATGGACATTCTCCGGATTAAAGTAAACGGATAATAATATTTTTTATTGTTTTTAAAAAGAAGATTATATAATATTGACATCATACCTCTTGTTGTTGTTTGTTTTTATATCAGTGAAAAAAATAGACAATCTCAGAAAGGAGAATGAAAAGCTCATTAATGATAACAACAAACTTCTAGAAGAAGTTACATCATTGAATGACGAAATCAAACAGAAGAATGATACAATTGTTAACCTCGAAGCAATGGCTAAAGCATTGCAGCTTGGGGAGACTAAAGTAGTTCCTCAAAAACATTACACAAGAGCAAGAGAACCAGGAGGGATTAAAAAACAATCAAATGCTCCAGCGGATGATGATTTTACCACATTGGAAAAGAAGAAAACAGCTGATGCTACAAGTAAGAATGTAGCTGCTGGTCGGAAAAGAAAAGCTCCTTCCAGTCCCAATAAGAAAGTAACTTCTGGTGAGAAAAGAAAAGCTCCTTCCAGTCCCGAGAAGGTAGACGATAAAAAGAAGATGTCAGAAACTGAAGAACTTGAAGATGAATCTCCTCAAACAGCCAAGCTAGTGAAAGAGGGAAAAATGCTGATACAATGTCAAAAACTCAGGCTTTGGAACCAAGCAGACGATCAGCTGAAGCATCTATACAGGAGCATCGTATGCCCAAGAAGGATGTCTCCAACGTAAGTATTCTAAACTTGAACCAATTTCTGTACAATTCACAACGGAGAATGATCATTCTCCGTGTCATTTGAACGGAGAATTGATATTCTCCGTGTATCTAACACGGAGAATGAATATTCTCCGTGTAATTTGGACGGAGAATTGTCATTCTGAGTCCTATTCATAACGGTCATTCTCCGTCCAATTCATAACGGAGAATGTTTATTCTTCGTGTATTTTAACGGAGAATAGTCATTCTCCGTCCAATTCATAACGGAGAATGATCATTCTCTCTATTGGAGTTACTTTTTTTTTACAATTATATCATTAGCCTATATTATTAACATAATTGAAACTAAATTTATGTGCAGTGATAATGTATACCAATACTTTCCAACTGCTCCAGAAGATTGTAAAATAAGAAGAAGAAATAATGATGTTACCTTGATCTTTAATGCTAAAGAAGTACAAGACATATTAAATATGGAAGAAATAGAGGCCAATGTTATGAACTTCACAATAAAGATTATGAACGAACTACAAGCCGATACAAGACGTACCATTCAGTCAAGCTCGCAGGGTGCACAATGTAAATGGTTTGCAATCATGATGCCCCATTCATTGGTAAGAATCAAAACTGAAAAATAAATATTAATGTGTACACCTACTAATATTGTTGTAAAAAACTAACTCATGATATTATTTTTTGTTTTTTATTTTTTGTTTTTTTCTGGAAAATAGCATACCGTTCAGTTTGTCGATGTAGTACAACCAACATCTGGAGCAATGTACAATTTCAAAGCTGAAATAGAAGATTTTATCATGGAGTTGGAGGATGACATCGAATGGCTATTCGTGCCACTCTTCCGTGAAGAGAATAAATACTATACACTGCTGGCATTCAACTTCAGCTCCTATGTTTGGACACACTACAACTCATTACGGAAAAACACGGGCGCTAAGGGAATCGAGGATGCAAAATACATGAAGAGTAAAATTGAGCCAATTATAATGAAGAACATTACATTGATGAGGGAGAAAAGCCCAGCAATTCAGGAATATGAAACAACAGAGCTCAAGGTTTGTAAAGATTGCCCACAGCAACTATCACCCAGCTGTCTGCTGTATGTTGTGTATTATATTGAAAACTTGTCGAAAGCTCCATTTGATTTACAAAAGAAAACAAACAAAGTAGTTCACGATATTATTGTAAAGAGCAGGTTAACTTTGGCTAAGCTTTTGCTTATGGGTGACTGTGCAATTCCTTTTGTATCATAAAATAAAATGACAATGTAAATTGGCTAAGAAATTCCTTATATATATTTTGTCTGTCAGGTTTCTTTTGTAATGTATTTGTTGTCCTTTGTAATGAAACTCAATTTTTCGACTAATTTACATTGTTCTATATATGTAAATCTGTTTTGTTAAAGTTCTGTTGTTTGATTCTGTGTTAAAAATACACGGAGAATGACATTTTTTTGTATTTTGACCTAGAAATGGCCATTCTCCGTGTGTTTTAGACACGGAGAATGTCATTCTCCGTGTATTTTGACACGGAGAATGATCATTCTCCGTATTAATACACACGGATAATGTCATTCTCCGTGTTAAAATATACGGAGAATGACATTTTCTGTTTATTTTGACCTAGAAATATCATTCTTCGTGTATCTAACACGGATAATGATCATTCTCCGTGTTAAAGTAAACGGAGAATGACCATTCTCCGTGTTAAAATACACGGAGAATATCATTCTCCGTGTATTTTGACACGGAGAATGGTCATTCTCCGTTTATCTAACACGGAGAATGTTCATTCTCCGTGTTAAAATACACAGAGAATGACATTCTGTGTATTAACATAGTGTGTTAGCATAGTGTGCAGGAAGCTGATTCTTCACGTGGGCGCATATGCCATTGTGGGCGCATACAACACAATGGGCGCATGGACGCATACAACAAGTGAGCGCATAGGAAGTGGCCCGTACCTATAAATGGCCATTCTCCGTGTACTTTAACACGGAGAATGAATATTCTCCGTTTACTTTTACACGGAGAATGACATTTTCTGTGTATTTTGACCTATAAATGACCATTCTCCGTGTTTCTAATCATTCTCCGTGTTAATATACACGGAGAATGTCATTTTCCCTTGTATTTTGACCTAGAAATGACCATTCTCCGTGTGTCTAACATGGAGAATGCAATTCTCCGTGTGTCTAACACGGAGAATGCAATTCTCCGTGTTAAATTAAACGGAGAATGTTATTATCCATGTTAAATTACACGGAGAATGTTATTCTCCGTGTTAAAATACACGGAGAATGACATTCTCCTTGTATTTTGACCTATAAATGGCCATTCTCCGTGTATTAACACGGGGAATGAACATTCTCCGTGTCAAAATACACGAAGAATATCATTCTCCGTGTAATTTTACACGGAGAATGCCCTTTCTGTGTATTTCGAGGATGACATTTTCTGTGTAGTTAATATATACATTGTTCTATATGTAAATCTGTTTTGTTAAATTTCTGTTGTTTGATTCTGTGTTAAAAAATACAGAAAATATGAACTAAAAATGTTCGTTAATTGAACATGAAGAATAGTCATTTTTATGGTTATATGTTTTTATTATATAAATGTAATGCTTGGAATGATCATTCTCCATGTTAAATCATGGAGAATGGTCATTCAATGCATTATCAAATCAGAGAGTATAACGGATAATAAGTTCTTATGCTGTTAATATATATGTGAAACATCAAATATGCAGAGTTCAAACTATTACCATTGATATCAAAAAATGTAAGATATGTATTCAAAAAATAATTATATAAAAGAAGGAATATATGTGTATGTATTAACGAGGGGGCGCTGCCCCCTCGACCACCGTAGCAGCACGTGGAGGCAGAGGACAAGTGGTGCGATTGTGACTGCATAATTCAAAACAATTCTGGCACCTTATCTTTCTCTTCTCTTTTCTCTTGTTCTCATATTTGCTCTTATAACGGTCCGCTTTTGGTCGTCCAGGACCACGTTTCGGAACAGGGGGTAGAACAACATCAGTGAGATTATTTTCAAACTATTTTTCACAATCTGGAACTGGACGAATAGCACATGAATATAACTTTCGGTAATAATCTGATGTCCAATACTGCTCCACAAAGTCGTAAACAAATTTATCTCAACCAACTCTGATGCATTGTATTGCATGGCTGCATGGGAATCCATATACCTTCCATCTACGACAACTACAATGACAATCAAGAAGATTCACCATGTGGGAGGAAGTATCTGCGATCACCTCAAATTCGAAATCACTGGACCGATATACCCTATAACACATGCCATCATCTATAAGCTGCTTCAGCATATCCTCAGCGTATGGAGTCAATTTGCTATTCAAACCAATTGCATCCTTGTGGCGATCTGAAATCATCTTCATCATCTTCACACGGATGACATTTACAATTGCTGATATAGGCAATTTCTTCTCAGCCTTTATCCATGCATTGAATGACTCTGCACAACTAGAAGCAACCTCACCGTATCTACATCCCGGGAAGAATGCGTTTGACCAGTGTTCAAGTTTTTGTTTATTCATCCAATTCACAACAAGACCATAATTCAGATCATAAATCTTCTTGATTGCTTGTCTATACCCACCTTTATACAGAAAAACAAATAATTAATAAAGAATTAGGTCAATTCACAAAATTATTAAAAATAAGTGCATTCTCCGTGTTTAAAATAAGGATAATAGTCATTCTCCGTTCAAAAGCTAACGGAGAATGATATTCTCCGTTCTATGCAGGACGGAGAATGGTCATTCTCCGTGTGACGGAAACGGAGAATGAACATTATCCGTACTATGCAAGACGGATAATACCATTCTCCGTTCAAAAGCTAACGGAGAATGATATTCTCCGTTCTATGCAAGACGGGTAATGGTCATTCTCCGTGTGACGGAAACGGAGAATGAACATTATCCGTACTATGCAAGACGGATAATACCATTCTCCGTTCAAAAGCTAACGGAGAATGATATTCTCCGTTCTATGCAGGACGGAGAATGATATTCTCCGTTCTATGGTCATTATCCGTCTAATACATACGGAGAATGACTATTCTCCGTCTTACTGACGCGGAGAATGGTCATTCTCCGTGTTAAATTAATGGTAAATGCATAGAAAATGTGCATATATCTGTCTTATTAACACACCTGGAGTTAGAACATATACTGCTTGCCTCCAAGCTTCAAGTACATGCAGATACACTCTTTCATTTCCTTTCTTTTTCAGCGGTATGTTATTCTTCATGTGATAATAGCAATAGCTATGGTAATCATTAGGAAACACTTCAGGGACTTCAGAAACTAGACCGGTGCCTTGATCCGAAAGAAAAACAATACGTCTACTACATCCAACAACATTCTTTAGATTTCAAAGGAACCATTCCCAATTGTCACCATCTTCGCCTGAGACTATACCGTATGCAAGAGGGTAGAACTGTTGGTTACCATTCTTCGCTGTAGCAGACATCAAACATCCTCTAAACCTTCCTGTAAGGAAAGTAGCATCCAAATATAGCATTGGGCGACAATATTGAAAGCCTTCTACGCAGGCCCCATATGAAAGAAAAAGCCGCTCAAACCTCATTGATGAATCATCTTTATGGAAGTCGATAACGGAACCATTATTGGTTTCCTTTACCTTGTTGACATACCAACACAAGTCACTGTAAGATCTAACATCATCTCCATACATTTTCTGGTGCACCAGCCTAATTCCGTGGTATGCCTATCCATATGTAACAGATAAACCGTAGTCGACCTTGAAATCATCGACAACAGATTTTACGGACTTTTTAGGATGCATCCGAACAATGTCACTAACCAAACTTTTCACAAACTTTGCTGGAACAATCAGATTACCTTTATCCATATAATCAGCTCCACAATTATGTTCTCCTACATACCTCTTCACCTCAAAAATTTGATTATCTTTCGAAATAGATATAGCATGGAAGCTCCACAAATAAGCATGTGTCTTGTAATTCTTGCAGCAAACAATATACCTCCCCGGCTCAGATTTCAAAATATGGAATGGATGACGAGATTCAAAACATACCTTTCTAACAGCATTCCTAACTTCTTCAACACCATTTAGAAAAATCTGACCAACACCAGTAATTGATCCAGGCCACATATCCGATTTCCTCTTCTTCACTGTCTCAGTTGAGCCCTCATAAAATTGTACTACTCGTTTGTCCTTTACAGTAGGAGAACATCTACTCAAAGAACTAGAGGAGGAAGACGAAGGTCCCATGTGAAAGCTTTGACAAGGAAAAGATGTTGATGAAGAACATGGAGAGTATATTTGATCCACAAATAGATCAAAACTCATATCATGAGTACCGTTAAAACCACCAACCAATGAGCGAAGCCAAAAATCACTTTCAACATACAGTTCAGTCCCATCAGAGTGCAAAAACCTGAAACGGAAGGAAAGTGGATCCAAAGAAGTCCATCGATCGCACACTTTAATCTTTAAAAAATCCACGGTACTTTCATGTGTGACACGGCAGGAAACTATGTCTCCCTTGAAACAAATGTTAACTAAACCACTTGATTCCATACCTTCCCCCCTGATAACATAAAAACATAAGAGGTCACAAATAGAACAATAAGATTGTCGTCTAATAATGATTATTCTCCGTCTAAAAATAACGGAGAATAAATATTCTCCGTTCGAAACTAACTTATAATGATCATTCTCCGTCTAAAGTAAAACGGAGAATGACATTCTCCGTCTAAAACACACGGAGAATAGACATTCTCCGTCTAAATATAACGGAGAATGATTATTATCTGTCTGTAACTTATGGATAATGCTCATTATCCGTATAAAAATATACGGATAATGATCTTTCTCATAAGTAATTGTCATTCTCCGTTAAAATATAACGGAGAATGCTATTCGCACAAAATAACAAGATTAAATATCTCTCTAACATTTTCTAAGTTAATAATCTTCATAACAAATTCAAATTCAGCATAAATTTTGAGATATACGAAGCTGATGGATGAATTTCTACAGATCTGAACTCTCACCTTGTTTTAAGATCTATAAAAGAAAAGAAGAAGATCTTCGCTCCACAATTGACCTAATTGCCGAAAACCACGAAAATGATGATGATGATGATCGATGATGATGAAGGATGATCGATGTTCGACTGACGAAAACCACAGTGAACTACAGATTTTGCGATCTCTGATAAAGATGATATCAATGGATTTCAAATTTTTCGTGAAGAAGAAGAATACGAATTTCCCAATCCAAATCTGAGTTTGCGAATTCAAAATTATATATAGATGTCCAAATTTGCACGAAGGGGTATTTTTGGAACTATGATAATGGCAAATTTTGTAAATACAGAGCATCTAGAGAGAATCTTGAAATATTTAACATGGAAATACTTAATTCTAGATATTTCATAAAAATAATCCAGCGGGTGGGCATTTCATAAAAGCCCACCCCGAAATTGGGTTTCTCAGCAATTTCCAGTTATATATAAATTATAAAATTATAAAGACTTGTATGGAAAATTTAAAAAAAAATTAATTTCTACCAATATACGCATTTTCGTAAAGTGTTTACTAAGTTTTTTTTTTTAAATTAGTCCCAAAACGCCCAATATAAAAATCTTTTGTTGATTAACACTTTTATTTGTTTTAATTTTGTTTAATTTTCTTAATCTCTTCCCTCCTCAGAAGAAACTTCTAGCCCAAGAGCTTTACAGTTTTCATTTTACAATTTTTTCAAACTAAATACTTTGACCCCAATTTCTCTAAACTTTAGTTATCTGTATGAAAATTTTCGTTAAATTTGTGTACCCATAAAATCTATCTATTTACTATAATCAAACGTTTAAACTTTGCTAATCATAATTTTCTTTCATTTGATATCTTTTCTTACTGTTGTTGGTCTACATATATGAAGGCCTTCATTTTTTTTCGATACCCGGCGTAATGCACGAGATTTTGTGCATGCTATATGCATACAATTTTCACACAGACACACACACGTCTCTTTCGCGGTTCGATTCCGAGACTGTCCGCCTACCCAAGTAAGTTCTACCTCTCGTCACTGACTACAAGAGTCAGATGACTTTGGTGGCGGTGGTACTCCTTAATTAGTTCAATTATACTAAACCGTAAGTAGTGAAAGATTTGGATTTGAACTTTCAAAGATAGAATTTGTATAAAAGTCTATGAACTTTTTTGTTTTATAGTAGAGGACAAATGTTTGGTTAGAGTAAGAAAGTAAAAAAATATATTAATATTAACAGATTATTAATTACTATTTATAATTAGCTAAATGTATATTATATTCATTAATAGGGAAAGAATTAGGTGGCTGACTTCCATTGGATTTATTAAATTGGCTTCACCTTTTTTTTTTTTTCAAATATGCTCTTACATAATTTTACTAATTAATTTTTTTCATCAAGATTAAATAAAAATAACTAGATAATTTAGGATTATTTAGTAAAAATATTTTGTTATTTGGTTCCACTAATCTCATTTCTCGTTCATAAAAGAGTTAGCTAATGGGGCTTGCTTGATTTATGTTATTTATAACTTTTGATGCAACAATTCTGATGAAAGCGGGGATAGCTCAGTTGGGAGAGTGTCAGACTGAAATATGAAGGTCACGTGTTCTATCCACGTTCACCGCAATTCATTTTTTTATTACAAATTTTGACTTAATTCTTAATTTAACTATTAAACATATTTTAGTACGCAACATGCAATTCTTTCAATAAATGTTTGATTAAGTATTTTAAACATAATTGGAAGGTTATTTCTTCTTAATAAAACAGGAAAAATGCATTTGACAAAGGAATCTCAAGATTCATAAATCTCGACCGAGACATGCTGCTTTTATTCATTTCATAAGTGGTGTTTTTTTTTTTGAGGGTGTCCACTTCTTAATGGTGCTTGGAGGCATGAACTCCACCGTTCCCAACGGGCTACGGCCACGAGGACTTCATATAAGTGGTGTTGGTTGTTGCCAAAAAGGCTCTATGTTGTTTCGGTTTGGTTGTGTTGTTTCGGTTTGGTTTGAAAAAAAATGGATTCCGTCTCGGTTGTGAAAAATATTAAGATTTCTTATTTGATTTCGGTCCCAAATCTAAAACTGGATACGATTTACACAATATGTGAATAATTTTAATTTTATACATATTTTGTGATTAAAAAATGTGTATATTTTTATAGCAACTATTGTAAGTGTGTTTTAAACTACAACTTCGATAAATTAACCATTAGTTTAATTTTGGACCAAACTTTAAAATACAACAATTGTACGTACAAAAAAAATTCTTTTGTTAATAATTTAACCAAAATTCTAATTTTTGGTTGGTCTATTAAATGATAAAAATAGTCCACCTATTTAACCGAATAAACTGAATTGATTAATGGTTCAATTTTGGTTAATGCTAATTTTGATTCGATTTCGATTTTAGATTTTTAGAAATTCGGTTTATTAGGATATTGACTATTTCGGTTCGGTTGAAACCGAATGAATCAAACACTATCTCTAAAGAAAATGGTTTCGAACGAAAGGAAAATAGAAAATAAATGGTTTACCCCATCCTAGGATTCACTCGCCCTCATTTTTGTGCATTTATTCTGGTTCTGACCTTTCAAAATATCGAGTTTTCTTATTTTGAAAATTTCAATTTTCTATATCTATATAAAGAGCAAAAAAATTCATTTCTTTCCACGAACCAAAAGAGACCCATGGGATTTATCTTTCTATGTTCCAGACGCCTCTTCAGTAGAGCCGGTCCTGGTCCAAGACAAGCATGACGACCGTCCAGAACCCACGGATTAGAAGGACAAAAAAGAAATACATATCCCAACCCATTAGTTAATATAGGTTAAGCTACTATATACATGCTACATTTTTTAAAGTTAGCTTAATATATAAGCAACGTCATGACCTACGTTTTTTGTTTTCCATTAATTCTAATTCTAGGTAGATGTATCCATTATACTTGGTATGTCATTAGCTTTTTTTTTTTTATTCTGTAATTTTATGTCAAAGCAAAATATATAATACTATATGTATGATTTGAGGGCACATTTTTTTTGTCATGAGTCTTCAAATGTCTATGATAATACTAACCATAATTTTTTTGATGGTATATACTATACAACAAGTTCATAGTAATTAGGGATAATTTAGCAAATACCTCCATTCCAAATGTTGAAACTAGCATATACCACCAATATTTATTTTAACTAGCAAATGCCCCCATTTTTAGTATAGAATAGTAAAAAAAAAAAAAAAAAGATATACCCTTCTTATTAAATATTTGTTCTTTTGTTTTACATAGGAGTGGGGTATATGCTAAATTCAACATTTGAAATAGGGGGTATTTGCTAAATTATTCCTAGTAATTATTTGAACGTACACCCATTTTTCTAACAATGTTGTTTTGAGAGATTCACGCAAGTAAACAGCATGAATTCTTTCCATTCAATTCCTATGAGGCACACCTCTATTTGCTGTGCTTAAAATTGAGGCTTTCAAAATTTAATAGGTTCAGCATCAATATTTGATATCTTTACATTTGAAAATGTACATATAATCAATCAATTATTCATCCCTAGCGAGTAGTGACAGCATACAGAAAAGAATTGAGTGACATAACAAATGTCTGCATCTCAAAAATTTACTAGACTTTGATTAAAAAGAATGGGGCTATTGTTGTTTCTTTAGATTTGCTACGGATTCAGAAGAAGCCATATCATGATTGGAGGCTTTGATCATAAAGAGAAGTGTTTCCAGGAGCATGCCACCCACCAATCCTATAACCCCTCAGCGGCATTCTGTACCAAATCAAAATCACAAAAAGTACACCATTAATGTTAAAACAAATGCACACACCGAAATTCTCTCTTTATGCAATGGAAGGACCGGAGCGAGAATGCCTAAAAAAAATACCATCACGGGGCTGTGATTAAACAACGCTCTGAAAACATAATGCCCGACCAAATAGCCCGTAAACATGATTGCCACGACATGTACACCTGCGAAAAGAAGAACCAGCTATCCATTAAGGCTTTCAGTAAAAATATTCCGAAAAAAATTATTTCACTTTTATCTCCCCAGCTTCATGAACAAAAAAACAAATTAGCATAAATTAGCATACATTCGAAGGACCAAAAGTCGCTTTATGGGATTAACATACATGTGATATTTTGAATATATCTGAAAGAAATTTCTAAATCCAGAAGGTATGCTTCACTGGATTCCATGCCGATGATAGTTACAAGCATAGTTATCAAACCTAGACTGGACTGGCAGTCGGACCGGAAAACTGGTGACCCAGTAACTAATCCGATCCGGGTGAACATTTGTACCATTTTTTTTATCAAACCGGTTGAAAACCAATTGAACCAGCCATTTTTTATACGACAAGTCAGGTCTTGAAAACCGGACTGGGTTACTCATAAATAAGACAATAATCTGGTTTTTTGTCTGGGCCTTCAAGATTAGCAAAAGGACCATCCTTATTTATAAAGGTTGCACTTCCAATGTTAATTTTCCACCTATACTACAGGAATGTTAACATGCGAGTAACGACTATAGAGCTAAAGTTTGGCTTTCATAATTTTTAAATGTTTAATTTATATGGTTTACTAAGGAAGTTTATTATTATTTATATTTTCTAATATGATTTCTAGAATTTAGGTTCAATACTTTAATCCCTTCCTAAAGGTTATCCATTTCTGTTTTTTCTACATTATTGGTTGAAGCATGGTCATTGCCATACTTTCCAATCTGTGATGCGTGATGCATCAAAAACTTCTTTTTGTACACTTCTGATCTTAGTGATATTCTGATTGTATATTCTACTTAGAAAATTATTACTATTATTTTTATATCTCGTTGACCCACTGGTCGGACCAGTGACCTGATGACTTGGAGCCTTGACCGGGTCGATGTCCGGTCTGATAACTATGGTTACAAGATGTCAATTTTAGGAGAGCATTGATTGATGAAGTTCCTAGCATGAAAGGAAAAAAAAAATCCGCAATATCATTTTATCATACAAAAAGCTCCACGCAGGACGCCATCAATATATAACCAGTGTGAACAGACAAATCGAAAACCTTTCTACTTTTTACTTTCTTATGGAAATATGGATTTGTAGGAGATGCATTTTTTTTTACTTTATACGAATTTTCTTAGCGATTACACAATTCTAACTAACTATCAACGCGGCTTTAGTATATTGGTGTTATGATACAAATTTGATCTGATCTGATCAAATTAGGGTACAATAATTCCTTAACAAAATACTCAAAATGGTGTAGAGTAATTTTGTGTAATGAAAAAAATTGATAATCATGATGGATATCACTACATAAATAGTTAATTGTCTACAAAGAGGGCATTATACAGGTAAGCGGGAACATTCTATCTACTAGGATGAGGAAACAATTAAATGCTTTTGAAGAAATCCTAAGAACACTAAACCATCTACTATCTAACTAATATTGATGATTAAGGGTAAGGAAAAACATCAGCCACATGATGCCACCTCAAGGGAGGAAGGCACTATGAAGAATTTCTTGGCAACCAAGAATAAAGAGAGTTTTAATTCCAGTAGAAGCTTGCCAAGAAGACGATGTTAATAATGCCTAATCTTCAGCTCTCGGGAAGGCACCGTTTAGACAGCACTGTTCTAAAAGGCGGTCTAGGCAGCCGCCTAGGCACTAGGCAGCTAGCGCCCGCCCGATGCCCTCTAGGCGTCCACCCCCCCCGACGCCCGACTATGCATGTTTTTGTGTTCTATGGACTTCTTCTACAATTTTCAGTAGATTTTTTTTAATTTATTTGAATCACCTAGATCTAGGAGGACTAGGCGCTAGGCGGCAGACCCGCCCGAATAGCGCCTAGCGCTTTTCACAACCTTGAGACACAGGGATCCCTTATCCTAGTAATCCCTCCACATCCCACAATCACATATCCTTCGGATCATGAGGCTGACAATTCCAATGGCTTAATAATTGGATCAGGTGGTGAATATAGGTTTTAAAAAAATCTTATACTTTTATTTTTCAGTACATGTTGGATTGGGCTTGGGTCAACGATGGACCATAATCCCTTCATAATAATATAAGATTGTTTTTATTTTATTTTTAAAGTTTATTCTAATTCATTTTATTTTATGTTAGTATTAGACCATGTTTGACCAAGATAAACGTATAGATGTTCAGAAATTTTTGAGGCAAGGATATTCATCCAAATAAGAACATTTTGTAAGTGTATACAACCATGCTTGACCAAGATACACGAATAGCTGTTCACAAACGTTTGTGACAATAATATTTATGCAAATAAACACATTTTGTAAGGATACATGCAATTATAATTTTTTAAAAGGATGTAGATACAAAATTGAATATTTAGATGGTCTACATCAAAAGACCCCCTTAATTTTATTACAATAAGGATTTATCGAGTCTAATTGTTTAATCTCGCGCTATTGTGCAGGTTCAAGTAGACTATTATTTCGATAAGATACTACTAAGTATGATCTGATCCCTAAGTGGATATGTGTGCAAGTATACAAAGAATAATGTTACTTGATGAAAGATGACCCAGAGGGTGTGTAGGGGTTATGTCCACCTAACTGTTTAAGGCTACTATTATACCATTCTCTGAGCTCCATAGTTTGGGGCAGGTCAACTCCACAAATCCAATTTTAGTTTACCAATAAATCCATGCACGACTCCAATAAGTGCCCCCCACAAATCAACTCGTGATGCAGGTCAAGCTTGTTGGCTGCCTCTTCCCAGTCTGTAGCTCCAAATCAAACAATGCAAAACCAGAATTTCCAAACAAGACCATTTCCCTCAGAACTCCAAATTATGACTTGCAAAAAGTTTACAGTTCCAACCGCCATTGTCAAGATACTGGCATTGAGGCCCTCTTCCCCTTAAGTAAGACCAAGTGTTGTTTAACACAGACTCGGAAAGGTTTCCTTCCCCACGAATTTCCAATTCCAAATGCCAAGAATTGTCAATTCACTTGTACAATTACAGCATTTTCAAGCTCAACAGTGTTGAGGATTCTTTCCTGTGCTTGAACCCTCTTTTGGTTCATCTATTGTTCTGACAAATTACATCCAGTGCTTCAAATATGTGTTGGAGTGGGTGGGGTTCCCAACCTATGTGGAGAAGACCCCGGAGTGCGACGAGCGCCGTTCGTATGTCGAAGAAGCTCGGGAAGTAGGCGACTGGAGTCGCTACTGCTGCTGCTGCTGCTCCTGAAGGAGTTTCTGGCCTGGGCCTGCCGAGTTCGGCCCGAACTCGGTCCCAGGCCGAGTTCTGGCCGAACTCGGTCTGGCTCCTCCAGGGTTTGGCGAGTAGGTGCTGGATGCTCGACACAGAGTTCTGGCCGAACTCTGTGTCGTCGGGGCTGAAGCAGATTTTCGGGTGATTTTTCACCACTGGATCTAATCCAATGGTCCAGGTTGGTTGCGGGATTAGGGGAGTTAAGCTGAGTTTTCTCAACCCTAATTCATTGTGCAACATAACGCAGCGTAACACAACTTGGAGAGAGGAAGGAGGCAAGAGTGCCATTGCAACTTCGGAGAAGAAGACGGAGGATTGAAGGTCCCTATTCGAAGGAGATCGTGTTCGGGTAATCTCTACTCGTCGTTCTCGCTCTTCGTAGCCTTGTAATCATTGTTCTTATTTCTGAGTGTTGTGGGGATCCGATTTGGATCGGGAGGAGTTTGTAGAGGGTATAATTCTTCTATTCCATTAGTGGAGGCTTCTCAGGGTTGGACTCCGATCGTCCCGTGGTTTTTCCCGCAAGGGTTTTCCACGTCAAAAATTCTCTGTGTCTGCGTGGATTGTTTTGTGTGGTTGTTTTTGGGTTCGTGCGTTGTATTGCTCGGTCCTCTCACAGGTACTCTCTGGTTTGGGGAAAGGTTTCCGCGCTTCTTTCCCAACAGAGTGGTATCAGAGCCAGGTTATGGAGTTCAGAAGGAGTGTCAGTAGTTGACAGAGAAAAGCAGAGAGGAGAGATGGACGCGAAGCCGGTGCACATGGTGAATCTAAATGGCATAAACTATCATTATTGGCGGAGCAAGATGAAGGATTTGCTATTTGTCAAGAAGCTGCATCTACCCGTGTTTGCATCCGAGAAGCCCAGTGATAAATTCGAGGAGGACTGGACATTCGAGCACATACAGGTGTGCGGGTACATACGGCAGTTTGTTGATGAGAACGTGTACAACCACGTTGCCAATATTGAGCACGCGAAGACGTTGTGGGATAAGCTAGAATCCTTGTATGCGAAGAAGACCGGGGTAAACAAGTTGTTCCTGATCCGAACGATGATGGGTCTGCGGTACAAGGATGGGGCGTCTATTTCGGATCACTTGAGTGAGTTCCAGGCGTGGTTGACCAGCTATCTTCTATGGGAGTCAAGTTCGACGACGAAGTTCAGGGACTGTGGCTGCTGTGTACTTTGCCAGACTCGTGGGAGACCGTACGAGTATCTATGATCGCTTCTGCTCCAGAGGGCGTGGTCAGTCTGGAGTTTGCCAAGAGCGGGGTGTTGAATGAAGAGATGCAGAGACGTTCTCAGGGCACTTCATCTACATCCCATCACTCAGAGGCATTGGTTTCAGAGAGCCGCGGAAGGGGCAAAAGCAGGGGTCCAGGTGGTGGCAGAGACAAGAGCAGAGGGAAGTCCAAGGGTCGTTACGAGGACTCAGAGTATTACCATTGCGGTAAGAAGGGCCATATCAAGCGGAATTGTTTCGCTTGGAAGAGAGAGAAGAAGGGCGACAAGGGGAAGCAAGAAGAGAACACTACAGTGGCGGCCTCGATGCATGGAGGCGATGTGATCGTCGTAGGTGATGAGGTCATTACTAACCTCGCCTGCGATGACAATTCTTGGCTGGTGGACTCAGGGGCTTCAGCACATGTATCTCACAACAGGGCACTGTTTGCCACTTACACGACAGGCGACTGTGGCGTGTTGAAGATGGGCAACGGAGATGTGTCGAAGGCGATTGCCGTTGGAGATGTGCATTTAAGAACGAAGACGGGTGCGGTTCTTGTTCTCAAGGATGTTCGTCATATCCCAGATATCCGTTTCAACCTGGTGTCGGTTGGAAGGTTGGATGACGATGGATTCTTCGGTCTCTTCGGGAACAGTCAGTGGAAGCTTTCCAGGGGTTCGATGGTGATAGCCAGAGGAAGCAAGAAGTCCGGTCTCTACTATATGGAGGGGAGCGCACAGGGGGCACAGAAGGTGAACGCAGTCAGTGATGCGTCTACCGAGTTGTGGCACAGGCGGCTCGGCCATATCAGCGAGAAGGAGATGAGCTACTTGGTGAACAGGAAGGTGATTCCGGGGCTCAAGTCTACAAAGTTGAAGAAGTGCACGCACTGTTTAGCTGGGAAGCAAAATAGGGTGTCTTTCCAAAGTCACCCAAGTTCGAGGAAGCCGGCGTTGCTCGAGTTGATTCACTCGGATGTCTGCGGTCCTATGAAGGTAAAATCTCTTGGTGGTGCTTCTTACTTTGTAACCTTTATTGATGACTGTTCCAGGAAGGTTTGGGTCTATGCCTTAAAGACCAAGGATCAGGTGCTGCCTACTTTCAAGGAGTTTCAGGCCTCTGTTGAAAAGGAGACGGGCAAGAAGTTGTTGTGTGTTCGGTCCGACAATGGCGGCGAATGCATCGGTCCCTTTGATGCGTATTGCAGAGAGCAAGGGATACGACACCAGAAGACTCCGCCAAAGATACCTCAGCTCAATGGTGTAGCGGAGCGCATGAATAGGACACTGATGGAGAGGGTGCGGTGTTTGCTGTCAGAAGCAAACTTGCCGGGCAGTTATTGGGGTGAGGCTCTTCTCACAGCTGCTTATATTATTAATTTGTCTCCTAGTGCTCCTTTGCAGGGTGATGTGCCTGACAAAGTATGGTACGGCAAAGAGCCGTCATACAATCACCTGCGGGCATTTGGTTGTAAGGTCTTCGTGCATGTACCGAAGGACGAGAGGACCAAACTTGAGCCTAAGACGAGGCGATGCGTCTTTGTCGGCTATGGTCGGGATGAGTTTGGCTATAGACTCTACGACCCAGTAGAAGGAAAGCTCTACAGAAGCAGGGACGTGGTATTCGTCGAGGATCAGACCATGACCAACACTCAGGATTCTGAGACGCCTTCTGAGGCTGAGGAATTGCCTGAGTTAGAGTCATTTCGTTTTGAGCAGTTTCCAGAGGACATCGCAGAGGATCCAGTTATGGGGGAGCCGGTACATGGAGTTTCTCCCAACCTTGATCATCAGCCTGCTGATGGTGGTCAGGGTGTCCCTCAAGAGGATGAGCATGTCGGAGAGGTAGTTCCTGAAGGGGAGGAGGCTGTCGGTATACAACCAGCACCAGTGGCTCCACTGAGAAGGAGTGACAGGGATCGTCGACCATCTACGAGATACTCACCAGATGAGTATATGCTATTGACTGACGGGAGAGAGCCCAAAAGTTTTGCAGAGGCTATGGAAGACGAACACAGGCAGGAGTGGATGGAGGCTATGCAGGAGGAGATGAGTTTCTTGCACACCAATTCCACTTATGATCTGGTGCGGTTGCCAAAGGGCAAGAAGGCTTTGAAGAATCGATGGGTGTTCAGAGTGAAGCAGACGGATGATGCTACTCGCCCTCGATACAAAGCGAGGCTGGTAGTCAAAGGCTACGGTCAGCGGAAAGGCATAGATTATGATGAGATCTTTTCGCCTGTCGTCAAGCATTCGTCTATTCGGGTGGTGCTAGCATTAGCAGCCAGTCTCGACTTAGAGGTCGAGCAGATGGACGTGAAGACAGCATTCCTCCACGGTGATCTTGAGGAGGAGTTGTACATGGAGCAGCCAGAGGGATTCTGTGAGAAGGGCAAGTCATATTTGGTCTGCCGGTTGAGGAAGAGCTTGTATGGTCTGAAGCAGGCTCCGAGGCAGTGGTACAGGAAGTTCGAGTCGTTTATGGGGGAGCATGGTTATGCACGGACGACGTCGGACCACTGTGTATTTGTGAGGTATTTTGTCGATGATGATTTCATTATTTTATTGCTCTATGTTGATGATATGCTATTAGTGGGTCGGAATGCCACTAGGATAGCGAAGCTGAAGCGCCAACTGGGTGCGGCCTTCTCTATGAAGGATTTGGGCGCAGCGAAGACTATTCTTGGGATGGAGATCAGCCGAGAGAGAGAGTCCAAGCTGCTACACTTGTCCCAAACGAAGTACATTCACCGGGTACTTCAGCGTTTCGGGATGGACGGGTCGTAGAAAGTGAGTTCCCCTCTTACGGCTCACTTTAAGCTCACTGAGGAGCAGTATCCATCTACCGAGGACGAAAAGGAAGATATGGAGTGGGTTCCATATGCCTCAGCTGTGGGGAGCCTTATGTATGCTATGGTGTGTACGAGGCCAGATATTGCTCATGCAGTTGGTACGGTTAGCAGGTATCTTTTAAATCCTGTAAGGGTACATTGGAGTGCGGTCAAGTGGATTCTACGATATCATCAGGGCACTGCTGGTTGGAGACTTTCCTTTGGTGGTGACGAGCCAAAGCTGGTTGGGTATACCGACGCTGATATGGCTGGAGATGTAGATACGAGACGATCGACTTCGGGCTACGTGATGATGTTTACGGGAGGAGCAGTGTCGTGGCAGTCGCGGTTGCAGAAGTGTGTTGCCTTGTCGACGACAGAGGCAGAGTACATTGCGGCGACGGAGGCTTGCAAGGAGTTGCTGTGGATGAAGAAGCTGCTGCAGGAATTGGGACTGAAGCAAGAGCAGTATACTTTACTTTGCGATAGTCAGAGTGCGATCCACCTTGTAAAGAATCAGACGTTTCATAGCCGGTCCAAGCACATCGAGACTCGGTATCATTGGATACGGGATGTGATTGAGAAGAAGGACGAGGAGCTTGAGAAGGTACATACAGATGACAACGGAGCTGATATGTTCACGAAGATTCTACCAAGGGGGAAGTTTGAGTACTGCAGGCAGGTCGTCGGAATGACGACATCCTCCCCATAGTTGTAAAGGAAGAGATTTGTTGGAGTGGGTGGGGTTCCCAACCTATGTGGAGAAGACCCCGGAGTGCGACGAGCACCGTTCGTATGTCGAAGAAGCTCGGGAAGTAGGCGACTGGAGTCGCTACTGCTGCTGCTGCTGCTCCTGAAGGAGTTTCTGGCCTGGGCCTGCCGAGTTCGGCCCGAACTCGGTCCCAGGCCGAGTTCTGGCCGAACTTGGTCTGGCTCCTCCAGGGTTTGGCGAGTAGGTGCTGGATGCTCGACACAGAGTTCTGGCCGAACTCTGTGTCGTCGGGGCTGAAGCGGATTTTTGGGTGATTTTTCACCACTGGATCTAATCCAACGGTCCAGGTTGGTTGCGGGATTAGGGAGTTAAGTTGAGTTTTCTCAACCCTAATTCATTGTGCAACATAACGCAATGTAACACAACTTGGAGAGAGGAAGGAGGCAAGAGTGCCATTGCAACTTCGGAGAAGAAGACGGAGGATTGAAGGTCGCTATTCGAAGGAGATCGTGTTCGGGTAATTTCTACTCGTCGTTCTCGCTTTTCGTAGCCTTGTAATCATTGTTCTTATTTCTGAGTGTTGTGGGGATCCGATTTGGATTGGGAGGAGTTTGTAGAGGGTGTAATTCTTCTATTCCATTAGTGGAGGCTTCTCAGGGTTGGACTCCGATCGTCCCGTGGTTTTTCCCGCAAGGGTTTTCCACGTCAAAAATTCTTTGTGTCTGCGTGGATTGTTTTGTGTGGTTGTTTTTGGGTTCGTGCGTTGTATTGCTCGGTCCTCTCACAGGTACTCTCCGATTTGGGGAAAGGTTTCTGCACTTCTTTCCCAACAATATGGAGGTTTTGATGCCACAGATAGATGGGCGTAGGTTGGAGTTCTAGTCTAGGTACCTATGATTGTAACTAGCAGCTTAATTAATAAGAATACTCTGCACCAAAGTAGGCGCTCTTTTCAATTTCTGGATCTTATTCAAGGCAATCAGAAGAGGCGGGTGGGGTGGGGTGGGGTGAGGGGGGGAGGGGGAGGTTTACCATGCAAAACTGTATCTTCTAAGGTATACAGGAAGGAAAAAAATGCCCCAAACATCACTACTTGACCATAAACTAACCTTAAACCTGTAAGTTATAAAGTTGTTTTCTGAGTATAAATTTTTTGAGTTTGTGTTTGGTTACTTTCATCTGAAAAATAATTTTAAAATATAAAAGTTGAAAAATGTGTTTGGTAAATTTTTTTATAGAAATTACAGCTGCATCTAATGTTCGTGTCCAACTAAAGGACCTCTTCATCGTGTCTACTACTTGTGTCTAGCTGTGTCTACTGCACATGCAGAGTTCGTGTCCCTGAGTCCATCGTTGTCTACTGCTCTTGAACATCACACGGACACGGGGTCGTGGAGGCAAATCAAAATCACAAAAAGTACTCCATTAATGTTAAAAACAAATAATTTTGCAATGGAAGGACAGGAGCGAGAATGCCTAAAAAAATTAAAAAAATAATATCATCACGGGGCTGTGATTAAACAGGGCTCTGAAAGCATAATGCCCGACCAAATAGCCCGTAAACATGATTGCCACGACATGTACACCTGCGAAAAGAAGAACGAGCTGTCCATTAAGGCCTTCAGTAAATGTCTTCCGAAAAAAAAAATTATTTCACTTTTTATCTCCCCAGCTTCATGAACAAAAAAACCAAATTAGCATAAATTAGCATTTAAAAGGACCAAAAGCCGCTTTATGGGATTAACACACATGTGATATATTTTGAATATATCTGAAAGAAATTTCTAAATCCAGAAGGTATGCTTCACAACCCAGTTCGGAGACTCCGGACCTGCAGTCGGACTGGAAAACTGGTGACCCTGTAACTAATCCGATCCGGGTGAACATTTGTACCGTTTTTTTCTATCAAATTGGTCAAAAACCAATTGAACTGGCCAATTTTTATACACTCGTACAACAAGTCAGGTCTTGAAAACAGGACCGGGTTACTCATAAAAAGCCAATAAACTGGTTTTTGTCTGGGCTTTCAAGACTAGCAAAATGACCCAATGATCAATTTTCCACCTGATGTGGGGGACTCGAACAGTCTCATGTATTATGTATACTACAGGAATGTTATCATGTGAGTAAAGACTATAGAGCTAAAGTTTGGCTTTCATAATTTTTAAATTGAATTTATATGGTTTACTAAGGAAGTTTCTTATTATTTATATTTTTCTAATATGGTGTCTAGAATTTAGTTTCAATACTTTAATCCCTTCCTGAAGGTTTTCTTACCATTTCTTTTTTTTTCCCTACATTATTGGTTTGAAGCATGGTCATTTCCATACTTTCCAATCTGTGATGCGTGATGCATCATAAACTTCTTTCTTTTTGTACACTTCTGATCTTAGTGATATTCTGATCGTACATTCTACTTAGAAAATAATAATATAATAATAATAATAATAATAATAATAATAATAATAATAATAATAATAATATTATTATTATTATTATTATTATTATTATTATTATTATTATTATATTCCTTTGACCCACTGGTCGGACCCGTAACCTAATGACTTGGAGCCTTGATCGTAGGGGTGAGCATTCGGTTTATTCGGTTTAAACCGAACCACAATAGTCAAAACTGAATAAATCGAAATTCTAAAAATTCAATACCGAAACCGAACCAAATAATCGATTCGGTTTGACTTAATGGGTTCGGTCCAAAGTTAGGATTGTGGTTAAATTATACTAAAAATTATAACTTTTGTAGACATATTTGTTATATTTCAAAATTGAATCCAAAGTTGGACTAGTTATTAAATTATCAAATTTGGACTTCAAACACATACATAGAATTGTTGTATTCAAAGCATACACATTTTTAATCAAAAAATATGCATAGAATTGAGAAAATTTATATAATTTTATAAGTCTTATTCGGTTTTAGACCAAAACCGAAGCCGAAATCGAAAACCGAAACCGAATAAGGAATTTTAGTATTTTCAAAACGGAAACCGAATTGAAATTGTTTCAAACTGAACCAAATCTCCTGTTCGGTTCGGTTCGGTTTTCGATCCATGATCGAATAATGCTGACCCCTACAAGTTGACCGGGTCGATGTCCCTCCTGATAACTATGGTTACAAGATGTCAATTTTAGGAGAGCACTGACTGATGAAGTTCCTAGCTATAGTTCTCAAATTAAACACTTGAAATATTCCACAAAAGTTTTGAAACCATAAAGTTTTCTAGCTATAGTTGTCAACAAAAATGAACATTTGCTTACGACTTCTTAAAACTTTACATTCATGTTATATTTTTGACCTCATGTTCTTGCCACTATAAGCATATTGCTGCTTGAACAACTTGCAGCAATAGTGTTGGACATACCAAGGTTGCCTGATAAGTGTGATCTGGGCTGTGGGGATGACGGACAATGTGACCAAGATGGCAAGGCAAATATAGATTCAAGAACTAAACATTTCACCTTTTGGGTATCCGAGACCCTACAAAATTCTGTTGTTGCAATTTACAGCTTCTTTAATAAGTAACAAGCCTTGTCAATCCATCAATAATTGTCACTACTTGGCCAATTATTGAATAACAAAATTAAATTTTGGAATATATAGAGGTTTCGTCTAATGATTGTTAAATGTTAGCATTTTCTATCTAGACTTTTTCATTATGAGCCCCTCAAATCTTACTCATTTTGACATAAGTCCACAATCTTGTTATTTGGAAGGAAACCCCTCAAATCTTTGTTCATTTCAACATAAGCCCCACCGTTAGATTATGTCCAAGTCAAAATGTCCTACCCCTATAATTAATTTTATCTATATCATGTAAGGACAACTTTGTCTTTAAGGTTTTGTGTGATGGGGTTGTAGGATTTTAGGTTGAAGAAAATGTGGGAGAGGAATGGCCAAGAGAGGTAGGGGGAGAGCATCACCATGTAGCCAAGGGAGGAAGGAGGAGGAAGGATGGGGGGATCGAGGATGGACATGGGTTTGTCGGATTTGCGGTTGAAGGAGCAGGGGAGGAAGTTTACACAGGTTGTGAATGAGGTTAGGTTAAATAATGGACAATGATGGATTAGGATTTTGATGGGTTTGAGGATGAAGAGGGGGGTGGGATGGTAAAATAATATAAAATTAATTAACTTTAACGAATGCTCGTGTATCAGTGCGCCCTTAATTGCATGAGCATATTAGTAATAATCTTAATAATTTAGGGGTCTCCTTCCAAATAACAAGACTCAAAGGGCTTATGTTGAAAATAGGCAAGATTTGAACGTCTTATATCTAAAGAAAACCTTTCTATTTTTCACTTTCGTACGGAAATATGGATTTGTAGGAGATGCAATTTTTTACTTTATATGGATTTTTCTTAGCGATTACACAATTCTAACGAACAATCAACACAGCTTTAGTATATTGGTTTTATGATACAAATTTGATCTGAACTGATCAAATTAAGGTACAATGATTCCCTAACTAAATACTCAAAATGGTGTAGAGTAATTCTATGGAAGGGATAAAATTGGTAAACATGATGGATATCACTTCATAAATATTTAATTATCTACAAAGTGGACATTATAAACATAAGCGAGAACTTTCTATCTACTAGGATTTGGAAACAATTAAATGCTTTTGAAGAAATCCTAAGAACAGTAAACCATCTATCCAATATTGATGATAAGGGTAAGGGAGAAACATCAGCCACATGATGCCCACTTGAAGGGAGGAAAGGCACTACGAAGAATTTCTTGGCAAACAATAATAAAGAGAGAGAGTTTCAATTCTTTTACAGTAGAAGGGAGCCAAGTGGAAGCGAGCCAAGAAGACAATGTTAATAATGCCTAATCTTCAGCTCCCGGGAAGGCACCACTTTAGACCCTTGTTAGCAATCACCCGCTCGTATTATATCGGAATTTTTTCGTATCTTTTTGAAACGTATAGTACTTGCGTACTTTTGACATATTCAAATCAATATGTAAATTTAAGCATCCAAAGTTTTAAACGTGTTCCGTATAAATTATTGAATAATTTGGTACAAAAAACGTGGTGGGAACATGTTCAATTAACCAAATTTGACAACATATTTAAAAATGTGAAGTTCCTAACCTTAATATTTCTATTTTGACCGAATTTTTGAACGTATTTTATTTGCACTGACCCGATTTACACTCGTACTTTTGTTGTCCCAGATTTTTTTTGTTTGCCGAATTGCTATCAAGGCTTTAGACACAGGGATCCCCGTGGATAAGGTAGTAATCCCTTCACATCCCACAATCACATATCCTTTGGATCATGGGTCTCACAATTCCAATGGCTTAATTGGATCAGGTGGTGAATACAGGTTTTAAAAATTACTTTTATTTTTTCAGTACATGTTGGATTGGGCTTGGGTCAACGATGGACCATAATCCGTTCATAATAATAAAAGATTGTTTTTATTTATTTTTTAAAGTTTATTCAAATTCATTTTATTTTATGTTAATATTAGACCATGTTTGACCAAGATAAACGTCATAAATCTTTGAGACAAGGATATTCATCCAAATAAGAACATTTTGAAAGTGTATACAACAATGCTTGACCAAGATACACGTACAGATGTTCACAAATGTTTGTGACAATGATATTCATGCAAATAAAAACATTTTGTACGGATATACATGCAATTATAATTTTTTAAAAGGATGTAGATACAAAATTGAATCAAAAGACCCCCTATTAAAAATAAGGATTTATCGAGTCTAATTGTTTAATCTCACGCTATTGTGCATGTTCAAGTAGACTATTATTTCGATAAGATACTACTAAGTATGATATGATCCCTAAGTGGATATGTGTGCAAGTATACAAAGTGTAATGTTACTTGACGAAAGATGACCCAGAGGGTGTGTAGGGGTTATGTCCACCTAACTGTTTTAAGTCTACTATTATAGCATTCTTTGAGCTCCATAGTTTGGGGCAGGTCAACTCCACAAATCCAATTTTAGTTTACCAATAAATCCATGCACGACTCCAATAAGTGCCCCCCACAAATCAACTTGTGATGCAGGTCAAGCTTGTTGGCTGTCTCTTCCCAGTCTGTAGCTCCAAATCAAACAATGCAAAACCAGAATTTCCAAACAAGACCATTTCCCTCAGAACTCTAAATTATGACTTGCAAAAAGTTTACAGTTCCAACCGCCATTGTCAAGATACTGGCATTGAGGCCCTCTTCCCCTTAAGTAAGACCAAGTGTTGTTTAACACAGACTCGGAAAGGTTTCCTTCCCCACGAATTTCCAATTCCAAATGCCAAGAATTGTCAATTCACTTGTACAATTACAGCATTTTCAAGCTCAACAGTGTTGAGGATTCTTTCCTGTGCTTGAACCCTCTTTTGGTTCATCTATTATTCTGACAAATTACATCCAGTGCTTCAAATATGGAGGTTTTGATGCCACAGATAGATGGGCGTAGGTTGGAGTTCTAGTCCAGGTACCTATGATTGTAACTAGCAGCTTAATTAATAAGAATACCCTGCACCAAAGTAGGCGCTCTTTTCAATTTCTGGATCTTGGCGGCGTGGGGTGGGGTGGGGCGAGGGGGAGGTTTACCATGCAAAACTGTATCTTCTAAGGTATACAGGAAGGAAAAAAATGCCCCAAACATCACTACTTGACCATAAACTAACCCTAAACCTGTAATTTTAAATATATATAAAGAAACACAAATCCAGAGGTCTTTATTCGTCGTGTCTAAGTTGGGTAAACTAAACCTTAAACCTGTACTTATATATATATATATATATATATATATATATATATATATATATATATATATATATATATATATATTGGAGTGGGTGGGGTTTCCAACCTATGTGGAGAAGACCCCGAAGTGCGACGAGCGCCGTTCGTATATATATATATATATATATATATATATATATATATATATATATATATATATATATATATGTTGGAGTGGGTGGGGTTTCCAACCTATGTGGAGAAGACCCCGGAGTGCGACGAGCGCCGTTCGTGTGCCGAAGAAGCTCGGGGAGGAAGCGGGGCTGCTGATAGAGCTACAGGGAGCTGCTGGAAGCAGGGGGGCCGAGTTCGGGCCGAACTCTGCCCCAGGCAGAGTTCTGGCCGAACTCTGCCTTCCCATTCCAGAATGTGGTCGGCCAGTGCTGGTTGCCCGACACAGAGTTCTGGCCGAACTCTGTGTCGTCGGGGGCTGAAGCGGATTTTAGGGTGACTTTTCACCACTGGATCTAATCCAACGGTCCAGGTTGGTTGCGGGATTAGGGAGTTAAGTTGAGTTTTCTCAACCCTAATTCATAACGCAACGTAACACAAGAAAAGAGGAGAAGGAGGCAAGAGTGCCATTACAACTTCGGAGAAGAAGACGGAGGATTGAAGGTCGCTATTCGAAGGAGATCGTGTTCGGGTAATCTCTACTCGTCGTTCTCGCTCTTCGTAGCCTTGTAATCATTGTTCTTATCTCTGAGTGTTGTGGGGATCCGATTTGGATCGGAAGGAGTTTGTAGAGGGTGTAATTCTTCTATTCCATTAGTGGAGGCTTCTCAGGGTTGGACTCCGATCGTCCTGTGGTTTTTCCCGCAAGGGTTTTCTACGTCAAAATTCTCTGTATCTGCGTGGATTGTTTTGTGTGGTTGTTTTTGGGTTCGTGCGTTGTATTGCTCGGTCCTCTCGCAGGTACTCTCCGGTTTGGGAAAAGATTTTCGCGCTTCTTTCCCAACAGAGTGGTATCAGAGCCAGGTTCTGGAATTCAGAAGGGTGTCAGGAGTTGACAAAAACCAGAGAGGAGAGATGGACGCGAAGCCGGTGCGCATGATGAATCTTAATGGCACAAACTATCATTATTGGCAGAGCAAGATGAAGGATTTGCTGTTTGTCAAGAAGCTGCATCTACCCATGTTTGCATCCGAGAAGCCCAGTGATAAATCCGAGGAGGACTGGACATTCGAGAATATACAGGTGTGTAGGTACATACGGCAGTTTGTGGACGAGAACGTGTACAACCACGTTGCCAATATTGAGCATGCGAAGACGTTGTGGGATAAGCTGGAATCCTTGTATGCGAAGAAGACCGGGGTAAACAAGTTATTCCTGATCCGAACGATGATGGGTCTGCGATACAAGGATGGGGCATCTATTTCGGATCACTTGAGTGAGTTCCAGGGCGTGGTTGACCAGCTATCTTCTATGGGAGTCAAGTTCGACGACGAAGTTCAGGGACTGTGGCTGCTGTGTACTTTGCCAGACTCGTGGGAGACCGTACGAGTATCTATGATTGCTTCTGCTCCAGAGGGCGTGGTCAGTCTGGAGTTTGCCAAGAGTGGGGTATTGAATGAAGAGATGCGGAGACGTTCTCAGGGCACTTCATCCACATCCCACCACTCAGAGGCACTTGTTTCAGAGAGCCGCGGAAGGGGCAAAAACAGGGGTCCAGGTGGTGACAGAGACAAGAGCAAGGGGAAGTCCAAGGGTCGGTACGAGGACTCAGAGTGTTACCATTGTGGTAAGAAGGGCCATATCAAGCGAAACTGTTTTGCTTGGAAGAGAGAGAAGAAGGGCGACAAGGAGAAGCAAGAAGAGAACACTACAGCGACGGCCTCGACGCATGGAGGCGATGTGATCATCGTAGGTGATGAGGTCATTACTAACCTCGCCTGCGACGACAATTCTTGGCTGGTGGACTCAGGGGCTTCAGCACATGTATCTCACAACAGGGCACTGTTTGCCACTTACACGACATGCGACTATGGCGTGTTGAAGATGGGCAACAGAGATGTGTCGAAGGCGGTTGCCGTTGGAGATGTGCATTTGAGAACGAAGACGGGTGCGGTTCTTGTTCTCAAAGATGTTCGTCATGTCCCTGATATCCATTTCAACCTGGTATCGGTTGGAAGGTTGGATGACGAGAGATTCTTCAATCTCTTCGGGAATAGTCAGTGGAAGCTTTCCAGGGGTTCGATGGTGATTGCCAGAGGAAGCAAGAAGTCCGGTCTCTACTATATGGAGGGATGCACACAGGGGGCACAGGAGGTGAACGCAGTCAGTGATGCGTCTACCGAGTTGTGGCACAGTTGGCTCGGCCATATCAGCGAGAAGGGGATGAGCTACTTGGTGAACAGGAAGGTGATTCCGGGGATCAAGTTTACAAAGTTGGAGAAGTGCATGCACTGTTTAGCTGGAAAGCAAAATAGGGTGTCTTTCCAAAGTCACCCAAGTTCGAGGAAGCCGGCGTTGCTCGAGTTGATTCACTCGGATGTCTGCGGCCCTATGAAGGTAAAATCTCTTGGTGGTGCTTCTTACTTTGTAACTTTTATTGATGACTGTTCCAGGAAGGTTTGGGTCTATGCCTTAAAGACCAAGGATCAGTTGCTGCCTACTTTCAAGGAGTTTCAGGCCTCTATTGAAAGGGAGACGGGCAAGAAGTTGTTGTGTGTTCGGTCCGACAATGACGGCGAATAAATCGGTCCCTTTGATGCGTATTGCAGAGAGCAGGGGATACGACACCCGAAGACTCCGCCAAAGACACCACAGCTCAATGGTGTAGCGGAGCGCATGAACAGGACATTGATGGAGAGGGTGCGGTGTTTGCTGTCAGAAGCAAACTTGCCGGGCAGTTATTGGGGTGAGGCTCTTCTCACAGCTGCTTATGTTATTAATTTGTCTCCTAGTGCTCCTTTGCAGGGTGATGTGCCTGACAAAGTATGGTACGGTAAAGAGCCGTCATACAATCACCTGCGGGCGTTTGGTTGTAAGGCCTTCGTGCATGTACCGAAGGACGAGAGGACCAAACTTGAGCCGAAGACGAGGTGATGCATCTTTGTCGGCTACGGTCGGGATGAGTTTGGCTATAGACTCTACGACCCAGTGGAAGGAAAGCTCTACAGAAGCAGGGACGTAGTGTTCGTCGAGGATCAGACCAACCAACACTCAGGATTCCGAGACGCTTTCTGAGGCTGAGGAATTGCCTGAGTTAGAGTCATTTCGCTTCGAGCAGTTTTCAGAGGACATCGCAGAGGATCCAGTTATGGGAGAGCCAGTATATAGAGTTGCTCCCAACCTTGATCATCAGCCTGCTGATGGTGGTCAGGGTGTCCCTCAGGAGGATGAGCATGCCGGGGAGGCAGTTCCTGAAGGGGAGGAGGCTGTTGGTATACAGCCAGCACCAGTGGCTCCACTGAGAAGGAGCGACAGAGATCGTCGACCATCTACGAGATACTCACCAGATGAGTATGTGCTATTGACTGACGAGGGAGAGCCCGAAAGTTTTGCAGAGGCTATGGAAGACGAACACAGGCAGGAGTGGATGGAGGCTATGCAGGAGAAGATGAGTTCCTTGCACACCAATTCCACTTATGATCTGGTGCGGTTGCCAAAGGGCAAGAAGGCTTTGAAGAATCGATGGGTATTTAGAGTGAAGCAGACGGATGATGCTACTCGCCCTCGATACAAAGCGATGCTGGTAGTTAAAGGCTACGGTCAGCAGAAAGGCGTGGATTATGATGAGATCTTTTCGCCTGTCGTCAAGCATTCGTCTATTCGGGTGGTGCTAGCATTAGCAGCCAGTCTCGACTTGGAGGTCAAACAGATGGATGTGAAGACGGCATTCCTCCATGGTGATCTTGAGGAGGAGTTGTACATGGAGCAGCCGGAGGGATTCTGTGAGAAGGGCAAGTCACATTTGGTCTGCCGGTTGAGGAAGAGCTGTATGGTCTGAAGCAGGCTCCGAGGCAGTGGTACAGGAAGTTCGAGTCGTTTATGGGGGAGCATGGTTATGCACGGACGACGTCAGACCATTGTGCATTTGTGAGGTATTTTGCCGAGAATGATTTTATCATTTTATTGCTCTATGTTGATGATATGCTATTAGTGGGTCGGAATGCCACTAGGATAGCGGAGCTGAAGTGCCAACTGGGCGCGGCCTTCTCTATGAAGGATTTGGGCGCAGCAAAGACTATTCTTGGTATGGAGATCAGCCGAGAGAGAGAGTCCAAGCTGCTACACTTGTCCCAAACGAAGTACATTCATCGGGTCCTTCAGCATTTCGGGATGGATGGGTCGAAGAAAGTGAGTTCCCCCTCGCAGCTCACTTTAAGCTCACTGAGGAACAGTGTCCATCTACCGAGGACGAAAAGGAAGATATGGAGCGGGTTCCATATGCCTCAGCTGTGGGAAGCCTAATGTATGCCATGGTGTGTACGAGGCCAGATATTGCTCATGCAGTTGGTACGATTAACAGGTATCTTTCAAATCCTGGAAGGGTATATTGGAGTGCGGTCAAGTAGATTCTACGATATCTTCAGGGCACTGCTGATTGGAGACTTTCTTTTGGTGGTGACGAGCCGAAGCTGGTTGGGTATACCGACGCTGATATGGCTAGAGATGTAGACACGAGGCGATCGACTTCGGGCTACGTGATGATGTTTGCGGGAGGAGCAGTGTCGTGGCAGTCGCGGTTGCAGAAGTGTGTTGCCTTGTCGACGACAGAGGCAGAGTACATTACGGCGACGAAGGCTTACAAGGAGCTATTGTGGATGAAGAAGCTGTTGCAGAAATGGGACTGAAGCAAGAGCAGTATACTTGCTTTGCGACAGTCAGAGTGCTATCCACCTTGTGAAGAATCAGACGTTTCATAGCCGGTCCAAGCACATCGAGACTCGGTAATTGGATACGGGAGTGGTTGAGAAGAAGGACGCGGCGCTTGAGAAGGTTCATACAGATGACAACGGAGCTGATATGTTCACGAAGATTCTACCAAGAGGGAAGTTTGAGTACTGCAGGCAGATCGTCGGGATGACGATATCCTCCCCATAGTTGTGAAGGGGGAGATTTGTTGGAGTGGGTGGGGTTCCCAACCTATGTGGAGAAGACCCCGGAGTGCGACGAGCGCGCGTTCGTGTGTCGAAGAAGCTCGGGGAGGAAGCGGGGCTGCTGATAGAGCTACAGGGAGCTGCTGGAAGCAGGGGGCCGAGTTTGGGCGAACTCTGCCCAGGCAGAGTTCTGGCCGAACTCTGCCTCCCCATTCCAGAATGTGGTCGGCCAGTGCTGGTTGCCCGACACAGAGTTCTGGCCGAACTCTGTTCGTCGGGGGCTGAAGCGGATTTTAGGGTGACTTTTCACCACTGGATCTAATCCAACGGTCCAGGTTGGTTGCGGGATTAGGGAGTTAAGTTGAGTTTTCTCAACCCTAATTCATAACGCAACGTAACACAAGAAAAGAGAAGAAGGAGGCAAGAGTGCCATTGCAACTTCGGAGAAGAAGACGGAGGATTGAAGGTCGCTATTCGAAGGAGATAGTGTTCGGGTAATCTCTACTCGTCGTTCTCGCTCTTCGTAGCCTTGTAATCATTGTTCTTATTTCTGAGTGTTGTGGGGATCCGATTTGGATCGGGAGGAGTTTGTAGAGGGTGTAATTCTTCTATTCCATTAGTGGAGGCTTCTCAGGGTTGGACTCCGATCGTCCCGTGGTTTTCCTGCAAGGGTTTTCCACGTCAAAAATTCTCTGTGTCTGCGTGGATTGTTTTGTGTGGTTGTTTTTGGGTTTGTGCGTTGTATTGTTCGGTCCTCTCGCAGGTACTCTCGGTTTGGGGAAAGGTTTCCGCGCTTCTTTCCCATCATATATATATATATATATAATATATATATAATATATATATATTATCTATATATATATATTATATATTATAAAGAAAGGCAAATTCAGAGTTCTTTATATGTCTAAATTGCAAAAACCATCTACTTCGCCATTGAGTTCAAGTAACCCTTTATGTCCAAAGTCGTCTTTCACCATTCCAACAAGAAATGCATAAAGCGGCTACTTTGGTGAACCTCTGATATTGGTCTAGTCTATTTGCCCAATGGAATGCTGGGTTCTACGGCTAGGATCTCTCTTGGTCATAGCTGCCATGTTTAGGAACTTGGCACTAGCACAGAGGGTGGAGAGTCGAGTCAATGGCTATGTCAATTCTTCTTTTGTGCAACCTTCTTGTGCTCTAAATTGGTCCTCCTAATGGATGATGGCTTGAATAATAGTGATGTTCATCATGTACCTATGATTTTTAAGGGGAAAAAAGGAATAAGCCAATTTACATTCATATCTAGTTTAGCGTCATATTTACCTTTTCCCTCTTAACATGGACAAAACAATGGCAGATACGAAGACAAATTAGAGTTGATCATCTTCATTGATAAAACAAATTAGTAATTTTGTTAAAATTAGTAAAATAAAAATAGTTAATCTCTAATAATTCGTTAAAAATATTTATTCTTTAATAATTTCGTTAAAAATTAGTTAATTAATAAAAAACTAGCTATTTTAAGTAGTATTAATCAATAAAAAAATAGTATTATTAATTAAAAAAATTAGTTAATTAGTTAATTTGTTATAATCATAATTAATAATTTATTAGTATTATTATAATACTAATTAATAATTTGTTAATTATTAATAATCATAATTTATAGTATATTATTATATTAGTATTATAATATTAATTAATAATTTATTAGTATTATTATAATATAATTATAATATCCTATGTTTAGTATTATTAATTAAAAAATTAATTAATTGGTTAATTAGTTAATTTTGTTATAATCATATTAATAATTTATTAGTATATTATAATATTAATTAATAATTGTTAATTATTAGTATATCATTTTATATAATATTACAATCATAATAATATAATTTATAATTACTATTTTTAAAATATTTAATTTATAGTTAATTAATCTTAATTATTAATTATTAATCAATAATTATAATTTATAATATTAATCGTTAATAAAAATTATCAATTGTTAATTATTAATTATTAATCGTTAATTATAATGTATAGTTAAATTATTAATCGTTAATTATTATCATAATCATTAATTATTAATCGTTATTTATTTTAAAATTAACTAATCATTAATTATTTTTTATAATTATAATAACTAATCGTCAAATTAATTACTAATCGTTAATTATTAATTTATAAATAATAATAACTAATTAATCATAATTAATTAATAGCTTAATTATTGATCATGACTATAATTTAATTATTAATCATAAATCCAAATCCTATGTTTGGCTGGAGTTGGATTTGGAGTTGGATTTGAATCTTGAAATCCATGATTTGGAATTGGAGGATTTCCAAATCCAAATCTAAATAGTGAAATCCGGTTACCATACAAGCCCTTAGAGAGGCCTTACAATCCGTAACATAGCTGAAGGAAGAGAAATATTCAAACAACTGACCGAAATTTTCGGAATAAAGACTTTTGATTGTTGTTATAAAAAAAAAAGCAAGAAAAAGATTTTAAAATATCAAAACAATCGAAAATTCTAACAATACACTTTATCGTAACTTTCAGAATGGCATAGAAGCTTTTCCAAACTGATTGAACACCCTATGTAACAGTAAATATATGAGATATTAAGCAACAACAAAGATGTTGTCATAGACAGAAAGAGAGCAATGGAATGAAATTATAAGAACAATGCAAGGGTACTATGCAGACTAAACGTAAGTGGTATATGCTAAAAATCCTTTATCTCCCTTGGGCTTTAATCAGGATATCGCCAACCCAACAATATAAATGATGAAAACAATCACAGTAGTTATGTCAGATGCAAAGTTATATTAAGGTTCACAGTATCGGTATCGGACTATTCCTATGAGTATTGGTATCAGCGATATCGGTAGTATCGCAGTGAGTTTCGGAGATATCGAATTTTTGGTATCGAAAACAAATAATTATTATAAATTATTTACATTTCAAAACAATATTTATACATTTAGGCATAATTTTAAGTATTTTAGTGTTATTCTTAGTAGTTTTGAAATTAAATAAAATAGTAGTCATCATTACTGATTAGTTTACATACAATAGATTGATTTCTTATTTTACATGCTTATACAACCTTGTTATGCTTTAAATCCTTGCTGATTGTCTTTTTGTTAATTTTTGTTGCCGAATTGACCAGAAAAGAGCCCCAATGTCGGTATATATCAGTATCGGGTATCGGTCGGTATCGGATCGAGACATGCCAAACCGTATCGGTATCGTCCGTATCGAATCGGTATCGGCCGATTTAAACCAGGGACATAAGCATAGGCCAACAATAGTCATAACTTCAAGCATCCATAATTCGTCAAACAGGCGGATTCCTTAACTCATTAGCTAGTAGTGGTGAATTCTGAAGTTGTAACATACATGTCACAAAATGATACCAGTTATCAGGCCTTCTAAAATTTAGCCCTACATGGATCACTAGCAATGGAGTTGCAAGGTTGGAGATACACGTATCATTTATCGTAGAGATAGTAATCAAAATTTACTTCCACGTAAATATAATAACAGAGAAATCGTTCGCTCTCTCTCTAAGTTTCAAAGAAATCAAGCTACCCAAAAGAATATGGACATCTCCACTTCATCTTTCCCCCGCACCGATTTTGTCATTGGTGGTGGAGTAGGTAGCCATCGGAGGTGAGGAGGCATAGGCGGAGGTGAGACGGCGTAGGCAGAGCAATACCTCTATCTATATGTTTGGCAAAAATTCGCAAGCATTATGAACCTACGATTAATGTTTACAGGACTGAAACTTCATAAATCTTTGTTCTAAACTAAGTTATACATAAAACACCATCAAAATATGCATATAATTCAAAAAAGTGGTAAAATAGTAAATATTATCAAGCGTCTAGGTGGTAGGCGGACCCTCTCCGCAGCGCACCCGTCTGTTGTCATTTAGAACCTTCCAAACTTATCGTTAATTCGATGATAAAAAAGGACATATTCAGCACCACTAACAAAGGAAAACTGCATCCTGATGGAATTGTTAGGATTTAACAAAAGGGGGAAGGGGAACGCTTGTTTGATGTAGGGATCCTATTATTTGAACTTTCTTGGAGAGGCTACTAGTTTCTTTCTAGTTGGGGGTGTCTAATTGGGCTGGGTCGAAAAAAAAAAAAAAGAAAAAAAAAAATATACGCGTCGTTTGCATCTGACCATAAAATTGTCGACGAAAAAGATAAAATGACAATTATACCCTGCCGCATTAGACCGGTATCCTTTTAGGCCATCTCCAATGGTGATTTCTAAAATCGATTTCATCCTACTTGGCGTTGTACTTTAAGGAAAGTCTATACTAATTGGTAGGGTTTCTATATAGAAATTGTACACACCAAAATACTCTCCAATGGTTATGAAAGGATCAATTTAATGACATGGGGCCCAATATTAATTGGTATGAGAGATGAAAATTTTCTATGAGAGTTTCTATCACCTACATCACCGACATATAGAAATTGGGATTAAATCATGATTGAGAGAGTTTAAATGATATTAAGTGATCTTCGATTGTCGATTTTTTCATAAATTTTACCAAATGGAGTTTTTTTATGCCAGTATATCCAGTGTCAAAAGGTTACATGAAGAGGATACACCACGACGGCATGAACACCAAACATGACACTTTAACTGTTTAAACTCTTCGAGATTTTCAAGAATTCATTCGTAAGCTAAGCATAGCCTGCAAATCATCCTAACTTATGACGACCCTACTGGGATTATAATATGAGATCTGTAGATCATCTGGAATCTAAAGACCAAGGTTCTTAGTTTCGGTATGGATCGGTTATCGGACAGTTCCTATGAGTATTGGGATCGACGATATCAGCAATATTGGTGGTTTCAGAACTAAGTATCAGAACTTTTGGATCGTAAAACAAATAATTATTAGTAAATTATCAAACTTTTAGAAGATTTATATATATATAGATAATATATATATATATATATATATTATATATATTATATATATATATATATATATTATATATATATATATAATATATATAAATAAATAATTCTTCTAAAATTTTGATAATGTACAAATAATTATTGTTTTACGATACCAAAAGTTCTGATAATTAGTTCTGAAACACCAATATTGCTGATATCGTCGATCCCGATATTGTTGTTGTTTCTTAATAATTTTGGAATTAAATGACATAGTAGTCAACCTTGCCGATTGGTTTACTTGCGATATATAAGTTTTCTTCTCTTATCTGCTTTTACAACATTGCTATGCTTTTACATCCTTGCTAATTAGTCTTTTTCATTCAATTTTCTTCGCCGAATTGACTGAAAAAAGAGACACTCGATGTTTGTTTCGGTCAGTACGGTTGATATCAGATGGGGTGCCAAACCGTAGTGGTATACGTATCGAATCGATATCGGCTTGGATACTAAACTATGCTAAAGACTAGGCATAGCTGAAGGTTACATGATTCATGTTTGCAAAGAAGGCATGCACTCTAGGCTTGGATATGCACCTACTGTTGTGTTTCTAACGATATGGACCCGAGAAAATTTCTGTGCAACACGACTTTTGCGACCACATGGTGTAAAAGCGAGGAAAAAA
>JANAVB010033220.1:16567273-16733321 GCA_029216955.1 Iris pallida | reverse complement strand
ACGCCGCCGCCAGGAGCTCCTCCTCATCCCTTCCCACATTACAACCACCCTTTCTGTTGCTATCACCAGAACCCTAACCTTAACCCTAATCTAGCTTAACATCTCCCAGCCGCCAACGAAGCTGGACCCCTCCGCCCGCTTCATCACCCGCCGCCACCTACGGCGAACCCCTGCACTCCCTACGGAGGATGTTGTTTCCCCACCACCTCCCCGCGGGCCCCACTCCGCCTCCGTACTACCACTGTGGCGCGGCCTCCGCAGGAGGAGGAAGAGTAGGAGGGGCGGCGGGTTGGTTTCCAGCGGCGGAGTTGACTGGCCAGTACGGATCTCCTCCGGCGGTGGGGTACGGTCCTCCGATCCCTCCAAGACCTTCCAATGGGCTTGGTGCTGTGGTTACTCCCCCAGCCTTACCTGCACATTGGAGACCCCTATCTTACTCGGGTGGCAAAAAGAAGCACTCAAAGAAAACCACAAAGGTGGTGCAATCAGCATATTGTGAGGTCTACAAGGTCAATTGCACCTGTGAAGAAGACCTCAACTCCCACAAGCAAGGTAAGAAGCACATAAAGCAGCTTCAGAAACTACTACAGGAGTCTACTACACAAAATCTGTACAGGAGTCTACTACACCAAAATCTGCTGAGGTGAAGGAACCTGCAGTTGGTAGCAAGGGAAAGGCTGTAGCAACAGGTGAGAAGAAGAGAAAGAAAGCCCTGCCCGCAACAGAGGAGGACCTGGAGACGAAGAAAAGAAATTACTGGAATGTGGGGCAGCACCAGAAAATGTGAGAGTCTGCACCATCTGTTACGTCGTCGTGAACAGTCAGGCAGTCTACGACACTCATGTTGCTGGACAGAAGCATATAGCAAATGTGAAGCAGCAGCAGCAGCAGGAGCAGGAAGCAGTAGCGGCTAGTTAGGATAGCAAATGATTGCAAGTTTGTTGTATGTCGACCTTGAGATATAGTTTAGGGTCCGTTTGGATATGCTTTCTGAAATTTCTTTCTGAAAACAGTTTTCTGAAAGTAAGTTATAAAGTTGTTTTCTGAGTATAAATTTTTTGAGTTTGTGTTTGGTTACTTTCATCTGAAAAATAATTTTAAAATATAAAAGTTGAAAAATGTGTTTGGTAAATTTTTTTATAGAAATTACAGCTGCATCTAATGTTCGTGTCCAACTAAAGGACCTCTTCATCGTGTCTACTACTTGTGTCTAGCTGTGTCTACTGCACATGCAGAGTTCGTGTCCCTGAGTCCATCGTTGTGTCTACTGCTCTTGAACATCACACGGACACGGGGTCGTGAAGGCAAATCAAAATCACAAAAAGTACTCCATTAATGTTAAAAACAAATAATTTTGCAATGGAAGGACAGGAGCGAGAATGCCTAAAAAAAATTAAAAATAATATCATCACGGGGCTGTGATTAAACAGGGCTCTGAAAGCATAATGCCCGACCAAATAGCCCGTAAACATGATTGCCACGACATGTACACCTGCGAAAAGAAGAACGAGCTGTCTATTAAGGCCTTCAGTAACTGTCTTCCGAAAAAAAAAAATTATTTCACTTTTTATCTCCCCAGTTTCATGAACAAAAAAACCAAATTAGCATAAATTAGCATTTAAAAGGACCAAAAGCCGCTTTATGGGATTAACACACATCTGATATATTTTGAATATATCTGAAAGAAATTTCTAAATCCAGAAGGTATGCTTCACAACCCAGTTCGGAGACTCCGGACCTGCAGTCGGACTGGAAAACTGGTGACCCTGTAACTAATCCGATCCGGGTGAACATTTGTACCGTTTTTTTATCAAATCGGTCAAAAACCAATTGAACTGGCCAATTTTTATACACTCGTACAACAAGTCAGGTCTTGAAAACAGGACCGGGTTACTCATAAAAAGCCAATAAACTGGTTTTTGTCTGGGCTTTCAAGACTAGCAAAATGACCCAATGATCAATTTTCCACCTGATGTGGGGGACTCGAACAGTCTCATGTATATGTATACTACAGGAATGTTATCATGTGAGTAAAGACTATAGAGCTAAAGTTTGGCTTTCATAATTTTTAAATGTTGAATTTATATGGTTTACTAAGGAAGTTTTATTATTTATTTTTTCTAATATGGTGTCTAGAATTTAGTTTCAATACTTTAATCCCTTCCTGAAGGTTTCTTACCATTTCTTTTTTTTTTCCCTACATTATTGGTTTGAAGCATGGTCATTTCCATACTTTCCAATCTGTGATGCGTGATGCATCACAAACTTCTTTCTTTTTGTACACTTCTGATCTTAGTGATATTCTGATTACATTCTACTTAGAAAATAATATAATAATAATAATAATAATAATAATAATAATATTATTATTATTATTATTATTATTATTATTATTATTATATTCCTTTGACCCACTGGTCGGACCCGTAACCTAATGACTTGGAGCCTTGATCGTAGGGGTGAGCATTCGGTTTATTCAGTTTAAACCGAACCACAATAGTCAAAACTGAATAAATCGAAATTCTAAAAATTCAATACCGAAACCGAACCAAATAATCGATTCGGTTTGACTTAATGGGTTCGGTCCAAAGTTAGGATTGTGGTTAAATTATATTAAAAATTATAACTTTTGTAGACATATTTGTTATATTTCAAAATTGAATCCAAAGTTGGACTAGTTATTAAATTTTCAAATTTGGACTTCAAACACATACATAGAATTGTTGTATTCAAAGCATACACATTTTTAATCAAAATACATGCATAGAATTGAGAAAATTTATATAATTTTATAAGTCTTATTCGGTTTTAGACCAAACCGAAGCCGAAATCGAAAACCGAAACCGAATAAGGAATTTTAGTATTTTCAAAATGGAAACCGAATTGAAATTGTTTCAAACTGAACCAAATCTCCTGTTCGGTTCGGTTCGGTTTTCGATCCATGATCGAATAATGGACCCCTACAAGTTGACCGGGTCGATGTCCCGCCTGATAACTATGGTTACAAGATGTCAATTTTAGAGAGCACTGACTGATGAAGTTCCTAGCTATAGTTCTCAAATTAAACACTTGAAATATTCCACAAAAGTTTTGAAACCATAAAGTTTTCTAGCTATAGTTGTCAACAAAAAATGAACATTTGCTCACGACTTCTTAAAACTTTACATTCATGTTATATTTTTGACCTCATGTTCTTGCCACTATAAGCATATTGCTGCTTGAACAACTTGCAGCAATAGTGTTGGACATACCGAGGTTGCCTGATAAGTGTGATGGGCTGTGGGGATGACGGACAATGTGACCAAGATGGCAAGGCAAATATAGATTCAAGAACTAAATATTTCACCTTTTGGGTATCCGAGACCCTACAAAATTCTGTTGTTGCAATTTACAGCTTCTTTAATAAGTAACAAGCCTTGCCAATCCATCAATAATTGTCACTACTTGGCCAATTATTGAATAAAAATTAAATTTTGGAATATATAGAGGTTTCGTCTAATGATTGTTAAATGTTAGCATTTTCTATCTAGACTTTTTCATTATGATCCCCTCAAATCTTACTCATTTTGACATAAGTCCACAATCTTGTTATTTGGAAGGAAACCCCTCAAATCTTTGTTATTTCAACATAAGCCCCACCGTTAGATTATGTCCAAGTCAAAATGTCCTACCCCTATAATTAATCTTATCCATATCATGTAAGGACAACTTTGTCTTTAAGGTTTTGTGTGATGGGTTTGTAGGATTTTAGGTTGAAGAAAATGTGGGAGAGGAATGACCAAGAGAGGAGGGGGGCTTGCCGAGAGAGGTAGGGGAGAGCATTACCATGTAGCCAAGGGAGGAAGGAGGAGGAAGGATGGGGGGATCGAGGATGGACATGGGTTTGTCGGATTTGCGGTTGAAGGAGCAGGGGAGGAAGTTTACACAGGTTGTGAATGAGGTTAGGTTAAATAATGGACAATGATGGATTAGGATTTTGATGGGTTTGAGGATGAAGAGGGGGAGGGATGGTAAAATAATATAAAATTAATTAACTTTAACGAATGCTCGTGTATCAGTGCGCCCTTAATTGCATGAGCATATTAGTAATAATCTTAATGATTTAGGGGTCTCCTTCCAAATAACAAGACTCAAAGGGCTTATGTTGAAAATAGGCAAGATTTGAACGTCTTATATCTAAAGAAAACCTTTCTCTTTTTTACTTTCGTACGGAAATATGGATTTGTAGGAGATGCAATTTTTTACTTTATATGGATTTTTCTTAGCGATTACACAATTCTAACGAACAATCAACACAGCTTTAGTATATTGGTTTTATGATACAAATTTGATCTGAACTGATCAAATTAAGGTACAATGATTTCCTAACTAAATACTCAAAATGGTGTAGAGTAATTCTATGGAAGGGATAAAATTGGTAAACATGATGGATATCACTACATAAATATTTAATTATCTACAAAGAGGACATTATAAACATAAGCGAGAACTTTCTATCTACTAGGATTTGGAAACAATTAAATGCTTTTGAAGAAATCCTAAGAACAGTAAACCATCTATCCAATATTGATGATAAGGGTAAGGGAGAAACATCAGCCACATGATGCCCACTTGAAGGGAGGAAAGGCACTACGAAGAATTTCTTGGCAAACAATAAAAGAGAGAGAGAGTTTCAATTTTTACAGTAGAAGGGAGCCAAGTAGAAGCGAGCCAAGAAGACAATGTTAATAATGCCTAATCTTCAGCTCCCGGGAAGGCACCACTTTAGACCCTTGTTAGCAATCACCCGCTCGTATTATATCGGAATTTTTTGTATCTTTCAGAAACGTATAGTACTTGCGTACTTTTGACATATTCAAATCAATATGTAAATTTTAAGCATCCAAAGTTTTAAACGTGTTCCGTATAAATTATTGAATAATTTGGTACAAAAAACGTGGTGGGAACATGTTCAATTAACCAAATTTGACAACATATTTAAAAATGTGAAGTTCCTAACCTTATTATTTCTATTTTGACTGAATTTTTGAACGTATTTTATTTGCACTGACCCGATTTACACTCGTACTTTTGTTGTCCCAGATTTTTTTGTTTGCCGAATTGCTAACAAGGCTTTAGACACCGGGATCTCCGTGGATAAGGTAGTAATCCCTTCACATCCCACAATCACATATCCTTTGGATCATGGGTCTCACAATTCCAATGGCTTAATTGGATCAGGTGGTGAATACAGGTTTTAAAAATTACTTTTATTTTTTCAGTACATGTTGGATTGGGCTTGGGTCAACGATGGACCATAATCCGTTCATAATAATAAAAGATTGTTTTTATTTTTTTTAAAGTTTATTCAAATTCATTTTATTTTATGTTAATATTAGACCATGTTTGACCAAGATAAACGTCATAAATCTTTGAGACAAGGATATTCATCCAAATAAGAACATTTTGAAAGTGTATACAACAATGCTTGACCAAGATACAGCACAGATGTTCACAAATGTTTGTGACAATGATATTCATGCAAATAAAAACATTTTGTACGGATATACATGCAATTATAATTTTTTAAAAGGATGTAGATACAAAATTGAATCAAAAGACCCCCTATTAAAAATAAGGATTTATCGAGTCTAATTGTTTAATCTCACGCTATTGTGCAGGTTCAAGTAGACTATTATTTCGATAAGATACTACTAAGTATGATCTGATCCCTAAGTGGATATGTGTGCAAGTATACAAAGTGTAATGTTACTTGACGAAAGATGACCCAGAGGGTGTGTAGGGGTTATGTCCACCTAACTGTTTTAAGTCTACTATTATACCATTCTTTGAGCTCCATAGTTTGGGGCAGGTCAACTCCACAAATCCAATTTTAGTTTACCAATAAATCCATGCACGACTCCAATAAGTGCCCCCCACAAATCAACTCGTGATGTAGGTCAAGCTTGTTGGCTGCCTCTTCCCAGTCTGTAGCTCCAAATCAAACAATGCAAAACCAGAATTTCCAAACAAGACCATTTCCCTCAGAACTCCAAATTATGACTTGCAAAAAGTTTACAGTTCCAACCGCCATTGTCAAGATACTGGCATTGAGGCCCTCTTCCCCTTAAGTAAGACCAAGTGTTGTTTAACACAGACTCGGAAAGGTTCCTTCCCCACGAATTTCCAATTCCAAATGCCAAGAATTGTCAATTCACTTGTACAATTACAGCATTTTCAAGCTCAACAGTGTTGAGGATTCTTTCCTGTGCTTGAACCCTCTTTTGGTTCATCTATTGTTCTGACAAATTACATCCAGTGCTTCAAATATGGAGGTTTTGATGCCACAGATAGATGGGCGTAGGTTGGAGTTCTAGTCCAGGTACCTATGATTGTAACTAGCAGCTTAATTAATAAGAATACTCTGCACCAAAGTAGGCTCTCTTTTCAATTTCTAGATCTTATTCAAGGCAATCAGAAGAGGCGGGCGGGTGGGGGGGTGAGGGGGGAGGGGGAGGTTTACCATGCAAAACTGTATCTTCTAAGGTATACAGGAAGGAAAAAAATGCCCCAAACATCACTACTTGACCATAAACTAACCTTAAACCTGTAATTTTAAATATATATAAAGAAACACAAATCCAGAGGTCTTTATTCGTCTTATGTAAGTTGGGTAAACTAAACCTTAAACCTATACTTTCAAATACTAGCATATATGTACGTGCGTTGCACGTATTTTAACTGTCTTTTAATTAACCTTTTTTGTACTTGAGAATAGCAAAAGACACCACTCTTAATGTTTTCTTCTTTTATACATAATTACCTAGCTGCCCTCCTTAAACTTAATGAACAATTTTAATTAGTAAAGTTATCTAAGGACATTTTTGGAAGAAAAAAATTCACGGTGAAGCCAACTTTCCTTATATAGTAGTATAGATAGATATATAAAGAAACGCAAATTCAAAGTACTTTATATGTCTAAGTTGCAAATAGCATCTACTTCGCCATTGAGTTCAAGTAACCCTTTATGTCCAAGTCGTATTTCACCATTCCAACAAGCAATACATAAAGCGGCGCTTTGATGCCTTTATCCATATTAGTACAAATCTAATCCTATGACCGCACTGAGATGGCGAACCTCTGATATTCAATAAAGGTACCGATATTGGTCTAGTCTACTTGTCCAATGTTGGGAACGAAGCGCGGAAACCGTTCCCCCAAACCAGAAAGTCCTGCGAGAGAATCGAGCAAAAGCACAAAAACGAAAAATGCCAAACACAATCACAGACACAAAGATTTTTGACGTGGAAAACCCTTGCGAGAAAAACCACGGGACGATCGGAGTCCAACCCTGAAGAACCTCCATGGAATAAAGAGAATACACCCTCTACAAGCTCCTCCCGATCCAACACGGATCACCACAACTCACTTGAAAGAAAAAAATTTGATTGCGGACTTCGAAGAACAAGAGATGCCGAAAATTATTCGAAGCAATCTCTCATTCACAATAGTCCTTAATCCTCTCTCTCTCTCTCTCTCAAAGATTGTAAGCACTCTTGTTTTGAGATGATGATTTTCCAACTAGCATGCATCACCCTTTTATAAGCCCTTGATAGTCCATACATGGAAGACCAATATATATATGAAAACTTCCAATATGCATCAATCATATTTAATGGAAATCCAATCATAATTGGCTTGTCATAATTGGAAACCCAATTATATGGAAAGCTACTATATGAAGGGTCCAATCATAAATATATGATCAAAGTAAATATGGAAATCCAAGCATATATTTTCTTACCATATATGTTCCAAAATAGGATCCATGCACTCCCCGAGCTTCTCCGACACACAGATGGCGCTCGTCACTCTCCGGGGTATTCTCCACATTGGTTGGGAACCCTACTCAATCCAACAAATCTCCTCCTTCAACTAGGTGGAGGAACTCGTCATCCCAACGATCCGCCTGCAGTACTCAAACTTTTCCTTGGTAGAACCTTCGTGAGCATGTCCGCTCCATTGTCATCAGTATGGACCTTCTCAAGCATGTCCTTCTTCTCAACCACATCCGTATCCAGTGATATCGAGTCTCGATGTGCTTGGACCGGCTATGAAAGGTCTGATTCTTCACAAGGTGAATAGCACTCTGACTGTCGCAAAGCAAAGTATACTGCTCTTGCTTCAGCCCCATTTCTGCAACAGCTTTTTCATCCACAGTAAATCCTTGCAAGCCTCCGTCGCCGCAATGTACTCTGCCTCTGTCGTCGACAAGGCAACACACTTTTGCAACCGCGACTGCCACAATATCGCTCCTCTAGCAAACATTATCACATAGCCCGAAGTCGATCGCCTCGTGTCTACATCTCCAGTCATATCAGCGTCGGTATACCCAACTAGCTTCGGCTCATCACCACCAAAAGAAAGTCTCCAATCAGTAGTGCCCTGAAGGTATCGTAGAATCCACTTGACCGCACTCCAATGTACCCTTCCAGGATTTGAAAGGTATCTGCTAACTATGCCAACTGAATGAGCGATGTCTGACCTCGTACACACCATAGCATACATAAGACTTCTCACAGCTGAGGCATATGGAACCCGCTCATATCTTCTTTTTGTCCTGGTAGATGGACAGTGCTCCTCAGTGAACTTAAAGTGAGCCGCAAGGGGGCAACTCACTTTCTTCGACCCGTCTATACCAAAACGCTGAAGTACCCGGTGAATGTACTTCGTTTGGGACAAGTGAAGCAGCTTGGACTCTTCTCTCTCTCTCTCTCTCTCGGCTGATCTCTATCCCAAGAATAGTCTTCGCTGTGACCAAATCCTTCATAAAGAAGGCCGTGCCCAGTTGGCGCTTTAACTTCGCTATCCTAGTGGTATTCCGACCCACTAATAGCATATCATCTACATAGAGCAATAAAATAATGAAATCATCATCGACAAAATACCTCATAAATACACAGTGATCCGACATCGTCCGTGCATAACCATGCCCCCCCATAAATGACTCGAACTTCCTGTACCACTGCCTCGGAGCCTGCTTCAGACCATACAAGCTCTTCTCAACCGGTAGACCAAATGTGACTTACCCTTCTCACAGAATCCCTCTGGCTGCTCCATGTATAACTCCTCCTCAAGATCACCGTGGAATAATGCCGTCTTCACGTCCATCTGCTCGACCTCCAAGTCGAGACTGGCTGCCAATGCTAGCACCACCCGAATAGATGAATGCTTGACGACACGAAAAGATCTCATCATAATCCATGCCTTTCCGCTGGCCGTAGCCTTTAACTACCAGCCTCGCTTTGTATCGAGGGCAAGTAGCATCATCCGTCTGCTTCACTCTAAAACCCCCATGATTCTTCAAAGCCTTCATGTCCTTCGGCAACCGTACCAGCTCGTAAGTGGAATTGGTGTGTAAGGAACTCATCTCCTCCTGCATAGCCTCCATCCACTCCTGCATGTGTTCGTCTTCCATAGCCTCTGCAAAACTTTCGGCTCTCTTTCGTCAGTCAATATCACATACACACCCGGTGAGTATCTCGTAGATGATCGATGCTCTCTGTCGCTCCTTCTCAGTGGAGCCACTGGTGCTGGTTGTATACCGACAGCCTCCTCCTATTCAGGAACTGCCTCTCCGGCATGCTCATCCTCCTGAGGGACACCCAGACCACCATCAGCAGGCTGATGATCAAGGTTGGGAGCAACTCTATGTACTGGCTCCCCCATAATTAGATCCTCTGCGATGTCCTCTGGAAACTGTTCGAAGCGAAATGACTCTAACTCAGGCAATTCCTCAGCCTCAGAAGGCGTCTCAGAATCCTGAGTGTTGGTCATGGTCTGATCCTCGACGAACACCACGTCCATGCTTCTGTAGAGCTTTTTTCCACCGGGTCGTAGAGTCTATAGCCAAACTCATCCCGATCGTAGCCGACAAAGACGCATCGCCTCGTCTTCGACTCAAGTTTGGTCCTTCCGTCCTTCGGTACATGTACGAAGGCCTTACAGCCAAACACTCGCAGGTGATTGTATGACGGCTCTTTGCCGTACCATACTTTGTCAGGCACATCACCCTGCAAAGGAGCACTAGGAGACAAATTAATAACATAAGCATCTGTGAGAAGAGCCTCACCCCAATAACTGCCCGGCAAGTTTGCTTCTGACAGCAAACCGCACCCTCTCCATCAGTGTCCTGTTCATGCACTCCGCTACACCATTGAGCTGAGGTGTCTTGGACGGAGTCTTCTGGTATCGTATCCTTGCTCTCTGCAATACTCATCAAAGGGACCAATGTATTCGCCGTCGTTGTCGGACTGAACACACAAACTTCTGTCCGTCTCTCTTTCAACAGAGGCCTGAAACTCTATGAAAGTAGGCAGCACCTGATCCTTGGTCTTTAAGGCATAGACCCAAACCTTCCTGGAACAGTCATCAATAAAAGTTACAAAGTAAGAAGCACCACCAATAGATTTTACCTTCATAGGACCGCAGACATCCGAGTGAATCAACTCGAGCAACGCCGGCTTCCTCGAACTTGGGTGACTTTGGAAAGATACCCTATTTTGCTTTCCAGCTAAGCAGTGTGTGCATTTCTCCAACTTTGTAGACCTGAGCCCAGGAATCATCTTCCTGTTCACCAAGTAGCTCATCCCCTTCTCGCTGATATTGTCACGCCCCGACCCGAATACTCGAATCATCATCCTCGCGGGGGCGTAATGCCGCACGAGCCTGGAGTTGTGCTCGTGCAAGGCAAGATGAAAGTTCTCAAATGGTTATCTTTTGATTCGATATTAACAACGAAAGGAAAAATAGAGTATACGAAACAATTCTCTTTATTGATATTCGAAATTGAGATTACAAAGGCTTTCGATAGCCTAACAATATATGCCAGATTGGCTACAACACTCAGGTTCTCTCTTGCCCACAAAGGATTTCACCATTCCATACATCATGCCTTTATATCTCGGCCGCATCAATCTTGTTGCAAGTCCGAGCGTCAAACGATCGCACGCTTCAGTACGCTTCGGCATTTCCAAGCCTCAACGCATTCAAGCAATGCTTCGTCGCGAGCAATCCATTCCCTGCACCTGCATGAAGCTGGTGGGGGATCAGTACGTTCGTCCTCGCATGTACTGATGCAAAGATCTTCTTTCCAAACCGACATTGTAATATTTATGTTGAATCATGCAACTTAGCTTATGATCTTGCCATGTTCTCCTTAGGGTCGATTTCATGGCATATTCAAAAGCGTAAAGTATGTTAGCATGGCAAACACGTTATTCGAATTGAAATAGGCAAGCAGGAAAGCAATCTCATGCTTGTTTCGTGGTGCGACTTCTTACCAAGTCGGCGCACTCGCCCTTGCACCGACGCAAGGTGAATACGCCCCATTCCTTCCCTGTCATGTTATAAGTGCATCTCTAAGCAGGATCTATGCATGCAGGACGTATATGCGCCTACACTTTTAACCCATCGTACCTTAGCTATATGAAGGCCGTTGGCGTATCCGTGCCGGAATGGACTAAAGGAGTTCCTTTTTTTTCTCTTCTTTTCTCAATATTGGTCGGGCTGCCCGGCATTTAACGGATGGGTTGCGGTCCCAACAACCGAAACGTTCCCACTGTATACCATCATTTGTGGCTTTTCCCATCTATAAGACGAGTGCTACTCGTTTAAGGATGTGCGCCTACAAAGATTATTTGAATCCTCCTAGGCCAAGCGGTTCAGGGCGCTCTGGCATTTAACCGTTTGGGGGAAACACTCGTGCACGAGTTATTATCACATTAATCTCAAGTCCATCCAAATCGACCATGCAATGCCCTTATTATTCAAGCAGTAAAATTCAAACAACCAAATATAGTCTTGAGTTCGAGACTCAGACTTATCATCTCGTATTTCTTCGTTAACTTTCTGTGTTCTTACGTTTCATAATTCGTTTCAATGATTCAATGGCATCATGCCTCAACTCAATGTCAACCGAATGACCCGAAGGTCTCGAACACCTTTCGAGGCATTATGTCATATCTGACAGTTCTACCACATTCATGCCACAACTGTATTCCTTCGTAACAAAGCCATCTTTTATTATCCCGTGCACGTAGGTATTTCGACCATATTACCATATTCTATAACTTAGTGTTCAATATTCGGGGCTTGCACGCTAGGGCGTTTCGACCATATTCCCATATTCTATTCCCAAGTCTCAGCCCATCGCAAGGCGACGATTTGCTTTCGCGGACCCCTTACGAATAAGACAAAACGTCGACCTCTAATATTTTCACGTCAACGTATAACCTGTACACGAAACCAACTAAAATTAATACTTGTATCGATTCGGATTGCGCTTTGGTCGATTCTATTTCTTAGAATCTTCGAGCCGATTCAGCGCACTTATCCTTCGGGTAAGCGGCGCTTCACATCGATTTATTCGATGCATTCTTTGGGGCAAGGCAACTCTTCGTATCGACTTAGTGATGCGTTTCTCAGGACAACGTAACTCTCGTATCGATTCGCATCGATACATTTTATTCGGTCAACGCGACTCGTTGAGTCAACGCTTCAGCGTAATGCTCCGTACGGAGCGGGGCATTACAGATATGGCCGAGCTGCCTGTGCCACAACTCGGTAGACACATCACTGACTGCGTTCACCTCCTGTGCCCCTGTGCGCTCCCCTCCATATAGTAGAGATCGGACTTCTTGCTTCCTCTCGCAATCACCATCGAACCTCTGGAAAGCTTCCACTGACTATTCCCAAAGAGACTGAAGAATCCCTCATCATCCAACCTTCCAACCGACACCAGGTTGAAACGGATACCAGGGACATGACGAACATCCTTGAGAACAAGAACTGCACCCGTCTTCGTTCTCAAATGCACATCTCCAACGGCAATCGCCTTTAACACATCTCTATTGTCCATCTTCAACACTCCACAGTCGTCTGTTGTGTAAGTGGCAAATAGTGCCCTATTATGAGATACATATGCTGAAGCCCCTGAGTCCACCAGCCAAAATTGTCATCGCAGGCAAGGTTTGTGATGACCTTATCACCTACGACGATCACATCGCCTCAATGTATCGAGGCCGCCGCTGTAGTGTTCTCATCTTGCTTCCCCTTGTCGCCCTTTTCTCTCCCTTCTTGCCACAATGGTAACACTCCGAGTCCTCGTAACGACCCTTGGACTTCCCCTGCTCTTGTCTCTGCCACCACCTGGACCCCTGCTTTTGTCCCTTCCGCGGCTCTCTGAAACCAATGCCTCTGAGTGGTAGGATGTTGATGAAGTACCCTGAGAACGTCTCCGCATCTCTTCATTCAGCACCCCGCTCTTGGCAAACTCCAGACTGACCATGCCCTCTGGAGCAGAAGCGATCATAGATACTCGTACGGTCTCCCACGAGTCTGGCAATGTACACAGCAACCATAGTCCCTGAACCTCATCGTCGAACTTGACTCCCATTGAAGACAGCTGGTTAACCATGCCCTAGAAATCACTCAAGTGATCCGTAATAGACGCCCCATCTTTGTACCGCAGACCCATCATCGTCCGGATCAGGAACAACTTGTTTACCCCGGTCTTCTTCGCGTACAAAGACTCCATCTTATCCCATAACGTCTTCGTGTCCTCAATATTGGCGACGTGGTTGTACACGTTCTCGTCAACGAACTGCCTGATATATCTGCACACCTGTATATGCTTGAATTTCTAGTCCTCCTCGGATTTATCACTGGGCTTCTCGGATGCAAATACGGGCAGATGCAGTTCTTGATGGACAGCAAATCTTTCATCTTGCTCCGCCATAGTGATAGTTGGTGCCGTTCAGGTTCACCATGCGCACCGGCTTCGCGTCCATCTCTCCTCTCTAGTTTTGCTGTCAACTCCTGACACCCTTCTGAATTCCAGAACCTGGCTCGGATACCACGTTGGGAAAGAAATGCGAAAACCTTTCCCCAAACTAGAGAGTACCTACGAGAGAACCGAGCAAACAACGCACGAACCAAAACACCAAAACAAATCACGCAGACACAGAGAATTTTTGACGTGGAAAACCCTTGCGGAAAAAAACCACGGGACGATCGGAGTCCAACCCTGAGAAGCCTCCACTAATAAAATAGAAGAATTACACCCTCTACAAATTCTTCCGATCCAAATCGGATCCCCAAACACTTGGAAGCAAGAACAATGATTACAAGGCTACGAAGAACAAGAACGACGAGTAGAGATTACCCGAATCCGATTCTCCTCCGAAAAAGACCTTCAATCCTCCGTCTTCTCTCCCAAAGTTGTAATGACACTCTTGCCTCCTTCCTCTCTCTTTCTATTGTCTTCAATGATTAGGGTTGGAATAACATAATATTAACTTCCTAATCCGCAGCAAAATCTGGACTATCAGATATGATCCAACGGTGAGAAATGACCCCAGAAATTCATCCAGCCCCGACACACAGAGTTCGGCCAGAACTCTGTGTTCTGACTCAGAATGGTTCTGGAACAGGGAGGCAGAGTTCGGCCCGAACTCTCCCCCCTCTCTCCAGCAGCTCCTCTGGCAGCTCCCGAACTTCTTCATATTTTCGACAGGTCTCGTCACCTCCCCGAGCTTTCTGACACACAGACGGCGCTCGTCGCACTCCGGGATCTTCTCCACGTAGGTTGGGAACCCCACCCACTCCAACATTAATAAGTAATAAGCCTTGTCAATCCATCAATAATTGTCACTACTTGGCCAATTATTGAATAACAAAATTAAATTTTGGAATATATAGAGGTTTTGTCTAATGATTGTTAAATGTTAGCATTTTCCATATAGACTTTTTCATTATGAGCCCCTCAAATCTTACTCATTTTGACATAAGTCCACAATCTTGTTATTTGGAAGGAGACCCCTCAAATCTTTGTTCATTTCAACATAAGACCCACCGTTAGATTATGTCCAAGTCAAAATGTCCTACCCCTAGAATTAATCTTATCCATATCATGTAAACGATAACTTTGTCTTTAAGGTTTTGTGTGATGGGTTTGTAGGATTTTAGGTTGAAGAAAATATGGGAGAGGAATGACAAAGAGAGGAGGGGGATTGTCGGGAGGAGGAAGGAGAAGGGGGGAGGTCGAGGATGGACATGGTTTGTCGATTTCAGGTTGAAGGAGCAGAGGATGGAAGAGGAGGAAGTTTACACAGGTTGTGAACAAGGTTAGGTTAAAAATGGACAATGATGGATTAGGATTTTGATGGGTTTAAGGATGGGGGGGAGGGGATTGTAAAATAATATAAAGTTAATCAACTTTAACGAATGCTCGTGTATCAGTGCGCCCTTAATTGCATGAGCATATTAGTAATAATCTTAATGATTTAGGGGTCTCCTTCCAAATAACAAGATTCAAAGGGCTTATGTTGAAAATAGGCAAGATTTGAACATCTTATATCTAAAGAAAACCTTTCTATTTTTCACTTTCGTACGGAAATATGGATTTGTAGGAGATACAATTTTTTTACTTTATATGGATTTTTCTTAGCGATTACACAATTCTAACGAACAATCAACACGGTTACACGGCTTTAGTATATTGATTTTATGATACAAATTTGATCTGAACTGGTCAAATTAAGGTACAATGATTCCCTAACTAAATACTCAAAATGGTGTGGAGTAGTTCTGCGGAAGGGATAAAATTGGTAAACATGATGGATATCACTACATAAATAGTTAATTATCTACAAAAGGACATTATAACATAAGCGAGAACTTTCTATCCACTAGGATTTGGAAACAATTAAATGCTTTTGAAGAAATCCTAAGAACAGTAAACCATCTATCCAATATTGATGATAAGGGTAAGGGAGAAACATCAGCCACATGATGCCCACTTGAAGGGAGGAAAGGCACTATGAAGAATTTCTTGGCAAACAATAATAAAGAGAAAGAGTTTCAATTCTTTTCCAGTAGAAGGGAGCCAAGTAGAAGCTTGCCAAGAAGACAATGTTAATAATGCCTAATCTTCAGCTCTCGGGAAGGCACCGTTTAGACAACATTGTTCTAAAAGGCGGTCTAGGCAGCCGCATAGGCACTAGGCAGCTAGTCCCGCCCGATGCCCCTTAGGCGCCCACCTAGCGCCTAGTGCCTAGTGCTTTTCACAACCTTGAGACATAGGGATCCCTTATCCTAGTAATCCCTTCACATCCTACCATCACATATCCTTTGGATCATAAGGCTCACAATCCCTTATCCTAGCTTCTTACGTACATATGCATTCAACCAGACGGAAAATGAAGTCTCATTTCTTCTTCTACTTCTTCATCTACAATGTATGATCTACTTGACCTCACCTCATCATTAAATTTGCTGAAAACCAATAAATATCGGGATACACTCGTTAAATTATAATAACGTAATCAACAAATAGATGACTTTAACGTTGAAGATTTTCACTTACCACTCTAGCTTTTCCACTTCATCCTCCTTGCAGTTGAGTAATATATATAACTGGGCAGCCCTTAGTTCATCATCATTCAAATATCTCTTTTTCAGTTTTCCAGAAGGCTTTCCAAGAGAATTGAAGACTTTCATAATGCATCATTATATTCTATATCTCCATCGTCGTTCCTCGGAGCTTTTGTTCTATTTGTAGCAATATGAGGCTTGAAATACATTGAACAAAAGTTTGTAATCTCCTCAAGGACATAGGCATCACAAATAGAACCCTCGACCCGTGCTTTATTTTTCACCTTCCTCTTCAGGTGGTTTAGGTGGCGCTCGAACGGGTACATCCACCGATAACCGACGGGCCCACCAACACATGTCTTATAGGAAAGATGAATTGGCAAATGCTCCATAGGGTCAAAAAATCCTGAAGGGAACACCCTCTCAAGCTTGCACAATGTTACTGCAATGTCCTTTTCCTGCTTTTCAAGCCAATCGACGAGCAACTTAGTAGAACAAAGATCTATGAAGAATATGCTAAGCTGTGTCAGTGGATCCCAAACGACCTGGGGTAAGAATTCCCGAAATGCAATCGGGATTAACCTCTCCATAAAAATGTGACAGTCGTGGCTCTTCATACCCTGTGGTTTGTTCTCCTTCGGGTCAACACATCTTCTCAAATTCGATATGTACCCGTCTGAAAATTTTAGGCCCTGGATCCACCTACAAAGTTTACCTTTGTCCTCCTTCTCCAGTGAGAAAATGGCCTTGGGCTGCTTATACTTCCCACTGCCTTCCTTTATCAAATACAACTTTGGACGTCTGCATATTTCTTCTAAGTCCAACCTGGCCTTGGGATTGTCTTTCGTCTTCCCCTTTACGTCCATCACAGTATTTATTATATTGTCAAATACATTCTTCTTGATATGCATGACATCCAGGTTATGTCTGAGCAGATGGTCACTCCAATATGGCAGGTCCCAGAATATTCTCCTCTTTCCAATTGTGAGCACGGCCAAATCCATCACACTTGTACCCCGTTGTATGCTTTTCAATAGCACTTGACAATTCTTTAACTCTCCCATATCGTGTCCCCGACCACCGTGGCGGTGGACTGGACTTCTCTACCATGCCAGCACGAAAAGTATTTTTTCCTCTGGTACAGATGATCCTTTGGCAGGAACTGTCGATGACAATCGAAGAAGCACGGTTTTCCTTCGTGTTTCAAACAGAAAGCCTTAGTGCGATCCATACAATACGGATATGCGAGATGACCATGGGTGCTCCAACCCGATAACATTCTATCGGCCGAAAAATCATTGATGGTCCACATTAGTGTGGCCCTCATCTGAAAGTTCTGCTTTCTTGAAACATCATATGTGGTTGCACCTACTTCCCACAACTGATTCAGTTCATCTACTAAGGGCTCTAAGTACACATCGATGTTCCTCTTCGGGTTCTTCGGACCAAATAATAACAGTTAGGAACATATAAGGAGTCTTCATACACATCCAAGGCGACAAGTTGTACGGAGTAGCAATCACTGGACAACAAGAATATTGTGAGCCCAAAAGTCCAAATGGGGTAAAACCGTCGGAGAAAAGCCCCAATCTGACATTACGCGGCTCCGAAGCAAAATTGGAATACACTCGATCAAAGTGCTTCCATGCTTCCCCGTCGGATGGATGATCCAGTACTCCATCTATTTGTTCCCGCTTGTGCCAACTCATATTATCAGCTATCTCCTTTGCCATAAATAACCTCTGCAACCGCGGCGTCAAAGGCAAATAGTGCATCAAATCTGTTGGCTTGCATACACCAGAAGTCCTTGTTGTACTAGTTGCCTTGAAGCGATTGACCACACAAAATCTGCAGGCATCTTCATCCTTGTCGTCCTTATAGTACAACATGCATCCGTTGCGACATGCATCAATTCTTTTATACCCTATCCAGAGCGATCTCACCATTCTCTTGGATCGGTAGAAGTCTTTAGGTAACTTGGCACCCTCCGGCAATATATCTTTAATTAACTCCAGGATTCGATTGTAGCATTCTTGAGACATGTTGAAATCTGATTTTATGCTCAACAATCTTGTAATCACCTCCAACGATGAATGGTCATCACAACCAGGATATAAAGGAGCAATTGCATTCTCTAGCAACTCCATGAACTTTACAGCATCGGCATTCGATGCCTCCTCAGTTGTGACATCTCGCACATGGATACTTAATTTTTGTACGGTCCACGTACTAATGGAACGCATTGGCAAACTATAAGAATTGTTGCACACCCTGTATAAATTTATTCGCATACCGTACATGTTATCAGGATGATGATTGTACATCCACAAACGGTTCTGCAGATAGTAATTTATATCCATTTTAAGATAATTCTGCAAAGATTGACACTCAATGTATAATTCATATATGTTTTGTAATTCCAAAAAAGAAACAAGTGTGAGAATAGATGACTCAGAACACAACCCAAATGAATATATCGTGAGAACGGATGGCTCAGAACTGATGCACGAAAATGAGGGGCTCAAAGCTGGAACAAGTAAAGTTGTGCTTTGGAAAAAGAACTCTTGTAAACTATTTGTTCACAAAGCAAGCTACAATTAAAGAATACAGAACAAGTATCGAGTTCGTAACTCAAGTATAGAGCTTACAAGAGTTATAAACTCGATACTTGTTCTGTATTCATTATATCTTGCTTTGTGAACAAAGAGCTTACAAGAGTAGAACATCCAAAATACAACTTTACTTGTTACAGCTTTGATCCCCTCCTTTTCGCGCGTCAGTTCATGTCGGTCTGCACTTTCTGCAGTAATGATCACAAGTTTTATGTTCTTCAACGATATATTCATATTGCTTAATTGCCAAGTGTGGGGACGAATGGCTCAGAACATAACCCAAAATTCATTCTAGCATACATTAGTTTGAATCATCTATGTTCTGTATATATGGTGTAGTATATGTTCTTATCGAATCTAGTATCTGAAGGATGTAACAGAATCAAGATGAATCCACATAATGTAATACTAAGACATCATCTACTACTAAAAGATGTAGTGATAGGCTGTCGTATCATCATTGCCGAGGGATGGGGGTCGGAGGACAGTCAACTTTATCTACGGCTACATAGTTTCTGCCTCGCCAGTCGAATGGCTGCGGGGACTATGTCCTGATCACGATGTCCTACCGTAGATTAATGCAAATTCCTTTTAGCAAATGTCGTACATAGATTTCTGCCTCGCCACTCGAATGGCTGCAGGGACAGTGTCTGGCTGGTACCAATCTAGTGTCTATCGAGAGATTGATGGTCATTGCGACATGTATGTATATTAAGTAGTAAATATATACTTGATATTTAATAAATAAAAAACTGCCCAAGAGGATACAAGGTATCTCTGAAGGATGCTTGATCAGTCAGTATATTAGAGGCTTAAGAAAGGCGATTATTTATGTACTTCAGGCTTCCAACCCTGATTATAACAAAACATACTTTTATTAATGTGTGAAGTATGGTCCAATTTTAGTATCTAGATATATCACCCAATACTTTCGGACAACAGCACTTTCACCATGTAAGTTACAAAACATGTCTTGTTAGGATATTTAGTGAAGTGAAAGAAAAACTGCATTTTAAACCCTATAATCATTTTTTTGGATTTTTGGTGTCTACAAGCCATTTGACTTCTAGTTTGAGACGGAAGGTGTCAATTTACGCCGGCTAAAGGGAATATAATAGAAAATTGGGGAGGTTGGTATCGATCTATGCCGGACAGTTGCACATATTATTCTAGAAGCCTACTTTCCATTTTGAGCAACAAAGAACAGAGCCGGCTCCGGACGACTGATCGTATGGGCCTAGTGCCTCCAATTTTACAAAGGTATCTTAAATTTTACAGGTCCCAAAATTTTACAAAGACCTCTAGAGTTCACGAAGACCTCCTAATTTTTAACCAAATTTTTACGAAGGTCTCCTAAATTTACAAATGCCCCATAACGTTTATAAATGTCCCAAAAGTTTCATAGAAACCTTCATTTTCAGAATCATCTAGGATTCCATTTTTTACTAGAATCGGCCTGAAAAAACCAATTTGTGATTCTCTAGTCGGCAAATGCAATATGAACCGTCCTGATTCTAATCGGCCGAACGCAACCAAATTGGGTTGATGGCTTCATTGGATTGATTCATTCGATTACTACTCAGTCTGGTCAATTTTTTGTAGTGCTCTGTGAAGTCCTCATTGATGATGATAATAAGTCATTTTGTAATCAATTTTTTGTAGTGCTCTGTGAAGTCTTCATTCTATAATATAAAAAAGTTAATAGACTGTCAAATGAAGATGGGATGGAAAAAATTTAGATAGTTTGGATATGTCGGACGTAGAATCCTGAACTCCAGACTGTAATCAGATCCTAGTCCAGTCCAAACATGACCACATGACCATAAAATTAGGGGGAATCCATGTGCCCTAGAGAGAGAGAGAGGGAGAGAGAGAGGGGGCTACCTGAGGAGAAGGCCGGAGGAGGGTGCGAGGAGGAGGAGGCCGGAGGAGGGTACGAGCGCCGGAGGGGGTGCGAGCGCCGGAGAGGGAGAGCGGAAAAATTGGTGGAAAAAAATTTTCGGGGAATGTTAGAAAAGAAAACCCTCCTGCCATATATGAAACATTTAGCGACGTCCGTATGCGACGTCGCTGATTATTAATATAAGGCGACGTACTATAACAGTCGTCGCTACGCGTCGCTATATTTAAATAATTAGCGACGTGTAGCGACGACATTGCGACGCAGATTACCATTTAATAAACTAATGTCGCTATTCGTCGCTAGTAGTCACCACCAGCGACGAATAGCGACGTCACATTGCCACGTCGCTATATTCCCAAAAATTAGCGACGTTCTTTCATAGAGTCTCTAAATTCGTCGCAAATTTGCCATATTTTGGTAGTAAATGGCCATTCTACGTGTTAAAATGACGGAGAATGGCCATTCTCAGTCATTTAACACGGAGAATGGTCATTCTCCGTGTTAAAATGACAGAGAATGGCCATTCTCAGTCATTTTATCATGGAGCCATTCTCCGCCATTTTAACACGGAGAATGGTTTTAACACGGAATGATCATTCTTCGTCATTTTAACACGGAGAATGGTCATTCTCCATCATTTTGACACGGAGAATGACCATTCTCCATCATTTTAACATGTCTAAGGCCATTCTCCGTGGTTTTAGCACGGAGAATGGTTATTCTCCGTGATTTTTAACACGGAGAATGGCCATTCTCCGTCATTTTAACACGGAGAATGGTCATTCTCCGTGTTAAAATCACGGAGAATGATGAAGAACAGTCGACAGAAACCTAAAACCTAATTTTTTGCTTTTTTGTGGAAAAAAATTGTCAGGAACAAAAATTCAAGAGTTTTCGTTCTTCTTTCAAAACGATGTTAACTCTTATGGAAAAGAAGAAGATTTTCTCTCCACAATTGACCTAATCGTCGGAAAACTTCAAATCTCTCCACGATGATGATGATGATGATGAGCGATGATCGAAGTTCGAATGAAAAAAAAGCAAGTAAACTACGAACGATCTTTGAGATCTCTGCTGAAAATGAGAGCAATGGAATTCAGATCTCTCGTGAAGAAGACGAAAATCGCAATCCAAATCTGAGTTTGTGCGAAGGGTAGTTATGGTATTATAAAGATGTCAATTTTGTAAATACAGAACATCTAAAGGAAATTTTAGAATATTTAACGTGGAAATATATAATTCTGAGCATTTCATAAAAACCATCCGGCGGATGGATTTTTTATACAAAATAATCTCGAAATTGGATTTCTCAACAATTTCCAGAAAAAATAAATTACTGCAATGAATGTGGATCGAACACTTGACCTTCAGATCTTCAATCTGACGCTCTCCCCACTTAGGTGAGAATTATTGCATTAAACTTTTAAATATCCTAAATAAAGCAAGCCCCTTCAACCAATCTCCAACTCCATCCAAGACTCTTTTATGAATGAGAAATGAGATTATTGGAACCAAATAACAAAACATTTTACTTCATATATTATTTCGAATTTTGGGTCACTTTCATCCGCAGGACCCACAGTTAATGTTTCATAAAAGTGTGATGGAATATCTACATGAAAAGATGTAAATATGTATCTTTATGGTCAAATTAAAAATATACTTATATATAGGAAAAATTTATGAAATGCCCAAAAATTTAAAAAGTTTTATGAAAAACCCACCGCAAAAGAAACTTTCATCGCGTGCCCAGCATTATCTTAAAAATAAAAAAGGGGACGGCATGACCCTTTTGCCCTTCTAATTTATTAAGAATATCCACAAACCCAGCAACTCTTCAGAAAAACGGTTCGATTCCAGAAGAGGGAGAATTACATACAAACCCAGCAACTCTTCAAAAAAACGTTTCGATCGCTCCCTCCTCTTCCATACTCTGTTCGCTTTCGATTTTAGGTCATCTCCTCCAAAAATCTTAGAAATTTCTTACAAGAAAGTGCCAGCGAATCTCCATTCATAAGTTTCACACAATGTCGCAATCATCATCAATGGATGTAGACCGAGTTAGAAAAGACGGAGAACAAGTAGATGTTGAAAAACAAAAGAAATAAGGGGTGAAAGTTAAGAGGGTTGCTCGTAAACAAAACATCACAAAAGAAAAAGAAGTGCAAGAAGAAGTAGAAGAACAAGAACACGGAGAACAACAAGAACAACAAGAACAAGAAGTAGGAGGAGAAGAAGAAGATCAAGAAGAAGGAAAAAAGGTAAAACTTTGAGTCATGTTCATTCTCCGTTTATATGACGCAGCAAATGAGAATGATCATTCTCCGTCTATAAAATACATGGAGGATGCCCTTTCTGTGTTATTTAAACTAGAAATGGCCATTCTCCGTGTTAAAATACACGGACAATGGCGTTCTCCCTTGTATTTTGACCTAGAAATGGTCATTCTCCGTGTATCTAACACAGAGAATGAATATTCTCCGTGTTAAAACATACGGAGAATGACATTCCGTGTTAAAACACACGAAGAATGACATTTTCTGTGTATTTTGGTATAGAAATGAACATTCTCCGTATTTTTAACACTGAGAATTACATTCTCCGTGTTAAAATACACGGAGAATGACATTTTCTTTGTATTTTGACCTAGAAAAGGCCATTCTCCGTGTGTTTTTGACACGGAGAAAGTTATTCTCCGTGTTTTTTGACACGGAGAATGATCATTCCCCGTGTTAATACACACGGATAATGGTATTCTCCGTGTTAAAACACACGAAGAATGGCATTTTCTATTTTTTTTGACCTGAGAATGAGCATTCTCCGTGTTTCTTACACGGAGAATGTTATTCTCCGTGTCAATATACACGGAGAATGGCATTTTCTTGTATTTTGTCCTGAGAATGAGCATTCTCCGTGTATCTAACACGGATAATGTTATTCTCCGTGTTAAAATACACGGAGAATGGCGTTCTCCCGTGTATTTTGACCTGGAGATGGCCATTCTCCGTGTATCTAACACGGAGAATGTTATTCTCCTTGTTAAAATACACGGAGAATGACATTTTCCCTTGTATTTTGACCTAGAGATGGCCATTCTCCGTGTATCTAACACGGAGAATGACCATTCTCCGTGTTAAAACACACGGAGAATGGCATTTTCTGTGTATTTTATCCTGAGAATGAGCATTCTCTGTGTTTCTAACACGGAGAATGGCATTTTCTTGTATTTTGTCCTGAGAATGAGCATTCTCCGTGTTTCCAACACGGAGAATTATTCTCCGTGTTAAAATACACGGAGAATGGCGTTCTCCCTTGTATTTTGACCTAGAGATGGCCATCTCCGTGTATCTAATACGGAGAATGGCATTTTCCCTTGTATTTTGACCTAGAGATGGCCATTCTCCGTGTATCTAATACGGAGAATGACCATTCTCCGTGTTAAAACACGGAGAATGGCATTTTCTGTGTATTTTGTCCGGAGAATGAGCATTCTCCGTGTTTCTAACACGGAGAATGGCATTTTCTTGTATTTTGTCCTGAGAATGAGCATTTTCCGTGTTTCCAACACGGAGAATGTTATTCTCCGTGTTAAAATACATGGAAATGGCGTTCTCCCTTGTTTTTGACCTAGAGATGGCCATTCTCCGTGTATCTAACATTGAGAATGTTATTCTCCTGTTAAAATACAGGAGAATGGCATTTTCCTTGTATTTTGACCTAAAGATTTCCATTCTCCATGTATCTAACACAAGAATGACCATTTGTGTTAAAACACACGAAGAATAGAATTTTCTGTGTATTTTGTCCTGAGAATGAGCATTCTCGTGTTTCTAACACGGAGAATGGCATTTTCTTGTATTTTGTCCTGAGAATGAGCATTCTCCGTGTTTCCAACACGGAGAATGTTATTCTCGTGTTAAAATACACGGAGAATGGCGTTTCCCTTGTATTTTGACCTAGAGATGGCCATTCTCCGTGTATCTAACACGGAGAATGTTATTCTCCGTGTTAAAATACACGGAGAATGGCATTTTCTCTTGTATTTTGACCTAGAGATGGCCATTCTTCGTGTATCTAACACGGAGAATAACCATTCTCCGTGTTAAAACACACGGAGAATGGCATTTTTTGTGTATTTTGTCCTAGAAATGAGACATTATCCGTGTTTCTAACACGGAGAATGGCATTTTCTTGTATTTTGTCCTGAGAATGAGCATTCTCCGTGTTTCCAACACGGAAAATGTTATTCTCCATGTTAAAATACACGGAGAATGGCGTTCTCCTTGTATTTTGACCTAGAGATGGCCATTCTCCGTGTATCTAACACGGAGAATGTTATTCTCCGTGTTAAAATACACGGAGAATGGCATTTTCCCTTGTATTTTGACCTAGAGATGGCCATTCTCCGTGTATCTAACACGGAGAATAACCATTCTCCGTGTTAAAACACACGGAGAATGGCATTTTCTGTGTATTTTGTCCTAGAAATGAGGCATTATCCGTGTTTCTAACACGGAGAATGTTATTCTCCGTGTTAAAATACACGGAGAATGGCATTTTCTGTGTATTTTGTACTGAGAATGAACATTCTCCGTGTTTCTAACACGGAGAATGTTATTCTCCGTGTTAAAATACACGGAGAATGCATTCTCCTTGTATTTTGACCTAGAACTGGTCATTCTCCGTGTATTAACACGGAGAATGTCCATTCTCCGTGTCAAAGTAAACGGAGAATGATCATTCTCCGTGTAAAAATACACGGAGAATGACATTTTTTGTGTATTTTGTCCTAGAAATGATCATTCTCCGTGTAAAAATACACGGAGAATGTCATTCTCCGTGTAAAAGTAAACGGACAATGTTCATTCTCCGTGTTAAAATACACGGAGAATATCATTCTCCGTGTATTTTGACACGGAGAATGATCATTCTCCGTGGTTGAATAGCGGAGAATGGTCATTCTCCTTATTATAATAAAGAAGAATGTTGACGTAAACCTAATTGTTGTTTTTTAGGAAAAAAACTGTCAGGAACAAAGAAGAAAGACTTTTCCGTGCAACATTCACCCCAATACTCTCTCTTATGGATGAGGTGAAGGAAAAGTGTGGCCATTTGCCTGAAGCAGTTATAGAAACCTTGAAGAATGTTGGATTCTACAATTTCGTAGATGTATTCTACAGATCCAAGGTGAAAAAGGCAAACTATCTAAAGTCACACAAGGTCTGGAGAACCTGATGGGGACTTACTTGGAAGAATGGCATTGGATATTTCCAATTGAGCAGCAGTGTCAAGGTAGCACCAACTGCTGATGAGATGGCAACCATTTTCGGTCTGCCAATGAATGATGACAGTAAAGTTGATGAGAAGTATCTAAAGATCATCACTGAAAAACAGAAGACCCCCTACCAGCAGACTCATTCAGCATGTGTACAGAACACTTCAAAAGATTGCTGACAAATTCCAAGGGAAAAAATACAGAAGTCTCAAATGCAGAAGTTAAGAAAAGGATCTTAGAGCTGTTGGGGGACAGAAATGCAAGTCCTGATGAGTTGGCCAAGTTAATAGTATTCAACTTGTGCCAAACAGCATTCTTCACCAGAATGGGTGGGTCGAACTTGCCATACAAGTTCTTCGCTCTGGTGGAGAGCATAGATATTATAAAAAGCATCTGTTGGCCACGGATTATTTTGGGGTACGTCATGGACAGCATAAAGAGGGCTATTACAAAAGCTGAAGATGGGGACATTAAGATATTGTACAAGAAGATTGAAGGTTGTACGATATATTTCTTGTATTGGTTTGCAGAGCACAGTCAACTGTTAGAAAGGAAGTGCAAACCAATAAGCGCATACCCGAGATTCTATACATGGGATGGGAATAGAATCTCGAATTCCTCAAAAATGAATATCAAGGGGCTCAAACGAATTCTGAATTAATATTCAAAGATTTTGTTACATTGACTGTTGAAGAAGTAGAAGACCCAGCAGAGCAGCATAGTATAGAAGGTGGAGATAATGCTGTTGATGAAGAAGAACCACAAGCTGAAGCCCAAGCACCAACAACAAACATAGCTGAGAATGAAGATATGTTGCGTGTCTTGGAGGAGAAATCTCAGCTTATCGCTAGAATGAGCAACTCCAAGAAGGAGCCCAAAACTAGAGGCAGATGTAGCCCAACAACGTGCTGTGGAGCTCGTTACTGATGGCTTGGAGAAGGAGTTAGACTCTATAAGGAACAAGAAATTGCTCCTTATTGCTGATAATGAGAAACTCCGTAGAAGAGTTGAAGAACTGGAGGCAAAGGGGTCGGAACAGGAACTAGACCCTGAGAAAGCAGAAATCTGAGCTTACTGCTGATAATGAGAAGCTTCATCAACGTGTTGAGGAGCTACTTCTAAAAGGTAAAATATTCTATTTTTTCAAAATTTTAATTTGTAATTATGTGTATCTAACACGGAGAATTTCATTCTCCGTGTCAAAGTACACGGAGAATGACGTTTTCTGTGTGTTTTGACTTAGAAATGATCATTCTCCGTGTTTCTAACACGCATAATGTTATTCTCCGTATTAAAATACACGAAGAATGTCATTATTCGTGTTAATACACACTTAGAACGTCATCCTCCGTGTGTTTTGACAAGGAGAATGACATTCTCCGCTAGGATTTTAACACGGAGAATGACATTCTCTGTATTTTGACCTAGAAATGGCCATTCTCGTGTGTTTTTTGACACGGAGAATAACGTTCTCCGTGTCAAAATACACGGAGAATGTCATTCTCTCCGTCAGAATACAGAATGATCATTCTCCGTGTTAAATACACGGAGAATGTCACCCCTTGTATTTTGACCTAGAAAAGACATTCTCCGTTTAGCTTAACACGGAGAATGACATTCTCCTTGTATTTTGACCTAGAAATGACATTCTCCGTGTATTTTTGACACGAAGAATGTTATTCTCCGTGTATCTTAACACGGAGAATAGTTATTCTCCGTTTATGTTATAGGAGAATGCCCATTCTCTTTGTAAGTCTAACAGAGAATGATCATTCTCCGTTTAGCTTAACACGGAGAATGACATTCTCCTTGTATTTTGACCTAGAAATGACATTCTTCGTGTATTTTTGACACGGAGAATGTTATTCTCAGTGTATCTTAACACGAAGAATAGTCATTCTCCGTTTATGTTATACGGAGAATGTCCATTCTCCTTGTAAGTCTAACAGAGAATGATCATTCTCCGTTTACTTTGACACGGAGAATGGACATTCTCCGGATTAAAGTAAACGGATAATAATATTTTTTATTGTTTTTAAAAAGAAGATTATATAATATTGACATCATACCTCTTGTTGTTTGTTTTTATATCAGTGAAAAAAATAGACAATCTCAGAAAGGAGAATGAAAAGCTCATTAATGATAACAACAAACTTCTAGAAGAAGTTACATCATTGAATGACGAAATCAAACAGAAGAATGATACAATTGTTAACCTCGAAGCAATGGCTAAAGCATTGCAGCTTGGGGAGACTAAAGTAGTTCCTCAAAAACATTACACAAGAGCAAGAGAACCAGGAGGGATTAAAAAACAATCAAATGCTCCAGCGGATGATGATTTTACCACATTGGAAAAGAAGAAAACAGCTGATGCTACAAGTAAGAATGTAGTGCTGGTCGAAAAGAAAAGCTCCTTCCAGTCCCATAAGAAAGTAACTTCTGGTGAGAAAAGAAAAGCTCCTTCCAGTCCCGAGAAGGTAGACGATAAAAAGAAGATGTCAGAAACTGAAGAACTTGAAGATGAATCTCCTCAAACAGCCAAGCTAGTGAAAGAGGGAAAAATGCTGATACAATGTCAAAAACTCAGGCTTTGGAACCAAGCAGACGATCAGCTGAAGCATCTATACAGGAGCATCGTATGCCCAAGAAGGATGTCTCCAACGTAAGTATTCTAAACTTGAACCAATTTCTGTACAATTCACAACGGAGAATGATCATTCTCCGTGTCATTTGAACGGAGAATTGATATTCTCCGTGTATCTAACACGGAGAATGAATATTCTCCGTGTAATTTGGACGGAGAATTGTCATTCTGAGTCCTATTCATAACGGTCATTCTCCGTCCAATTCATAACGGAGAATGTTTATTCTTCGTGTATTTTAACGGAGAATAGTCATTCTCCGTCCAATTCATAACGGAGAATGATCATTCTCTCTATTGGAGTTACTTTTTTTTTACAATTATATCATTAGCCTATATTATTAACATAATTGAAACTAAATTTATGTGCAGTGATAATGTATACCAATACTTTCCAACTGCTCCAGAAGATTGTAAAATAAGAAGAAGAAATAATGATGTTACCTTGATCTTTAATGCTAAAGAAGTACAAGACATATTAAATATGGAAGAAATAGAGGCCAATGTTATGAACTTCACAATAAAGATTATGAACGAACTACAAGCCGATACAAGACGTACCATTCAGTCAAGCTCGCAGGGTGCACAATGTAAATGGTTTGCAATCATGATGCCCCATTCATTGGTAAGAATCAAAACTGAAAAATAAATATTAATGTGTACACCTAATATGTTGTAAAAAACTAACTCATGATATTATTTTTTGTTTTTTTTTTTTGTTTTTTTCTGGAAAATAGCATACCGTTCAGTTTGTCGATGTAGTACAACCAACATCTGGAGCAATGTACAATTTCAAAGCTGAAATAGAAGATTTTATCATGGAGTTGGAGGATGACATCGAATGGCTATTCGTGCCACTCTTCCGTGAAGAGAATAAATACTATACACTGCTGGCATTCAACTTCAGCTCCTATGTTTGGACACACTACAACTCATTACGGAAAAACACGGGCGCTAAGGGAATCGAGGATGCAAAATACATGAAGAGTAAAATTGAGCCAATTATAATGAAGAACATTACATTGATGAGGGAGAAAAGCCCAGCAATTCAGGAATATGAAACAACAGAGCTCAAGGTTTGTAAAGATTGCCCACAGCTATCACCCAGCTGTCTGCTGTATGTTGTGTATTATATTGAAAACTTGTCGAAAGCTCCATTTGATTTACAAAAGAAAACAAACAAAGTAGTTCACGATATTATTGTAAAGAGCAGGTTAACTTTGGCTAAGCTTTTGCTTATGGGTGACTGCAATTCCTTTTGTATCATAAAAAAAATGACAATGTAAATTGGCTAAGAAATTCCTTATATATATTTGTCTGTCAGGTTTCTTTTGTAATGTATTTGTTGTCCTTTGTAATGAAACTCAATTTTTCGACTAATTTACATTGTTCTATATATGTAAATCTGTTTTGTTAAAGTTCTGTTGTTTGATTCTGTGTTAAAAATACACGGAGAATGACATTTTTTTGTATTTTGACCTAGAAATGGCCATTCTCGTGTGTTTTAGACACGGAGAATGTCATTCTCCGTGTATTTTGACACGGAGAATGATCATTCTCCGTATTAATACACACGGATAATGTCATTCTCCGTGTTAAAATATACGGAGAATGACATTTTCTGTTTATTTTGACCTAGAAATATCATTCTTCGTGTATCTAACACGGATAATGATCATTCTCCGTGTTAAAGTAAACGGAGAATGACCATTCTCCGTGTTAAAATACACGGAGAATATCATTCTCCGTGTATTTTGACACGGAGAATGGTCATTCTCCGTTTATCTAACACGGAGAATGTTCATTCTCCGTGTTAAAATACACAGAGAATGACATTCTGTGTATTAACATAGTGTGTTAGCATAGTGTGCAGGAAGCTGATTCTTCACGTGGGCGCATATGCCATTGTGGGCGCATACAACACAATGGGCGCATGGACGCATACAACAAGTGAGCGCATAGGAAGTGGCCCGTACCTATAAATGGCCATTCTCCGTGTACTTTAACACGGAGAATGAATTCTCCGTTTACTTTTACACGGAGAATGACATTTTCTGTGTATTTTGACCTATAAATGACCATTCTCCGTTTCTAATCATTCTCCGTGTTAATATACACGGAGAATGTCATTTTCCCTTGTATTTTGACCTAGAAATGACCATTCTCCGTGTGTCTAACATGGAGAATGCAATTCTCCGTGTGTCTAACACGGAGAATGCAATTCTCCGTGTTAAATTAAACGGAGAATGTTATTATCCATGTTAAATTACACGGAGAATGTTATTCTCCGTGTTAAAATACACGGAGAATGACATTCTCCTTGTATTTTGACCTATAAATGGCCATTCTCCGTGTATTAACACGGGGAATGAACATTCTCCGTGTCAAAATACACGAGAATATCATTCTCCGTGTAATTTTACACGGAGAATGCCCTTTCTGTGTATTTCGAGGATGACATTTTCTGTGTAGTTAATATATACATTGTTCTATATGTAAATCTGTTTTGTTAAATTTCTGTTGTTTGATTCTGTGTTAAAAAATACAGAAAATATGAACTAAAAATGTTCGTTAATTGAACATGAAGAATAGTCATTTTATGGTTATATGTTTTTTTATAAATGTAATGCTTGGAATGATCATTCTCCATGTTAAATCATGGAGAATGGTCATTCAATGCATTATAAATCAGAGAGTATAACGGATAATAAGTTCTTATGCTGTTAATATATATGTGAAACATCAAATATGCAGAGTTCAAACTATTACCATTGATATCAAAAAATGTAAGATATGTATTCAAAAAATATTATAAAAGAAGGAATATATGTGTATGTATTAACGAGGGGGCGCTGCCCCCTCGACCACCGTAGCAGCACGTGGAGGCAGAGGACAAGTGGTGCGATTGTGATTGCATAATTCAAAACAATTCTGGCACCTTATCTCTTCTCTTTTCTTGTTCTCATATTTGCTCTTATAACGGTCCGCTTTTGGTCGTCCAGGACCACGTTTCGGAACAGGGGGTAGAACAACATCAGTGAGATTATTTTCAAACTATTTTTCACAATCTGGAACTGGACGAATAGCACATGAATATAACTTCGGTAATAATCTGATGTCCAATACTGCTCCACAAAGTCGTAAACAATTTATCTCAACCAACTCTGATGCATTGTATTGCATGGCTGCATGGGAATCCATATACCTTCCATCTACGACAACTACAATGACAATCAAGAAGATTCACCATGTGGGAGGAAGTATCTGCGATCACCTCAAATTCGAAATCAGGACCGATATACCCTATAACACATGCCATCATCTGTAAGCTGCTTCAGCATATCCTCAGCGTATGGAGTCAATTTGCTATTCAAACCAATTGCATCCTTGTGGCGATCTGAAATCATCTTCATCATCTTCACACGGATGACATTTACAATTGCTGATATAGGCAATTTCTTCTCAGCCTTTATCCATGCATTGAATGACTCTGCACAACTAGAAGCAACCTCACCGTATCTACATCCCGGGAAGAATGCGTTTGACCAGTGTTCAGTTTTTGTTTATTCATCCAATTCACAACATGACCACAATTCAGATCATAAATCTTCTTGATTGCTTGTCTATACCCACCTTTATACAGAAAAACAAATAATTAATAAAGAATTAGGTCAATTCACAAAATTATTAAAAATAAGTGCATTCTCCGTGTTTAAAATAAGGATAATAGTCATTCTCCGTTCAAAAGCTAACGGAGAATGATATTCTCCGTTCTATGCAGGACGGAGAATGGTCATTCTCCGTGTGACGGAAACGGAGAATGAACATTATCCGTACTATGCAAGACGGATAATACCATTCTCCGTTCAAAAGCTAACGGAGAATGATATTCTCCGTTCTATGCAAGACGGGTAATGGTCATTCTCCGTGTGACGGAAACGGAGAATGAACATTATCCGTACTATGCAAGACGGATAATACCATTCTCCGTTCAAAAGCTAACGGAGAATGATATTCTCCGTTCTATGCAGGACGGAGAGATGGTCATTATCCGTAATACATACGGAGAATGACTATTCTCCGTCTTACTGACGCGGAGAATGGTCATTCTCCGTGTTAAATTAATGGTAAATGCATAGAAAATGTGCATATATCTGTTATTAACACACCTGGAGTTAGACATATACTGCTTGCCTCCAAGCTTCAAGTACATGCGGATACACTCTTTCATTTCCTTTCTCTTTCAGCGGTATGTTATTCTTCATGTGATAATAGCAATAGCTATGGTAATCATTAGGAAACACTTTAGGGACTTCAGAAACTAGACCGGTGCCTTGATCCGAAAGAAAAACAATACGCCTACTACATCCAACAACATTCTTTAGATTTCTAAGGAACCATTCCCAATTGTCACCATCTTCGCCTGAGACTATACCGTATGCAAGAGGGTAGAACTGTTGGTTACCATTCTTCGCTGTAGCAGACATCAAACATCCTCTAAACCTCCCTGTAAGGAAAGTAGCATCCAAATATAGCATTGGGCGACAATATTGAAAGCCTTCTACGCAGCCCCATATGAAAGAAAAAGCCGCTCAAACCTCATTGATGAATCATCTTTCTGGAAGTCGATAACGGAACCATTATTGGTTTCCTTTACCTTGTTGACATACCAACACAAGTCACTGTAAGATCTAACATCATCTCCGTACATTTCTGGTGCACCAGCCTAATTCCGTGGTATGCCTGTCCATATGTAACAGATAAACCGTAGTCGACCTTGAAATCATCGACAACAGATTTTGCGGACTTTTTAGGATGCATCCGAACAATGTCACTAACCAAACTTTTCACAAACTTTGCTGGAACAACCAGATTACCTTTATCCATTAAGCCAGCTCCACAATTATGTTCTCCACATACCTCTTCACCTCAAAAATTTGATTATCTTTCGAAATAGATATAGCATGGAAGCTCCACAAACAAGCATGTGTCTTGTAATTCTTGCAGCAAACATATACCTCCCCGGCTCAGATTTCAAATATGGAATGGATGACGAGATTCAAAACATACCTTTCTAACAGCATTCCTAACTTTTCAACACCATTTAGAAAAATCTGACCAACACCAGTAATTGATCCAGGCCACATATCCGATTTCCTCTTCTTCACTGTCTCAGTTGAGCCCTCAAAATTGTACTACTCGTTTGTCCTTTACAGTAGGAGAACATCTACTCAAAGAACTAGAGGAGGAAGACGAAGGTCCCATGTGAAAGCTTTGACAAGGAAAAGATGTTGATGAAGAACATGGAGAGTATATTTGATCCACAAATAGATCAAAACTCATATCATGAGTACCGTTAAAACCACCAACCAATGAGCGAAGCCAAAAATCACTTTCAACATACAGTTCAGTCCCATCAGAGTGCAAAAACCTGAAACGGAAGGAAAGTGGATCCAAAGAAGTCCATCGATCGCACACTTTAATCTTTAAAAAATCTACGGTACTTTCATGTGTGACACGGCAGGAAACTATGTCTCCCTTGAAACAAATGTTAACTAAACCACTTGATTCCATACCTTCCCCCTGATAACATAAAAACATAAGAGGTCACAAATAGAACAATAAGATTGTCGTCTAATAATGATTATTCTCCGTCTAAAAATAACGGAGAATAAATATTCTCCGTTCGAAACTAACTTATAATGATCATTCTCCGTCTAAAGTAAAACGGAGAATGACATTCTCCGTCTAAAACACACGGAGAATAGACATTCTCCGTCTAAATATAACGGAGAATGATTATTATCTGTCTGTAACTTATGGATAATGCTCATTATCCGTATAAAAACATACGGATAATGATCTTTCTCATAAGTAATTGTCATTCTCCGTTAAAATATAACGGAGAATGCTATTCGCACAAAATAACAAGATTAAATATCTCTCTAATATTTTCTAAGTTAATAATCTTCATAACAAATTCAAATTCAGCATAAATTTTGAGATATACGAAGCTGATGGATGAATTTCTACAGATCTGAACTCTCACCTTGTTTTAAGATCTATAAAAAGAAAAGAAGAAGATCTTCGCTCCACAATTGACCTAATTGCCGAAAACCACGAAAATGATGATGATGATCGATGATGAAGGATGATCGATGTTCGACTGACGAAAACCACAGTGAACTACAGATTTTGCGATCTCTGATAAAGATGATATCAATGGATTTCAAATTTCTCGTGAAGAAGAAGAATACGAATTTCCCAATCCAAATCTGAGTTTGCGAATTCAAAATTATATATAGATGTCCAAATTTGCACGAAGGGGTATTTTTGGAACTATGATAATGGCAAATTTTGTAAATACAGAGCATCTAGAGAGAATCTTGAAATATTTAACGTGGAAATACTTAATTCTGGATATTTCATAAAAATAATCCAGCGGGTGGGCATTTCATAAAAGCCCACCCAAAATTGGGTTTCTCAGCAATTTCCAGTTATATATAAATTATAAAATTATAAAGACTTGTATGGAAAATTTTAAAAAAAATTAATTTCTACCAATATACGCATTTTCGTAAAGTGTTTACTAAGTTTTTTTTTTAAATTAGTCCCAAAACGCCCAATATAAAAATCTTTTGTTGATTAACACTTTTATTTGTTTTAATTTTGTTTAATTTTCTTAATCTTCCCTCCTCAGAAGAAACTTCTAGCCCAAGAGCTTTACAGTTTTCATTTTACAATTTTTTCAAACTAAATACTTTGACCCCAATTTCTCTAAACTTTAGTTATCTGTATGAAAATTTTCGTTAAATTTGTGTACCCATAAAATCTATCTATTTACTATAATCAAACGTTTAAACTTTGCTAATCATAATTTTCTTTCATTTTGATACTTTTCTTACTGTTGTTGGTCTACATATATGAAGGCCTTCATTTTTTTTCGATACCCGGCGTAATGCACGAGATTTTGTGCATGCTATATGCATACAATTTTCACACTGACACACACACGTCTCTTTCGCGGTTCGATTCCGAGACTGTCCGCCTACCCAAGTAAGTTCTACCTCTCGTCACTGACTACAAGAGTCAGATGACTTCGGTGGCGGTGGTACTCCTTAATTAGTTCAATTATACTAAACCGTAAGTAGTGAAAGATTTGGATTTGAACTTTCAAAGATAGAATTTGTATAAAAGTCTATGAACTTTTTTGTTTTATAGTAGAGGACAAATGTTTGGTTAGAGTAAGAAAGTAAAAAAATATATTAATATTAACAGATTATTAATTACTATTTATAATTAGCTAAATGTATTATATTCATTAATAGGGAAAGAATTAGGTGGCTGACTTCCATTGGATTTATTAAATTGGCTTCACCTTTTTTTTTTCAAATATGCTCTTACATAATTTTACTAATTAATTTTTTTCATCAAGATTAAATAAAAATAACTAGATAATTTAGGATTATTTAGTAAAAATATTTTGTTATTTGGTTCCACTAATCTCATTTCTCGTTCATAAAAGAGTTAGCTAATGGGGCTTGCTTGATTTATGTTATTTATAACTTTTGATGCAACAATTCTGATGAAAGCGGGGAAAGCTCAGTTGGGAGAGTGTCAGACTGAAATATGAAGGTCACGTGTTCTATCCACGTTCACCGCAATTCATTTTTTATTACAAATTTTGACTTAATTCTTAATTTAACTATTAAACATATTTTAGTACGCAACATGCAATTCTTTCAATAAATGTTTGATTAAGTATTTTAAACATAATTGGAAGGTTATTTCTTCTTAATAAAACAGGAAAAATGCATTTGACAAAGGAATCTCAAGATTCATAAATCTCGACCGAGACATGCTGCTTTTATTCATTTCATAAGTGGTGTTTTTTTTTGAGGGTGTCCACTTCTTAATGGTGCTTGGAGGCATGAACTCCACCGTTCCCAACGGGCTACGGCCACGAGGACTTCATATAAGTGGTGTTGGTTGTTGCCAAAAAGGCTCTGTGTTGTTTCGGTTTGGTTTGAAAAAAAATGGATTCCGTTTCGGTTGTGAAAAATATTAAGATTTCTTATTTGATTTCGGTCCCAAATCTAAAACTGGATACGATTTACACAATATGTGAATAATTTAATTTTATACATATTTTGTGATTAAAAAATGTGTATATTTTTATAGCAACTATTGTAAGTGTGTTTTAAACTACAACTTCGATAAATTAACCATTAGTTTAATTTTGGACCAAACTTTAAAATACAACAATGTACGTACAAAAAAAATTCTTTTGTTAATAATTTAACCAAAATTCTAATTTTTGGTTGGTCTATTAAATGATAAAAATAGTCCACCTATTTAACCGAATAAACTGAATTGATTAATGGTTCAATTTTGGTTAATGCTAATTTTGATTCGATTTCGATTTTAGATTTTTAGAAATTCGGTTTATTAGGATATTGACTATTTCGGTTCGGTTGAAACCGAATGAATCAAACACTATCTCTAAAGAAAATGGTTTCGAACGAAAGGAAAATAGAAAATAAATGGTTTACCCCATCCTAGGATTCACTCGCCCTCATTTTTGTGCATTTATTCTGGTTCTGACCTTTCAAAATATCGAGTTTTCTTATTTTGAAAATTTCAATTTTCTATATCTATATAAAGAGCAAAAAAATTCATTTCTTTCCACGAACCAAAAGAGACCCATGGGATTTATCTTTCTATGTTCCAGACGCCTCTTCAGTAGAGCCGGTCCTGGTCCAAGACAAGCATGACGACCGTCCAGAACCCACGGACTAGAAGGACAAAAAAGAAATACATATCCCAACCCATTAGTTAATATAGGTTAAGCTACTATATACATGCTACATTTTTTAAAGTTAGCTTAATATATAAGCAACGTCATGACCTATGTTTTTTGTTTTCCATTAATTCTAATTCTAGGTATGAATCCATTATACTTGGTATGTCATTAGCTTTTTTTTTTTATTCTGTAATTTTATGTCAAAGCAAAATATATAATACTATATGTATGATTTGAGGGCACATTTTTTTGTCATGAGTCTTCAAATGTCTATGATAATACTAACCATAATTTTTTTGATGGTATATACTATACAACAAGTTCATAGTAATTAGGGATAATTTAGCAAATACCTCCATTCCAAATGTTGAAACTAGCATATACCACCAATATTTATTTTAACTAGCAAATGCCCCCATTTTTAGTATAGAATAGTAAAAAAAAAAAAAAAAAGATATACCCTTCTTATTAAATTTTGTTTTTGTTTTACATAGGAGTGGGGTATATGCTAAATTCAACATTTGAAATAGGGGGTATTTGCTAAATTATTCCTAGTAATTATTTGAACGTACACCCATTTTTCTAACAATGTTGTTTTGAGAGATTCACGCAAGTAAACAGCATGAATTCTTTCCATTCAATTCCTATGAGGCACACCTCTATTTGCTGTGCTTAAAATTGAGGCTTTCAAAATTTAATAGGTTCAGCATCAATATTTGATATCTTTACATTTGAAAATGTACATATAATCAATCAATTATTCATCCCTAGCGAGTAGTGACAGCATACAGAAAAGAATTGAGTGACATAACAAATGTCTGCATCTCAAAAATTTACTAGACTTTGATTAAAAAGAATGGGGCTATTGTTGTTTCTTTAGATTTGCTGCGGATTCAGAAGAAGCCATATCATGATTGGAGGCTTTGATCATAAAGAGAAGTGTTTCCAGGAGCATGCCACCCACCAATCCTATAACCCCTCAGCGGCATTCTGTACCAAATCAAAATCACAAAAAGTACACCATTAATGTTAAAACAAATGCACACACCGAAATTCTCTCTTTATGCAATGGAAGGACCGGAGCGAGAATGCCTAAAAAAAATACCATCACGGGGCTGTGATTAAACAGCGCTCTGAAAACATAATGCCCGACCAAATAGCCCGTAAACATGATTGCCACGACATGTACACCTGCGAAAAGAAGAACCAGCTATCCATTAAGGCTTTCAGTAAAAATATTCCGAAAAAAATTATTTCACTTTTATCTCCCCAGCTTCATGAACAAAAAAACAAATTAGCATAAATTAGCATACATTAGAAGGACCAAAAGTCGCTTATGGGATTAACATACATGTGATATATTTTGAATATATCTGAAAGAAATTTCTAAATCCAGAAGGTATGCTTCACTGGATTCCATGCCGATGATAGTTACAAGCATAGTTATCAAACCTAGACTGGACTGGCAGTCGGACCGAAAACTGGTGACCCAGTAACTAATCCGATCCGGGTGAACATTTGTACCATTTTTTCTATCAAACCGGTTGAAAACCAATTGAACCAGCCATTTTTTATACGACAAGTCAGGTCTTGAAAACCGGACTGGGTTACTCATAAATAAGACAATAATCTGGTTTTTTGTCTGGGCCTTCAAGATTAGCAAAAGGACCATCCTTATTTATAAAGGTTGCACTTCCAATGTTAATTTTCCACCTATACTACAGGAATGTTAACATGCGAGTAACGACTATAGAGCTAAAGTTTGGCTTTCATAATTTTTAAATGTTTAATTTATATGGTTTACTAAGGAAGTTTATTATTATTTATATTTTCTAATATGATTTCTAGAATTTAGGTTCAATACTTTAATCCCTTCCTAAAGGTTATCCATTTCTGTTTTTTCTACATTATTGGTTGAAGCATGGTCATTGCCATACTTTCCAATCTGTGATGCGTGATGCATCAAAAACTTCTTTTTGTACACTTCTGATCTTAGTGATATTCTGATTGTATATTCTACTTAGAAAATTATTACTATTATTTTTATATCTCGTTGACCCACTGGTCGGACCAGTGACCTGATGACTTGGAGCCTTGACCGGGTCGATGTCCGGTCTGATAACTATGGTTACAAGATGTCAATTTTAGGAGAGCATTGATTGATGAAGTTCCTAGCATGAAAGGAAAAAAAAAATTCCGCAATATCATTTTATCATACAAAAAGCTCCACGCAGGACGCCATCAATATATAACCAGTGTGAACAGACAAATCGAAAACCTTTCTACTTTTTACTTTCTTATGGAAATATGGATTTGTAGGAGATGCATTTTTTTTTACTTTATACGAATTTTCTTAGCGATTACACAATTCTAACTAACTATCAACGCGGCTTTAGTATATTGGTGTTATGATACAAATTTGATCTGATCTGATCAAATTAGGGTACAATAATTCCTTAACAAAATACTCAAAATGGTGTAGAGTAATTTTGTGTAATGAAAAAAATTGATAATCATGATGGATATCACTACATAATAGTTAATTGTCTACAAAGAGGGCATTACACAGGTAAGCGGGAACATTCTATCTACTAGGATGAGGAAACAATTAAATGCTTTTGAAGAAATCCTAAGAACACTAAACCATCTACTATCTAACTAATATTGATGATTAAGGGTAGGAAAAACATCAGCCACATGATGCCACCTCAAGGGAGGAAGGCACTATGAAGAATTTCTTGGCAACCAAGAATAAAGAGAGTTTTAATTCCAGTAGAAGCTTGCCAAGAAGACGATGTTAATAATGCCTAATCTTCAGCTCTCGGGAAGGCACCGTTTAGACAAGCACTGTTCTAAAAGGCGGTCTAGGCAGCCGCCTAGGCACTAGGCAGCTAGCGCCCGCCCGATGCCCTCTAGGCGTCCACCCCCCCCGACGCCCGACTATGCATGTTTTGGGGTTCTATGGACTTCTTCTACAATTTTCAGTAGATTTTTTTTAATTTATTTGAATCACCTAGATCTAGGCGGACTAGGCGCTAGGCGGCAGACCCGCCCGAATATAGCCTAGCGCTTTTCACAACCTTGAGACACAGGGATCCCTTATCCTAGTAATCCCTCCACATCCCACAATCACATATCCTTCGGATCATGAGGCTGACAATTCCAATGGCTTAATAATTGGATCAGGTGGTGAATATAGGTTTTAAAAAAATCTTATACTTTTATTTTTCAGTACATGTTGGATTGGGCTTGGGTCAACGATGGACCATAATCCGTTCATAATAATATAAGATTGTTTTTATTTTATTTTAAAGTTTATTCTAATTCATTTAATTTTATGTTAGTATTAGACCATGTTTGACCAAGATAAACGTATAGATGTTCAGAAATTTTTGAGGCAAGGATATTCATCCAAATAAGAACATTTTGTAAGTGTATACAACCATGCTTGACCAAGATACACGAATAGCTGTTCACAAACGTTTGTGACAATAATATTTATGCAAATAAACACATTTTGTAAGGATACATGCAATTATAATTTTTTAAAAGGATGTAGATACAAAATTGAATATTTAGATGGTCTACATCAAAAGACCCCCTTAATTTTATTACAATAAGGATTTATCGAGTCTAATTGTTTAATCTCGCGCTATTGTGCAGGTTCAAGTAGACTATTATTTCGATAAGATACTACTAAGTATGATCTGATCCCTAAGTGGATATGTGTGCAAGTATACAAAGAATAATGTTACTTGATGAAAGATGACCCAGAGGGTGTGTAGGGGTTATGTCCACCTAACTGTTTAAGGCTACTATTATACCATTCTCTGAGCTCCATAGTTTGGGGCAGGTCAACTCCACAAATCCAATTTTAGTTTACCAATAAATCCATGCACGACTCCAATAAGTGCCCCCCACAAATCAACTCGTGATGCAGGTCAAGCTTGTTGGCTGCCTCTTCCCAGTCTGTAGCTCCAAATCAAACAATGCAAAACCAGAATTTCCAAACAAGACCATTTCCCTCAGAACTCCAAAATTATGACTTGCAAAAAGTTTACAGTTCCAACCGCCATTGTCAAGATACTGGCATTGAGGCCCTCTTCCCCTTAAGTAAGACCAAGTGTTGTTTAACACAGACTCGGAAAGGTTTCCTTCCCCACGAATTTCCAATTCCAAATGCCAAGAATTGTCAATTCACTTGTACAATTACAGCATTTTCAAGCTCAACAGTGTTGAGGATTCTTTCCTGTGCTTGAACCCTCTTTTGGTTCATCTATTGTTCTGACAAATTACATCCAGTGCTTCAAATATGTGTTGGAGTGGGTGGGGTTCCCAACCTATGTGGAGAAGACCCCGGAGTGCGACGAGCGCCGTTCGTATGTCGAAGAAGCTCGGGAAGTAGGCGACTGGAGTCGCTACTTGCTGCTGCTGCTGCTCCTGAAGGAGTTTCTGGCCTGGGCCCTGCCGAGTTCGGCCCGAACTCGGTCCCAGGCTGAGTTCTGGCCGAACTCGGTCTGGCTCCTCCAGGGTTTGGCGAGTAGGTGCTGGATGCTCGACACAGAGTTCTGGCCGAACTCTGTGTCGTCGGGGCTGAAGCAGATTTTCGGGTGATTTTTCACCACTGGATCTAATCCAATGGTCCAGGTTGGTTGCGGGATTAGGAAGTTAAGTTGAGTTTTCTCAACCCTAATTCATTGTGCAACATAACGCAACGTAACACAACTTGGAGAGAGGAAGGAGGCAAGAGTGCCATTGCAACTTCGGAGAAGAAGACGGAGGATTGAAGGTCCCTATTCGAAGGAGATCGTGTTCGGGTAATCTCTACTCGTCGTTCTCGCTCTTCGTAGCCTTGTAATCATTGTTCTTATTTCTGAGTGTTGTGGGGATCCGATTTGGATCGGGAGGAGTTTGTAGAGGGTATAATTCTTCTATTCCATTAGTGGAGGCTTCTCAGGGTTGGACTCCGATCGTCCCGTGGTTTTTCCCGCAAGGGTTTTCCACGTCAAAAATTCTCTGTGTCTGCGTGGATTGTTTTGTGTGGTTGTTTTTGGGTTCGTGCGTTGTATTGCTCGGTCCTCTCGCAGGTACTCTCTGGTTTGGGGAAAGATTTTCGCGCTTCTTTTCCAACAGAGTGGTATCAGAGCCAGGTTCTGGAGTTCAGAAGGAGTGTCAGTAGTTGACAGAGAAAACCAGAGAGGAGAGATGGACGCGAAGCCGGTGCACATGGTGAATCTAAATGGCATAAACTATCATTATTGGCGGAGCAAGATGAAGGATTTGCTATTTGTCAAGAAGCTGCATCTACCCGTGTTTGCATCCGAGAAGCCCAGTGATAAATTCGAGGAGGACTGGACATTCGAGCACATACAGGTGTGCGGGTATATACGGCAGTTTGTTGATGAGAACGTGTACAACCACGTTGCCAATATTGAGCACGCGAAGACGTTGTGGGATAAGCTGGAATCCTTGTATGCGAAGAAGACCGGGGTAAACAAGTTGTTCCTGATCCGAACGATGATGGGTCTGCGGTACAAGGATGGGGCGTCTATTTCGGATCACTTGAGTGAGTTCCAGGGCGTGGTTGACCAGCTATCTTCTATGGGAGTCAAGTTCGACGACGAAGTTCAGGGACTGTGGCTGCTGTGTACTTTGCCAGACTCGTGGGAGACCGTACGAGTATCTATGATCGCTTCTGCTCCAGAGGACGTGGTCAGTCTGGAGTTTGCCAAGAGCGGGGTGTTGAATGAAGAGATGCAGAGACGTTCTCAGGGCACTTCATCTACATCCCATCACTCAGAAGCATTGGTTTCAGAGAGCCGCGGAAGGGGCAAAAGCAGGAGTCCAGGTGGTGGCAGAGACAAGAGCAGAGGGAAGTCCAAGGGTCGTTACGAGGACTCAGAGTGTTACCATTGCGGTAAGAAGGGCCATATCAAGCGGAATTGTTTCGCTTGGAAGAGAGAGAAGAAGGGCGACAAGGGGAAGCAAGAAGAGAACACTACAGTGGCGGCCTCGATGCATGGAGGCGATGTGATCGTCGTAGGTGATGAGGTCATTACTAACCTCGTCTGCGATGACAATTCTTGGCTGGTGGACTCAGGGGCTTCAGCACATGTATCTCACAACAGGGCACTGTTTGCCACTTACACGACAGGCGACTGTGGCGTGTTGAAGATGGGCAACGGAGATGTGTCGAAGGTGATTGCCGTTGGAGATGTGCATTTGAGAACGAAGACGGGTGCGGTTCTTGTTCTCAAGGATGTTCGTCATATCCCTGATATCCGTTTCAACCTGGTGTCGGTTGGAAGGTTGGATGACGATGGATTCTTTGGTCTCTTCGGGAACAGTCAGTGGAAGCTTTCCAGGGGTTCGATGGTGATAGACAGAGGAAGCAAGAAGTCCGGTCTCTACTATATGGAGGGGAGCGCACAGGGGGCACAGGAGGTGAACGCAGTCAGTGATGCGTCTACCGAGTTGTGGCACAGGCGGCTCGGCCATATCAGCGAGAAGGAGATGAGCTACTTGGTGAACTGGAAGGTGATTCCAGGGCTCAAGTCTACAAAGTTGGAGAAGTGCATGCACTGTTTAGCTGGGAAGCAAAATAGGGTGTCTTTCCAAAGTCACCCAAGTTCGAGGAAGCCGGCGTTGCTCGAGTTGATTCACTCGGATGTCTGCGGTCCTATGAAGGTAAAATCTCTTGGTGGTGCTTCTTACTTTGTAACCTTTATTGATGACTGTTCCAGGAAGGTTTGGGTCTATGCCTTAAAGACCAAGGATCAGGTGCTGCCTACTTTCAAGGAGTTTCAAGCCTCTGTTGAAAGGGAGACGGGCAAGAAGTTGTTGTGTGTTCGGTCCGACAATGGCGGCGAATGCATCGGTCCCTTTGATGCGTATTGCAGAGAGCAAGGGATACGACACCAGAAGACTCCGCCTAAGACACCTCAGCTCAATGGTGTAGCGGAGCGCATGAATAGGACACTGATGGAGAGGGTACGGTGTTTGCTGTCAGAAGCAAACTTGCCAGGCAGTTATTGGGGTGAGGCTCTTCTCACAGCTGCTTATATTATTAATTTGTCTCCTAGTGCTCCTTTGCAGGGTGATGTGCCTGACAAAGTATGGTACGGCAAAGAGCCGTCATACAATCACCTGCGGGCATTTGGTTGTAAGGCCTTCGTGCATGTACCGAAGGACGAGAGGACCAAACTTGAGCCGAAGACGAGGCGATGCGTCTTTGTCGGCTATGGTCGGGATGAGTTTGGCTATAGACTCTACGACCCAGTAGAAGGAAAGCTCTACAGAAGCAGGGACGTGGTATTCGTCGAGGATCAGACCATGACCAACACTCAGGATTCCGAGACGCCTTCTGAGGCTGAGGAATTACCTGAGTTAGAGTCATTTCGCTTCGAGCAGTTTCCAGAGGACATCGCAGAGGATCCAGTTATGGGGGAGCCGGTACATGGAGTTGCTCCCAACCTTGATCATCAGCCTGCTGATGGTGGTCAGGGTGTCCCTCAAGAGGATGAGCATGCCGGAGAGGTAGTTCCTGAAGGGGAGGAGGCTGTCGGTATACAGCCAGCACCAGTGGCTCCATTGAGAAGGAGTGACAGGGATCGTCGACCATCTACGAGATACTCACCAGATGAGTATGTGCTATTGACTGACGGAGGAGAGCCCGAAAGTTTTACAGAGGCTATGGAAGACGAACACAGGCAGGAGTGGATGGAGGCTATGCAGGAGGAGATGAGTTCCTTGCACACCAATTCCACTTATGATCTGGTGCGGTTGCCAAAGGGCAAGAAGGCTTTGAAGAATCGATGGATGTTCAGAGTGAAGCAGACGGATGATGCTACTCGCCCTCGATACAAAGCGAGGCTGGTAGTCAAAGGCTACGGTCAGCGGAAAGACATGGATTATGATGAGATCTTTTCGCCTATCGTCAAGCATTCGTCTATTCGGGTGGTGCTAGCATTAGCAGCCAGTCTCGACTTAGAGGTCGAGCAGATGGACGTGAAGACGACATTCCTCCACGGTGATCTTGAGGAGGAGTTGTACATGGAGCAGCCAGAGGGATTCTGTGAGAAGGGCAAGTCATATTTGGTCTGCCGGTTGAGGAAGAGCTTGTATGGTCTGAAGCAGGCTCCGAGGCAGTGGTACAGGAAGTTTGAGTCATTTATGGGGGAGCATGGTTATGCACGGACGACGTCGGACCACTGTGTGTTTGTGAGGTATTTTGTCGATGATGATTTCATTATTTTATTGCTCTATGTTGATGATATGCTATTAGTGGGTCGGAATGCCACTAGGATAGCGAAGCTGAAGCGCCAACTGGGTGCGGCCTTCTCTATGAAGGATTTGGGCACAGCGAAGACTATTCTTAGGATGGAGATCAGCCGAGAGAGAGAGTCCAAGCTGCTACACTTGTCCCAAACGAAGTACATTCACCGGGTACTTCAGCATTTCGGGATGGACGGGTCGAAGAAAGTGAGTTCCCCTCTTACGGCTCACTTTAAGCACACTGAGGAGCAGTGTCCATCTACCGAGGACGAAAAGGAAGATATGGAGTGGGTTCCATATGCCTCAGCTGTGGGGAGCCTTATGTATGCTATGGTGTGTACGAGGCCAGATATTGCTCATGCAGTTGGTACGGTTAGCAGGTATCTTTCAAATCCTGTAAGGGTACATTGGAGTGCGGTCAAGTGGATTCTACGATATCTTCAGGGCACTGCTGGTTGGAGACTTTCCTTTGGTGGTGACGAGCCAAAGCTGGTTGGGTATACCGACGCTGATATGGCTGGAGATGTAGACACGAGACGATCGACTTCGGGCTACGTGATGATGTTTACGGGAGGAGCAGTGTCGTGGCAGTCGCGGTTGCAGAAGTGTGTTGCCTTGTCGACGACAGAGGCAGAGTACATTACGGCGACGGAGGCTTGCAAGGAGTTGCTGTAGATGAAGAAGCTGCTGCAGGAATTGGGACTGAAGCAAGAGCAGTATACTTTACTTTGCGATAGTCAGAGTGCGATCCACCTTGTGAAGAATTAGACGTTTCATAGCCGGTCCAAGCACATCGAGACTCGGTATCATTGGATACGGGATGTGATTGAGAAGAAGGACGCGGAGCTTGAGAAGGTTCATACAGATGACAACGGAGCTGATATGTTCACGAAGATTCTACCAAGGGGGAAGTTTGAGTACTGCAGGCAGGTCGTCGGAATGACGACATCCTCCCCATAGTTGTAAAGGGAGAGATTTGTTGGAGTGGGTGGGGTTCCCAACCTATGTGGAGAAGACCCCGGAGTGCGACGAGCACCGTTCGTATGTCGAAGAAGCTCGGAAAGTAGGCGACTGGAGTCGCTACTGCTGCTGCTGCTGCTCCTGAAGGAGTTTCTGGCCTGGGCCTGCCGAGTTCGGCCCGAACTCGGTCCCAGGCCGAGTTCTGGCCGAACTTGGTCTGGCTCCTCCAGGGTTTGGCGAGTAGGTGCTGGATGCTCGACACAGAGTTCTGGCCGAACTCTGTGTCGTCGGGGCTGAAGCAGATTTTCGGGTGATTTTTCACCACTGGATCTAATCCAACGGTCCAGGTTGGTTGCGGGATTAGGGAGTTAAGTTGAGTTTTCTCAACCCTAATTCATTGTGCAACATAACACAATGTAACACAACTTGGAGAGAGGAAGGAGGCAAGAGTGCCATTGCAACTTCGGAGAAGAAGACGGAGGATTGAAGGTCGCTATTCGAAGGAGATCATGTTCGGGTAATCTCTACTCGTCGTTCTCGCTTTTCGTAGCCTTGTAATCATTGTTCTTATTTCTGAGTGTTGTGGGGATCCGATTTGGATTGGGAGGAGTTTGTAGAGGGTGTAATTCTTCTATTCCATTAGTGGAGGCTTCTCAGGGTTGGACTCCGATCGTCCCGTGGTTTTTCCCGCAAGGGTTTTCCACGTCAAAAATTCTTTGTGTTTGCGTGGATTGTTTTGTGTGGTTGTTTTTGGGTTCGTGCGTTGTATTGCTCGGTCCTCTCACAGGTACTCTCCGATTTGGGGAAAGGTTTCTGCACTTCTTTCCCAACAATATGGAGGTTTTGATGCCACAGATAGATGGGCGTAGGTTGGAGTTCTAGTCCAGGTACCTATGATTGTAACTAGCAGCTTAATTAATAAGAATACTCTGCACCAAAGTAGGCGCTCTTTTCAATTTCTGGATCTTATTCAAGGCAATCAGAAGAGGCGGGCGGGGTGGGGTGGGGTGAGGTGGGAGGGGGAGGTTTACCATGCAAAACTGTATCTTCTAAGGTATACAGGAAGGAAAAAAATGCCCCAAACATCACTACTTGACCATAAACTAACCTTAAACCTGTAAGTTATAAAGTTATTTTCTGAGTATAAATTTTTTGAGTTTGTGTTTGGTTACTTTCATCTGAAAAATAATTTTAAAATATAAAAGTTGAAAAATGTGTTTGGTAAATTTTTTTATAGAAATTACAGCTGCATCTAATGTTCGTGTCCAACTGAAGGACCTCTTCATCGTGTCTACTACTTGTGTCTAGCTGTGTCTACTGCACATGCAGAGTTCGTGTCCCTGAGTCCATCGTTGTCTACTGCTCTTGAACATCACACGGACACGGGATCGTGGAGGCAAATCAAAATCACAAAAAGTACTCCATTAATGTTAAAAACAAATAATTTTGCAATGAAAGGACAGGAGCGAGAATGCCTAAAAAAATTAAAAAAATAATATCATCACGGGGCTGTGATTAAACAGGGCTCTGAAAGCATAATGCCCGACCAAATAGCCCGTAAACATGATTGCCACGACATGTACACCTGCGAAAAGAAGAACGAGCTGTCCATTAAGGCCTTCAGTAAATGTCTTCCGAAAAAAAAAATTATTTCACTTTTTATCTCCCCAGCTTCATGAACAAAAAAAACCAAATTAGCATAAATTAGCATTTAAAAGGACCAAAAGCCGCTTTATGGGATTAACACACATGTGATATATTTTGAATATATCTGAAAGAAATTTCTAAATCCAGAAGGTATGCTTCACAACCCAGTTCGGAGACTCCGGACCTGCAGTCGGACTGGAAAACTGGTGACCCTGTAACTAATCCGATCCGGGTGAACATTTGTACCGTTTTTTCTATCAAATTGGTCAAAAACCAATTGAACTGGCCAATTTTTATACACTCGTACAACAAGTCAGGTCTTGAAAACAGGACCGGGTTACTCATAAAAAGCCAATAAACTGGTTTTTGTCTGGGCTTTCAAGACTAGCAAAATGACCCAATGATCAATTTTCCACCTGATGTGGGGGACTCGAACAGTCTCATGTATTATGTATACTACAGGAATGTTATCATGTGAGTAAAGACTATAGAGCTAAAGTTTGGCTTTCATAATTTTTAAATGTTGAATTTATATGGTTTACTAAGGAAGTTTCTTATTATTTATATTTTTCTAATATGGTGTCTAGAATTTAGTTTCAATACTTTAATCCCTTCCTGAAGGTTTTCTTACCATTTCTTTTTTTTTTTCCCTACATTATTGGTTTGAAGCATGGTCATTTCCATACTTTCCAATCTGTGATGCGTGATGCATCATAAACTTCTTTCTTTTTGTACACTTCTGATCTTAGTGATATTCTGATCGTACATTCTACTTAGAAAATAATAATAATAATAATAATAATAATAATAATAATAATTATAATAATAATAATAATAATAATAATAATAATAATATTATTATTATTATTATTATTATTATTATTATTATAATATTCCTTTGACCCACTGGTCGGACCCGTAACCTAATGACTTGGAGCCTTGATCGTAGGGGTGAGCATTCGGTTTATTCGGTTTAAACTGAACCACAATAGTCAAAACTGAATAAATCGAAATTCTAAAAATTCAATACCGAAACCGAACCAAATAATCGATTCGGTTTGACTTAATGGGTTCGGTCCAAAGTTAGGATTGTGGTTAAATTATACTAAAAATTATAACTTTTGTAGACATATTTGTTATATTTCAAAATTGAATCCAAAGTTGGACTAGTTATTAAATTATCAAATTTGGACTTCAAACACATACATAGAATTGTTGTATTCAAAGCATACACATTTTTAATCAAAAAATATGCATAGAATTGAGAAAATTTATATAATTTTATAAGTCGTATTCGGTTTTAGACCAAAACCGAAGCCGAAATCGAAAACCGAAACCGAATAAGGAATTTTAGTATTTTCAAAACGGAAACCGAATTGAAATTGTTTCAAACTGAACCAAATCTCCTGTTCGGTTCGGTTCGGTTTTCGATCCATGATCGAATAATGCTGACCCCTACAAGTTGACCGGGTCGATGTCCCGCCTGATAACTATGGTTACAAGATGTCAATTTTAGGAGAGCACTGACTGATGAAGTTCCTAGCTATAGTTCTCAAATTAAACACTTGAAATATTCCACAAAAGTTTTGAAACCATAAAGTTTTCTAGCTATAGTTGTCAACAAAAATGAACATTTGCTTACGACTTCTTAAAACTTTACATTCATGTTATATTTTTGACCTCATGTTCTTGCCACTATAAGCATATTGCTGCTTGAACAACTTGCAGCAATAGTGTTGGACATACCAAGGTTGCCTGATAAGTGTGCTCTGGGCTGTGGGGATGACGGACAATGTGACCAAGATGGCAAGGCAAATATAGATTCAAGAACTAAACATTTCACCTTTTGGGTATCCGAGACCCTACAAAATTCTGTTGTTGCAATTTACAGCTTCTTTAATAAGTAACAAGCCTTGTCAATCCATCAATAATTGTCACTACTTGGCCAATTATTGAATAACAAAATTAAATTTTGGAATATATAGAGGTTTCGTCTAATGATTGTTAAATGTTAGCATTTTCTATCTAGACTTTTTCATTATGAGCCCCTCAAATCTTACTCATTTTGACATAAGTCCACAATCTTGTTATTTGGAAGGAAACCCCTCAAATCTTTGTTCATTTCAACATAAGCCCCACCGTTAGATTATGTCCAAGTCAAAATGTCCTACCCCTATAATTAATCTTATCTATATCATGTAAGGACAACTTTGTCTTTAAGGTTTTGTGTGATGGGGTTGTAGGATTTTAGGTTGAAGAAAATGTGGGAGAGGAATGGCCAAGAGAGGTAGGGGGAGAGCATCACCATGTAGCCAAGGGAGGAAGGAGGAGGAAGGATGGGGGGATCGTGGATGGACATGGGTTTGTCGGATTTGCGGTTGAAGGAGCAGGGGAGGAAGTTTACACAGGTTGTGAATGAGGTTAGGTTAAATAATGGACAATGATGGATTAGGATTTTGATGGGTTTGAGGATGAAGAGGGGGGTGGGATGGTAAAATAATATAAAATTAATTAACTTTAACGAATGCTCGTGTATCAGTGCGCCCTTAATTGCATGAGCATATTAGTAATAATCTTAATGATTTAGGGGTCTCCTTCCAAATAACAAGACTCAAAGGGCTTATGTTGAAAATAGGCAAGATTTGAACGTCTTATATCTAAAGAAAACCTTTCTATTTTTCACTTTCGTACGGAAATATGGATTTGTAGGAGATGCAATTTTTTACTTTATATGGATTTTTCTTAGCGATTACACAATTCTAACGAACAATCAACACAGCTTTAGTATATTGGTTTTATGATACAAATTTGATCTGAACTGATCAAATTAAGGTACAATGATTCCCTAACTAAATACTCAAAATGGTGTAGAGTAATTCTATGGAAGGGATAAAATTGGTAAACATGATGGATATCACTTCATAAATATTTAATTATCTACAAAGTGGACATTATAAACATAAGCGAGAACTTTCTATCTACTAGGATTTGGAAACAATTAAATGCTTTTGAAGAAATCCTAAGAACAGTAAACCATCTATCCAATATTGATGATAAGGGTAAGGGAGAAACATCAGCCACATGATGCCCACTTGAAGGGAGGAAAGGCACTACGAAGAATTTCTTGGCAAACAATAATAAAGAGAGGGAGCTTCAATTCTTTTACAGTAGAAGGGAGCCAAGTGGAAGCGAGCCAAGAAGACAATGTTAATAATGCCTAATCTTCAGCTCCCGGGAAGGCACCACTTTAGACCCTTGTTAGCAATCACCCGCTCGTATTATATCGGAATTTTTTCGTATCTTTTTGAAACGTATAGTACTTGCGTACTTTTGACATATTCAAATCAATATGTAAATTTTAAGCATCCAAAGTTTTAAACGTGTTCCGTATAAATTATTGAATAATTTGGTACAAAAAACGTGGTGGGAACATGTTCAATTAACCAAATTTGACAACATATTTAAAAATGTGAAGTTCCTAACCTTATTATTTCTATTTTGACCGAATTTTTGAACGTATTTTATTTGCACTGACCCGATTTACACTCGTACTTTTGTTGTCCCAGATTTTTTTTGTTTGCCGAATTGCTATCAAGGCTTTAGACACAGGGATCCCCGTGGATAAGGTAGTAATCCCTTCACATCCCACAATCACATATCCTTTGGATCATGGGTCTCACAATTCCAATGGCTTAATTGGATCAGGTGGTGAATACAGGTTTTAAAAATTACTTTTATTTTTTCAGTACATGTTGGATTGGGCTTGGGTCAACGATGGACCATAATTCGTTCATAATAATAAAAGATTGTTTTTATTTATTTTTTAAAGTTTATTCAAATTCATTTTATTTTATGTTAATATTAGACCATGTTTGACCAAGATAAACGTCATAAATCTTTGAGACAAGGATATTCATCCAAATAAGAACATTTTGAAAGTGTATACAACAATGCTTGACCAAGATACACGTACAGATGTTCACAAATGTTTGTGACAATGATATTCATGCAAATAAAAACATTTTGTACGGATATACATGCAATTATAATTTTTTAAAAGGATGTAGATACAAAATTGAATCAAAAGACCCCCTATTAAAAATAAGGATTTATCGAGTCTAATTGTTTAATCTCACGCTATTGTGCATGTTCAAGTAGACTATTATTTCGATAAGATACTACTAAGTATGATATGATCCCTAAGTGGATATGTGTGCAAGTATACAAAGTGTAATGTTACTTGACGAAAGATGACCCAGAGGGTGTGTAGGGGTTATGTCCACCTAACTGTTTTAAGTCTACTATTATACCATTCTTTGAGCTCCATAGTTTGGGGCAGGTCAACTCCACAAATCCAATTTTAGTTTACCAATAAATCCATGCACGACTCCAATAAGTGCCCCCCACAAATCAACTTGTGATGCAGGTCAAGCTTGTTGGCTGTCTCTTCCCAGTCTGTAGCTCCAAATCAAACAATGCAAAACCAGAATTTCCAAACAAGACCATTTCCCTCAGAACTCTAAATTATGACTTGCAAAAAGTTTACAGTTCCAACCGCCATTGTCAAGATACTGGCATTGAGGCCCTCTTCCCCTTAAGTAAGACCAAGTGTTGTTTAACACAGACTCGGAAAGGTTTCCTTCCCCACGAATTTCCAATTCCAAATGCCAAGAATTGTCAATTCACTTGTACAATTACAGCATTTTCAAGCTCAACAGTGTTGAGGATTCTTTCCTGTGCTTGAACCCTCTTTTGGTTCATCTATTGTTCTGACAAATTACATCCAGTGCTTCAAATATGGAGGTTTTGATGCCACAGATAGATGGGCGTAGGTTGGAGTTCTAGTCCAGGTACCTATGATTGTAACTAGCAGCTTAATTAATAAGAATACCCTGCACCAAAGTAGGCGCTCTTTTCAATTTCTGGATCTTGGCGGCGTGGGGTGGGGTGGGGCGAGGGGGAGGTTTACCATGCAAAACTGTATCTTCTAAGGTATACAGGAAGGAAAAAAATGCCCCAAACATCACTACTTGACCATAAACTAACCCTAAACCTGTAATTTTAAATATATATAAAGAAACACAAATCCAGAGGTCTTTATTCGTCGTGTCTAAGTTGGGTAAACTAAACCTTAAACCTGTACTTATATATATATATATATATATATATATATATATATATATATATATATATATATATATATATATATATATATATATATATATATATGTTGGAGTGGGTGGGGTTTCCAACCTATGTGGAGAAGACCCCGGAGTGCGACGAGCGCCGTTCGTGTGTCGAAGAAGCTCGGGGAGGAAGCGGGGCTGCTGATAGAGCTACAGGGAGCTGCTGGAAGCAGGGGGGCCGAGTTCGGGCCGAACTCTGCCCCAGGCAGAGTTCTGGCCGAACTCTGCCTTCCCATTCCAGAATGTGGTCGGCCAGTGCTGGTTGCCCGACACAGAGTTCTGGCCGAACTCTGTGTCGTCGGGGGCTGAAGCGGATTTTAGGGTGACTTTTCACCACTGGATCTAATCCAACGGTCCAGGTTGGTTGCGGGATTAGGGAGTTAAGTTGAGTTTTCTCAACCCTAATTCATAACGCAACGTAACATAAGAAAAGAGGAGAAGGAGGCAAGAGTGCCATTACAACTTCGGAGAAGAAGACGGAGGATTGAAGGTCGCTATTCGAAGGAGATCGTGTTCGGGTAATCTCTACTCGTCGTTCTCGCTCTTCGTAGCCTTGTAATCATTGTTCTTATCTCTGAGTGTTGTGGGGATCCGATTTGGATCGGAAGGAGTTTGTAGAGGGTGTAATTCTTCTATTCCATTAGTGGAGGCTTCTCAGGGTTGGACTCCGATCGTCCTGTGATTTTTCCCGCAAGGGTTTTCCACGTCAAAAATTCTCTGTATCTGCGTGGATTGTTTTGTGTGGTTGTTTTTGGGTTCGTGCGTTGTATTGCTCGGTCCTCTCACAGGTACTCTCCGGTTTGGGGAAAGGTTTCCGCGCTTCTTTCCCAACAGAGTGGTATCAGAGCCAGGTTCTGGAATTCAGAAGGGTGTCAGGAGTTGACAAAAACCAGAGAGGAGAGATAGACGCGAAGCCGGTGCGCATGGTGAATCTTAATGGCACAAACTATCATTATTGGCAGAGCAAGATGAAGGATTTGCTGTTTGTCAAGAAGCTGCATCTACCCGTGTTTGCATCCGAGAAGCCCAGTGATAAATCCGAGGAGGACTGGACATTCGAGAATATACAGGTGTGTAGGTACATACGGCAGTTTGTGGACGAGAACGTGTACAACCACGTTGCCAATATTGAGCATGCGAAGACGTTGTGGGATAAGCTGGAATCCTTGTATGCGAAGAAGACCGGGGTAAACAAGTTATTCCTGATCCGAACGATGATGGGTCTGCGATACAAGGATGGGGCATCTATTTCGGATCACTTGAGTGAGTTCCAGGGCGTGGTTGACCAGCTATCTTCTATGGGAGTCAAGTTCGACGACGAAGTTCAGGGACTGTGGCTGCTGTGTACTTTGCCAGACTCGTGGGAGACCGTACGAGTATCTATGATTGCTTCTGCTCCAGAGGGCGTGGTCAGTCTGGAGTTTGCCAAGAGTGGGGTATTGAATGAAGAGATGCGGAGACGTTCTCAGGGCACTTCATCCACATCCCACCACTCAGAGGCACTTGTTTCAGAGAACCGCGGAAGGGGCAAAAACAGGGGTCCAGGTGGTGACAGAGACAAGAGCAAGGGGAAGTCCAAGGGTCGGTACGAGGACTCAGAGTGTTACCATTGTGGTAAGAAGGGCCATATCAAGCGAAACTGTTTTGCTTGGAAGAGAGAGAAGAAGGGCGACAAGGGGAAGCAAGAAGAGAACACTACAGCGGCGGCCTCGACGCATGGAGGCGATGTGATCATCGTAGGTGATGAGGTCATTACTAACCTCGCCTGCGACGACAATTCTTGGCTGGTGGACTCAGGGGCTTCAGCACATGTATCTCACAACAGGGCACTGTTTGCCACTTACACGACATGCGACTATGGCGTGTTGAAGATGGGCAACGGAGATGTGTCGAAGGCGGTTGCCGTTGGAGATGTGAATTTGAGAACGAAGACGGGTGCGGTTCTTGTTCTCAAAGATGTTCGTCATGTCCCTGATATCTATTTCAACCTGGTGTCGGTTGGAAGGTTGGATGACGAGGGATTCTTCAATCTCTTCGGGAATAGTCAGTGGAAGCTTTCCAGGGGTTCGATGGTGATTGCCAGAGGAAGCAAGAAGTCCGGTCTCTACTATATGGAGGGAAGCACACAGGGGGCACAGGAGGTGAACGCAGTCAGTGATGCGTCTACCGAGTTGTGGCACAGTTGGCTCGGCCATATCAGCGAGAAGGGGATGAGCTACTTGGTGAACAGGAAGGTGATTCCGGGGCTCAAGTTTACAAAGTTGGAGAAGTGCATGCACTGTTTAGCTGGGAAGCAAAATAGGGTGTCTTTCCAAAGTCACCCAAGTTCGAGGAAGCCGGCGTTGCTCGAGTTGATTCACTCGGATGTCTGCGGTCCTATGAAGGTAAAATCTCTTGGTGGTGCTTCTTACTTTGTAACTTTTATTAATAACTGTTCCAGGAAGGTTTGGGTCTATGCCTTAAAGACCAAGGATCAGTTGCTGCCTACTTTCAAGGAGTTTCAGGCCTCTATTGAAAGGGAGACGGGCAAGAAGTTGTTGTGTGTTCGGTCCGACAATGGCGGCGAATAAATCGGTCCCTTTGATGCGTATTGCAGAGAGCAGGGGATACGACACCCGAAGACTCCGCCAAAGACACCTCAGCTCAATGGTGTAGCGGAGCGCATGAACAGGACATTGATGGAGAGGGTACGGTGTTTGCTGTCAGAAGCAAACTTGCCGGGCAGTTATTGGGGTGAGGCTCTTCTCACAGCTGCTTATGTTATTAATTTGTCTCCTAGTGCTCCTTTGCAGGGTGATGTGCCTGACAAAGTATGGTACGGCAAAGAGCCGTCATACAATCACCTGCGGGCGTTTGGTTGTAAGGCCTTCGTGCATGTACCGAAGGACGAGAGGACCAAACTTGAGCCGAAGACGAGGTGATGCATCTTTGTCGGCTACGGTCGGGATGAGTTTGGCTATAGACTCTACGACCCAGTGGAAGGAAAGCTCTACAGAAGCAGGGACGTAGTGTTCGTCGAGGATCAGACCAACCAACACTCAGGATTCCGAGACGCCTTCTAAGGCTGAGGAATTGCCTGAGTTAGAGTCATTTCGCTTCGAGCAGTTTCCAGAGGACATCGCAGAGGATCCAATTATGGGAGAGCCAGTACATAGAGTTGCTCCCAACCTTGATCATCAGCCTGCTGATGGTGGTCAGGGTGTCCCTCAGGAGGATGTGCATGCCGGGGAGGCAGTTCCTGAAGGGGAGGAGGCTGTTGGTATACAGCCAGCACCAGTGGCTCCACAGAGAAGGAGCGACAGAGATCGTCGACCATCTACGAGATACTCACCAGATGAGTATGTGCTATTGACTGACGAGGGAGAGCCCGAAAGTTTTGCAGAGGCTATGGAAGACGAACACAGGCAGGAGTGGATGGAGGCTATACAGGAGGAGATGAGTTCCTTGCACACCAATTCCACTTATGATCTGGTGCGGTGGCCAAAGGGCAAGAAGGCTTTGAAGAATCGATGGGTATTTAGAGTGAAGCAGACGGATGATGCTACTCGCCCTCGATACAAAGCGAGGCTGGTAGTTAAAGGCTACGGTCAGCAGAAAGGCGTGGATTATGATGAGATCTTTTCGCCTGTCGTCAAGCATTCGTCTATTCGGGTGGTGCTAGCGTTAGCAGCCAGTCTCGACTTGGAGGTCAAACAGATGGATGTGAAGACGGCATTCCTCCATGGTGATCTTGAGGAGGAGTTGTACATGGAGCAGCCGGAGGGATTCTGTGAGAAGGGCAAGTCACATTTGGTCTGCCGGTTGAGGAAGAGCTTGTATGGTCTGAAGCAGGCTCCGAGGCAGTGGTACAGGAAGTTCGAGTCGTTTATGGGGGAGCATGGTTATGCACGGATGACGTCAGACCATTGTGCATTTGTGAGGTATTTTGCCGAGAATGATTTTATTATTTTATTGCTCTATGTTGATGATATACTATTAGTGGGTCGGAATGCCACTAGGATAGCGGAGCTGAAGCACCAACTGGGCGCGGCCTTCTCTATGAAGGATTTGGGCGCAGCAAAGACTATTCTTGGTATGGAGATCAGCCGAGAGAGAGAGTCCAAGCTGCTACACTTGTCCCAAATGAAGTACATTCATCGGGTCCTTCAGCATTTCGGGATGGACGGGTCGAAGAAAGTGAGTTCCCCCCTCGCAGCTCACTTTAAGCTCACTGAGGAACAGTATCCATCTACCGAGGACGAAAAGGAAGATATGGAGCGGGTTCCATATGCCTCAGCTGTGGGAAGCCTAATGTATGCCATGGTGTGTACGAGGCCAGATATTGCTCATGCAGTTGGTACAGTTAACAGGTATCTTTCAAATCCTGGAAGGGTATATTGGAGTGCGGTCAAGTGGATTCTACGATATCTTCAGGGCACTGCTGATTGGAGACTTTCTTTTGGTGGTGACGAGCCGAAGCTGGTTGGGTATACCGACGCTGATATGGCTAGAGATGTAGACACGAGGCGATCGACTTCGGGCTACGTGATGATGTTTGCGGGAGGAGCAGTGTCGTGGCAGTCGCGGTTGCAGAAGTGTGTTGCCTTGTCGACGACAGAGGTAGAGTACATTGCGGCGACGAAGGCTTACAAGGAGCTGTTGTGGATGAAGAAGCTGTTGCAGGAAACGGGACTGAAGCAAGAGCAGTATACTTTGCTTTGCGACAGTCAGAGTGCTATCCACCTTGTGAAGAATCAGACGTTTCATAGCCGGTCCAAGCACATCGAGACTCGGTATCAATGGATACGGGATGTGGTTGAGAAGAAGGACGCGGCGCTTGAGAAGGTTCATACAGATGACAACGGAGCTGATATGTTCACGAAGATTCTACCAAGAGGGAAGTTTGAGTACTGCAGGCAGATCGTCGGGATGACGATATCCTCCCCATAGTTGTGAAGGGGGAGATTTGTTGGAGTGGGTGGGGTTCCCAACCTATGTGGAGAAGACCCCGGAGTGCGACGAGCGCCGTTCGTGTGTCGAAGAAGCTCGGGGAGGAAGCGGGGCTGCTGATAGAGCTACAGGGAGCTGCTGGAAGCAGGGGGGCCGAGTTTGGGCTGAACTCTGCCCCAGGCAGAGTTCTGGCCGAACTCTGCCTCCCCATTCCAGAATGTGGTCGGCCAGTGCTGGTTGCCCGACACAGAGTTCTGGCCGAACTCTGTGTCGTCGGGGGCTGAAGCGGATTTTAGGGTGACTTTTCACCACTGGATCTAATCCAACGGTCCAGGTTGGTTGCGGGATTAGGGAGTTAAGTTGAGTTTTCTCAACCCTAATTCATAACGCAACGTAACACAAGAAAAGAGAAGAAGGAGGCAAGAGTGCCATTGCAACTTCGGAGAAGAAGACGGAGGATTGAAGGTCGCTATTCGAAGGAGATAGTGTTCGGGTAATCTCTACTCGTCGTTCTCGCTCTTCGTAGCCTTGTAATCATTGTTCTTATTTCTGAGTGTTGTGGGGATCCGATTTGGATCGGGAGGAGTTTGTAGAGGGTGTAATTCTTCTATTCCATTAGTGGAGGCTTCTCAGGGTTGGACTCCGATCGTCCCGTGGTTTTTCCTGCAAGGGTTTTCCACGTCAAAAATTCTCTGTGTCTGCGTGGATTGTTTTGTGTGGTTGTTTTTGGGTTTGTGCGTTGTATTGTTCGGTCCTCTCGCAGGTACTCTTCGGTTTGGGGAAAGGTTTCCGCGCTTCTTTCCCATCAATATATATATATATATATATATATATATATATATATATATATATATATATATATATATATATATATATATAAAGAAAGGCAAATTCAGAGTTCTTTATATGTCTAAATTGCAAAAACCATCTACTTCGCCATTGAGTTCAAGTAACCCTTTATGTCCAAAGTCGTCTTTCACCATTCCAACAAGAAATGCATAAAGCGGCTACTTTGGTGAACCTCTGATATTGGTCTAGTCTATTTGCCCAATGGAATGCTGGGTTCTACGGCTAGGATCTCTCTTGGTCATAGCTGCCATGTTTAGGAACTTGGCACTAGCACAGAGGGTGGAGAGTCGAGTCAATGGCTATGTCAATTCTTCTTTTGTGCAACCTTCTTGTGCTCTATAATTGGTCCTCCTAATGGATGATGGCTTGAATAATAGTGATGTTCATCATGTACCTATGATTTTTAAGGGGGAAAAAAGGAATAAGCCAATTTACATTCATATCTAGTTTAGCGTCATATTTACCTTTTCCCTCTTAACATGGACAAAACAATGGCAGATACGAAGACAAATTAGAGTTGATCATCTTCATTTGATAAAACAAATTAGTAATTTTGTTAAAAATTAGTAAAATAAAAATTAGTTAATCTCTAATAATTTCGTTAAAAATATTTATTCTTTAATAATTTCGTTAAAAATTAGTTAATTAATAAAAAACTAGCTATTTTATTAGTATTATTAATCAATAAAAAAATAGTATTATTAATTAAAAAAATTAGTTAATTAGTTAATTTTGTTATAATCATAATTAATAATTTATTAGTATTATTATAATACTAATTAATAATTTGTTAATTATTAATAATCATAATTTACTAGTATTATTATATTATTATTATAATATTAATTAATAATTTATTAGTATTATTATAATATTAATTAATAATCATATCCTATGTTTAGTATTATTAATTAAAAAATTAATTAATTGGTTAATTAGTTAATTTTGTTATAATCATATTAATAATTTATTAGTATTATTATAATATTAATTAATAATTTGTTAATAACTATTAGTATCATATTTTATAATAATTTACTAATCATAATAATATTAATTTATAATTACTATTTTTAAAATATTTAATTTATAGTTAATTAATCATTAATTATTAATTATTAATCAATAATTATAATTTATAATTATTAATCGTTAATAAAAAATTATCAATTGTTAATTATTAATTATTAATCGTTAATTATAATGTATAGTTATTAATTATTAATCGTTAATTATTAATCATTAATTATTAATCGTTATTTATTTAAAATTAACTAATCATTAATTATTAATTTTATAATTAATAATAACTAATCGTCAATTATTAATTACTAATCGTTAATTATTAATTTTATAAATAATAATAACTATAATTAATCATAATTAATTAATAGCTTAATTATTGATCATGACTATAATTTAATTATTAATCATAAATCCAAATCCTATGTTTGGCTGGAGTTGGATTTGGAGTTGGATTTGAATCTTGAAATCCATGATTTGGAATTGGAGGATTTCCAAATCCAAATCTAAATAGTGAAATCCGGTTACCATACAAGCCCTTAGAGAGGCCTTACAATCCGTAACATAGCTGAATGGAAGAGAAATATTCAAACAACTGACCGAAATTTTCGGAATAAAGACTTTTTGATTGTTGTTATGAAAAAAAAAGCAAGAAAAAGATTTTAAAATATCAAAACAATCGAAAATTCTAACAAATACACTTTATCGTAACTTTCAGAATGGCATAGAAGCTTTTCCAAACTGATTGAACACCCTATGTAACAGTAAATATATGAGATATTAAGCACAACAAAGATGTTGTCATAGACAGAAAGAGAGCAATGGAATGAAATTATAAGAACAATGCAAGGGTACTATGCAGACTAAACGTAAGTGGTATATGCTAAAAATCCTTTATCTCCCTTGGGCTTTAATCAGGATATCGCCAACCCAACAATATAAAATGATGAAAACAATCACAGTAGTTATGTCAGATGCAAAGTTATATTAAGGTTCACAGTATCGGTATCGGACTATTCCTATGAGTATTGGTATCAGCGATATCGGTAGTATCGGCAGTTTCGGATTGGAGTATCGAATTTTTTGGTATCGAAAACAAATAATTATTAATAAATTATTTACATTTCAAAACATATATTTTATACATTTAGGCATAATTTTAAGTATTTTTAGTGTTATTTCTTAGTAGTTTTGAAATTAAATAAAATAGTAGTCATCATTACTGATTAGTTTACATACAATAGATTGATTTTCTTATTTTACATGCTTATACAACCTTGTTATGCTTTAAATCCTTGCTGATTTGTCTTTTTTGTTTAATTTTTGTTGCCGAATTGACCAGAAAAGAGCCCCCAATGTCGGTATATATCAGTATCGGGTATCGGTCGGTATCGGATCGAGACATGCCAAACCGTATCGGTATCGTCCGTATCGAATCGGTATCGGCCGATACTTTAAACCAGGGACATAAGCATAGGCCAACAATAGTCATAACTTCAAGCCCATCCATAATTCGTCAAACAGGCGGATTCCTTAACTCATTAGCTAGTAGTGGTGAATTCTGAAAGTTGTAACATACATGTCACAAAATGATACCAGTTATCAGGCCTTCTAAAATTTAGCCCTACATGGATCACTAGCAATGGAGTTGCAAGGTTGGAGATACACGTATCATTTATCGTAGATATAGTAATCAAAATTTACTTCCACCGTAAATATAATAACAGAGAATCGTTCTCTCTCTCTCTAAGTTTCAAAAGAAATCAAGCTACCCAAAAGAATATGGACATCTCCACTTCATCTTCTCCCCGCACCGATTTTGTCATTGGTGGTGGAGTAGGTAGCCATCGGAGGTGAGGAGGCATAGGCGGAGGTGAGACGGCGTAGGCAGAGCAATACCTCTATCTATATGTTTTGGCAAAACAATTCGCAAGCATTATGAACCTACGATTAATGTTTACAGGACTGAAACTTCATAAATCTTTGTTCTACAACTAAGTTATACATAAAACACCATCAAAATATGCATATAATTCAAAAAAGTGGTAAAATAGTAAATATTTATCAAGCGTCTAGGTGGTAGGCGGACCCTCTCCGCAGCGCACCCGTCTGTTGTCATTTAGAACCTTCCAAACTTATCGTTAATTCGATGATAAAAAAAGGACATATTCAGCACCACTAACAAAGGAAAACTGCATCCCTGATGGAATTGTTAGGATTTAACAAAAGGGGGAAGGGGAACGCTTGTTTGATGTAGGGATCCCTATTATTTGAACTTTCTTTGGAGAGGGCTACTATGTTTCTTTCTAGTTGGGGGTGTCTAATTGGGCTGAAAAAAAAAAAAAAAAAAAAAAAAAGAAAAAAAAAAAAATATACGCGTCGTTTGCATCTGACCCATAAAATTGTCGACGAAAAAGATAAAATGACAATTATACCCTGCCGCATTAGACCGGTATCCTTTTAGGCCATCTCCAATGGTGATTTCTAAAATCGAATTTCTATCCTACTTGGCGTTGTACTTTAAGGAAAGTTCTATACTAATTGGTAGGGTTTCTATATAGAAATTGTACACACACAAAATACTCTCCAATGGTTATGAAAGGATCAATTTAATGACATGGGGCCCAATATTAATTGGTATGAGAGATGAAAATTTTCTATGAGAGTTTCTATCCATCCTACATCACCGACATATAGAAATTGGGATATAAATCATGATTGAGAGAAGTTTAAATGATTATTAAGTGATCTTCGATTGTCGATTTTTTTTCATAAATTTTACCAAATGGAGTTCTTTTTATGCCAGTATATCCATGTGTCAAAAGGTTACATGAAGAGGATACACCCACGACGGCATGAACACCAAACATGACACTTTAACTGTTTAAACTTCTTCGATATTTCAAGAATTCATTCGTAAGCTAAGCATAGCCTGCAAATCATCCTAACTTATGACGACCCTACTGGGATTATAAATATGAGATCTGTAGATCATCTGGAATCTAAAGACCAAGGTTCTTAGTTTCGGTATTGGAATCGGTATCGGACAGTTCCTATGAGTATTGGGATCGACGATATCAGCAATATTGGTGGTTTCAGAACTAAGTATCAGAACTTTTGGTATCGTAAAACAAATAATTATTAGTAAATTATCAAAATTTTAGAAGAAATTATATATATATATATATATATATATATATATATATATATATATATATATATATATATATATTTTATATATATATATATATATATATATATATATATATATATATATAAATAAATAATTTCTTCTAAAATTTTGATAATGTACAAATAATTATTTGTTTTACGATACCAAAAGTTCTGATAATTAGTTCTGAAACCACCAATATTGCTGATATCGTCGATCCCGATATTGTTGTTGTTTCTTAATAATTTTGGAATTAAATGACATAGTAGTCAACCTTGCCGATTGGTTTACTTGCGATATATAAGTTTTCTTCTCTTATCTGCTTTTACAACATTGCTATGCTTTTACATCCTTGCTAATTAGTCTTTTTCATTCAATTTTCTTCGCCGAATTGACTGAAAAAAGAGACACTCGATGTTTGTTTCGGTCAGTATCGGTTGATATCAGATGGGACGTGCCAAACCGTAGTGGTATAGGCCGTATCGAATCGATATCGGCTTGGATACTACAAACTATGCTAAAGACTAGGCATTAGACTGAAGGTTAACATGATTCATGTTTGCAAGAACGAGGCATGCACTCTAGGCTTGGATATGCACCTTACTGTTGTGTTTCTAACGATATTGGACCCGAGAAAATTTCTGTGCAACACGACTTTGCGACCACATGGTGTAAAAGCGAGAAAAAAAATCGTTATACCACTTGTACCATGAGGAAAAAAGAGAGGAAGATTCCTATCTAATCCTAAATCCAAAGTGTTCTCCTGCCCATGCATCATTCATAAAAGTTTTGAAAATTTTCATACAGAGCATTAAAAGTTGTATATATTACAACCAAAGCACAATTTTTGTAGAAATTTCTAGGAGAGCACGAGAACGCCCTTAGGATGGACGTTAGTGCCTTTCCGTAAATTTTAAAATATTTTTTCCCTTCTGTTGCTTACTCCGTTAGCCGTTAGAGAAGAAAAAAAACAAAACAAAAAACAAGAGGAGAACGCCCTTAGGAAGGGCATTTTCTAAGGAAAATGCCCTTCCTATGGGCGTTCTCCTCTTTTCTTTTCTTTTTTTCTGCTTCATTCCAGGATAGGAAGGGCGTTTTCCAAGGAAAACGCCCTTCCTATGGGCATTCTCCTCTTTTTTTTTTCTTTTTTTCTGCTTCATTCCAGGATAGGAAGGGCGTTTTCCAAGGAAAACGCCCTTCCTATGGGCGTTCTCCTCTTTTCTTTTCTTTTTTTTCTGCTTCATTCCAGGATAGATGGATGGGATAGATAAATGATGATGGGATAGGTAGTGTGGTACTAGTTGAAAGGGTTAAATCGGATAGCTAACGTTAACTTCCTATGATATAGGATAGCTAACGTTCACTCACTAGCTAACAGATAGATTGAAACGGTAAATTATTGATCTTATATAGTAAGAAGAAGAGGCTCCCATTCACTTCTTCTTTTCTTCCATTTCTTCTTTATCTTTTTACATAAGCTCTTCAGTTTAGAAGCTGAGTTGCTCTCAACCTATTCTTCAGTTCAGAAGCTGCTGTCAACCTATTCTTAAGTTCGGAAGCTGCTCTCAACCTTCATTTTTAGCATCTGTAAGCTACAAGTTTGTGATAATGGACCAAAATTTAACAATAATTTGCTACCATGGAGGTATAATAGATGGATTATCTTATCAAGAAGGTAGTACTCATCTTATTTCCACTTATTATAATATTACATTAGCTAGTTTACTTAATATTATTAGTGATCGTTTTCCATGATGATCGCCACTCACCATGCTCAAGTAATTTAACTTCAGGATAATCATAGCGCAATATATATATATATATATTTTTATATATATATATATATATATATATATATATATATATATATATATATATATATATTTTATATATATATATATATATATATATATATATATATATATATATATATATATATATATATATTATATATTTTTTTTGTTTTATATATATATATATATATATATATATATATATATATATATATATATATATATATATATATATATATATATATATATATATATATATATATATATATATATATATATATATATATATATATATATATATATATATATATAATATATATATATATATATATATATATATATATATATATATATATATATATATATATATATAATATAGTACAATTTAATAAAAATAACAACCAAAAAATTAATTACCTAAAATTTAGTTTACCTCTCCCATAAATACAAGTTTAGAAACGTGAGATTCTCGTTCATGTAAAATGAATGGGGTTGTCGGACCACCGGGTATTTTTTCCATCATTTTGAGTAGTCATCTGTAATAATCGTTACAATTTTTTAGTTATGTAATTATTTTCTACTTAGATAACTTATTGTAGGGGACACGATCAAACATTAATCAACTTAAAAAATAGTAAGTAAATAATTTTTGAAAATCAAATAATATTACATGTTAACAAGACAGGGTTTTTTTTACTTCTACTCTTGCTTCCTTCGTTGCTTCTCCTTCTTCTTCTTCCGATGAACTCTTCCCTCCTTGCTCTTTTTTTTCTCCTTTTATTCACTCTCCCACGTAACAAATACCTCTTCTATCACATTTTCCAGCTTTTCCGCTAACCAAAATCTACTTTCCCGCTCACCAATGCCTGCCAAAGCTGCCCAAACCTGGTCTCCAAAGCCCCAACCCGATCTCCAAAGCCAAATAAAGGTATCTGCATGCATTGATCTCGCTTCGCAAAGCGTGCCAGCGTGCCAAAGCATGCCAAAGCGGCTGATAAAGCTGCTGTCTGTATGCAGCTTCGTAAAGCGTGCCAGCGTGCGTCAGTAAAAGGAAGCGCGGCAGCCAGCGAATCGTGGGGAGGCACGTCAGCCTGGAAACGCCCTTCGTAAGGGCATTTCCCTCAGGGAAAACGCCCTTCGGATGGACGTTTTCTATATTAAATTTTTTTCGTCTTCTAGCTAACGTCCGTTACCTCCTACAATATTCAAATCATATTTCAACGAGAACGCCCTTCGGATGGGCGTTCTTATGCTTCTTGAGCAATTATTGGAAACATTGTGTTGTACGTATAATTTTATAAATTTCGTATGCTTTCAGTGAAAATTTTCGTAAAAGTTTCAAGCTAGTACCGGCTAATAGTCGCAACTCGGGAGCATGGCATTGCAAATAAAAGGAATAGCAATGTGTGCCAGTATCCATCAGATCCACAAACCATAGCTATAGTGTTTAGTAGGTGTAAAGCTATATTGCGCATATACAAATACATAAAACTAAGCAAAGAGGCGCACCTAGACACTATCCGACACGGATGAACGTGTCGTGTCGGATCGAGGTGAGAAGCCTAAAGGCGAGGCACAAGACCGAGCCAAAAAAAATAGAGTTATTTGTATTTGCCCCACACCCCCCCAATTGCCAATCACATCTCCACTACCCCCCCCCCCCCAAATTTTATTTTTAAGGTTTCATCCAAAAAATAGATAAATAAAGGATAAGAAGATGACAACATGATACAATTTATAATAATATATAATTCATATATCAATTATTAGATGGATTATAAGATGGTGATTGAATAATAAATGCAAACTTATATGTAAAGCCAAGAGCTGCAAGAAATTTCACTACAGGAAATATGTGTTTTTACGGCAGGCACAGTACGACTTAAATCACTTTAAACGGCGCACATTCTCGCACCGTTTTAGTCCATGTCGTAAGAAAGTGGATAGTTTACATGGCCTAAAAAGTATGTCGTCTTTCATCAATTTGTGCGCCGTCTTTATGCATTCACGACTTGCATTGCATGCCGTTAATATGAACTTATGGCGTGTATTATTATGCCGTTAGTGCACAAAGAAGACATCCAATGGCACGCCCTTAATACCTATTCACGACATGCTTTAGCACGTCATTAATACATAATAACGACATTCTATTGTACGTCGTTAATAATATTTTACAACATTCCTTTGCCTCTCGTTATTAGTCAATTATGACATACATTGTATGTTGTTTAAAGTATCATATACACATCAATTAGGATATATTATACACGCTTTAAATTCTCTTCAATTAAAAAAAAAATCCAGCTTTTTGCATTATCAATTTTACCTTTACATTCAATCACAAACACATATAATATACACGACAATTATGAAAAGTAATAACTTTTACTGAAACAATAATATCAAATCATCCAAATCCAAAATCATAGGCCAGTATGTACGCAACAATTATAATAAGTACTAACTTATAATTAATGTTAAATTTTATCTGAATTCTAAATCACCAACTAAAATGTCACAAAATGATATTGTATACTTAACCTAGACCTATACAAAATATTTTGAATCTTTAATTCCCTCCAAACAAGCAAAATGAGAAGTCCACAAATAAGGAGTCTATATTCCCATCAAACAAACAACAAAATCAAAAAGACTACTAAAATGTCAAAAGCACACAAGAAAAGGACTTTTTACGGCCACGGTCAAGTAATCGTCAATGCATCAAAAGTGCTAGGTCCACATCCTCATTCTCCAAACAAACAGCAAAATAAGGAGTCGTCTCTTACATGACCTATTACATACAATTAACAAATCACGTCAATATTAAGCTCAAAATGAATGGAATAACAAAAGTGAAAAACTAGCATGTAGAACATGAAGTATGATGTTGTATGTAGAAACCCCATAATAGACATTGATTGAATGACATTCTCCCTTCAACTTAGACACACTGGCCAAATAGTAATACATAGCAGAATTATGCATAAACAAGAAGAAGACTGTTTGCTCATTTTGATTAGAATAGCATCTCCTACCTATGATAATGAATATCTTCTTCTCTATGAACATCCTACAATGCTAATTATTGATTATCATCATTATTACGTAAATCTAATTGTTCATGTGTATGATTTTTTTAGGATTATCAACTTTCTTGACTTTTATAGCTCAGATTAAGGAAGCTGGGCTTAATGGTGTTGCTTTAGAGAATGAACATAGAGGTTTAATGAAATTGAACAGGCAGTTAACAGCAAACAACGGAAATATGACTATTTCAGAAAAATACACCATCTTTCCATGGAAATAAAAAAAATCAAACATAGCCTAAGGAAAAGCTAAGTATATTGTACGAAAAACACAACTTATTACCCAATCGATTTAGACTGGCATTACATGGTCCTCTCTAGTATTTGCAAGGATGAACTAGTTAAAGAAAGTATTATTCACCTTAATGCATCTACAGATTTTATTCCCAACAATTGGTGATCTAGTTAAAGAAAGTCATGTACCACTATTATTAAGCAACTAGCAATAGCAATACAGCAGTGAGTAGAATCAATCTTGAAAAAGAAAGTCAATGCTATCGCATTCAATTATTACAACCCTTGTTCTTTTGTTAAATAGGAGGGTGTCACCTATAGTGAAAGTAAGGCTTATTGCTTGCATCCTGAAGGATACATGTTTGAGGGGTAAAGTGCATTTAAACCCTCCTTAGAGTTGCCTCGTTCGCAAAATAAGACCTTTTAGAAAACTTAAGCAGTTTGCACCTCCCGCAAAACCGTTTTTGCTCGGAAAGTCCCTTTCCGTCAAAATGAAGTTAGAAGTTGCCGTTAGAGCCCATATTTTGGAAAAAAATAGTGCACTACCCAAAATACCCCTAATGCTTACATTAGTGGCTGCTGCTGGCTCTCTTTCATTCTCAATATATAAGAATGTTTGTTTGAAACATAAAACCTAAGCTTTATATTTTTTATTTTTTGACCGATTGGTTGGAAGGAAAAATATTATTTAATTTTTTTATATTCTTTTTTTTTTACTTATTTGCTCTCATTTAATGTATTGAAGCTTTTTTTTACCTACATATCTCAAATCCAACTGCAAATTTTTTTTATATTCCATTTTTTTACTTATTTGCTCTCATGTAATGTTTGAAACTTTTTTTACTTATTCCTTTTTTTTCTCAAGACGTCCAAATAGAAATTATGGAAGAACAATTTATTGCTATTGTGGATTAATTAGCCCATTGCAAACTTTATTGACACCAAGTTAATTTTAAATAATATTTATCCACTTTTTTGACGGAACTAACCGTTTTAACAAGTTAATATTAATTAAAATAATTTTACTAGCAAAGACCATTTTTCCCTTTGTTAATATTTATCCACTTTTTAACAAGTATTTTTGCATAACCGTTTTTAACAAAATAATTTTAGAACTAACCATTTTTAACAAGTTAATATTAGATAGCCCAGGGGTAAAATGGTCAAAACAATCCCATTTTAACACCCGTTAACAGAAAAGTTAGCGGAGGGAGTGATTTGAGCATTTTCGTAACCTTTTGGGTTTTTTGGATCAGCGAGTCTTTATTTGCATTTTTGTGACATCTAAGGAGGGTTTAAATGCACTTTACCCCATGTTTGAGTCACGGAACAGCCTATACATATTTATAGGGCTAAGGTTGCTTACATTTTGACCCTTCCCAGCCCCTCATAAGCAGGAGCCTCGTGGAACTGGATTATTTTGTTCAATAGAAGCAATATGGTTACCCATGTGTCAAATGTGTCAAGCTGATATATAGAATATATATCATGAACCACACATGTACCTCTTAATAGATATTGTCCTCACTTTACATGGATCCACATGAAACAAGGCAACAATTTCTAAATAGAAGTATGTGAAGATATGAGCCACCTATGGACAATTTATGACCTTTTCTGGGGATAAATAAAAATGATTTTAACTTTTATTACATATTTGATCATTAAAAATACAAAACAGTATACAGTGAACGTATTGTTAAATGAAACACAATTATAAATTTATAACAAAGTTAAAATCAATTTTATACATGTTAATTTGGTATCTGAAACACATTTTTTAGACATGTTTGTTAAAATCATGAAGTCAAAAAATTATAAGAAGAGTCGAAAAAGTACAAAACATTGTATGAAACATTTTTAGATATGAGTCTAAAAATTGTGTTTCAGGTATCTGAAACAGTACAAAACATTGCAAGGAACTAGTAGATTTTCGACTTCAGAAATCAAACATGTCTAAAAATTATACGACAATGCAACACAGGGGGGTAATATTTGGACTTATAATGGTTAATACAACGTGCTTCCCTTTCCATGTATCATACTTCCTAGTTTTATTTACTTTTCCCAGTGCCTTACTGCTACATAATCATTTCAAGCTTTTGAAGAGTTCCTTCCCCTCTAAAAGTCGATTAGAAAGAAATGGCATGTAACCAACACATGTTACTTCCAGTAAACATATTTCTTCTACATGCAGCATGCCAAAAGCTCAATGTAAACTATTCTATGTGCAACAACTCTTGAATCACATACGATTTTACACAATTACATAAAAATGCCAATGCCTAAAAGTCATTTAAAGAAGAACAATACCAGACAAAATGCCAACCACATTATCTTCCATGGAAGGTATTCAAATCATATCTCATTAAAATAACAGTAGGCAACAAGCGTATGGTAGATAGTACAAGATACTTCCCAGTTGATCTTTTCATAATTTAATAGATAAAATGCATAAAAAATATTAGCATAATTTAAAAAAAAAACATCAGAAGCACTGTAGATAGTCACTGAATGTAGGTTAGTGTAAAAATATAACACGCACCACCATTTTTGCTAAGCATAGGTATTTCAACAAAAAACCAGCTGCTTACCTTTAATCTCTGTCAAACTCTAGCAGTAAATTTTTTAAAAAAAACATCAACAGAAAATCAAGAAAAGAAAAGGAAATCAAACAGAGTACCATAAAAACAGACCACAACATTCCTTAGAAACACTCAATAGATAAAACCTTAGATATGATTATAGTGAGGAAATGAATAATAGAATTTATTGAATTAGAAATTAGCCAATATGGTGTAGTGAATAATAGAATTTATTGATTACAAAAAATTTGTATAACAAACATGTATTCAAATATTGGTGGGCTTTGCATTATACAAAAGTAATTCCAAACCGAGTGACTTGGCTGTCTTCGAGTCATAGACATAAACATCTTCATACGTGGAAGATTTTATTTGAACTCATCTAGGTTTAGTAAAATTACCAGCATCATCCCCCTCAGCTTGCTGAACCGCTTTGGAGAGGGCTTGCCAGTTATTCTCAAGTGAAATTATCTGAGGATTAAGGAAAAATTCATCCCTAACTCCTTGTATGGTTTTGCAAACTTCTTCCTCAGTACTTCTGAATCGTGCAGCCTCAGAGATTATCTGAATCAAAGTGGTGAGATGCTTAGCCGAATTTTTATCAGTGAGAGAACCAGGATTGTAGTAGAGATCATTAATTGCACGATCCAGTTCATGAATCCCCAAAGGTATTTCAGATCTATCGGCTCCATAGTTTTTAAGGTCAAAGTAGCTGCCGCTAAATTTAAATCGAATTGGTTTGGGATACCAAATATCACTGTCAGGAGTATCGCGAAACAATAAAGCTTGAATACCAACTTGAAAACCTACCAAGTAGGAATTGGTGATATTCAAAATTACCGTAATTTGTGTATCAGACTGATCAAACATTTTTACGAAGATAACGCGTTCAGCGGAACCGGACGGAGGGCGCATCAATGGAATATCTCTTACATAGGTTCCACTGCTTAGACGAGCTCGTATAATTCTCATGAAAGCCTTGTAGCTGTCCACTGTGCAGTCCCTTACACGAAATTCCAATATTTCGTCACCTCCCATCATAGTCAAATTCTTCGCACCAACAAAGACGGTCCACCAAAGCAACATGGTTGAAAATACTAGCCACATATTCATATTTTCTCTGCACAATGTTAACGAATATAATTAATATAGAATTAATGTTAGAATTAATGTAAGAACTACAATGCTGATGAACAATGACAGGTAAACGACTTTAACATGTTTTTCAATTTAATAGACAATATAGCTACAACATAATATAATATATAAAAGAGACGTGTGTATATATAAGAGACATGGGCGCTCGTTGTACAATATATATATATATATATATATATATATATATATATATATATATATATATATATATATATATATATATATATATATAAGTCACTAACAGGAAAAGCATAGAGTAGTATGGAAGCATAGAGAAGTGACAGCATGGAGTGTAGAGAGACAGTTAAGCCATTGGTGGTGGCAATCGAATGCTTAGGGTCTGTTGGTGAATGTGTGTATATATAATAAAAGTAAATTACTATTTTCAAAATAGTTTTATATATATATAGCAAGTCTCAAATTTCAGGATATATCTATACATGTATATATACGTACGGATGATTAGGGTGATTTGGCCAGAAAGTAGGAGAACACAAAGGTATTTGGCAGGTGGGTACTTGGCAGACGTGTGGGTTTTGGTCTTTTATAATGGTAATCGAGGGAGTGGTTGGAGAGCATGGATGGAATGCAAAGGGAGTGGTTGGAGAGCATGTACGGTATGCTTATACAAATGCATGGAATGCTTATGAAATTTTGGGATCACACAAAAAGTACTCCATTGCCTCAATATATTGTATCAAATCAGCCAACAAGTCAGGTCACACAAAAAGTACTCCATTGCCAGTTCAATTGAAGACCTTTCTCAGTTTCTAACGGCCGCAACTTGTTACAAATTACCAACAAGGTCAATTTTTATTGCCAGTTCAATTTGTATGCGGTTTCTATCAAATCGGTCGAAAACCAATTGAACTGGCCAATTTTTATACACTCGTACAACAAGTCAGGTCTTGAAAACAGGATCGGGTTACTCATAAAAAAGCCAATAAACTGGTTTTTGTCTGGGCTTTCAAGACTAGCAAAATGACACAATGATCAATTTTCCACCTGATGTGGGGGACTCGAACAGTCTCATGTATTATGTATACTACAGGAATGTTATCATGTGAGTAAAGACTATAGAGCTAAAGTTTGGCTTTCATAATTTTTAAATGTTGAATTTATATGGTTTACTACAGAAGTTTCTTATTATTTATATTTTTCTAATATTGTGTCTAGAATTTAGTTTCAATACTTTAATCCCTTCCTGAAGGTTTTCTTTCCATTTCTTTTTTTCCTACATTATTTTTTAATTTATTATTTATTATTTATTATTTATTATTTATTATTTATTATTATTATTTATTATTATTATTTATTATTTATTATTATTATTTATTATTTATTATTTATTATTATTTTATTTATTATTTATTATTTATTATTTATTATTTATTATTTATTATTTATTATTTACTATTTACTATTTACTATTTACTATTTACTATTTATTATTTATTATTTATTATTTATTATTTATTATTTATTATTTATTATTTATTATTTATTATTTATTATTTATTATTTATTATTTATTATTTATTTCATTTATCATTTATTATTTATTTTATTATTATTTATTATTTATTATTTATTATTTATTATTTATTATTTATTATTTATTATTTATTATTTATTATTTATTTTTTATTTTTTATTTTATTTTTTTTAATTATTTATTATTTATTTTATTTATTATTTATTATTTATTATTTTTATTTATTATATATTATATATTATATTATATATTATATATTATATTATATATTATATATTATATATTATATATTATATATTATTTATTTTATTTATTATTTATTACTTATTTTATTTATTATTTATTATTTATTATTCTGAAATAGAAGGCAGGGATGGAAATTTTGGGATCACGAGATTAACATGGTGGAAATCTTTTGGGGAGTTTTAAGGCGTTTGCTGTCTGCCTTATTTCTGTATAATAAATTAAGGAGGAGAGAGTGAGAGTGAGTGTAAAATCTGAATTTTCTTTTAATGGAGTACGACTCCACGCCGCCGCCGGGAGCTCTTCCTCCTCCCCTTCCCCATTACAACCACCCTTTCTGCTGCTATCACCAGAACCCTAACCCTAACCCTAATCTAGCTTACCATCTCTCCCCAGCTGCCAACGAAGCTGGACTCCCTCCGCCCGCTTCATCACCCACCGCCGCCTACGGCGAACCCCTACACTCCCTACGGAGGATGTTGTTTCCCCCACCACCTCCCCGCGGGCCCCACTCCGCCTCCGTACTACCACTGCGGCGCGGTCTCCGCAGGAGGAGGAAGAGTAGGAGGGGCGGCGGGTTGGTTTCTAGCGGCGGAGTTGACTGGCCAGTACGGATCTCGTCTGGCGGTGGGGTACGGTCCTTCGATCCCTCCAAGACCTTCCAATGGGCTTGGCGCTGTGGTTACTCCCCCAGCCTTACCTGCACATTGGAGAACCCTATCTTACTCGGGTGGCACAAAGAAGCGCTAAAAAAAAACCACAAAGGTGGTACAATTAGCATATTGTGAGGTCTGCAAGGTCAATTGCACCTGTGAAGAAGACCTCAACTCCCATAAGCAAGGTAAGAAGCACATAAAGCAGCTTCAGAAACTACTACAGGAGTCTACTACACCAAAATCTGTACAGGAGTCTACTAGACCAAAATCTGCTGAGGTGAAGGAACCTGCAGTTGGTAGCAAGGGAAAGGCTGTAGCAACAGGTGAGAAGAAGAGAAAGAAAGCCCTGTCCCGCAACAGAGGAGGACCTGGAGACGAAGTAAAAGAAATTGCTGGAATATGGGGCAGCACCAGAAGATGTGAGAGTCTGCACCATCTGTCACGTCGTTTTAACAGTCAGGCAGTCTATGACACTCATGTTGCTGGACAGAAGCACATAGCAAATGTGAAGCAGCAGCAGCAGCAGGAGCAGGAAGCAGTAGCAGCTAGTTAGGATAGCAAATGATTGCAAGTCTTGTTGTATGTCGACCTTGAGCTATAGTTTAGGGTCCGTTTGGATATGCTTTCTGAAATTTCTTTCTGAAAACAGTTTTCTGAAAGTAAGTTATAAAGTTATTTTCTGAGTATAAATTTTTTGAGTTTGTGTTTGGTTACTTTCATCTGAAAAATAATTTTAAAATATAAAAGTTGAAAAATGTGTTTGGTAAAATTTTTATAGAAATTACAACTGTATCTACTGTTCGTGTCCAACTGAAGGACCTCTTCATCGTGTCTACCACTTGTGTCCAGCTGTGTCTACTGCACATGCAGAGTTCGTGTCCCTGAGTCCCATCGTTGTGTCTACTGCTCTTGAACATCACACGGACACGGGGTCGTGGAGGCAAATCAAAATCACAAAAAGTACTCCATTAATGTTGAAAACAAATAATTCTGCAATGGAAGGACAGGAGCGAAAATGCCTCAAAAAAATTAAAAAAATAATACCATCACGGGGCTGTGATTAAACAGGGCTCTGAAAGCATAATGCCCGACCAAATAGCCCGTAAACATGATTGCCACGACATGTACACCTGCAAAAAGAAGAACGAGCTATCCATTAAGGCCTTCAGTAAATGTCTTCCGAAAAAAAATTATTTCACTTTTTATCTCCCCAGCTTCATGAACAAAAAAACCAAATTAGCATAAATTAGCATTTAAAAGGACCAAAAGCCGCTTTATGGGATTAACACACATGTGATATATTTTGAATATATCTGAAAGAAATTTCTAAATCCAAAAGGTATGCTTCACAACCCAGTTCGGAGACTCCGGACCTGCAGTCGGACTGGAACACCGATGACCCAGTAACTAATCCGATCCGGGTGAACATTTGAAGCATGGTCATTGACATACTTTCCAATCTGTGATGCGTGATGCATCACAAACTTCTTTCTTTTTGTACACTTCTGATCTTAGTGACATTCTGATCGTATATTCTACTTAGAAAATAATAATAATAATAATAATAATAATAATAATAATAATAATAATAATATTATTATTATTATTATTATTATATGTTAATTTTTATATTCCTTTGACCCACTGGTCGGACCAGTAACCTAATGACTTGGAGCCTTGATCATAGGGGTGAGCATTCAGTTTATTCGGTTTAAACCGAACCACAATAGTCAAAACTGAATAAATCAAAATTCTAAAAATTCAATACCGAAACCGAACCAAATAATCGATTTGGTTTGACTATTTCTTATGTTTAATGGGTTCGGTCCAAATTTAGGATTGTGGTTAAATTATATTAAAAATTATAACTTTTATAGACATATTTGTTATATTTCAAAATTGAATCCAAAGTTTGACTAGTTATTAAATTATCAAATTTGGACTTCAAACACATACGTAGAATTGTTGTATTCAAAGCATATACATTTTTAATCAAAAAATATGCATAGAATTGAGAAAATTTATATAATTTTATAAGTCTTATTCGGTTTTAGACCCAAACCGAAGCCGAAACCGAAACCGAATAAGGAATTTTAGTATTTTCAAAATGGAAACCGAATCAAAATTGTTTCAAACCGAACCAAATCTCTTGTTCGGTTCGGTTCAATTTTCGGTTCATGACCGAATAATGCTGACCCCTACAAGTTGACCGGGTCGATGTCCCGCCTGATAACTATGGTTACATGATGTAAATTTTAGGAGAGCGCTGACTGATGAAGTTCCTAGCATGAAAGAAAAAAAACAAAATTCTGCAATATCATTTTATCATACAGAAAGCTCCAAGCCGAATGCCATCAATATATAACCAGTGTGAACAGACAAATCGAAAGTTGGACAAACTCCAGAAACTATTATCCACACTCTCAGCAACAAACAAAATACCCAAGTCCAAATGAACAGAAGGTTTGTCATTTTTTTTTAACCTCATTCATCATTCTAGTTGACATATCATTAGCAATGCAGCTTTGCATTAGACGAATTACATGAGAACCACGTTCTCAAATTAAATACTTGAAATATTCCCCAAAAGTTTTGAAACCATAAACTTTTCTAGCTATAGTTGTCAACAAAAATGAACATTTGTTCACGACTTCTTAAAACTTTACATTCATGTTATATTTTTGACCTCATGTTCTTGCCACTATAGCATATTGCTGCTTGAACAACTTGCAGCAATAGTGTTGGACATACCGAGGTTGCCTGATAAGTGTGATCCGGGCTGTGGGGATGACGGAAAATGTGACCAAGATGGCAAGGCAAATAAATTCAAGAACTAAAAATTTCACCTTTTGGGTATCCGAGACCCTACAACATTCTGTTGTTGCAATTTACAGCTTCTTTAATAAGTAATAAGCCTTGTCAATCCTGTTATAAATATGGATAATTCACATAATTAGTTGGCTTACATAACCTATGTCTCTTGGTTATCCATAACCTATGACTTATGGTTATCCATAACCTATGCCTTTTGGCATTTTTCTTTTAATTATCATTATGATGTTAATCTCCATTGTAAGCCTGTATAAATGGTTCTTATCAAGTTGATTGGGAGACAAGTGAATGAAGAAACAATTTCCTCCATTTTTTTTATCTCCATTTCTTTGCTTTACAATACGTTATTAGCACGATGCTCTAGGAAATAGAAGAAGGAAGAAATATTTCACATAAGGGAGAAAGAGTTCTCTTAAGAAAAGAAAGGTAGAAGTCATTATATTGAAGCGGTAAGTCCAATCTTGTATACTTAGTTATATGCATGTTTTAGTAAAATTAAATACATGTTTGATTTATATGTTTATAGATCGATTTGAATGTAAGTTTTCTTGATCTACTTTCTCTTTTAATTTTGAATCTAAATTTGTATTGAACATGTTCACAATTTCATTCAAAATAGAAAATTTATGATAATCTATTTAAGATTATGTATAAATTGTATTTCTATATGATTTCGTATGAACTATGAAATTAATCTAGAATATCTTAAAAAAATTTCACTTATTTGGAGTTAGTTAATTTCATTAAATTAGTTCATGTGAGTTGGTTATTTCTATTATTTTATTTATTTGAATTCTATAGTGTACTACTTCACATTGTTGTATATGTGAATCAAATTATATTAAAAAAAAGTACCCAAAATATATTATTATATAATGATCACATTGTTGTATATGTGATAAACATAAAATATAATATTCTTTAGTAGTATTTTATCACATTATTGTATATGTGATACACATAAGACATAATATTCTTTGATAGCAATATAACAATTTTTAGTAGCATTTTATCACATTGTTGTATATGTGATACACATAAGACATAATATTCTTTGATAACGTTTTATCACATTGTTGTATATGTGATACTTCTTTGATAGAGTTCTACCACATTGTTGTATATGTGATACACATGAGGTGTGGCACATGGGTGCCATGTGGGTTCATGTGGGAGAATTTTTCATGTGTTTCATCACATTGTGACATATGTGAAGTTTTGTAACCTTTAAAGCGCTTATCAATTTTATTATTAATTAACATCTAATATAATTATTTTATGTCATATTGATGTCGAATCTTGTAAAGTTTGAATTCAAAGTTCTTTATGTGAGAAGAGATAATTATTTATCATGACAATGGATGCAAAGTTGTAATTGCAGTCCAACAAGCTTGATGGTACTATTAAGAAGAAAAATAAAGAAAGTTCTAAAGTCAAGATCAAGACTTTGATTTGATTTTTCTATAACATCATATCCATGACGATCTAAAGACAGAATATCTACGTGAGGATGATCCATTGAATTTGTGGACATCTCTAAATGATAGATTTGACCACCGAAGGATGGTAATCCTTATGACTGCTCAAAGTGAATGGTTGAATCTAAGATACCATGACTGTAAAAATGTTAAATAATATAATTGTGCTCTGTTTAATATTGTTTCTCGCCTTAGATTGTGTGGAGAAAAAGTAACAGAGGCTCAAATGATTGAGAAAATCTTCTCCATTTTTATGCAAATAATGTGCTTTGCAGTAATAATATCGTGAAAAAGATTTCATAAGATACTTTGAACCGGTGACTGTCTCATTGTAGCAGAGGCAAATAGCAACGTTCTCATGAAAAATCACAACTTTAGACCAATTGGGTCAATGAAAATTCTTGGAACAAATGCCAACAATTTTGAAATTAGCAGAGGTCGTGGTAGAGGACGTGGGAGAGGGAATGAATTTTTTTTATAAAATATATGGTCATGGTTATCAACCTTGCAAAGGTGGAAGCGGTGTTTCACAAAACAATAAATGGAACAAGTGGACAACACACTCTAAAGGGAATTCAATCCTCAAAATAAACAAATAAGAATTGTTTTGATCCTATTTTTTTAGGATCAAAACGAAAAAGTTACAAATGAACAGTTTGAGGAGATGCTTGAAAATCCACCTTCCATTGAATGAGCACTCAGTCGGTTTGTGTTTATTTCAACTACTTATAAACTATTTAAATTTGATGTCATGTTCTATTTTTGGTTTCAATCATGGAATGTCTAGGCCATGAGAGTTTTGTTTTATTGAAAAAAATTTATTATAAATTTGGAGTTACATTTCTATAATATGATATTATCATTTGAAATGCTTAATTTTTCTTATTACACTTATGTTAGCTAGAATATATAAGTTCATAATATTTTTATTTTGCTTCAGGGAGAAGTAATGCTTATCGTAAATATGACAAAGATAGACATTGATTTAAGCAATATCGAGCTACTCAACAAGAGATTAAGAGATTCAAAGAATCCAAGAAAAATGACTTAGATATGTGTTTGGTAGATAGTGCTACAACACATATGATTTTGAAGAATCAAAAGTCTTTGTCAAAGTTGGTATTTGACATGCATAAAGTGCCAACAATAGCTGGACCAGCCCATATAATTAAGGGTTTTGAAAGAGCACACATCATGTTACCCAATGGTACTCAAACCTATTTGCAGAATGTGTTATATTCAAGTAGTTCCGTAAAAAAATTTGTTAAGTTTCAAGGATATACAAAAAATGGGTACCATATTGAAACTCGAAATGATAAGAACAAAGAGTCATTATGTAGCACATCTAATGTTGGGAGCAAAAGACTCACATTAGAAGAGTTATCTTATTTTTCGGTGGGTTTGTATTTCACCACCATTGACATAATTGAATCTAATATGTATATGGCAAAATATAAAGCCAATGATCATGTCTTATATGACATTTGGCATGACCCTTTGGGTCATCCGGGACAAATTATGTTCAATCAGATCATTAATAATCTTTGTGGATATTTATTGAAAAAATACGATATTGGCTTATCGAAGAATCAACTATATGTTCCTTGTTTACAAGGAAAGATTATAACTAGACCATCTTTTCTAAAGTTAAGAATGAATCTTCTATTTTTTTGTAAAGAATATGAGGAGATATTTGTGGTTATATTCATCATGCTAGTGGTCCTTTTTAGATATTTTGTGGTACCATAGATGCATCTACTAGATGGTCATATGTTTGTCTATTGTCTACTAGAAATCTTGTATTTTCTTGTCTTTTGGCCCAAATTATTTAACTTAGATTTCAGTTTCCTGATAACTTGATTAAGTCAAGTTTTATTATTATTATTGTACATTATTAGGGATTGGGTTAGCTGAGTCATGTATTAAATATCTAAAACTTATAGTTGAACCTTACTAATGCAATCGGGTTTGCAAATTGAGGCTTGGGGACATGATATTCAATATGTTGTATCTCTAGTTAAATTTAGACCCATTGCCTACCATATTATTTTATATATACAACTTGTTAGTGGTAAACAACCAAACATTTCATATTTGAGAAAGTTTGGATATACAGTATATGTCCCAGTTCCATCTTCCAAAAGTACTAAGTTGGGTCCCCAATGATGTTTGAAAAATATACATTAGTTTTGAGTTTTCTTCCATAATAAGGTATTTAAAATCAATGACTGGTGATGTCCTTACTACAAGATTTGATGATAGCCAATTTGATGATAGAGTCTTCCCGCCGTTAGGGGGAGGTATAAGCAACAAATTGTTCATATAGAATAAACTATTGCTAATTAACGGCGTGAATTGACATGGTATACGCCTACTCTATCGATCTCATTAAGTTCCAAGAACTCCAAATGTGATTATGAGATAAGAAGAATGATACATTTGCAAGAAATTGTAAATCAATTACCTGATGCATTTAATGATGCCGTAAAGGTAACTATATCATATGTGCCAGCCATAATCATTGTTCCAATTGGACAAAATTCAAACAAGGCGGCAAATGAATCCACTACTACACTCAAAAGCGTGGTAGGCCTATAGGTTCCAAGGATAGTGCTAGGTTCCAAGGATAGTGCTCCTAGAAAGAGGAGAGCTAATGAAACATCTTGTCCTGATAAAAGCCTAATAGTGGCTGGAGCTCCGAAAACAAATACTGAATATGTGCATGTTTCCAAATTCACTGAAATGCCTCTGGATGCCTCTAAAGAGGCATAGGTACCTGAAAATGAAGAGATCTCGATATTCCATGTATGTTCAGGTGGATTATGGAATAGAAAAGCACTTGTCATCGATGACATATTTAACTATGCAGTAGCTACTGAAATATCAAAGGACAATGATGATTGTGAAAATAAACCACGTAGAATAAATAAATGTCGACAAATAAAAGATTGGCCAATCTGGAAAGATGCTATTCAAGCAGAATTAAATCTTTAGAAAAACGTGGTGTATTTGGACCTATAGTGGAAACACCAATGGACATAAACCATGTTGGTTTTAAATAGGTGTTTTGTGAGAAAATGAAATGAAAGAAACGAAGTTGAAAGATACAAAGCCCAACTTGTAGCACAGAATTTCTCTCAAAGACCTGTAATTGACTACGTTGAGACATGCTCTCCAGTTACGGATGTCATTTTTAGATATCTAATTAGTCTCGCAGTTTCTAAAAATCTTGATATAATATTTATGGATGTTATAACTGCATATTTATATGGAGACTTAGATACTGACATCTATATAAAAATTCCAGAAGGATTTACAATGCCAAAGACTAAGTCTAAGGGCATGTGTTCAAATTAGACAAGCATTATATGAATTAAAATAATCCGGAAGAATGTGGTATAATAATCTTATTATATATTTGACTAAGGAATAATACAAAAATAGTCCAATTTACCCATGTGTCTTCATTAAGAAATTCGAAAATAAATTCTCGATAGTAGCAGTATATATGGATGATGTAAAACCTGATCAGGTCTCCTATAGAATCGGAGAAAACTGCAAACTATATATTTAAAGAATGAATTTGAAATGAAAGACTTGGAAAAGACTTAAAGGTTGGTCTTGATTTGCATACGCCTATGGTTGAACGCAATTTGGATCTGGATAAAGATTCATTCCGACCAAAAGAGAAGATGAAAAAGTTCTTGGTCCAGAAATGTCGTATTTAAGTGCTATTGGAGCACTACTATATCTAGCCAATGCATAAGACCAGATATTGCATTTTCTGTTAATTTATTATCTAGATATAGTTCTGCACCTCCACTTACATATTGAATATAGTTAAACACATATTGAGATATTTTTGTGGAACAACTGGCATAAGATTATTTTATTTATATGATTCCACTAACGATTCTTGTCTAGTTGGTTGTGCAGACTCAAACATATTTATGACCTTCATAAGGGTTGCTCCAAATGGGTTATGTGTTTATTAATAAACATGAAGCTATATCTTGGCGATCAACAAAACAAGGTTCAGTAGAAATTTTCTCTAACCAAGCAGAATTAATTGCATTACAAGAAGCAAAAAGAGAAAGTGTGTGGTTGCGATCGATCATTCATCATATACGAGTAATTAATTGTCAACTACTCATAGTTACAGATGAGCCTACAATAAAGACAATGTGACTTGCATTACGCTTGTTCGAGAAGGATTTATCAAAGGAGGTCAAATAAACATCTTCCTCCAAAAGTGTTTTATGCATATGCTCAAAAGGACAAAAGTGATTGAAGTCAAGCAAATCCATTATATCGAGGGGGAGTATGATTCATGAAGAATATTTTTGAGTTTTGCGCGTTGTACTCTTTTTCCTTGACTAAGATTTTTTCCCACTGGGTTTTTCTTAGTAAGGTTTTAACGAGGCAGCAAATGTGCATGCACCACCAACTAATTAATGTTGAATATCCAAGGGGGAGTGTTATAAATATGGATAATTCACATAATTAGTTGGTCTACATAACCTATGTCTCTTGGTTATCCATAACCTATGACTTATGGTTATCCATAACCTATGCCTTTTGGCATTTTTCTTTTAATTATCATCATGATGTTAATCTCCATTGTAAGCCTATATAAATGGCTCTTATCAAGTTGATTGGGAGATAAGTGAATGAAGAAACAATTTCCTTCATTTTTCTATCTCCATTTCTTTGCTTTACAATAAATCCATCAATAATTGTCACTACTTGGCCAATTATTGAATAACAAAATTAAATTTTGGAATATATAGAGGTTTCGTCTAATGATTGTTAAATGTTAGCATTTTCCATCTAGACTTTTTTATTATGAGCCCCTCAAATCTTACTCATTTTGACATAAGACCACAATCTTGTTATTTGGAAGGAGACCCCTCAAATCTTTGTTCATTTCAACATAAGCCCCACCATTAGATTATGTCCAAGTCAAAATGTCCTACCCCTAGAATTAATCTTATCCATATCATGTAAACGACAACTTTGTCTTTAAGGTTTTGTGTGATGGGTTTGTAGGATTTTAGGTTGAAGAAAATGTGGGAGAGGAATGACCAAGAGAGGAGGGGGATTGCCGGGAGGAGGAAGGAGGGGGCGGGGGAGGGGGAAGGTCGAGGATGGACATGGGTTTGTCGGATTTTAGGGTTGAAGGAGCAGAGGATGGAAGAGGAGGAAGTTTACACAGGTTGTGAACAAGGTTAGGTTAAATAATGGACAATGATGGATTAGGATCTTTATGGGTTTAAGGATGAAGGGGGGGGGGAGGAGATTGTAAAATAATATAAAATTAATCAACTTTAACGAATGATCGTGTATTAGTGCGCCCTTAATTGCATGAGCATATTAGTAATAATCTTAGTGATTTAGGGGTCTCCTTCCAAATAACAAGATTCAAAGGGCTTAGGTTGAAAATAGGCAAGATTTGAACATCTTATATCTAAAGAAAACCTTTCTATTTTTCACTTTCGTACGGAAATATAGATTTGTAGGAGATGCAATTTTTTTACTTTATATGGATTTTTCCTAGCGATTACACAATTCTAACGAACAATCAACACGGCTAGAGCTGTCAAAATGGGCTAAGCCCGTTGGGCCGGCCCGCCCCGCCTGTAATGACCCGTTCCGCCCTAGCAGAACGCCGATTCAAACGGCAAGTGCAACGACTCAAATTAGCCGTCGACCCGAAGAGTTGGCATCGACCTGAGGAAGAATCGATGCAAGGGTTACATTGGCCTGTCAAGATGAATCCAGACTTAGACTTTCAAAGGCGCGCTCGGAGTATCGATCGGCCGATGCGAACATCGCTAAGGTGGGTGGCTCCGATGAACCCGTCTTTGCTTAGCCTAGACACATAACAATACAGACACTATCAATGAAATTGCTAGGCGATAACACCGCGCATGCTAATAAAATGACCCAACGCACCTAGCTAAGGGATTAATCCCATCTTGTATGCTTGTATAGAATATGGAAAAGAACATGGAAAATACGAGAACTCTCACACCGTGCTCCACGCTCGTGCTAAGGTACAAGCTTACGTTCAAGTCCCTTACGCGTTCAAACAATGAAACAATGAATGGTTTACAACAATGAAACGGGAAGACTATCAACATTGTCGTTCCGAGTAGAGTTTAGCAACATTGAAAGACTATGGGACCGATGGGTTGCCAAGGCGGCTCCCGCACTGGAAGTTGCGTAATGCTTAAATGAATGAATCAACGAAAGAATGAATGAATGAATACGTGAATGAATCAATGAACGAACGGACAAGTGAAAGAAAGAAAAGAAAGAATGAATAAAAGATAAGAAAGAAAGAAAGGAATGGTTATCGACAGGTATGACGGGCACGTGCAACGGGGCTCGCTACCCGCGCTGCACGGACGCCAACCTGGTCGATAACGCATTGTGGCTAAGGGTTAGCCTATGATGATAAAATACGAAATGGTCGTGGACGGACCCGTGCACGGGTGATGCGGATTCCGCAGCATGATCAAAGGGAGGATCGTGGTCGGCCTAGACGGAATCAAAATATGGCTTACGGGCTGCCTGGGTACGGACTTGGCCATCCAGGGGACGTAAGTGCAGCACTATTTCAAGAGACTAACGGGATGTGTGCCAGCCCGCACCCTATGCTAGTTGAGAAATACAACGGCTTGGATGTCCAAAATGGCTTGTGATGCCAGCGACCGGTGCATATAGATTTAAGTAGGCTTTACTGGTGGCAATCCACGTGCAAGTCCTTGCATTGAAATCAAAGTAGTCTAAGTTAACTGTACAAAGCACCTTCTGAATAGGCTTGAATATAATACACAAAATGATCAAGGAGTACTTCGTGCAAATGAATTTGAAAACACGCCTATGACGCATTAGAATCTAAGGTAGGAATACGCCCTTGGCACTGAATATTTACGCGAATCATGTTAAGTTGAAATATATGAATTGTTGACTAACTTGGTTTACATTGAACAGGGAAGGCCGGACGGTAAGTATGGGTAAGTCATGCTTGTATTTCCATGCGACACTTGAAATTGGCAACACGAGATAGGCTATGAAATATGCCATGAAATTGATCCTAAGACAAGATTAGAAAGACAATGAATGATAGGGATGCACAAAAGTAAATAGAACGTGTTTGGTAATGATAGCATTGTGGGCGAGCTAGCCTCCCCACCAGTGCATAACAATGTACTGATAACCCCACAGTCTGCTTGCAGGAAGCAGGAAATATCGACGGGTGTGGAGCTTTCCTCGAACGTGCTAAGGTGCGGAGCTATCTCTGAAGCCTTGGAGCATTGCAAGGAGCTGGAGCACCATATACAGGACATAATGTATCGGAACATCGCCATGAATCATTCCATGTTGTAAGCCACTTGGCACGCCTTTTATGTTTCAGAGAGAGAGATAGCTTGAGCGATTTGTAATATCGGCGTAGCGCCGCTTGTAAACTTCTTGAATATCAATAAAGAGTTCGAATTCGCTTCAATTTGTGTTCATTTACTTTCCGCTGTAAATGGGGACACTCTGTGCGACTCTGTGGCCTAGCTCAAATCGGCCGTTTCTGGACTTGGCCTTGCACGAGCGCAACCTAGGCCGTACGGCATCATGCCTTAGCGAGGACGATCGCTCCTGCGGGAGCGGGGCATGACAGATTGGTATCAGAGCACGGCTTTACGTCCTTGGACTTTATTTCGATTCTCTTAGTTTTGAAAGCTCGTTGAAACAAAAGAAGTGTACTCTCTCTCTCTCGTTGTGCCTTGGGATGTTCCATACAATAAGTCTAATATTTTCAAAAGCTCGTACGAGTACTCGGTTGGACGGGATCGATAGGCGAAGGCCTTTGTGCCAAACCGCGACGGACTTGAGTTGGAAGGAACCGATGCTAAGAGTTAGCAAATGCAGTACGTGCTTGAATGAGCTTACGCTGACAGCAAACGAGTACACGAGACCAAAGTATAGTTCGAACGGGATGGTTATGCACACAGCCTTTTGGCTAAGTTGTGCACAGTATCGCGCACCTAGACCTTCTGGTGCAAACGAGTTGCGAGTGAGATCGATTATCGCTCGAACGAGAATAAGTGAGCATGTGAACTCGAATATAGTCCGCATGGGATAGCTATGCACACGACCTTTTGGTTATGTTGTGCCGCGTGCCGTGCACCTCGACTGTTGGTGTAATCGAGTTGCGAGCGATATCAAATACCGCTCGGTCGGAAACGGAGATACACTTAGAGTGTATATCGATAGAAACGCTATCAAACTAACGCTTAGGCATGTACCGAAGATTTATTGGACTTTGAGGATTTGTACGAATGACTTGGTACGTCGAGGCGACGTGAGCGATTACGCTAGAGATTCGTCGAACGAATCTGAAGGATGTCTTAACGCGTGATGCAAATGTGATTGTGGATTAAATAGGATGGCTTGAACCCGAGTGGTGTATGTGATAAGTTCGGAGAAGAATAAGAATGAATATCGAAGAATAAATTATATGGCTCGAATCCGAGTGGTATATGGATGTTCTTGGAAAATTATTCGAGCGAAAATTGAGGATTACAAAAAACAACGAGTACGTCGGCGAGGCGATGCGATCGCGCAAAGCCTTAGAACGCGTCACGTTTAGTTGGTCGTGACTTTGAATGTCCCGAACGAGATGTCGTTCGGACAACTTGTCAATGGACAACGCAAGCTAGAAAACGATTCGGAACGATGAATGAAACTGAATGGTCTTGATCGAAGAAAACTTAGAGGATCATGCGCACGATTTTTGATTGATTCAAATAAATTGTGACTTAAGTTTAGACAATGATCTTGAAACTAGCTTGAGGAATAGCGATCAAACTTGATCTTGAACATCGAGGAAATTGTGGAATATCCAACTCGGACAACAGCATCAACGCACGACTCGAAATCGGTTGCAAAGGAAGATCGTTAGGTTACGCATATCGTCGATGGTATTGAGGCGTATCAAAGATCGATATGCGATAACTCGGGGGTACTCTGACTCGGCGAATGAGGATCGTGCAAATGTCATTGTCCTGTTGGATGCTATACTTGGGATGTTAAAAATGTGTCGAGAAAAAGATAGATTTAGCTCGAGGATTTTCTAGTTGAACGTATGACGGTCAGACTATCGAATTGATTTAGCTTGGATGAAAATGTGAATGCTTGGATTTGCTTCGTTGACAACCACAACGTTGACGTTCTTATCTTATGCGAGCGCAACTCTAGCCTCGCACATGCGTCTCGTCGGATTATGGCAAACACTCCGCGTGAACGCTGATATGGTGATTCATACAGCGGGAGTGATTGAACTTGGATGGCATGGCAATCTGATTGCTTCGACTTGTGGTTTGACATGAAGGTGGACTCGAGAATGAATTTGTGTGCTTGAAGAAGTGAACTTGAGGATTGAGTAGGTCCAATTCGCGTATCGAGAATGGGTTAGTCTAAAAGTCAAACAAGAGTTACGCCCCGATGAGAATGATTATTCCGCGGAAGCGTTGCATGGTGATTCATGAACCGCCGTAGATAATCGGACTCGCGTGAGATTGGGGCGCAATGTATTATCGAGCTGGATGACCTCGTGATCGAATACATGAATTGGTTAGAACTGGTGATTGAACGGAATTGAATATGTGCAACATAAGTCTTGATGCGAATTAGGTGATCATGCTTGATGTTTAGAAATTTGAGTGAAACAAACTTGGATAGAAACTCCCGTACAAAGGAACAAATGGTTTGACCATAGGATTTGGGGAGAGCGTCGTGCAACGACCTTGCACGACGAGCCACAGACCTGATATGTAACTATGACCTTGTGAGCTGACCTAGCGGATAGGCGGATGACCCTATGCCGAGTGATTGAACTTGTGCGATTGACCTTACAGTATCGTCTGGATGGACGATAGACTTGGGCAACAATACTTAGAGTAGGACGGGAACTGTGAGTGTGCGTGAACGACAACAAGATTTGTCCCAAACGAAGGAAATGATAAGAATGAATGATGCACAGTAAAGTTGGGATAACAAATTGAATTATTGATTGGAAGACGTACTCGATGACAGTACAATATTTGGTCTCGAATCGGATGGAAATTACTTAGACTGGGTCGGCTCCGCTAAGAAGAAATTATATTGATTTCGTAGACAAGAACGCTTGAGAAGCGAACTGGATCATCTCGAGGACCGAGATAAACGATATGTGATACACACATGAGTTCGGTTTTTAAATCGAAGTTAGCAAAACGATCGGCAAATCAAAACTATCACGAGTAGCTTGTCCGACTTCGCTAGTCGCTAAGCTTGGTTGAAATGTACGTATTCGGGGGATGCCTTGAATGCGTGCACGATCCAAACTCAGCGATATGATGAACTCGAATGCAGCTGCGAGTGGGTGTTGAGATGCGCATGAACGAATGAGTGAGTTTGCCGCAGCCTACGACTTTCGTGTTTGACGAATTATAACGCACCTCGTGCGACCGTTTCAGTCCCATGATAAGAAACACTTGAATTGAATAAGTGCCATCAACTCTAAAATGAATGAAAAGTTATCCAATAAAAATCGACCAAACGTATACGACACGGAACTTGGAAAGGTACCGAGCATGGTTCGATGCCATCGAACAATAGAGCCGTTCGATAGAATTGTCTATAAAATACGATGACACGAGTTAAGGAATGGTAGGATGACCTGCACTCAGGAAGTCTCGAGGACGAGACTTGTTTTGAGTGGTGTATTATGTAATGACCCGTTCCGCCCTAGCGGAACGCCGATTCAAACGGCAAGTACAACAACTCAAATTAGCCGTCGACCCGAGGAAGAATCGATGCAAGGCTTACATTGGCCCGTCAAGATGAATCCAGACTTAGACTTTCAAAGGCGCGCTCGGAGTATCGTTCGGCCGAAGCAAACATCGCTAAGGTGGGTGGCTCCGATGAATCCGTCTTTGCTTAGCCTAGACACATAACAATACGGACACTATCATTGAAATCGCTAGGCGATAACACCGCGCATGCTAATAAAATGACCCAACGCACCTAGCTAAGGGATTAATCCCATCTTGTATGCTTGTATAGAATATGGAAAAGAACATAGAAAATACGAGAACTCTCGCACCGCGCTCCACGCTCGTGCTAAGGTACAAGCTTACGTTCAAGTCCCTTACGCGTTCAAACAATGAAACAATGAATGGTTTACAACAATGAAACGGGAAGACTATCAACATAGTCGTTCCGAGTAGAGTTTAGCAACATTGAAAGACTATGGGACCGATGGGTCGCCAAGGCGGCTCCCGCACTTGGAGTTGCGTAATGCTTAAATGAATGAATTAACGAAAGAATGAATGAATGAATACGTGAATGAATCAATGAACGAACGGACAAGTGAAAGAAAGAAAAGAAAGAATGAATAAAAGATAAGAAAGAAAGAAAGGAATGGTTAGCGACAGGTATGACGGGCACGTGCAACGGGGCTCACTACCCGCGCTGCAAGGACGCCAACCTGGTCGATAACGCATTGTGGCTAAGGGTTAGCCTATGACGATAAAATACGAAATGGTCGTGGACGGACCCGTGCACGGGTGATACGGATTCCGCGGCATGATCAAAGGGAGGATCGTGGCCGGCCTAGGCGGAATCAAAATATGGCTTACGGGCTGTCTGGGTGCGGACTTGGCCATCCAGGGGACGTAAGTGCAGTAGTATTTCAAGAGACTAACGGGGTGTGTGCCAGCCCGCACCCTATGCTAGTTGAAAAATACAACGGCTTGGATGTCCAAAATGACTTGTGATGCCAGCGACCGGTGCATATAGATTTAAGTGGGCTTTGCTGGTGGCAATCCACGTGCAAGTCCTTGCATTGAAATCAAAGTAGTCTAAGTTAACTGTACAAAGCACCTTCTGAATAGGCTTGAATATAATACACAAAATGATCAAGGAGTACTTCGTGCAAATGAATTTGAAAACACGCCTACGACGCGTTAGAATCTAAGGCAGGAACACGCCCTTCGCACTGAATATTTACGTGAATCATGTTAAGTTGAAATATATGAATTGTTGACTAACTTGGTTTACATTGAACAGGGAAGGCCGGACGGTAAGTATGGGTAAGTCATGCTTGTATTTCCATACGACACTTGAAATTGGCAACACGAGATAGGCTATGAAATATGCCATAAAATTGATCCTAAGGCAAGATTAGAAAGACAATGAATGATAGAGATGCACAAAAGTAAATAGAACGTGTTTGGTAATGATAGCATTGTGGACGAGCTAGCCTCCCCACCAGTGCATAACAATGTACTGATAACCCCACAGTCTGCTTGCAGGAAGCAGGAAACGTCGGCGGGTGCAGAGCTTTCCTCGAACGTGCTAAGGCGCGGAGCTATCTCTGGAGCGTTGGAGCGTTGCAAGGAGCTGGAGCACCATATACAGGACATAATGTATCGGAACATCGCCATGAATCATTCCATGTTGTAAGCCACTTGGCACGCCTTTTATGTTTCAGAGAGAGAGATAGCTTGTGCGATTTGTAATATCGGCCTAGCGCCGCTTGTAAACTTCTTGAACATCAATAAAGAGTTCGAATTCGCTTCAATTTGTGTTCATTTACTTTTCGCTGTAAATGGGGACACTCTGTGCGACTCCGTGGCCTAGCTCAAATCGGCCGTTTCTGGACTTGGCCTTGCACGGGCGCAACCTAGGCCCGTGCGGCATCACGCCTTAGCGAGGACGATCGCTCCTGCGGGAGCGGGGTGTGACACCGCCCGCCAAAAAGGTGGGTTGGGATGAGCATTTAGGAGCCCGCCAAACAGGCAGGCCTAGGTGGGCTGGCCCGCTAGTAGCCCGTCTCGCGGTGGGCTAGCCCGCGGGCCAAGTGGGTTGGCCCGCCATCTATTTTTTTATAAAATTTTTAATTTTTTTATTTAGCACATATATGAGATATGTATTATAGATGATAAAAATTCTCATTTAAAGCAAGTAATGGCGTATAAAATATTAAATTTGGTCATTTATTTACATGAATGAAGGTGTTTTAAAGAAATATCTACTATTATAATGTTTCTTGTATTTTACTTATAATTTGATGTATATGAGAGTGAGTAGAAAATATTATATATATAATTTTTTTTCCTTTTAAGAAACTAAACAATGATTAAAAAATTTTAAAAAATTAAACGGGCCGGCCCGCCTATCCCGCGGCCCGCCGGTGGGTTGGTCTGGGTTAAAATTTTTCCAGTCCGCCAAAATGGTGGGTCGGCCCGCCCCGCCAAATGGTGGGTTATGGTGGGTGTAGGAGCGTAAAAAGTGCTTCAAAGAAAGAGTCATCTCATTTTACGCCAAGCCGAGCGGGTAATCTCTTTACGCCCAAGACTAGGCTAATCGCTTTACGCCTAAGCAGGCTGATCATTTTACGCTCAGGTCTACACCCATGATTTTACGCCAAGGACAGATCAGCCACTTTTACGCTGGACAAAGCTGTCAAATCTCGCATTTAATGCAAACTCTGACATGGAGATATTAATGATGGCATATATCACAAAGGGATTTGTTTTTACACAGAGACCAATGTTATCATTTAGTGTGTGGATTGAGCTACTTTACGCTCACACTACGGCTTCTTTTACGCACGAAGATTATACGAGCCTTTACGCTCAACAGTCGACGTGTGCGTAAAGTCTATTTGAGCTGCTTTTACGCTCAAGGTTATTTAATAACCACTTTACGCAGGAAGTCTATGTCAGGGCTATTTTATGCCAAATCTACTGCTTTACGCTCAGAGTACATTGGGGCTATTTTTACGCCCTATTCTCCTCCACCAGTTTGGAACGTGGTTTGCTTACGTGGCTTTCATGCCATTCTTCTCGAAGAACGTGTGTACATGCATCCTATTCTTACTAAAGTGATGGGACACACGTCAACATATGCAGAGGATGGCTTCGATCATGGGTGGCAGTTGTTAGCGTAAAGATGGAACTTTTGCTGAGTTTTTACGCACAAGAGCCCAAGTCTATAAATAGACTTATTTTTCTCATAACAGGGACGGACAGAGACAAGAGAGAGACAGGAGAGAATACAGAGATCAGAACTTAGAGATTTTGATTCTCCAGAGCATTCTTCTTCAACTTTTCTTTCAGAACAGAGTGAAGCAAAGCAGGAAAGCATTCGGCCTCGCCATCAGTGCCCAAGTGCGTCGATACCTTTCTGGTGACTTAGTTCTTCCAGTTGTTCTACTTCAAGCAGTGATCTTCATCATCATCATATGGTCCAAGGAACAAAGTGATCATTTACGAATCAGACTTCCATAGCAATACTTCTCCAGAATCAAATTTGTACTTCTTGTATTTTTTCTTATTTTATTTTCAAAAGCCAATTTCTCCAAGGCATTTTGTTAAGTGAAACAAAAATGGCGACTCTGCTGGGGACGACCTTCTCCTCTGACGAGGAGGCAATTGCTCAATATGATGATGTTTCGGTCGGTTCGATCAAGAAGACTCTGGTTGTGCACTTCGACCAGACTGCCTACGAAGAAATGCTCCGAACTGGGGGTGGTTCTCGCTGCTCCAATGTTCAAAAGTCTCGCAAAGCACGAAAAGTTTGGATCCCTAAGTCCAAAGTAGCTGCTGATCTCTCTGTTGCTTCTGATAACAAGGGAATTCTTTTCTCTCCTGTCGTAGGGGCTCCCGTTCATAACGAGGCAGTCCTTACTTCGGCATCGCTCTCTAAGTGTGACAATTTGTCTCCCGTCTGTGACGGTGTAGATGATCAGGTTCCACGCCCACTGCGTAAGAACCAGGTTTTACGCCCACTGGGTAAAAACGAAGTTTTACGCTCAAGGCATAAGAATGAGTCTCCCATTTGTAATGTGGCAGATTCTAATGCTTCTGAGTGTAAAAATAAGTCTCCCGTCTGTGCGTGGTAGACACACACAAATTATGCTCCTCGTGTAAAACAAAATCTCCCGTCTGTGACGTGGTAGATAATCAATTTTTACATTTTACACGTAAAGGTAAGTCTCCTGTCTGTGACAGTGTAGATAAAATTCACAACGATGTTTGCACATCTAATATGAATGTACCTAAACGCATACAGCGTAAAAATATTATTGGTAAAACTTCTGTCCTACACCAACAACCTTCTTATACTGCTTTACACAAAGTACCAAACTTGCAAATCATGCGCCATGAAGATGGAGTCCTTCGTGCTCAAAAATCTCAAGATTTACGCACACAACTCCAAACGCGTAGAAATGTACAATTTGGTTCTGCGAATGCAGCTAGTAATCTTCTTTACACACAGGGTACTAAACGTTTTTCTACCCCTAATGTGATAAAGAAGAATACTCCCTCCACTCCTTCTGACTTACGTGAATTGCTAATGCAAAAGCGTAAGAATTCACAATCTCCGGTGACGCTCCCCCAAGAAAAACATCATTGTGAATATCACCAGGTTGTGATCAATTGTTGTTGTTCAGCTTCAAAACGGTCAGTTTTTGATCGATTGAGTTTTAATTCGCTTCAACATCAAGCTGAAGACCAAGAAGATGAGCTGTCATATGCATCAGTCAATATGGCATCTCATACTAACAGAGGACGACGTCCGAGATGGAACATATCCCAAACTCTAGGTCAACAACAGTTCAACAGACTTCTTGATTCCTTTGAAGGAGTATATCAGAATACTCGATCAAGAAGACAAAGGCAATTGCAGACTTCTGATTCAGAAGCTGGGGGTACTCAATCTTTTGAGTCTGATACCGATAGTGTGGATTCATACTTCTATACAAATCCTTCCGTATCTTCAAGAGAGGTTGAATCCTACGCAGTTGGAGATAAACCAGAGACGTCATCTGCTAATACAGAACAACGTCTCACTGCCGTTGAGCAATCACTGAAAGATATGCTTAACATGGTGCAAAGTATGCATCAGATAATTTTGAATCAGCAAACTGCTCAGCCGACGGTAATAACACCAGTACCAGTAGCAGCACAAACTCAAGAATAGTCAAGGGGCTGAAATACCTTTCAATACTCAAGAGCCGGCTGTTAATCAGAATTCTGCATCTCCAGATCCCATCATTCCTGAAGATGTACCACCTCCAGTGGGGGTTACGGTACATCCAACAATCATTCAATCAAATGTGCTTCCCCAAACCAGTGAAGCCATTCAAGCAGAGCGTGAGCTCAAAGCACAGTTTGAAGTTTTGAGGCACAAAGATCAACTCCAGAGGTTAGGGATCAAGCAACCTTATCCTCCTCATTGGAACGATGTACCCTTTCCACCAAAATTCAAGCCACAATCTATGGTTTTGTTCGATGGAAAAGCATCTCCCAGTCAATATATCAATTATTTTGATATTATGACTGTACACTTGCAGAAAAATGATGCTCTTCTCACTCGAGTGTTCATCGGGTGCCTGACAGGTTCAGCTTACGACTGGTATCGTAGTTTACCCGATAATTCTATTTCGTCTTTTGACGAATTCAAGGCAATGTTTCTCTCCCGTTTCTATGAAGGAGGTATGGACATGAACATGTCTTCCTTGATAGAAATCAAACAAAAGGAGAAAGAAGATACTCGGACGTTCATCGAACGTTTTCGACAGGCTACTTTAAAGATGCCTCCTGGTATGCCAGATTCAGCATTGATTGATACATGCAAGATGAATCTGCGACCATCCATCGCTGTTTTCATGGGTTCCCAATTCTCAGATTGGGCTTCGTTTATCATAGCAGCAGTTTCTGCCGAGACCAATGGTAGGTTGGCTCGAGAGCATAGGATGATTTTCACTTCAGAAGATAAAGGGAAGAAAAGTAATCCTAGTAATAATCCTAGCAATCGTAATGTGAGGGGAAAAGATACTCTTATGGTCAATCTTTCTAAGAACAAAATGACGCCGAACAATCAAGAATCTTCCAGGCTAAAGGAAGAATATTTTTTTGACGAAAGTGATATCCCAGGGATATTTCAATATCTGGTGAAGAGTGGTAAACTTCAGATTCCGGAGCCAAAGAGGCCTAATGAGGTGAACCTGACTGATAATCCCAAATATTGTATCTATCATAGATACATCAATCATCCTACCAGTGCTTGCTATGTCTTGAAAAAGAAAATCCAAGAGCTGATAAATGGTGGTGCTATTGCTTTAACCAATGATGACCATACGGTTACGACCAATATGGTTTATCTTCAGTTCGGAGATTTTCCTCCACAGCAAGTCCCAGATGGAATTATCCCAATTTCGAAGGCGACGATGAAGATCGTGAATATCCCGCCTGCTAGAGAAGAAAATGTAGGATTACTGCCGCTTACACTAAAGAATGGTGAAATCATGTGGGTACATCCTGACTTAGTGCCTGAGTTGGAAAATGAAGATAAAACTTCAAAATCCAAGAAGGGCAAGAAAGTCAGAACCTACAACATGATTTCTCATGTTATTCCAGATCCCGATGACTTGGATCACCTATGGGATGGCCTTCCTTTAGAAGATAGACTAAAAGGACTGAACATCTGTCCTCCAAGTCTAGCTCCTCCTACCAAGCTCAAGCTTACTCATCAGCAGTAGTTAGCCATGAATAGTGTTCCTTTATATCGGGCACAACAAGTTTTTGCCGCTTATGAAAAAGCTCCGACAGGGATTTTTCCTCATATCCCGAATCCTTCTCCTCTCGTAACTACAGAGACATCTATTCTTCATTCTCTTGTGGTTACAAAAAGTCCTATCTCTTCCTCTTTTGTTGAGATACTTATTAAAAGTCCGCTGCCCACTCACTTGTATAGTCAGCAATCTGCTCATCTCATGAAGAAGATGGGTTATGACTTTCAACAGACAGAAGGTTTGAATTATGATAAAGGAATATGACTTCCTTTACAGATTCAAAGTCAAAATTCTACTGTTGGATTGGGTTCTGAAGTTCCTCATAACAATCCACACAAGAAGAAGGCTAAGAGAGGGAAGACAAAATCCTGTAATATGGTACTTCCTTCTCCTGAGTCTGAGGAAGAAACATTTACTGGTACAAGATCCGAAAAAGAGTACCATAAAGACCATGAGGGATCCTCCAAAGAAGCTGAAGACATAGTGGAGACACTACCAATTCAACATTCTCATGTTCCTGCTAAACCTTCTATGGTTGAAAAGGGGAAACAGAAAGCAGTACGCTTCGACGTCCCATTGAAGTCTGCTTCCAGTCAGGGGGTAGTGATGAAGCCTTACAAATTTGATATTCTAGCTCAGTTAGCCAATACTCCGGCTAGACTATCTATATTTGAGTTGCTTCGCCTTTCCAGAGAAAGCAGAGAGACTTTGAGTGAAGCTTTACTTCAAGCAGATTCGTGCTTGGCTCAACTCAAGACTCCTGATAATATACCAGTGTCATGTCCACAATGTTATAGTATGATGGAAGCAATTCCCAACATCACCTTTACACAAAAAGATATACTGTTGAAGCATAACAAGCATGACAGACCTTTGTGCTACACTGGGTATATTGCATCCATTGAAATTGACAGGATTTACATCAATCCCGGGTCCTCAATTAGCATAATTCTTCAGAGTATGCTAAGACCCCTGAGGATCCCTACTAGTGATTTGACTTACACTAGTACTACGATAGTCGGTTTTAACTCTGGCAAGAGCAAGCCATTGGGGAAGATTCGTCTGCAGATTCAGATTGGTGATCTTCGAACCATGGTAACTTTCTATGTTATCAACTCAGATGTCTCCTATAATATCCTTTTGGGGAGACCGTGGATTCATGAGCATAATATTGTACCTTTAACTCTCCACCAATGCTTCAAGTATGTAGATTCCCAAAGAGTTGTAAAGACTGAATTTGCTGATATCAATTCCTTCAAGGGTGTCGAAGCCTATTTTTCTGATTTAAGGCTTTATAAACAAGAACATGTGAAAGAGATATCAGACATGGCTGAAGATCAATTACCTACCGAGGATCAGTCTATTAATGAAGATCCGCCAGAGGAGCAACCTTTGAAAATCATAGTCAAGGGACGAGTCCAATCCCAATCTGTCAATGATCAACCTCTGATAATCAAGGTTAAAGGAAGAACTCAAACTTCATCTGAGGAATCAACAAATATTCCTGCTAAGAGCCAAGTTCAACCTTTTATGATCAAGGTCAAAGGGCGTACTTCTTGTACGAATGATCCAGAACCACCATTGATTGTCAATCTTGGTAAAACTATACAGAAGACAGATAATGGTCCACTGATGATTAATCCGAAGCGTAGCAGTCAAATTGTAAATGATGTAAATATTGATCATTCTGTACCTTTTGATACCAATGAAGATTTCCTTTTCGAGTATATGGCTGTCAAATTTATTGAAAGGATGACCTTATCTTCTGATAATCAAAGTCATCCATACAAAAGCGATATTGAGCCAGAAGAAACTTTGTACATCTATCATAAGGAAAATTCTTTCCCTCCTCATGTAGATGTTGGACCTTATGCTCAAAGGTTCCTAACATCTTCCCCTTATCTTCTACCTGTGGCCGTTTCATCACAAGCTTGCGTAACTTTTAGACGTCACGAAGAATCCTATTTCGTGGTTCCGTCTGATAAGAAAAACAAGCGCCAAATTGTGTTTGGCCTGGCTAGAAATATCCCTGTTGCTCAGGCAGATGAGCTGAAGGATAAAGACAAGGGAAGAATCCGAATCGATAAGTATAGTCAAACAATCTATCAAGATTATCCAGAACATGGGCTATGACTTGAAGACTATGCAAGGTCTCAATCAAGGCAAGGGTAGACGACTACCACTATGTGGTGATCCGTTTTACCAAAAGACTCGTCATAGGTTGGGATATGATCCGTCCCACATGTTTAATGACGATATACAAGAAGAATTCTCTTCTAGCTCTTCGCAATCATCGGATTCAGAAGAAGTCCAATTAACTGATATGTCTTATTCCTCAGATGATAAATCTGAGCAAATATTTTCAGCTTACATGGTTCAAATTGATGGTGAATCAGAGCCATTTGAGAATGATCCTTGGGCACAACAGATGGATACTCAGTAGGAACTCCGTTTTGAACAGCGACAGCCACCTACAGAAGATGAGGTCATCCAGATTGATGTTGGGGATGGAACTACGTCCAAACCAATATTCATCAGTAAAAATCTTGCTGAAGATGAAAAGGAAGAGTTGATAAAACTTATCAAAGAATATATTAACATCTTTGCATGGAGTTATGAGGATATGCCAGGGTTAGATCCTAAAGTTGCTACTCATAAACTCAATATTCTGCCCAATATTAAGCCTGTAAAACAACAACAACGACATTTTAGACCAGATATGATGGATGCAATTGAAGCAGAAGTCAAAAAGTTGATCACATGTGGATTTGTTCGTGAAGAGCAACACCCGGATTGGGTTGCCAATATTGTTCTTGTCATGAAGAAGAACGGAAAAGTCCGAGTTTGTATAGATTATCGAGATCTTAATGCAGCTTGTCCAAAGGACAAATTTCCACTTTCAATTACTGATGTCATGATAGACAATACACGTGGTTTTGAACGCATGTCTTTCATGGACGGATTCTCAGGATACAATCAGATCAAGATACATCCAGAAGATGAGAAGCACACCGCTTTTCGTACACCCCTTGGGGTCTACTGCTATACAGTTATGCCGTTTGGTCTTAAAAATGTCGGTGCCATGTATCAACAGGCTATGAGCAACATCTTTCAAGAACATCTACGAAAGATAGTTGAATGCTATGTAGATGATATTGCTGTTAAAAGTCGATCAAAGGATGATCACATTCAGGACTTGAGGACAGTATTTGAATTGATACGCCAGCATCAATTGAAAATGAACCCTACTAAGTCTTTCTTAGGGGTTTCCAGTGGCAAATTTTTAGGATTTGTCATTACTTCTCAGGGTATCCACGTTGATCCTGATAAGGTTAAGGCAATTTTTGAAATGCGTCCTCCTCGTAATCTGAAAGAACTCCGTGGCTTTCAGGATCGTATTGCTTATATCAGAAGATTTATATCTAATCTTTCTGGAAGATGTCAACCTTTCTTCCGTCTATTAAAAAAAGGTGTATCTTTTGTTTGAGATGAAGCGTGTCAGAAAGCCTTCAATGACATTAAGCAATACCTTACAAACCCACCTGTTTTGGTACCCCCAGTGGTAGGAAGGCCATTTTTGCTATATATTCGAGCCTTGGATCATTCACTTGGCGCTCTTTTTGTACAGAAAAGTGATGTGGGACATGAGCAAGCAATTTATTATCTGAGCAGAATGATGGTCGGAGCTGAACACAGGTATAATCCTGTGGAAAAGGAATGTCTAGCTTTGGTTTTTGCCGTCCAAAAGACAAGACATTATGTGACAGGGCAGACTATTCATGTTATCTCCAGAATAAATCCCATTCGGGTATTGATGAGAAAACCTAGCATTCTTAAATCCAGGTTGGCTACCTGGGCGATGTTGCTTACTCCTTATGACATGGTTTATGTACCTCAGAAATCAATAAAGGGTCAAGCATTAGCCGATTTCTTAGCTGCTCACCCTATACCTGAAATATCAAAATTATATGAGGACATTCCAGATGAAGTCGTGGATTGTAACCTGACTTTGAAGAATGAAATATGGCAATTATATTTTGATGGGGCATCACGAGTAGGACCTAAAGGCAATATTGTCTATGGGGTAGGAATCGTCTTGGTTTCTCCTGACAAAATGGTCATATACCGTGCCTATTCTCTCAATGAGCCATGCTCCAACAATGTAGCAGAATATAATGCTCTATTGATCGGTCTCCAAGTAGCAAAACAACTGGATATTGAGTTCCTAGAAGCTTATGGAGATTCTCAATTGATCGTTAATCAAGTTAGAGGGACTTATGAAGTCAGAAATCCTGATCTCATCCCTTATCATCACGTGGTAGTCGAGTTGGTCCTTTCATTCAAAGGATTCTTCATTGAATTTGTACCACGCTCTCAGAATGTGGAAGCTGATGCTCTTGCTAGTTTAGCTGCAGACCTGGCTGTTCCAATTCGAAGACAAAATACAATTACTTTGTTGGATCGAGACTTGTTCTGTGTTAAGAATAATTTGTATATTGAACAAAGTTATACTACAGAGTCAAGTTCCCAGCAGAAAGATTGGAGAACTCCATTCATTGATTATGCAGTCCATGGGATTTTGCCTGAAGATCCAAAAGAAGTCGCATCAATCAAAAGACGATCGTTTCGATTTTATTATGATTCGTCTTTATATATGCTATACCGTCGTTCTTATAATGGACTCTTGCTGCGTTGTCTCTCAGAAAGTGAAGCTAAACAAACACTGCGAGAAGCTCATGATGGTATTTGTGGTGCTCATCAACCGGGTCGTAAATTACAAGACCGCATTCGAAGAATGGGGTATTATTGGCCTTCTATGATAGCAGATGCCGTAGACTATGCCAGAAGATGTAAAGCATGTCAGATTCATGCTGATTTTATTCATCAATCGTATGAATTTCTACATCCTACAGCAGCCTATTGGCCCTTTGAAGCTTGGGGTATGGATGTTATTGGTCTTATTAATCCACCTTCTGTCAAGGGACATCGGTTTATATTAGCTATAACCGATTACTTTTCTAAGTGGGCAGAAGCAATTCCCCTTGCTGAAGTGAAAACATATAACGTGAGCTTCATCAAGCACCATGTCATTTATCGCTTCGGGATCCCTCGACGAATAATTCATGACAATGGTCCACAATTTGCCAGTCAGGCATTTTATCGATTCTGTGATCAGAATCGAATTCAGAATTTGGCTTCTACGACTTATAATCCAGCTGCTAATGGTTTAGCCAAAGCTTTCAATAAGACGATCATTAAATTTTTCAAAAAGTTTGTCTCTTCTAATAAACGTGATTGGAATGAAAAACTTGGAGAGTGTTTATGGGCTTATCGAACAACAGTTCGGACTCCTACTGGTTTTACACCATTCTCTTTGGTTTATGGATGCGAAGCTGTCCTCCCATTGGAAATCTAGATCCCATCTCTACGAATAGCCATTGCTAATGAGCTAACTACAGAGAATAATGATCGCTTACGACTCCAAGAACTTGAAGGATTGGATGAGAAGCGTCTTCAAGCACAACAGCATATTGAACTATATCAAGCCCGTATATCTCGAACTTTTAATCGTAAAGTGAAAGAAAGGGTATTCAAGGTTGGCGAACTTGTATTAGCTGTTCGAAGACCGATGGTAATGACTCATAAAAGTAAAGAAAAATTCCAAGCAAAATGGGAAGGCCCTTATGTAATTGAGTCCGTATTTTCCAATGGCGCCTATCGGTTATCAAAGCCCAATGGAGATCTACTCATGATGCCGATCAATGGCAAATTTCTTAAAAAATACTATGTGTAAAAAAAAGGGGAGGCAGAATGGAAATAAAGTTTCTTTTATTACTATTTTTGTTCAAAACAAAAGATTAAGGACGAGGGCCACTCCCTTCCTTATTAAATACATAGTCAGCCAAAGCATAGAAGGCATCGTTGCCTGAGGTCATAAAAAACTTGCAGGCAACCATCCTCAGCGCTTCGTCTTCAGGAGTTTTCCCTAGCTCTACTAAGAAAGCAAGGAGGTCTTGGGGTGGCTTGGGCGTAGAAGAGCTTCCACATATTTCGGTTGGGCCCGATACAGTGTGTTCAACGGGGAATGCCTCAATGACATCCTCAACCTTTATGGAGACTTCATTCTTTTGCTGTGCATCCTCGAAAGACATTTCCAATAGAGGAGTGGAAATAAGAATGAAATATTACAGAGAGTTCTCGCCTATTTATAGAAGAGGACTGTTGATGAACCGGTCTTTGAGAATGAGAACAACTTTTCATTCCCGAAAAGACCTGTCCATTCGTTCTATCGGGTTCATTCATTTAATTGCAGAATCGAATCAATGTTTTCTTTTCCCGAAAATTACGATTCATTCATACATTAAGATGGACTTATATGCTCATAACATCTGTCTCCTTAGTCCCCAGCTACCAAGGTTTGGTTAAGATGATTTCTTGTCTCCTGGGAGAGGGATTTTAAATCTTCTATTTTATCAATTGATCAAAAAAAATGGGATTCATTATTTATCATGTTTTTATAACCTCTGGATAAATACTAAATCCACCTTCTTTTCTTATCTATCATTTCCATTTCGACCTCTGCATAGATATTAATCTAATTTTCTTTTGAGTTCTTACATACTATCATGTCCATATTACCTCTGATAGCATTGTATACTCTAAAAACAGAAGACAAAATTTTATTATCGATCATGTCCATATTTCATCTAGATAGATACAAATCATTGAGTATAGAAGAATTATCATTTCCATTCTCATATCATAAAAGTCTATTACACTTCTTAGACTTTCTCACAAATCATAATGGAAATCTATTACATCTTGGATTTTCATTCTATACACCAACGATAACCTAATAGAGATCTATTTCTTCTTTGGATCTTCTTTGACGGGTTCGTTGTTGGTGGCAATTCCTGACTGTCTGAGCTCCAGTGGCAACCAGAGCAGTAGGAATCAAACTCTGGTCTTCTCTCTCAGACGAGAGGAGAACCCCAGGGTATGGCAGCCCGAAGGCGTGTTGCTGCCAATACAACTGGTGGATTAGGGGCGGCCTTCCAGAGGAGATAGGAATGTATCCAGCATTGGGATACGATTCCTAGTTCTGCCGCGAAAGGAACTCTACTACCCGATTTCTCGGGGTAGAGTTGACTCTACCGTCCAACTCTCCGTGTATAAAGGCTCTTCCTACCAACAGAGGAAGATCCTTCTATCCCACGAAGAGTTCTGAGTTGTCTGATTTGTGCATCAAAAGCGCATGAGCTCCCTGATGTTGATGTCAGAAGAACGCTCCTCACAGCGTCAAAATTGCCAATGCCGGTTCTGGAAAAGCTGTTCAGCCAAACTTCTGCAGAAAACAACAAAGAAGAAGTGTTTTAAATAGAAGTATTATCAGATGCGTATTAAACGCTAACTAAAAATAGATCACAAGGATTTTTACGCTAGTGCTTCAGCAAGGCTTTTACGCCAGTGATTCAGCAAGGCTTTTACGCCAGTGCTTCAACAAGGCTTTTTACGCCAGTGCTTCAGCAAGGCTTTTTCGCCAGTGATTAAGCAAGGCTTTTACGCTAGTGATTCAGCAAGTTTTTTATGCCAGTGCTTCAGCAAGGCTTTTACGCCAGTGCTTCAGCAAGGTTTTTTACGCTCGTCAAGGATTTATGCTCATGAATAGCTGTTTTCAACAAAAAATTCGAAGACAGATATTTGCTTACGATCAGACTTACCACTTAAGTTGAATGGTTTGGCTCTAATAGTGGTTGAATCCACGTCTAAAGACTGGGCGTACAAAAGAACGCCGTGGGAAAGCTCCGCCATTGTTATTTGTTGGAGAACAATATCGCAGAAAGTTATCTTCAGAGGAATGAGTACGAGAATATATGAAACATTCTCGGCTATTTATAAAGACTGAAGAAACTGTTGTGTCACTCCCTGATTCCGGAATACGTATTTTTAGTACGTATACTGCTTATTTGTATTTACGTATATTTATACGATATTTATTTTGTTGTATTTCTTCATGTATATCCCAAATTATTTGACAAAATAATATTTCGTAATTTATTTTCTGTGATTTTAGTTTACAGTTTTGGCTCTAATTGGGTGACATGTTCTCGGTTCACTTGAACTCGTTGGGTCATCATGAACCAACTTGGTTTAGGCTTTTATATAAAACCCCATTCCTTTTCTCTCCCCTCATTCATTCCTCATAACTCCTCTCATTTACTTCCTTCACCCAACCAATGGCAAGTATCAACTTGCACAAGGGAGAGATCCATCATTTTCGTTTTTCCTTCAAAATTTTTACCAAAACTTGTTCTTCTCCTCATTCTCTACTAGATTAGAACTTGGAATTTTCTGATTGGAAGCTTTAATTTTTGTAGATCTAAGTTTTAAACATTTTCGGTTTTCCTTGGTTTTGATCTACTAAACTCCTTCATTTTCAAGTTTTAATGGTTCCATGTTGTAGAGAATTGAATTTTACTCAAGATTGAACTTTGAAAATCGAAATTTGGTTAAGAATTGACTTAGTTATGATTTTTGGAGTTTTTAGGGTTCATGGTTCTTCCCTCTCGGTTGAGGGGAAGAAGATGAACAGTGTCCTGTGTCCCGCGCCCTCCGCGCGCGCGCGTCCCGCGCCGCGCTGATGGGAGGTCCGCGCCCCTGTGTCCCGTGCCCTCCGCGCGCGCGCGTCCCACGCCGCGCTGATGGGAGGACGCGCCCCCGTGCCCGCGTGGTGCCCGCGCCGCGTGGTCTTCCGCGCCGCATGGTTCCAGCACCAGGCCGCCCCCGCGTATTCGCGCCCCTGTGTGGACGTCACGCGCCCGGCCTTTCCGCGCCCTCGCGTGTCCGCGCCTTGCGTGGCCCGCGCCCTCGCGTGTCCACGCCTTGCGTGGCCCGCGCCCTCGTGTGTCCGCGCCTTGCGTGGCCTGCGCCCTCGCGTGTCCGCGCCCCGCGTGTCCGTGCCCCCGCGTGTTCGCGCCCCTGTGTGGACGTCACGCGCCCGGCCGTTTTCCCCGCGCCTGCGTGGCCGCCCGCGCCCGACGCTTCCCGCGCCCGTGTGGCCGTCCGCGCTCGTGACCGCGCCCTCGCCCGCCATGCGCCCGCGCCATGGATGTGACGCGCCCGCGTTGGTTGGCCGACCTTGCCTTAGTACCTAGTCGGCCTGTCCCTAGTTTTCCATTTTTCATGCTACCTTGGCTTATATACGTGTATATGTATTGGTTTGTGTATGCGATATATCCTTACGCCTTTTGTCCTGAGCATGAATCTGACCCTGGAGAACAAAGTGTTCCTACTCGCTACATGTGCCTGAATGTCCTGGTTCTCGTTCATGCTTGACAAATGACTCGTAATCCCACGTGGCACATTTGCAATGTTGTATTACACTAAGAAGGGTAGAACGTGTCGACCTACTGATCGACATGGATCCTCACTTGGGGTACTGGTACTACGGTACGACATTCTAGGAGGATGATCATGCAGGCCACAGCATGAGGATCCAAGATTTCACATAGGGTTTAAATTAGGCAACTAAATCTATTAGATGCATGGAGAGGGCAGAATCCCGAGATCGTGTTACACCAGCCGCCTTGAGGTATTGCCTCGACGCGCCAGCTGGTCACCACGGATACTGTGCCATCTGCAATGAGTGGATGCCGGTATCCGATTATTTCCTGATATATTATAAGTTTTGGCAAGGTAGCCCTACGGGGACTTGTGCCTGCAAGGTAGCCTTATGAGGGACCTGTGCTTAATAATACTTGACTACGCGGACCCCTTGGGTTGGCTAGCCTTGCTGGAAAGATACGATCTGAGGACTCTGATAATTTAATGCGAGGATAACCTCGCCATACTAGAAACTCGTAGACTTGACTGGCCGTGAAAATGACTTGCTTGTATTTTTCTTTTACCTTCCGCGAGTAACTGAGGAAAGCGAACAGTTATGGTGCGTGATCCAACCCATGTTCTTGTTTGATTGTTGGGTTGGTTATCGTACTATGACAGGCTGCGGACCGAAGTTACGAACGGAAGCCTTAATTTGATTGTGATGTGTTACTCCTGTGAATGACTAAGGAACATGGCCCACCGTAGTACGTGATCCAACCCATGTTCTTGTTTGATTGTTGGGTTGGTTATCGTGCTGCGATGGTCTGTCGACCGAAGTCACGACCAGGAGATCTTCTTACTTATATCTGTAAACTTATGTAAAGGTCATAGAGTGCGACGCGTCCCGGCTCCATGTGGCACCTTTTGTCCTTGTTTGGTTGTAAGGGTGCCAGATGGGTCCGACGGTGTAGCGCTACCCTATAGCCGCAGCATAAGCTTTATTCTTATCATTATAACTGGGTTTTATCTTAACTCTTGTGCCCTTTGGCGGTACTTGCTATTCGGGGCTGACCCCGCTGGTTTTGTTTGGCCAGATCTCGTAGCAGAGCCAGAGGACGCGATCCTTCTTTCTGACATCCATGGTGCATACTAGGAGCATGGCTGGTCGGGGACTCGAGTGGGTTTCTTCTCCACCACTATTGCTTATACTTTTGTGCGGCGTTCAGCCACCGGCACCTGTTAGCCGGATTACTTGATATTTTGTGTGAGTACATAATTGTAACTAAACAGACTGCAGCTGTGTATAATTTTGTGCTCATGACTCTCTGAGATAGCTATGTTATAAAGCTAGTCTCTCATGACCATTTTGATGAAGCGTCGGGGACGCCTTACTGCTTTACCTTTAATGTTCATTTAATTGATGATGTTGTGTTGATTGATTGAGACATAGAACTCTGTGGGACCATAGGAGACTTGATTGTTGCATGTACCCCCTAGTCTCTTGACAGCCACGATCGCCGTATGACGTCACGTACCTCATATGGTGTAGCTGGCCTCGTCCGTCTCCGTATTTCGGTACTGGGGCGTGACAAGGTTTTAGTGGTGGCCCATGCAGGTCTGATTTTCAGACTTGTGGGGTATTGCAAATTATTTGGAGTCTCAATCAAAACTTGTTCCCCTTGAAATTCTGTTTCGAATTCTCTGTCCTTGCCTTGATCTCTAACCTGACTTGCATCCTCGAAATCTTCCTCGTCCGGACTTGATAATCTTATATTCTTCTCTATAGGGGAGCTTCATTCTCAGTAGCGGGTGAGGCCCATGAGGAAGAGCAGCAAGAGCATGGCTCGACTGGACAGCAACAGGGGAGAGAACCTTCTCCAGTGCAGGCACGAACAGAAATGAAACCAGAGGCAGTGCAGCCGCAGGTTAATGAAACTCCTGCAGTACCAGTAGCGACGGCAGTACCAGACGCCGTAGCACTCCTGGAGATCATCCGGGGGTTTTTTGTCACTAACCAACAGCAACAGACTCGGCAGCAGGAGCAGAACGTGTTGCTGAACCAAGGGATTCAGTTAGCTCTTGAGAGGAGTGCCGGGGTTGACTCGGGAGCCTCAGGAAGGTTCCGTCGCTTGAACCCGAGGTATTTTGATGGCACGGAGGATGCCATCACTGCGGATGCATGGATTCAAGACATCGAAGCCATTCTTGTGGCAGCCAAGGTTCCAGACGATGAGAAGGTTGATCAGGTCAAACTGGTACTTCAGGATCTTGCCCGCGACTGGTGGGCATCAGAAGAAGTTGGTACAAGACGCCCTGTTCGTTGGACCACCTTCAGTGGCAGATTCAAGGCCAAGTATTTTGGCGTAGTAGCTCGATATGAGCTCCAGCAGAAGTTTATCAATCTCAAGCAAGCAGGCAAGACCGTAGATGGGTATGCAGCAGAGTTCTACAGATTGTGCCATTTCGCACCATCAATGGTGGCAATAGAGCCAGAGAAAGCTATGAGGTTCCAACAGGGACTTCATTTGGAATTATTGCAGCTTGTGGAAGGACACGACTACCAGACGTTTGACGCTGTCTTGACGGCAGCCCGGAGGCACGAGCTTACCCAGCAGAGGTTGGCATCGAGGACAGGAGGTCAGAAGAGATCTCATTCCCAGGTTGGAGGAGGAGCAATGCAACGAACATCGGCACCAGCACCCGGTGTACGTATTCATGATGCAGGGACGCCGCAGAGGACGGCCGTGTCAACTAATACAGCGCCAGTTCGGCATCAGCAGCCGAGGAACCAGCAACAGCGTCAGGGAGCACCCCAGGGCTGTACATTCTGTGGGAAGGCAGGGCACACGAGGGAGGTGTGCCGGTCAGCGAATGGCTTATGCTTGAGGTGTGGTAGTTCAGACCACCGTATTTCTACTTGTCCTATGATGCAGAGGCCAGGAGGGCTAGCTCAGCAGTTTCCAGCATTGCCAGCTCCAGTGGCAACCCCGAGTGGAAGGCCAGTATTAGCAGTAAGGCCCCTAGCCCAGCGTCTACCAACGCAGGCTCAGATGTTCCGCCAGGCACAGGAAGCCGAAGGCCCTCAGAGGCAGCAACAGCATGGTCGAGGAAGGCCGCAACAAGGGGCTCCGTGGGGCCAGGCTCTCACATTAACCTTGGGAGAGGCTCTAGTGTCCAGTGACGTGGTGGCAGGTAAAATTCTCGTCACCTCATTTCCCGCTGTAGCATTATTTGATTCAGGCGCTACTCATTCATTCATCTCTGCACAATATGCTACACGGATTGGACTAGTGTTTGAGGCATTGCCAGAGAGGATGGATATACTCACCGGCAATGGGCTCGTAGAAGTGAGCAGAGTGTACTTTTCATGTTCGGTAGAGGTGTGTGGGCATTTATTGCCCGTATCATTGATTGAATTCCCTATGGGGAATTTTGATGTTGTTCTTGGCATGGACTGGTTGAGAGACAGTCATGCGACCATTGATTGTAGAGGAGGTAGGGTCATATTCAGCATTCCTGGGATGGAGCAGTTCATCTTTACTCGAACCTTGAAGAATCAGGCCGGAGGCGTCATCTCAGCAGCAGTGTCAGAGCCAGGACAGATTCCGAGAGTGGTCGAAGATTTTCTCGACGTCTTCCCTGATGAGCTCCCAGGGATACCCCCAGTCAGAGAGGTAGAATATAGCATTGAGTTGAACCCTGGAACGAGGCCTATTGCAGACAGAGTTTACAGAATGTCGCCGTCAGAACAGGATAAGTTGTATCAACATGAAGAAGAGTTGAAGTCTAAGGGATTCATCCGAGACAGTAAATCGCCCTGGGCCGCGCCAGTGATTCTAGTTCCCAAGAAGGATGGGTCGACGAGGATGTGCATCGACTACCGCAAGCTGAATACAGTAACAGTGAAGAATAAGTACCCGCTACCAAGGATTGATGACCTGTTTGATCAATTGAGCAAGGCTCGCATCTTTTCCAAGATCGATCTTCGTTCGGGATACTATCAGGTGAGAGTCCGAGAGCAAGATATTCAGAAGACGGCATTCAGATCAAGATACGGGCATTATGAGTTTTTAGTAATGCCCTTTGGACTAACTAATGCCCCTGCAGTATTTATGGATTTGATGAACCGCATCTTTCTTCCATATTTGGATAAATTTGTGGTAGTGTTCATAGATGACATTCTTGTCTATTCCAGCAGTGAAGAGGAGCGTGAGAAATATCTTAGGACTGTCTTACAGACATTGAGGGAGCATCAACTTTATGCGAAGCTCGACAAGTGTGAATTCTGGTTAGATCACATTTCGTTCCTGGGGTATGTAATTTCTGGGGTAGGAGTGTCAGTGGATCCGAAGAAGATTGAGGCCGTAGAGCATTGGCCAGTCCCGAGAACGGTTGCAGAAGTACGAAGTTTCTTGGGATTAGCTGGTTACTACAGAAGGTTCGTGGCGGACTTTGCCAAGATCTCTGCGCCCTTAACGCGTTTGACGCACAAGGACGTGGAGTTTGTTTGGTCAGCTAGTTGTCAGGCATTATTTGAAGAATTGAAGAAGAGATTAATCTCGGCCCCAATCTTGACGCTTCCAGTAGGATCGGGAGGCTTTACAGTGTATTGTGACGCATCTGGGAAGGGTCTTGGATGTGTATTGATGCAGCATAGAAAGGTGATAGCATATGCGTCTCGGTAGCTTCGAGACCATGAGAAGATTACCCGACTCACGATTTGGAGCTAGCAGCTGTGGTGTTTTCACTCAAGTTGTGGAGGCATTATTTGTACGGGGATCGGGTAGAGATCTATACTGATCATAAGAATTTGAAATACGTATTCACGCAGCGAGATTTGAACATGAGGCAAAGAAGATGGTTAGAACTGCTGAAGGATTTTGATTTAGATCTTCAGTATCATCCAGGCAAGGCGAATATCGTTGCAGATGCACTGAGTAGGAGAAATAGTACCTTTATCTTGACATCGCAGAAGCATATTTTAGAAGACCTCCAGAGTATGGGAATCGAAGTAGTTTTGCCAGGGGATATAGGAAGAATGACCAGTATGCAGATTCAGTTAACCTTAGTAGAGAGGATAAGGGCAGCACAAGCAGGAGATCCACAGATTCAGAAGTTGCGGTCGGAGTGTGAATCAGGCCGTAGGAAGGAGTTAGTAATTCATGAGGATGGTACGCTCAGGTTTGGAAATAGACTCTGTGTACCGAGTGGAGACCTTCGGCAGGAAGTTATGTCCGAAGCTCATAGTTCTATTTACTCCATTCATCCAGAAGGAACGAAGATGTATCGAGATATCAGGCAGTATTTTTGGTGGAATGGCATGAAAAGAGAGATAGCGAGATTTGTATCCAAGTGTCTGGTATGTCAGCAGGTGAAAGCCGAGCAGCAGAGACCAGCAGGATTGCTCCAGCCGCTTCCTATCCCAGAATGGAAATGGGAGCACATTACGATGGATTTTGTGACCGGTTTACCTAGATCCCCGGCTGGCAAGAATGCAATCTGGGTAATAGTAGATCGACTCACGAAGGTCGCTCATTTCCTTCCTTTCAGAGTTGGGCAGACTACTGAGCAGTTGGCAGAAATGTACATGAAGCGGATAGTGAAGCAGCATGGTGTTCCAGTTAGTATAGTATCAGATCGGGATACTCGGTTCACTTCCCATTTCTGGCAGAGCTTGCACCAGAGTTTGGGGACCAAGTTAAGATTCAGTACTGCATATCATCCGCAAACTGACGGGCAGTCAGAAAGAACCATTCAGACGTTAGAAGATATGCTACGGGCATGTACCTTGGACTTTGGCGGATCTTGGGAGGATCACCTTCATCTTGTGGAGTTCTCCTATAACAACAGCTATCAGGCTAGCATTCAGATGGCCCCGTTCGAAGCATTGTACGGAAGGAAGTGCAGGTCCCCTTTGGCATGGGACGACGTCAGAGAACGAAAGTTGTTGGGACCAGAGATGATCACGCAAACTGTGGAGATAGTTAAGTTGGTCAGAGAGCGCCTTCGAGTTGCACATGACCGACATCGTCATTGGGCAGATCAGCATCGTAGGCCTCTAGAGTTCAGAGTTGGCGACCAAGTGTTTCTGCGGATTTTGCCAACTCGGGGTATCATTAGATTTGGAACCCGAGGAAAGCTTAGTCCAAGATACGTTGGTCCTTTCAAGATTCTCGCTCGGGTAGGCGATGTGGCTTATCGACTTGCCCTTCCGCCTTCGTTAACTGGCATACATGATGTGTTCCATGTGTCCCAGTTACGTGGGTATGTCCCGGATCCGAGTCATGTCCTCGATCATTCAGAGTTAGTCGTTGGTACCGACTTAACTTACGAGGAACAACCCGTATCTATTTTAGACCGGCGAGAGAAGGTACTCAAGAATCGGACGATCAGCCTTGTCCGTGTTTCTTGGAACCATCACTCTCCGGAAGAATCAACTTGGGAGCGCGAGGACGAGATCCGATCTCGGTATCCGTATTTATTTGGTTTGTGAGGTATATCTTTATGCCATAATGACACGATTCCACATTCACTGCACCTACTTGTATTGTACTTTTGTGATGTAGATAATAACTGCTTGTTAGTCAACTTGCATGTGATTGTGCCTTGCTTGTCCTGACCTTTCAATCCTGTCTTGGCTGGAAATTCCGAGGACGGAATTTTTTCTAAGAAGGGTAGAGATGTCACTCCCTGATTCCGGAATACGTATTTTTAGTACGTATACTGCTTATTTGTATTTACGTATATTTATACGATATTTATTTTGTTGTATTTCTTCATGTATATCCCAAATTATTTGACAAAATAATATTTCGTAATTTATTTTCTGTGATTTTAGTTTACAGTTTTGGCTCTAATTGGGTGACATGTTCTCGGTTCACTTGAACCCGTTGGGTCATCATGAACCAACTTGGTTTAGGCTTTTATATAAAACCCCATTCCTTTTCTCTCCCCTCATTCATTCCTCATAACTCCTCTCATTTACTTCCTTCACCCAACCAAAGGCAAGTATCAACTTGCACAAGGGAGAGATCCATCATTTTCGTTTTTCCTTCAAAATTTTTACCAAAACTTGTTCTTCTCCTCATTCTCTACTAGATTAGAACTTGGAATTTTCTGATTGGAAGCTTTAATTTTTGTAGATCTAAGTTTTAAACATTTTCGGTTTTCCTTGGTTTTGATCTACTAAACTCCTTTATTTTCAAGTTTTAATGGTTCCATGTTGTAGAGAATTGAATTTTACTCAAGATTGAACTTTGAAAATCAAAATTTGGTTAAGAATTGACTTAGTTATGATTTTTGGAGTTTTTAGGGTTCATGGTTCTTCCCTCTCGGTTGAGGGGAAGAAGATGAACAGTGTCCTGTGTCCCGCGCCCTCCGCGCGCGCGCGTCCCGCGCCGCGCTGATGGGAGGTCCGCGCCCCTGTGTCCCGCGCCCTCCGCGCGCATGCGTCCCGCGCCGCGCTGATGGGAGGACGCGCCCCCGCGCCCGCGTGGTGCCCGCGCCGCGTGGTCTCCCGCGCCGCGTGGTTCCAGCACCAGGCCGCCCCCGCCTGTTCGTGCCCCTGTGTGGACGTCACGCGCCCGGCCTTTCCGCGCCCTCGCGTGTCCGCGCCTTGCGTGGCCCGCGCCCTCGCGTGTCCGCGCCTTGCGTGGCCTGCGCCCTCGCGTGTCCGTGCCTTGCGTGGCCCGCGCCCTCGCGTGTCCGCGCCTTGCGTGGCCCGCGCCCTCGCGTGTCCGTGCCCCGCGTGTCCGCGCCCCCGCGTGTTCGCGCCCCTATGTGGACGTCACGCGCCCGGCCGTTTTCCCCGCGCCTGCGTGGCCGCCCGCGCCCGGCGCTTCCCGCGCCCGTGTGGCCGTCCGCGCTCGTGACCGCGCCCTCGCCCGCCATGCGCCCGCGCCATGGATGTGACGCGCCTGCGTTGGTTGGCCGACCTTGCCTTAGTACCTAGTCGGCCTGTCCCTGGTTTTCCATTTTTCATGCTACCTTGGCTTATATACGTGTATATGTATTGGTTTGTGTATGCGATATATCCTTACGCCTTTTGTCCTGAGCATGAATCTGACCCTGGAGAACAAAGTGTTCCTACTCGCTACATGTGCCTGAATGTCCCGGTTCTCGTTCATGCTTGACAAATGACTCGTAATCCCACGTGGCGCATTTGCAATGTTGCATTACACTAAGGAGGGTAGAACGTGTCGACCTACTGATCGACATGGATCCTCACTTGGGGTACTCGTACTACGGTACGACATTCTAGGAGGATGATCATGCAGGCCACAGCATGAGGATCCAAGATTTCACATAGGGTTTAAATTAGGCAACTAAATCTATTAGATGCATGGAGAGGGCAGAATCCCGAGATCGTGTTACACCAGCCGCCTTGAGGTATTGCCTCGACGCGCCAGCTGGTCACCACGGATACTGTGCCATCTGCAATGAGTGGATGCCGGTATCCGATTATTTCCTGATATATTATAAGTTTTGGCAAGGTAGCCCTACGGGGACTTGTGCCTGCAAGGTAGCCTTATGAGGGACCTGTGCTTAATAATACTTGACTACGCGGACCACTTGGGTTGGCTAGCCTTGCTGGAAAGATACGATCTGAGGACTCTGATAATTTAATGCGAGGATAACCTCGCCATACTAGAAACTCGTAGACTTGACTGGCCGTAAAAATGACTTGCTTGTATTTTTCTTTTACCTTCCGCGAGTAACTGAGGAAAGCGGACTGTTATGGTGCGTGATCCAACCCATGTTCTTGTTTGATTGTTGGGTTGGTTATCGTACTATGACAGGCTGCGGACCGAAGTTACGAACGGAAGCCTTAATTTGATTGTGATGTGTTACTCCTGTGAATGACTAAGGAACATGGCCCACCGCGGTACGTGATCCAACCCATGTTCTTGTTTGATTGTTGGGTTGGTTATCGTGCTGCGATGGTCTGTCGACCGAAGTCACGACCAGGAGATCTTCTTACTTATATCTGTAAACTTATGTAAAGGTCATAGAGTGCGACGCGTCCCGGCTCCATGTGGCACCTTTTGTCCTTGTTTGGTTGTAAGGGTGCTAGATGGGTTCGACGATGTAGCGCTACCCTATAGCCGCAGCATAAGCTTTATTCTTATCATTATAACTGGGTTTTATCTTAACTCTTGTGCCCTTTGGCGGTACTTGCTATTCGGGGCTGACCCCGCTGGTTTTGTTTGGCCAGATCTCGTAGCAGAGCCAGAGGACGCGATCCTTCTTCCTGACATCCATGGTGCATACTAGGAGCATGGCTGGTCGGGGACTCGAGTGGGTTTCTTCTCCACCACTCTTGCTTATACTTTTGTGCGGCGTTTAGCCACCGGCACCTGTTAGCCGGATTACTTGATATTTTGTGTCAGTACATAATTGTAACTAAACAGACTGCAGCTGTGTATAATTTTGTGCTCATGACTCTCTGAGATAGCTATGTTATAAAGCTAGTCTCTCATGACCATTTTGATGAAGCGTCGGGGACGCCTTACTGCTTTACCTTTAATGTTCATTTAATTGATGATGTTGTGTTGATTGATTGAGACATAGAACTCTGTGGGACCATAGGAGACTTGATTGTAGCATGTACCCCCTAGTCTCTTGATAGCCACGATCGCCGTATGACGTCACGTACCTCATATGGTGTAGCTGGCCTCGTCCGTCTCCGTATTTTGGTACTGGGGCGTGACATGTTGGGATGAGTCTATTTCGGGAGAAGATCCTATTTAAAGGCTCTCGTAACCACAAGACAGATGCCACGTGTTGGTTTGTTTCTTGGGAATTAACAACCATAGAAACAGTCAAAAGAAGTGCATAAACAAGTGCGCATCAATAGATGAGGTTAGCAGCAAAATTTTATTTATAAAGGGAGAAGTGGACCCCTATAAATTAAAGATTCGCAATACATAAAAACATTATTTCTCTCCTTCGTTGGGCTGACGAAGGGAGACACCTAGTTCGTGCATATTGCGAATCCCGGAGCGGCGCATCAGATTAAGAAACGCTTCGGCATCTCCTGGCCCTTCGTACGCAGTTGGAGGACCACCATCAATGCGATTAAAGACGGCAGGAGTTACTCCAAAACACTCTAAAAGGTTGCACGCCCGCTCGAAATCAAGCCTGGAGCTCGAAGCCTCTTTGTTGGTAATCTCGTTCTTCGGCGCCATGACAAAACGAGGATGAATATCAAGAATAAAGAATTTGCCCTTATTTATACAAATCAAAGCAACTCTTCACATTCCTCGTTGGAAACTGCTCACTCGAGAAGATAAGGAGACATTCGAAAGTTTCGAGAAAGAAATTTATTGTGACGGTTAAGTGTTGACCGACATTATTTTTCTTGAAAATTACGCCGACTGTTGAATATCCCCACTTTTACGCAGATGACGGTTGCGTATCTCGAATTTTATGCTGACTCACCAAACTTTAGCTTTTACGCTTCTGTTCAAAGTGTTTCAAATTTTGGAGATATTTGAAAACTTTGAAGGGGGTCTTGTAGGAGCGTAAAAAGTGCTTCAAAAAAAGAGTCATCTCATTTTACGCCAAGCAGAGCGGGTAATCTCTTTACGCCCAAGACTAGGCTAATCGCTTTACGCCTAAGCAGGCTGATCATTTTACGCTCAGGTCTACACCCATGATTTTATGCCAAGGACAGATCAGTCACTTTTACGCTGGACAAAGCTGTCAAATCTCGCATTTAATGCAAACTCTGACATGGAGATATTAATGATGGCATATATCACAAAGGGATTTGTTTTTACACAGAGACCAATGTTGTCGTTTAGTGTGTGGATTGAGCTACTTTACGCTCACACTACGGCTTCTTTTACGCACGAAGATTATACGAGCCTTTACGCTCAACAGTCGACGTGTGCGTAAAGTCTATTTGAGCTGCTTTTACGCTCAAGGTTATTTAATAACCACTTTATGCGGGAAGTCTATGTCAGGGCTATTTTACGCCAAATCTACTGCTTTACGCTCAGAGTACATTGGGGCTATTTTTACGCCCTATTCTCCTCCACCAGTTTGGAACGTGGTTTGCTTACGTGGCTTTCATGCCATTCTTTTCGAAGAACGTGTGTACATGCATCCTATTCTTACTGAAGTGATGGGACACACATCAACATATGCAGAGGATGGCTTCGATCATGGGTGGCAGTTAGCGTAAAGATGGAACTTTTGCTGAGTTTTTACGCACAAGATCCCAAGTCTATAAATAGACTTATTTTTCTCATAACAGGGACGGACAGAGACAAGAGAGAGACAGGAGAGAATACAGAGATCAGAACTTAAAGATTTTGATTCTCTAGAGCATTCTTCTTCAACTTTTCTTTTAGAACAGAGTGAAGCAAAGCAGGAAAGCATTCGGCCTCGCCATCAGTGCCCAAGTGCGTCGATACCTTTCTGGTGACTTAGTTCTTCCAGTTGTTCTACTTCAAGCAGTGATCTTCATCATCATCATATGGTCCAAGGAACAAAGTGATCATTTATGAATCAGACTTCCATAGCAATACTTCTCCAGAATCAAATTTGTACTTCTTGTACTTTTTCTCGTTTTATTTTCAAAAGCCAATTTCTCCAAGGCATTTTGTTAAGTGAAACAGTGGGTTACGGGCCAGCCCTCCCCGCCGGCCCGTCTTGACAGCTCTAAACACGGCTTTAGTATATTGATTTTATGATACAAATTTGATCTGAACTGGTCAAATTAAGGTACAATGATTCCCTAACTAAATACTCAAAATGGTGTAGAGTAATTCTGTGGAAGGGATAAAATTGGTAAACATGATGGATATTACTACATAAATAGTTAATTATCTACAAAGAGGACATTATAAACATAAGCAAGAACTTTTTATCCACCAGGATTTGGAAACAATTAAATGCTTTTGAAGAAATCCTAAGAACAGTAAACCATCTATCCAATATTGATGATAAGGGTAAAGGAGAAACATCAGCCACATGATGCCCACTTGAAGGAAGGAAAGGCACTATGAAGAATTTCTTGGCAAACAATAATAAAGAGAAAGAGTTTCAATTCTTTTCCAGTAGAAGGGAGTCAAGTAGAAGCTTGCCAAGAAGACAATGTTAATAATGCCTAATCTTCAGCGCTCGGGAAGGCACCGTTTAGACTACATTGTTCTAAAAGGCGGTCTAGGCAGCCGCATAGGCGCTAGGCAGCTAGTGTCTGCCCGATCGATGCCCCCTAGGCGCCCACATAGCGCCTAGTGCCTAGTGCTTTTCACAACCTTGAGACACATGGATCCCTTATCCTAGTAATCCCTTCACATCCTACCATCACATATCCTTTGGATCATGAGGCTCACAATCCCTTATCCTAGCTTCTTACGTACATATGCATTCAACCAAGACGGAAAATGAAGTCTCATTTATTCTTCTACTTCTTCATCTGCAATGTATGGTCTACTTGACCTCACCTCATCATTAAATTTGCTGAAAACCAATAAATATTGGGATACACTTGTTAAATTATAATAACTTAATCAACAAATAGATGACTTTAACGTTGAAGATTTTTACTTACCACTCTAGCTTTTCCACTTCATCCTTCTCGCAGTTGAGTAATATATATAACTGGGCAGCCATTAGTTCCTCATCATTCAAATATCTCTTTTTCAGTTTTCCAGAAGGCTTTCCAAGAGAATTGAAGACTTTCAATAATGCATCATTATATTCTATATCTCTATCGTCGTTCCTCGGAGCTCTTGTTCTATTTGTAGCAATATGAGGCTTGAAATACATTGAACAAAAGTTTGTAATCTCTTCAAGGATATAGGCTTCACAAATAGAACCCTCGACCCGTGCCTTATTTTTCACCTTCCTCTTCAGGTGGTTTAGATGGCGCTCGAACGGGTACATCCACCGATAACCGGCAGGCCCACCAACACATGTCTCATAGGAAAGATGAATTGGCAAATGCTCCATAGAGTCGAAGAATCTAGGAGGGAACACCCTCTCAAGCTTGCACAATGTTACTGTAATGTCCTTCTCTTACTTTTCAAGCCGATCGACGAGCAACTTAATAGAACAAAGATCTCTGAAGAATATGCTAAGCACCATCAGTGGATCCCAAACGACCTGGGGTAAGAATTCCCGAAATGAAATCGAGATTAACCTCTCCATAAAAATGTGACAGTCGTGGCTCTTCATACCCTGTAGTTTGTTCTCCTTCGGGTCAACACATCTTCTCAAATTCGATACGTACCCGTCTGGAAATTTTAGGCCCTGGATCCACCTACAAAGTTTACCTTTGTCCTCCTTGTCCAGTGAGAAAATGACCTTGGGCTGCTTATACTTCCCACTGCCTTTCTTTATCAAATACAACTTTGGACGTCTGCATATTTCTTCTAAGTCCAACCTGGCCTTGGAATTATCTTTCGTCTTCCCCTTTACATCCATCAAAGTATTTATTATATTGTCAAATACATTCTTCTTGATATGCATAACATCCAGGTTATGTCTGAGCAGATGGTCACTCCAATATGGCAGGTCCCAGAATATACTCCTCTTCGTCCAGTTGTGAGTGCGGCCAAATCCATCACACTTGTACCCCACTGTAGGCTCTTCAATAGTACTTGACAATTCTTTAACTTCCTCTCATATCGTGTCCCCGGACCACCGTGGCGGTGGACTGGACTCACGCCAGCACGAAAAGCATTCTTGTTGCTCCGGTACGGATGATCCTTTGGCAGGAACTGTCGATGACAATCGAAGAAGCACGGTTTTCCTTCGTGTTTTAAACGGAAAGCCTTAGTGCGATCCATGCAATACGAACATGTGAGACGACCATGGGTGCTCCAACCTGATAACATTTCATAGGCCGTAAAATCATTGATGGTCCACATTAGTGCGACCCTCATCTGAAAGTTCTGCTTTCTGGAAACATCATATGTGGTTGCACCTACTTCCCACAACTGATTCAGTTCATCTACCAAGGGCTATAAGTACACATCGATGTTCCTCTTCGGGTTCTTCGGACCTGGAATAATAATAGTTAGGAACATATAAGGAGTCTTCATACACATCCAAGGCGGTAAGTTGTACGGAGTAACAATCACAGGCCAACAAGAATATTGTGAGCCCGAAAGTCCAAATGGGGTAAAACCGTCGGAGGAAAGCCCCAATCTGACATAACGCGGCTCCGAAGCAAAATCGGAATACATTCGATCAAAGTGCTTCCATGCTTCCCCGTCGGATGGATGATCCAGTACTCCATCTATTTGTTCCCGCTTGTGCCAACTCATATTATCAGCTGTCTCCTTTGCCATAAACAACCTCTGCAACCGCGACATCAAAGGCAAATAGTGCATCAAATCTGTTGGCTTGCGTGCACCAGAAGTCCTTGTTGTACTAGTTGCCTTGAAGCGATCGACACCACAAAATCTGCAGGCGTCTTCATCCTTGTCGTCCTTATAGTACAACATGCATCCGTTGCGACATGCATCAATTCTTTCATACCCCATCCAGAGCTATCTCACCATTTTCTTGGATCGGTAGAAGTCTTTAGGTAACTTGGCACCCTCCGGCAATATATTTTTAATTAACTCCAGGATTCGGTTGTAGCATTCTTGAGACATGTTGAAATCTGATTTTATGCTCAACAATCTTGTAATCACCTCCAACGGTGAATGGTCATCACAACCAGGATATAACGGAGTCATTGCATTAATTCTCTAGCAACTCCATGAACTTTGCAGCATCGGCATTCGGTGCCTCCTCAGCTGCATATTGATTGTTCGGATCGAAACTAGGCCCCGCAGCGTCGAAAATCATGTTCATCCACCCTTGGTCGTAATCAGCATGCTCGTGGACATCTACATAAGGCTTCACATAAGGCTTCTGCTCGGATGCTAAAGGCACAAGTTCTCCGTGTGCGGTCCACTGATAATAATTTGGCATGAAATCTCTCGAATACAAATGATATGTCACATCCACTTCCGAATGATATTTCAAGTTGCGACATCTCGTACATGGACACTTAATTTTTGTACGGTCCATGTACTGAGGGAACGCATTGGCAAACTGCAGGAACTGTTGCACACCCTGTATAAATTTATCCTGCATACCGTACATGTCATCAGGATGCCGATTGTACATCCACAAATGGTTCCGCAGATAGTAATTCATATCCATTTTAAGATAATTTTGCAAAGATTGACACTCAATGTATAATTCATATATGTTTTATAATTCCAGAAAAGAAACAAGTGTGAGAACGGATGGCTCAGAACACAACCCAAATGAAATATATCGTGATGAGAACGGATGGCTCAGAACTGATGCACGAAAATAAGGGGCTCAAAGCTGGAACAAGTAAAGTTGTGCTTTGGAAAAAGAACTCTTGTAAACTATTTGTTCACAAAGCAAGCTATAATTAAAGAATACAGAACAAGTATCGAGTTCATAACTCAAGTATAGAGCTTAGAAGAGCTATAAACTCGATACTTGTTCTGTATTCATTATATCTTGCTTTGTGAACAAAGAGCTTACAAGAGTAGAATATCCAAAATACAACTTTACTTATTACAGCTTTGATCCCCTCCTTTTCGTGCGTCAGTTCATGTCGGTCTGCACTTTCTGCAGTAACGATCACAAGTTTTATGTTCTTCAACGATATATTTCATATGCTTAATTGCCAAGTGTGGAGACGAATGGCTCAGAACACAACCCAAAATTCATTCTAGCATACATTAGTTTGAATCATCTATATTTTGTATATATGGTGTAGTATATGTTCTTATCGAATCTAGTATCTGAAGGATATAACAGAATCAAGATGAATCCACATAATGTAATACTAAGACATCATCTACTACTAAAAGATGTAGTGATAGGTTGTCGTATCATCATTGCCGAGGGATGGGGGTCGGAGGACAGTCAACTTTATCTACGGCTACATAGTTTCTGTCTCGCCAGTCGAATGGTTGCAGGGACTATATCCTGATCACGATGTCGTACCGTAGATTAATACAAATTCCTTATAGCAAATGTCGTACATAGATTTTTGCCTCGCCAGTCGAATGGCTGCAGGGACAGTGTCTGGCTGGTACCAATCCAGTGTCTATCGAGAGATTGATGGTCATTGCGATATGTATGTATATTAAGTAGTAAATACATACTTGATATTTAATAAATAAAAAACTGTCCAAGAGGATACAAGGTATCTCTGAAGGATGCTTGATCAGTCAGTATATTAAAGGCTTAAAAAAGACGATTATTTATGTAGTTCAGGCTTCCAACCCTGATTATAACAAAACATACTTTTATTAATGTGTGAAGTTTGGTCCAATTTTAGTTTCTAGATATATCACCCAATACTTTCGGTCAACAGCACTTTCACCATGTAAGTTACAAAACATGTCCCAAAATTTTACAAAGACGTCTAGAGTTCACAAAGACCTCCTAATTTTTAACCAAATTTTTACGAAGGTCTCCTAAATTTACAAATGCCCCATAACGTTTATAAATGTCCCAAAAGTTTCATAGAAACCTTCATTTTCAGAATAGTCTAGGATTCCATTTTTTACTAGAATCAGCCTGACAAAAACCAATTTGTGATTCTCTAGTCGGCAAATGCAATATGACCCAAGTCCTAATTCTAATCGGCCGAACGCAACCAAATTGGGTTGATGGCTTCATTGGATTGATTCATTCGATTACTACTCAGTCTGGTCAATTTTTTGTAGTGCTCTGTGAAGTCCTCATTGATGATGATAATAAGTCATTTTATAATCAATTTTTTGTAGTGCTCTGCGAATTCCTCATTCTATAATATAAAAAAGTTAACAGACTGTCAAATGAAGATGGGATGGAAAAAAATTAGATAGTTTGGATATGTCGGACGTAGAATCCTGAACTCCAGACTGTAATCAGATCCTAGTCCAGTCCAAACATGACCACATGACCACAAATTTGGGGGGAATTCATGTGCCCTATAGAGAGAGAGAGGGAGAGAGAGAGGGGGGGCTACCTGAGGAGAAGGCCGGAGGAGGAGGAGGCTGGAGGAGGGTACGAGCGCCGGAGGATGATGATGAGCAATGATCGGAGTTCGATTGGAAAAAAAAAACACAGTGAACTTCGAACGATCTTTGAGATCTCTGCTGAAAATGAGAGCAATGGAATTCAGATCTCTCGTGAAAAAGACGAAAATCGCAATCCAAATCTGAGTTTGTGCGTAGGGTAGTTATGGTATTATAAAGATGTCAATTTTGTAAATACAGAACATCTAAAGGGAATTTTAGAATTATAATTCTGAGCATTTCATAAAAACCATCCGGGGGATGGATTTTTCATACAAAACAATCCCGAAATTGGATTTCTCAACAATTTCAAGAAAAAATAAATTACTGTGATGAATGTGGATCGAACTCGTGACCTTCAGATCTTCAATCTGACGCTCTCCCAACTGAGCTATCTCCGCTTAGGTGAGAATTATTGCATCAAACTTTTAAATATCCTAAATAAAGCAAGCCCCTTCAACCAATCCCCAACTACATCCAAGACTCTTTTATGAACGAGAAATGAGATTATTGGAACCAAATAACAAAACATTTTACTTCATATATTGTTTCGAATTTTAGGTCACTTTCATCCGCAGGACCCACAATTAATGTTTCATAAAAGTGTGATGGAACATCTACCTGAAAAGATGTAAATATAAATTAAAAATATACTTATATATAAATTATAAAAATATAAAGACTTGTATGGAAAATTTTAAAAAAAAATAATTTCTACCAATATACGCATTTTTGTAAAGTGTTTACTATTTTTTTTTTAAAATTAGTCCCGAAACGCCCAATATAAGAATCTTTTGTTGATTAACACTTTTATTTGTTTTAATTTTGTTTAATTTTCTTAATCTCTTCCCTCCTCAGAAGAAACTTCTAACCCAAGAGCTTTAAAGTTTTCATTTTACAATTTTTTTCAAACTAAATACTTTGACCCCAATTTCTCTAAACTTTAGTTATCTGTATGAAAATTTTCGTTAAATTTGTGTACCCATAAAATCTATCTATTTACTATAATCAAACGTTTAAACTTTGCTAATCATAATTTTCTTTCATTTTGATATATTTTCTTACTGTTGTTGGTCTACATATATGAAGGCCTTTAATTTTTTTTCGATACCCGGCGTAACGCACGAGATTTTGTGCATGCTATATGCATATAATTTTTACACAGACACACACACGCTTCTTTCGCGGTTCGATTCCGAGACTGTCCGCCTACCCAAGTAAGTTCTACCTCTCGTCACTGACTACAAGAGTCAGATGACTTCGGTGGCGGTGGTACTCCTTAATTAGTTCAATTATACTAAACCGTAAGTAGTGAAAAATTTGGATTTGAACTTTCAAAGATAGAATTTGTATAAAAGTCTATGAAATTTTTTGTTTTATAGTAGAGGACAAATGTTTGGTTAGAGTAAGAAAGTAAAAAATAATAATAATATTAACAGATTTTTAATTACTATTTATAATTAGCTAAATGTATATTATATTCATTAATAGGGAAAGAATTAGGTGGCTGACTTCCATTGGATTTATTAAATTGGCTTCACCTTTTTTTTTCTTTCAAATATGCTCTTACATAATTTTACTAATTAATTTTTTTCATCAAGATTAAATAAAAATAACTAAATAATTTAGGATTATTTAGTAAAAATATTTTGTTATTTGGTTCCACTAATCTCATTTCTCGTTCATAAAAGAGTTAGTTAATGGGGCTTGCTTGATTTATGTTATTTATAACTTTTGATGCAACAATTATGATGAAAGCGGGGATAGCTCAGTTGGGAGAGTGTCAGACTGAAGATCTGAAGGTCACGTGTTCGATCCACGTTCACCGCAATTCATTTTTTTTTATTACAAATTTTGACTTAATTCTTAATTTAACTATTAAACATATTTTAGTACGCAACAGGCAATTCTTTCAATAAATGTTTGATTAAGTATTTTAAACATAATTGGAAGGTTATTTCTTCTTAATAAAACAGGAAATATGCATTTGACAAAGGAATCTCAAGATTCATAAATCTCGACCGAGACATGCTGCTTTTATTCATTTCATAAGTGGTGTTGGTTGTTGCCAAAGGCTCTGTGTTGTTTCGATTTGGTTTGAAAAAAAATGGATTCCGTTTCGGTTGTGAAAAATACTAAGATTTCTTATTTGATTTCGGTCCCAAATCTAAAACTGGATACGATTTACACAATATGTGAATAATCTTAATTTTATACATATTTTGTGTTTAAAAAAATGTGTATATTTTTATAGCAACTATTGTAAGTGTATTTTAAACTACAACTTTGATAAATTAACCATTAGTTTAATTTTGGACCAAACTTTGAAATACAACAATCGTATGTACAAAAAAAATTCTTTTGTTAATAATTTAACCAAAATTCTAATTTTTGGTTGGTCTATTAAATGATAAAAATAGTCCACCTATTTAACCGAATAAACTGAATTGATTAATGGTTCAATTTTGGTTATTGCTAATTTTGATTCGATTTTGATTTTAGATTTTTAGAAATTCGGTTTATTAGGATATTGACTATTTCGGTTCGGTTGAAACCGAATGAATCAAACACTATCTCTAAAGAAAATGGTTTCGAAGGAAAAAAAAATAGAAAATAAATGGTTTACCCCATCCTAGGATTCACTCGCCCTCATTTTTGTGCATTTATTCTGGTTCTGACCTTTCAAAATATCGAGTTTTTTTATTATGAAAATTTCAATTTTCTATATCTATAAAAAGAGCAAAAAAATTCATTTCCTTTCCACGAACCAAAAGAGATCCATGGGATTTATCTTTCTATGTTCCAGACGCCTCTTTAGTAGAGCCGGTCCTGGTCCAAGACAAGTATGACGATCGTCCATGTGAGACCCGTCTCACTGTATCGATATTTTATACGGATACGTGTTTATTTGAGCCGTATTTTGTATTTATCGATTTGCGTGATATTTTAAAATTTTCCGAAGAGTTGGATTTTTATGACTTGGTTTAACTTGGATTTGGTTTTATTTGGTTCGGTTCCCCTTTGACATGGTTTGGTTTAGTTTGGTTCTTTATGAGATAAGGTGTATGGTTTACATTGAGTGGAGAGGAATGAATGGTGGAGATCACTTGAGCTTGTTATATAAGCCACTTTTTCTCTCTCCCTCCTCATCCACCCTCATTCATTTCTTTTCCACCAAACCCTAGCCATTAGAGAGAGGCAAGTACACCTTGCCGAACCTTAAACAAATTTATTTCTGTTTGTTCCATCTTCTTCCTTGCATGATTCTAAGCATCTTTAGAACTTGGATTTTTTCGGTTTTACCGAGTGGAATGTTGTAGATCTAGCTTTATGGTATTTTCGGTTTTCATGGATTTTGATCTGTTAGACTTGCATGTTTTTGTAAACAAATGGTTCCATGTTGTAGAGAATTTTTTTATCCAAATTTGACCCATGAAAGTCTGGATTTGGGTTTCTAATGTTGTTTAGAGGAGCATGGAGGCCATGGTATTTTCCATGGACATGTTCTCTGTGGGAGCCATTAATTTCACTTTTGGCTGCATGAGCATTTTTAGCTTTGGCCGCATGAGCATTAATTGCATGGCCCTTTTATTTTAGTTGCTTGCAAGCTTGCATGCATTTGCATGCAACTTGCTGAGCCGCATAGGCCATTAGCTGGCTTTTTATTGTTTTGCACTTAGCAAATGCATTTAGAAAAAAATGAGCCGCATGGGCCTTTTGGCCATTAGCATTAATATTGCCAAGTGAGCCGATGGCCTTTGGCCATTTATTTATTTAATATTTGTTTGCATTAAATATTTGCCGGCTACGTGTAAGTGTTTAATTGTGGGCCGCATGGCTCAATTGCAGGATGAGCCGCATATGCCCCTCCAATTAATTGTGTGAGCCATATGGCCCATTAATTGCTTAGCTGTATGCCCTTTTATTTTGCATGCACTGGTAGCCACATGAATAATTGTTGGCCGCATGGCTCAATTGCAGGATGAGCCGCATATGCCCCTCCAATTAATTGTGTGAGCCACATGGCCCATTAATTGCTTAGCCGCATGCCCTTTTATTTTGCATGCACTGGTAGCCGCATGAATAATTGTTGGCCGCATGGAATATAACCTGGCCGCATGGAATGCAATTCCATGCATTAGCATTCAATGCATTTACTAATGCATTAGCATTCAATGCATTTATTAATGCATTAGCACTCAACCTGGCCGCATGGAATGCAATTCCATGCATTAGCATTCAATGCATTTACTAATGCATTAGTATTCAATGTATTTATTAATGCATTAGCATTAATGTCTAAATGCATCTGGCCGCATACATGGATTAGCTTTGCTTGCTTGGCCCTTTATTTAATGCATTAAATTGCTTGGTTTGCTTGCTTTTGCATGCATAAGAGTATTAATATATTAGTGCCTTAGCTTGTATGCTTTTGCATGCATGCTGTTACTTAGAAAATTTCGTGGCCATTTATATTTTGGCCGCATGGCCCCTTCCACTTGCATGGTTTATTATATGCATGTAATCATTGCTTCACGTGGATCATTTATTAAATGGTTCACGTGAATCCTTTCTTTGCTGCATTTATTGTTCGGACCCACATGGCATCTGTACTTGAGTGGCCACGTGTCCTTTTCTTTTTCTTGAGTGGAAGCTTGCATTTATTGCGGGTCCCACTCTCCTTGTCTTTTCTGGTTGCATGAATATTTCTTGCTGGCCGTATGACCCCCTTCAGTTATTTTCTGGCCGCATAAGCTTTGGCTGGCCGCATGGGTGGCCTCCCACTCTCTTTGGCCGCATGTATGTTCTCCCACTTTTGGACCGCATGGGGTCCACTTTGATTGTTTAAATGATTTATTTGCCTGAATTGTGGTCAGAATTTCTTTCCACTCCCAACATGAAAGTTGTAGAGTTTTTTCTTGGCTTCAAGAATATATATATATATATAAATATTAATTAACTGTGCAAGTTTTTTTTATTTTGATATGGAGCTCCTGATTGTACTGTACATTTTCTATTCTTGGCCTAAATTGCGACGACCCACTTAATAGCTTGTTATTTCTTAAATGAATGAAATTGCTTGACACGATGGTGACCTTGTGGTTTACTCCAGATTGGTAACAAGATGATTAATAATGACTTGATAGTGGCCCGTCGTGGCGCACTCTTGATAAGTGATAATGAAATTCTCGATAGTGGCCCGCCGTGGCGTACTCTTGACATGATAAACCTGACATAATATTCTTTGAAAATGCTGTTGCGACGGCTAACATGACACGACAAGAATGAATGACCTGGATACCGTGGACGATTGTGCTTGTACAAATAAACCAGTCTTGTCTTGCATCATGTCTAGGACTGGGACCTCTGAGTACCACGGTCATGGGTACCCACTGTAAATGGCTAAGGCTAAAACTAGAATAATTCAGTAGTCATGAGAGATTTCTCCAGTTACAGGCGATCCCGCTATCTCGGCCATAATTGTTTGGACTTGTAGCCTGCCGTCGAGTAGGGCACATTTCCAGCCTACTGTCATGTGGGGCACTTCATGAAAGAATTTTTACGCACACTGTCATGTGGTGCGCACCAAGCTAACTAATAATTATTGATAACTGCTTAATGAATCCAAGTCGCCTGGATAACCTGGATTAGCTGTAGGGCTTGTGGCTGGAGGAACATCTATTGCATCTTGCTAGTAACTAGGCCTGTGATAACCCTAGTTAGTTAAAGTATCAAGCCGTACTTATTGCTTGGCCGTGATTATTGGATGGAGTTCAATATGTCTAGTCTTGTCTTGATCTTGTTCATGATTGTTACATGTCCTGATTTCTTATGTTATCTTGCCGATAAATGGTGGAAAAAACCAAGTTCTGTTCAGGCGAAGGGTTACAACCCGGTCCTTGTTTGGTTTACGGGTTGTAACCTGGTTATCTGAATAGTCCCATGGTTATCTTATCGTATATCACCTTTCCAGTCTAAGTCTTGTCTAGATCCAGTTCCTAATTGTTCCAGGATAAAGGTTGCAGTATTTTCACTCTAATGTATTATACTCTGTATTGTCACTCTCTGATTGTAACTTAATGATTGTCACCTCTAGCAATAAATGATCAGAGACCAAGTTCTGTTCAAGCGAAGGGTTACAATCCCGGTCCTTGTTTGGTTTAAGGGTTGTAACCTGGCTTCCGGAACAGTACCTTTTTCTCTCTCGTATATTGCCTGGCTCTATTTATTTAAACATGTTCTCCAGTTTACTTTATGTCAACTGATGATTTACTTACTGTCTTCCTATATTCGGGATAATGCATTGGTACTGCACGAATCTCGATCCTCCTTTACTTATTGCTTTCTCTCCCTGTTGATTGCCTATGATTGCTGGATTTAAGTTCATAGTTCGGCCTCCTTTATGGTACTTGCTATTTGGGGTCTGACCCCACTGGTTTTGCATGGCCAGGTTCTGATAGAAGAGCCCGAAGGATCTACCGCACCATCTACTCGACGGTGACCAGCCAGAGCCCCAGAGTGCCTCAGTGGGTTTCTTCTTCATTCTCCCACTGATATGTAAATTCTCCTCTTGTAACGTTTAGCCCCGAGCACGTGTTTAGCTCGTATTTTGGTATTTTCCTTGATATTGTAGCCTACGGGCATAAACATGATATTGTATTCTAGACTATAGCTAGTCCTTATCATGTACGACTAATACTCTAGCTAGTCATCATTTCTGTGGTACTGGCTTCATGATCATTCATGTATATGGTTCGGGACGCCTTACTATTGTATGTATGATGATCGTACTCCTTGCTCTTATATAATTGCCTGATTGAGATACCTAGGATTGTTAAACCATAGGATTGACTGATGGCATGTAGAGTAACCCCCATGTCTCGACAGCTTATATATGATTTCAGAGTATTAAACTTTGGGATTACGTAGCTGGCTATGTCCGCCTCCGTCCAGTATTCTGGTTCTGGGGCGTGACAGTCCAGAACCCACAGACTAGAAGGGCAAAAAAGAAATACATATCCCAACCCATTAGTTAATATAGGTTAAGCTACTATATACATGCTACATTTTTTAAAGTTAGCTTAATATATAAGCAACATCATGACCTATGTTTTTTGTTTTCCATTAATTCTAATTCTAGGTAGATGAATCCATTATACTTGGTATGTCATTAGCTTCTTTTTTTCTTATTCTGTAATTTTATGTCAAAGCAAATATATAATACTATATGTATGATTTGAGGGCACATTTTTTTGTCATGACTCTTCAAATGTCTATGATAATACTAATCATAATTTTTTTTGATGGTATATACTATGCAACAAGTTCATAGTAATTAGGGATAATTTAGCAAATACCTCCATTCCAAATGTTGAAACTAGCCTATACCACCAATATTTATTTTAACTAGCAAATGCCCCCATTTTTAGTATAGAATAGTAAAAAAAAATTAAGATATACCCTACTTATTAAATCTTTGTTCTTCTGTTTTACATAGGAGTGGGGTATATGCTAAATTCAACATTTGGAATAGGGGGTATTTGCTAAATTATCCCTAGTCATTATTTGAACGTACACCTATTTTTCTAACAATGTTGTTTTGAGAGATTCACGCAAGTAAACAACATGAATTCTTTCCATTCAGTTCATATGAGGCACACCTCTATTTGTTGTGCTGAAAATTGAGGCTTTCAAAATTTAATAGGTTCAGCATCAATATTTGATATCTTTACATTTGAAAATGTACATATAATCAATCAATTATTCATCCCTAGCGAGTAGTGACAGCATACAGAAAAGAGTTGAGTGACATAACAAATGTCTGCATCTCAAAAATTTACAAGACTTTGATTAAAAAGAATGGGGCTATTGTTGTTTCTTTAGATTTGCTGCGGATTCAGAAGAAGCCATATCATGATTGGAGGCTTTGATCATGAAGAGAAGTGTTTCCAGGAGCATGCCACCCACCAATCCTATAATCCCTCAGTGTCACCCTCAGTTTTCGAATTAGGGGTATTTTCGTCATTTTTCAAGTTTTATAATTTTTAGAAATTTTATTTGATTTTATATGATTTTTAGGGATTTAATTGATTTGGTTTGGATTTTATCCAATTTGGACTTAAGTTGGAGACCCGGGTAGCCTGGACACTAGTGGGACCTACATACTAGCTGGGCTTGGCCCACATACCATCCTAATTAGGCTAGGAACCAATAAACCATACTTCCATGGCTTAACTAGTCAATTAGAGGCTTAATTAGTCGATTTAGAAACAAACCGAACCCAACTAAGTCTGTTGGGTTTGGGGGCTTATTGGATCACCACCCAAACCCAATAACCCTCCCCCCATGGCCGGCCAAGTAGAGCCCCCTCCCCTTTTGCTTCTTCACAAAGTAATCTCTCTCTCTCTCTCTCTCCAATTCAATTTCTTTCAAAGCTCTCCTTCTTCGTCCAAGCAACCAAATTTAGGTAAGCCTATTTAATTCTCATTAATTCATCTCTAGCATTTATGGCTTTCATAATAGTTGTAGAGGTGATTCTCCACATTTTGCCCATAGATTTCATAGGTTTCCTAAAAATCTAGGTTAGAGATTTATTTGGGGGTTTTCTAATTTGAGTGGTATATATATATATATATATGTATATATATATATAATATATATATATATATATATATATATATATATATATATATATATATATATATATATATGTGTGTGTAGTATTATATATTGATATGTATTTGGTGTCATGAGGATGGTGGTGGTGTGTAGAGGGGTAGGGAGAGTGAGTGTGCTTGTGTGAGTGTGTGTGAGAGAGTGGTGGTGGTGTTTGTGTGAGAGAGTGGTAGTGGTGTTTGAGTGTGTGTGGTTGTGTGAGAGTGGTGGTGTGTGTGTTTGTGAGAGTGTGTGTGTTTGTGTGAGAGTGGTGGTGTGTGTTTGTGAGAGTGTGTGGGGTGTGTGTGTGTGTGAGTGTGTTAGAGTGTGTCTATATATATATATATATATATATATTATATATATTATATATTATATATATATATATGTGTGTGTGTGTGTATGTATTTATATATAGATATATGTGTATGTATTTATATAAATGTAGAGATGTGTGTGAGTATATGTATAGTATATATATATATAGATAAATGGTTAGATAGATAGATATATCTATAGATAGTTATAGATATATAGAGGGATATTATATATATATAGATATATATATATATATATATATATATAGAGAGAGAGAGAGAGAGAGAGAGAGAGATAGGAAGTAGAGAGAGGAGAGTAGGAGAAGAAGAAGAGCAGCTGCAGCAGCAGCAATACTCAGCACAGCAGCAGCAATAGCAGGCAGCAGCTGCAGTGGCAGTTCCCCCCCTTTAGCTCCAATTAACCCCTATAAACCCCCCTATATATATATATATATATATATATATATTATATATATATATATATATATATATTATAATATATATATAGAAGAAGTTTAGAAGAAGAATAGGAAGAAGAATTAGAAGGAAAGAATAAGAAGAAGTTAGGAAGAGAATAGGAAAGTATGAGAGAATGAGATTTGGAATGAGAGGAAGAGTTAGAAGAAGAAGGATTAGGAGAATAGGAATTAGGGAAGGAGAATTAGAAGAATAGGATTTATAAGGAGAATGAGAAGTAGAAGTGTAGGAATACAATTTAGAGAATTTTGAGTTAGAGGGTGAAACGGAGCTCCGAGTGTCGGAATGAGATAAAACTTGGGGGAGACCTAGATAATATAGATTAGACTTTGCGGGTAGGCTCCCGAGTTGAAATCGGGCTTGTAGGACGCCGGTATCGTGCCGTACCATTGCGTATCTTGAGATATTCAAGATATCGGCAATGGGCCGTAAGATGGACTAGACGTCCACTTTACCTAGGTATCTTGGTAGGTAACGTATATGTAGGCTATCCTACTACCCTAGGGAGCACGGGTCAAAATACTAAGCGTAGGTAGGGTAACTTGGTTTTCACCTAGGCTAGAAATTTACCTTAGAAAAAGGGTAAATTAGGATATTGGCCTACGGCCAAGATACGGATTTAGAAGTCCAAGATAGGCTTGGATATGGATTATAAGGGTTGGTAATGATTAGAAATAGTCGTCTAGACCTAGTATTGACCTTGGTTGACCAAGGTTGACTTTTTAGACTAAAAGTCAACTATAGGTCAACACTTTACCCAATTTAGTCCCAAATTCCAATAGACTTGAACGGTTGACTGAAAGTCAACTATTAGTCACCATTGACCTAGGGTTGACCTAGGGTTGACCTAGAGTTGACCAGAGTTGACCCGTTGACCAAAACTCAACTGTAAGTCAACTTCGACCTAGTTTGATACGGATTGAATTCCAATACTCTCCCATGACCAAGTTGACCCAACTAGACTTGTCTTGACCCAGAATGACTTAATAGGGTTTAATTTGATTTGACTTTACTTCATAAATAGTATTGATACGTCTTGTTCTCTATAGGTCCTCGAAACGCAGCATTGGACCCCGTTGACATATCATATCATATTACAGGCGAGTACATTCTCTGACACTTTTCTAATTTATAATGATTACTATAATTCATGTAATTAGTGTAGATATGCTTGTTCTTGACACATTGGTCACACGGATTGGTATTCATGGATCCCGACATGAGATGTTATCCCTCGTTATCTTGGTATATCTTGTGCAAGCCCCCTTGTAGTTCTTGTGCAGTATATGGACACCGATTCTCGAGGAGACTTGCTCCCTTCTCGTAGAATCCCGTGTCGTAATGTGTCTTGCTTGGATCCACTCTACCAGTCGGGGACGGGGAGTACTAGTGTAGATGTGTGGTCAATACCCGCCTTGTATATATTGTGAACCTTGTGAATGCCAATCCTACACCACACGTATGATTGGCTAGATCATAACCTTGTGCAGACCCAATCCGGCCACATATTGTAGCTAGTACTCACACACCTAGATATATGACTCTTGATTCTTGTACATGCCATGATCAGTTTACTTGCCTTATTCTAGCTCTAGATTTACAGCTTACCTTGCCATGATACTCACATGTACATTCCATGATTTTCTTGTGTATACTCTCTATTTACTGTCTTATAGCTTTTGTCATATCTTATGAACTGTTGTTAGTAGATTGTACTCGTTCCATCCTGACTGGATATGTTGACAAAATATTACAGATGCTGATGAGGGGGATTACAGTACCTACTACGGTCCGAATGATGTAGTGGGCTTAGACTTGGAGACTTTGGTCCAGCAGGGCTTAGCTCCATATGACGAGACTTTACCTATTGTTTAGTTAGAGTAGGTCTTTTGTACTGGACCTTGTCTCCAGCTACTTTTGAGACTGTTATTATTATGGATTGTATTAGAGACTTGGACATATATTTCTTTGTGTTGGACTTGACAGGTTATATTTTATCGTCTTGTTGTCTTTATCTTTCAGTCTTTACTTTATCATCTCAGAGTTGTGATTGAGCACTCATATATTCATTGCTTGTCCTCCGTTCGGAGTTGACCATATTCTCGACAGGTTTTTGATATATATATATATAAACTGTTGTTAGAGTAGAAAACCTACAACGTTCCATGCCGTTTTTACGGTGAGGGCTGGGCATTGTCACGTGCACGTTCCCTTATAGCGGGTGCGGGTCGTGACACGTTTTTAGTGGTGGCCCACGCAGGTCCTGAAGTCGCAATTAGTGCGATGTTGTGGCGGTACTCGTCTTAGATGTCGACTACGAGCCTGTGTTACATATAGGAGGTAGTTGGCTAAGAGTACTCAATCACAGTAGGATCTTTCCTTGCTTATCTTGCTTACCGTTTTTTATATTGATTTTGCATTCTAATTGTCCTCCTTGATATAATATTGCCCGTGCCGTATTGATTTCCTTCTTTATATCTATCTTCAGGTTGGTGCAGACAAGGTTCCAGCATCCTGAGTCCGCGGACGCGGAGAGGTCTGCTATGACTCACGGACCTGATCTGGACACTCCTGCTGTAGTCGAGGTATCGACAGCAGCTTTTGGGGGCGCTCCTCCGCCAGTTACGAGGGCTGACCCCAGGGTTGCGACGACTTTTCCGGCCGCAGTACCAGTGGTTGATACAGGCGCTCTTCCTCCTCCTGCGCAGCGGATTCCTCCGCCAGTTGCAGACGTACTTCCACCTCCACCTCCCCTGCCTACAGATATGGGGCAGATGCTTACTTTCCTCCAGCAGATGCTGGAGACTCAGAGAGCCCAGGCCGAGGCTCAGCATAGGCAGACAGATGCGATGCGTTAGGGCATGGAGGATGCCCATCAGTTGGCCCTTGCAGCCGTGGAGCAGAGGGCTCCGCATCCGGGAACGCGTAGTAGGTACGGAGATATCCAGGACTTCAAGAAGCTCGGGCCCCGTGACTTTAGCGGGACCGAGGGTATGGTCTATGCAGATGATTGGCTCGAGGATATCGAGCGGCAAATGAGGGCCTCCCGCCTGGCAGACGACCTGAAGGTCGAGGCGGTAGGTTTGCAGTTGCTAGATATTGCACGCACCTGGTTCAGAAACGAGCCAGCCCTAGCTGGAGAGGGCCATACTTGGGCAGAGTTCAAGCTCCTCTTCAAGGAGAAGTTCTTTTCCCCCACGTACAAGATTGACCTGGTGCGGCAATTCCAGGATCTGCAGCAGGGCAGTTTATCTGTAGAGGAGTACACCGCGGAGTTCGGCCGTCTAAGCTGATACGCAGAGTACATGGTTCGAGACCCGGAGATCAGGGCGAGCCATTTCAGAGAGGGGCTGACTTGGGATATCAAGATCCTCATTCCCTCCTTCTATGAGACTTATACCCAGATCTACGCGGAGGCCCGCAAGGTAGAGCGGGAGTAGGGCTTGAAGCCCAAGAGGGAGCGTGATCTTTTCTCGGGGACTACTAGCAGCGTGGGGGCTGCTAAGCGCCCTCAGCTTCAGCATCGTTCTTTCCAGCATCACCAGCCGCAGGTTCAGGCCAGAGCACCGGTTCAGCAGGTGCAACACACTCAGCAGAGGCAGGCATAGCATGGGGCTCCTTGCAACTTCTGTAAGAAGACCGGTCACATCTGGGAGGTCTGCCGAAAGAGGCTGGGCTTGTTCCTCTATTGCAGGGAGGCTGGACATCAGTTGAGAGATTGTCCTACGAGCCGTCGCAGGGAGGGCCGTGGAGCGGTAGCAGCTCAGGGGGCACCGGCGAGAGTACCTGCAGTACAGCCGAGGGGTCCACTTCCGACCCAGCAGCAGTGGTTTGTTCAGCACCACCAGCAGCGGGGTGGTCAGGGTAAAGCCTTTGCTCTTGCAGCCGAGGAGATGGAGCCTATTACAGATGTTGTCGCAGGTTCTTCTCTGCTCGATTCTTTTCCAGCTTTAGCCTTGTTTGATTCTGGTGCTACGCACAGTTTTGTGTCTGTTTCTTTTGCTCTTAGGCACAATATCATTGCTAAGTATCTTGTTAGGACTTGCAAGATTATGACTGGGAATGGCATCATCCTAGTTAATAATGTTGCAAGGGGCGGAGAGTTTCTTTGAGAGGCCGGGAGCTAAGTGCGTGTTTGCTCGTAATGCCACTTCCGAGTTACGATGTGGTACTCGGTATGGACTGGTTGAGCATGTACCATGCTAGCATCGAATGCAGAGGGGGCAGGATTCTGTTTAGGCCGCCGGGAGAGCCGGAGTATGAGTTCACCAGGGGTGCAGCGGAGCAGGGAGATGGATTCTGCGGAGCATTGTTGGCGGGGCCGATGTTGCCACATCCACTTATTGCTGAGTTCTTGGATGTCTTTCCCGAGGAGCTGCCCGGGATGTCGCCAGATCGTGATGTTGAGTTTTCTATAGACCTAGTACCGGGCGCTGAGCCTATCTCCCAGCACGTCTATAGATTCAACAACAGTGAGTTAGCGGAGCTGAAGAGACAGGTTGACGAGCTGGAGGACAAGGGCTTTATTCGATCTAGTTCTTCACCTTGGGGCGCGCCAGTTCTTTTCATCCCCAAGAAGGATGGTACGGTACGTCTGTGCATTAATTACAGGGCGCTCAACAACCTTACCATCAAGAACAAGTATCCTTTGCCAAGGATTGATGACTTGTTCGACCAGTTGAGCGGGGCGAGAGTGTTCTCGAAGATCGACTTGCGTACCGGGTACCATCAGCTGAAGGTGAAGCGGGATGACATTCTGAATACTGTCTGTCGGACACGCTATGGCTAGTATGAGTATACCATCATGCCGTTTGGGTTGACTAACGTCCCGGCGGTATTCATGAACTTGATGAACAAGGTATTTCATCAGTACCTTGACAAGTTCGTGGTGGTCTTCATTGATGACATTCTCATCTATTCAAAGACACCAGAGGAGCATGAGGAGCACCTGAGGATTGTGTTGGACACTCTCAGGAGGGAGCAGCTGTATGGGAAGCTGTCCAAGTGCGAGTTCTTCTTGGATCGCGTGGAGTTCCTAGGCCATGTTGTCTCTGGCGAGGAGATTTTAGTGGATCCGAAGAAGATTTCTGCTGCGGTGGAGTCCTGGTCTATGCCGAGCTCAGTAGCAGAGGTTCAGAGTTTTCTGGGTCTGGCAGGTTATTACCGGAGGTTCGTGCAGGACTTTTCCAGGATTGCCCAGCCGATGACCCCCTTACCAGGAAGGACGAGGAGTTTGTTTGGTCCGAGGAGTGCCAGACCGCCTTCGAGGAGCTGAAGGCGAGGTTGACTACAGCCCCTATCTTGACGCTGCCATCTGGATCTGGTGGTTATACGATCTACAGTGATGCTTCAGGACAGGATTTGGGTTGCGTTCTTCAGCAGCACGGAAAGGTGATTGCCTATGCATCTAGGCAGTTACGTCCTCATGAGAGGAACTACCCTACCCATGATCTAGAGCTGGCAGCGGTCATCTTTGCTTTGAAGCTGTGGAAACACTGTCTGTACGGAGAGCGAGTTGAGATCTATACTGATCATAAGAGCTTGAAGTACGTGTTTACCCAGAAGGAGCTGAATATGAGGCAAGGCGATGGTTAGAGCTGATAAAGGATTTTGATATATCCTTAAAGTACCATCCGGGGAAGGCCAACGTGGTCGCGGATTCTTTGAGCAGGTATCCCGTGGCCATGTGTTTGACGATGGATCGTCACCTTCTGGCAGATCTGGAGAGTTTGGGCATAGAGGTGATAGTTCCTGGGTTCGAGGTGCAGATGTGGGGTCTCCAGGTGTAGTCAGAGCTGATGGACAGAGTCAGGGCAGCTCAGTTTGAGGATGAGGCTCTGAGAGTCATCAGGGAGCAGGTCCGGGCAGGACTGTTGGATGAGTTCTCTTTAGCAGGGGATGGGTCGTTGAGGTATGGTACCAGATTGTGCGTGCCGAGCGGAGGACTTCGGGAGGAGGTTCTTCAGGAGGCGTACCGTTCTCAGTACTCTATGCATCCAGGAGCCAACAAGATGTATAGAGACTTGAGATAGCATGTTTGGTGGTATGGCATGAAATGTGAGGTGGCTCAGTTCGTTTTGAGATGCTTGGTGTGCCAGCTGGTGAAGGCCGGGAGACAGTGACCCGGTGGATTGCTCCAGCCACTACCCATTCCTGAGTGGAAGTGGGAGCATATCACTATGGACTTTGTATCTGGGCTTCCGCGCTCTCCAGGAGGAAAGAATGCGATTTGGGTCATTGTTGATCGATTGACCAAATCGGCCCACTTTTTGCCTTTCAAGGTGGGTTTGTCTACGAAGAGGTTGGCCGAGATGTACATGCGGCAGATAGTCCGATTGCACGGGGTTCCAGTGAGTATAGTCTCGGATCGGGACAGCCGATTCACTTCCCACTTCTGGAGGAGTTTACAGCTTAGCTTGGGCACATCGCTCAAGTTCAGTACCGTATACCACCTCCAGACAGATGGGCAGTCAGAGAGGACGATTCAGACCCTCAAGGATATACTGTGTACTTGTGTCTTGGACTTCGGAGGATCTTGGGAGGACCACCTTCACTTGGTAGTTTGCTTACAACAACAGCTACCAAGCCAGTATAGAGATGTCACCTTTCGAGGCTCTATACGGACGGAGGTGCCGTACTCCCTTGTCTTGGGATGATGTCGGCGAGAGGGTTTTGGTTGGCCCTGAGATGGTGGTGGATGTTGCAGAGAAGGTCAGGGTTTCAGGGATCGACTTCGGTGGCGCAGGATAGGCAGCGGTATTGGGCCGATAGCCACCGGAGGCCGTTGAAGTTTGAGGTATAATTTAGATTTTTCTAGTATTTGAGTCTGATTGTGATTATTTTAGATCAAGCTTTAAGTCTTGCATTGTTCTAGGTTGATGATCTTGTGTTTCTGCGGATTTCTTCGACGCGTGGCACGATTCGTTTTGGTGGCGGCGGGAAGCTTAGTCCACGATACATCGAACCATTCCGTATCTTGGGCAGGATCGGTACAGTGGCTTACCGACTGGAGTTACCGCCCGCACTAGAGGTGCACAGCGTGTTCCACGTGTCGCAGCTGAGACGGTACGTGGCAGATCCCAATCACGTCTTAGACCACTCCGAGATCGAAGTGGGACCGACACTCAGCTATCCAGAGAAGCCGGTTGAGATCTTGGACCGAAGAGAGAAGGTGCTCCGGAACTAGGTCATTCCCTTGGTTCGTGTTGCATGGAGACACCACTCTCCAGGTGAGTCTACCTGGGAGAGGGAGGACGACATGCGGGAGCGATTCCCATATCTCTTCGAGCCTTGAGGTAAAATTCTATCTTTTTCTTCATTGTTCAATTCATGATTGTTGTTAGTTCTCATTCAATTTCGAGGATGAAATTTTTTTAAGGAGCGATTCCCATATCTCTGATGCAGATCTCTCCGACTCGGATGGTATGATCTCTCCACCACCTATTGCTCCCTTAAGGAGATCTTCTCGCATCAATACGGGTAAGGCTCCTGCTCGTTTTGATGATTACGAACATGACATTGCCAACTTCTTGTCTTATTCTAACATTTCTTCGAATTATCGAGCCTTCATTGCATCATTAGACTCTACTTCGTTGCCTAAGTATTGGCAGGAAGCAAAGAAAGATCCAAGGTGGAAAGCTGCAATGATGGAAGAACTTGGGGCACTGGAGAAAAATAATGGGAGCTGGTTCCATTACCCAAAGGAAAGAAAGCTGTGGGATGCAAATGGGTGTACACAGTGAAAGAGACGCCAGAAGAAAAGGTCGAGCGATACAAGGCGAGGTTGGTTGCAAAAGGATTCACCCAGTCATATGGCATAGACTATGATGAGACGTTTGCCCCAGTAGCAAAAATGAGCACCGTAAGAACTCTGGTCTCCATTGGAGCGAACTATGGGTGGAAGCTGTACCAGCTGGATGTGAAGAATGCCTTTCTTTATGGGGACCTGCAAGAAGAAGTATACATGGAGCTCCCGCCAGGGTGCTACGCAACGAAATCAAACGGAGGGACGTCGCAAGGAAAGGTGTGTAAACTGAAAAAGTTGCTATACGGGCTCAAGCAATCTCCTCGAGCCTAGTTTGACAGATTCAGAAAGGCTGTTACAGGCATGGGATACCGTCAAACAAATACAGATCATACGGTCTTCCTCCAGCATGCAAGAGGCTACATCACTATACTATGCTGTATATGTGGATGATATAGTGATCACAGGTGATGATGAAGTCGAGATCACTAAGCTGAAGTCAAAACTCGCGAAGGAGTTTGAAGTGAAGCACTTAGGAGCGATGAGGTACTTTCTAGGTATCGAGGTATATGAAGACGAACAAGGAATTGTTCTCTCACAGAAAAAATACACACTAGATCTGCTGAAGGAGACAGGGATGCTGGGATGCAAAGCAGCAGTCACTCCAATTGACCAGAACTGCAAGTTGGGAGCAGAAGCAGGAGAGCCAGTTGATCGTGAAAGATATCAACGACTTGTAGGAAGATTGATTTATCTGGGGCACACTCGCCCTGATATCTCATTTGCGGTAAGTGTAGTGAGTCGCTACATGCATGATCCAAGAAAGGGTCATATGGAAGCAGTATTTCAGATCTTGAGATATCTGAAAGGAACGCCGGGAAAGGGGCTATGGTTCAAGAAGAATGGACGCATAGAAGTTAAGGGATACTGTGATACAGACTGGGCGAGCGGCATAGACGACAGAAGGTCTACCACAGGATACTGTGTTTTTGTAGGAGGAAATCTGGTCTCATGGAGAAGCAAGAAACAGTCAGTGGTAGCACGGTCGATAGCTAAAGCAGAATACAGAGCAATAGCTCTGGGAGTGTCAGAGTTGCTGTGGGTGAAAGCATTGCTGACAGAGTTGTAGCTGGATAAGGGAGCACCATTGCATCTTCTGAGCGATAGTCAAGCAGCAATAAGTATAGCTAACAATCCAGTTGAGTACGACAGAACGAAGTACATCGAGATTGATCGATTCATCATCAAGGAGAAGCTGGAACAAGGGATACTGAAGATTGACCATGTCCGCTCAGAAGAACAAGTTTCAGACTGTCTGACTAAGGGTCTTAGTTCATTAAGTCTGTCAAAGCTATGTAACAAGATGGGGATGATCAATATCTATCGTCCATCTTGAGGGGGAGTGTTGAGAGTCAATAAGGGACTTTTGGTCCCACATTGGAACATTTAGTATGTAGAGGAGCTAGACTCCCTATAAGTAGTGAAGTAGTCCATCAATAAAATTATCCAGCCATTATTGTCTACAATAAGTTTCTTGATTCCGACAATATGGTTTAAGGCTACATTTCAATATAAGGATTACGGGAACTTTTTAAGTCAGATTATTGATGTTATGAATTATATAAAAGCCAGCAACTTGTTCTCTTATATCTCTAAAATTTTGCTTGTCCTTGTGTGGGTTTCCACGAAATCTGTTTGGAAGGTTTTTATATCGACGTTTGATCTCTCGATATTCCCATTTTTTTATCCCGATTATAATATCATTCAGTGTCCTAACTAGGGATGCATTCCGAACCGGATTATCCGATTGGGATCCGAATCCAATCAGAAATGGATCGTATTTATAGATATGTGGAGCATTTGCAACGTAATACATTTACGGATTACGCTCCATTTTCCACATTTGGATATTGGATGGGTTTCCCCGAAATCTGTTTGATAGGTTTTATATCGACGTTTGATATCTTGATATTCCCTTTTTTTACCCCAATATATAATATCATTCAGTGTCCTAACTAGGGATGCATTCCGAACCAGATTATCCGGTTCGAATCCGAATCCAATCAGAAATGGATCTAGTGTTTATAGATATGTGGAGCATTTGCAACGCGATACAGTTACGGATAACACTCCATTTTCCGCATTTGGATATCCAAATTCTTATATAATTATGTAAATCATATTAACATTGATAATACTATTCCACATTTATAACACTAGACAACACCTGATTCATGAATAAACATATTATATCGTACATTCATACCAATAACCAAATAAAATAAGTTACTTAATATACAACAAAGCCTATACGAAATCATCACTTCAATCAACAACCCATATGTCGCTCCACCCTTTTGCATTTGATCCGTATGTATTTGCTTTATCCGTATTCGTTTTTTAATCCAATCCGGTTCTCCATTTTTTGCCAAATATGGTTATTGATTTTTACTTCCGAAAAATATTTGTGTACGTATACATTATTAGAAACTAGTCTACATGTACCTGCTTTGCACGTATTTCAATTAATATATCATAAGGTTAGCTAGTGTCTTTCCGTCTTTTTGATATGACTATTCATGTTTGCAAGAACGAGGCATGCACATCTAGGCTTGGATATGCACCTTACTGTTGTGTTGCTAACAATATTGGACCCGAGAAAATTTCTGTGCAACACGCTACGCATCATCAGAAGAAAAAATGACTTTGCGACCACATGGTGTAAGAGCGAGAAAAAAATCGTTATACCATTTGTACCATGAGGAAAAAAGAGAGGAAGATTCCTATCTAATCCTAAATCCAAAGTGTTCTCCTACCCATGCATCATTCATAAAAGTTTTGAAAATTTTCATACAGAGCATTAAAAGTTGTATATATTACAACCAAAGCATAATTTTTGTAGAAATTTCTAGGAGAGCACGAGAACGCCCTTAGGACGGGCGTTAGTGCCTTTCCGTAAATTTAAAATATTTTTTTCCTTCCGTTACTTACTCCGTTCGCCGTTAGAGAAGAAAAAAACAAAAAAAACAAGAGGAGAACGCCCTTCCTATGGGCGTTCTCCTCTTGTTTTTTTTTTTCCGCTTCATTTTAGGATAGATGGATGGGATAGATAAATGATGATGGGATAGGTAGTGTGGTGCTAGTTGAAAGGGGTAAATCGGATAGCTAACGTTAACTACCTATGATATAGGATAGCTAACGTTCACTCACTAGCTAACGGATAGATTGAAACGATAAATTATTGATCTTATATAGTAATCTCCGGAAGAAGAAGAGGCTCCCATTCACTTCTTCTTTTCTTCCATTTCTTCTTTATCTTTTTACATAAGCTCTTCAGTTCAGAAGCTGAGTTGCTCTCAACCTATTCTTCAGTTCAGAAGCTGCTCTCAACCTATTCTTAAGTTCGGAAGCTGCTCTCAACCTTCATTTTTAGCATCCGTAAGCTACAAGTTTGTGATAATTGACCAAAATTTAACAATAATTTGCTACCATGCAGGTATACTAGATGGATTATCTTATCAAGGAGGTAGTACTCATCTTATTTCCACTTATTATAATATTACATTAGCTAGTTTACTTAATATTATTAGTGATCGTTTTTCCATGATGATCGCCACTCACCATGCTCACGTGATGATCGGAGACAACTCCAACGATGATCGCCACTCACCATGCTCAAGTAATTTAGCTTCAGGATAATCATAGCGCAATATATATATATATATATATATATATATATATATATATATATATATATATATATATAGATATATATATATAGATATACATATATATAAATATAAATATATATATATATAATATATGTATATATATATATATATATATATATATATATATATATATATATATATATAAAATATATATATATATATATATACATATATATACATATATATATATATATATATATATATATATATATATATATATATATATATATATATATATATATATACATATATATATACATATATATATATATATATATATATATATATATATATATATATATATATATATATATATATATATATATATATATATATATATATATATTTGCAAATGACCTCTAGCCTAGTGGTTAAGAGAGATGCATGCGGCCCAAGTGGTCGGGAGTTCGAGCCTCAGTGGAGGCGAGTTCGCCACAAGTACCCATTGCTTGAATATATATATATATATATATATATATATATATATATATATATATATATATATATATATATATATATATATATATATATAATATATATATATATATATATATATATAGTACAATTTAATAAAAATAACAACCAGAAAATTAATTACTTAAATTTAGTTTACCTCTCCCATAAATACAAGTTTAGAAACGTGAGATTCTCGTTCATGTAAAATGAATGGAGTTGTCGGACCACCGGGTATTTTCCATCATTTTGAGTAGTCATCTGTAATAATCGTTACAATTTTTTAGTTATGTAATTATTTTCTACTTAGATAACTTATTGTAGGGGACACAATCAACATTAATCAACTTAAAAATAGTAAGTAAATAATTTTTAAAAATCAAATAATATTACATGTTAACAAGATAGGTTTTTTACTTCTACTCTTGCTTCTTGTTAGCAATCACCCGAATAAAACTCGTGTTATACTCGAATTTTTTCGTATCGTTCATAAACGTATAATACTTGCGTTCTTTTGACAGATCCAAATCAGTATATAAATTTTAAGCATGTAAAGTTTTAAACGTGTTCTGTATAAATTATTGAAAAATTTGGCAAAAAAATGTGCTGAAAATCTTTTTAATTAACCAAATTTGACAATATATTTAAAAATATTAAGTTTCTAACCTCAATATTTTCATTTTTTGAATATTTGACCGAACTTTTGAACGTATTTTATTTGCACCGAGCCGATTTATACTCGTACTTTTGTCGTCCCGAATTTTTTTCGTTTGCCGATTTGCTAACAAGGCTCTTACTTCCTTCGTCTGCTTCTCCTCCTTCTTCCGATGAACTCTTCCCTCCTTACTCTTTTTTTCTCCTTTTATTCACTCTCCCACATAACAAATACCTCTTCTATCATATTTCCCAGCTTTTTCGCTAACCAAAATCTACTTTCCCGCTCACCAATGCCTGCCAAAGCTGCCCAAACCTGGTCTCCAAAGCCCCAACCCGGTCTCCAAAGCCAAATAAAGGTGTCTGCATGCATTGATCTCGCTTCGTAAAGCGTGCCAGCGTGCCAAAGCATGCCAAAGCGGCTGATAAAGCTGCTGTCTGTATGCAGCTTCGTAAAGCATGCCAGCGTGCGTCAGTAAAAGGAAGCGCTGCAGCCAACGAATCGTGGGGAGCCACGTCAGCCTGGAGGGCGTTTCCCTCAGGGAAACGCCCATTGGATGGGCGTTTTCTATATTAATTTTTTTTTCATCTTCTAGCTAGCGTACGTTACCTCCTATAATATTCAAATCATATTTTAACGAGAACACCCTTCGGATGGGCGTTCTTATGCTTCTTGTGCAATTATTGGAAGCATTGTGTTGTACGTATAATTTTATAAATTTCGTATGCTTTCATTGAAAATTTTCGTAAAAGTTTCAAGCTAGTACCAGCTAATAGTCGCAACTCGGGAGCATAGCATTGCAAATAAAAGGAATAGCAATGTGTGCCAGTATCCATCAGATCCACAAACTATAGCTATAGTGTTTAGTAGGTGTAAAGCTATATTGCGCATATACAAATACAGAAAACTAAGCAAAGAGGCGCACATAGACACTATCCGACACGGATGAACGTATCGTGTCGGATCGAGGTGAGAAGCCTAAAGGCGAGGCGCAAGACCGAGCCAAAAAAAATAGAGTCATTTGTATTTACCCCACCCCCACCCCCCAATTGCCAATCACATCTCCACTACCCAACCCCCCCCCCCCAAAAAAAAAAATTATTTTATGGTTTCATAAAAAAAAAGATAAATAAAGGATAAGAAGATGACAACATGATAATTTATAATAATATATAATTCATATATCAATTATTAGATGGATTATAAGATGGTGATTGAATAATAAATGCAAACTTACATGTCAAGCCAAGAGTTGCAAGAAACTTCACTACAGGAAATATGTATTTTTACGGCACGCACAGTACGACTTAAATCACTTTAAACGGCGCACATTCTCGCGCCGTATTAGTCCATGTCGTAAAAAAGTGGATATTTTACATGGCCTAAAAAGCATGTCGTCTTTCATCAATTTGTGCGCCGTCTTTATGCATTCACGACATACATTGCATGCCGTTAATAGGAACTTATTGTCACTACCACATTTCTAATTTGAGGGTATTCTTGTCATTTTTGATGTTATTTGAATTTATTATAATTTATTTGAATTTATGGGAATTTTTAGGATTTATTTTGGAATTATTTGAATGATGGTTGACTAGGTTGACTTTGACTAGCATATTGACCTTAGTAGACTAACCTAGAAGCTAACCCTAGTTGTGTTTGGACTTGATTAGGTCATGTGACCCTAACATAACATTAAGTTAATTCCTAATAGGCCATTTATAATTTAAGTTAGAATAGAGAGGCTTTTAGTCATAAGCCATGATTTATGGTTTGAAACCATTAATTAGCAACTTAACCCATAGCCCAACCCATTAGCTAACCCTAACCCTAATTCTATGGCCGGCCACCCACATTGGGAATCCCCCTATAAATAGTTTCTTCCATTAGGGCTAGCCTCTTTAGAAAGTTTACTCATTGGAAAGAGAGGTATGCTCCATCTTTAGAAATTCATAGAAAATCCAAATTAATTCCTTTTTCCCTCAAACAAATTGCAATAGGTTCTAATTTAGGTATTCTTGCTGTTTGTGTATTTTATTCTCAGTTGGTTAGCAATTTGGTGAAGTTTGGAGAGCAAGGAGACACCCCCTCTTTGGAGCTTTCTTTGGTTTGTGACACCTATAGGTAATTCCTCCAAAACCTATTGAAATTACTGTTATTATTGCATATTGACCTAGATCTAAGTGTCCCCTAGCTAACCCTAGAAATTCGTGGCATTTAGTGTCTATTTCGTGTCCTAAATGGACACGTATCAGCCCACTAGTGAAGGTGTTTGATGAAATGCCCCAAAGGGGATTTCGATTTGTTTTTAGGAAAGTATTTGTGTAGGAATTAGTGTTTTTGTGTGACTTATAGATTTCTGTTGGACTGAGCACGATTGCACCTGTGTTCGTGTCCAAAATTGGACACGCATGCACTGCACGAGGCTGTGCGCAGCTCCCCTGCTGCACGAGCCCTCTGTAGGACACGACACGGCTTATTATGACACAATTTTTGGTGGACACTTAGGGGCACACACTGACAGCATGCCCCCAAAATTTCAGGTGAAACGATTCACCACACGAGGAGAAATCCGGCCCGCACTGGTCGTGGCCTGGACTGTGCACGCGAGAGTGTTACTCTCTGATACGAGTTTGTATCATGAACATGCGACACCTTGGACACATTACAGGCATTTGGACACGTGCACCTAGACCTAACCTAGGCGTGGACACGACCACGAGACCTGGGGGTAGACACGTTGTGTCTTTTTGTGCTCGACACCTCTGCACGACACTGTCCTTATTGCACTGTCTGATACATTCCTATGTTCTTATTTTGGACACGTTGTGTCATTGTGGTGGGACACGAACAACATGTTGGACACGAGCATATTATTGTCTATCATTACCAACCATTTATTTTACATTTTAACATGTTTTTATACATCAATTTCTCATTACCCTATTTTCCTGAAAACAATGTTCTTCACTGTATTTCCAGATTTTTCAAATCGAATTTGGGCAATCAAATTAACTCTTATTAATGCAAATTTTCACATGTTTCTAACCCTAGTGTGTGTACCTATAGGTAATCTACATGTATGCAAATTTTGAGGTGGTTTCATTGAGTTTTGGGTTTCGAATTGAAATAGGAAGTATTGGGACTGAAAACTGGACTGAGTTGGGTTCCTTTCCTATATTTTCTGAAAACTGAAATGGGGTTTGTGTTTGGGAGTTGGTTTGGGGTATCTGTCAATTTCAGGAAACTGAACCCTGTGTTGATTTCCTCTTATACACACACACACTTGATTTCTAGGTTCCTCACATCCTGTGACACTCTTCATCATTCACACACACACACACACATCTCTCACACTCACAGTTCACACTTGACACACATTGACACTCCCCTCTACCTCTCTATCTTTCAATCTCACTATATATGTAATGTATATATGTAATATGTATATCTATATATATAATATAGGTATGTTTAATATATATATGTATCTAGTCTAGATACTTGTAAATGGATGTATAATGTATACATGTATAATATATGAATGTGTATTGTATAGGCCTATTAGGTATGTAAATGTATATTAGTATCTATATAATCATGTAGTGATGTATGTATGTATGTGTATATATATATATATATATATATATATATATATATATATATATATATATATATATATATATATATATATATATATATAAAATATATATATATAAAATATATATATATATATATATATATATATATATATATATATATATATATATTTATATATATATATAAAATATATATATATATATATATATATATATATATATATATATATATATATATATATATATATATATAAGTTGATACATGCCTATATATATTAGTTCTCTATAGCATAGGTATGACTTTATATGTATAATGTATATACATAAATTGTATTAAGGATTGTATGTTGATTTCCTATATAGCTTGGTTAGACTTGTATGGACCAGTTAGACCTAGAATGACTTGTTTGACCTAGTTTAGACTTGTTAGACCTAGTTTGACCATAGTTGACCTAGTTTGACTTCTAGTGTTGACCAAAGTTGACCAAGAGTTGACTTTGGCCTAGATTGACCTAGATTCATGTAGAATGCATTATAGTGCATCTTATTACCATTTTAGACATGTTATGACTTGTGCTATTCTAAATAGGAGCCAGACACCACTCCTCGGATAGTACTTTCATCTTGGACACTCAGATACTAGGCGAGTACATTCTCTGATCATTTCATATCCTGTTTAGAACTATTTTCCTGCTTTAAATTATTTTACTTGATACTGTCACGTTGGTCACACGGATTAGTACTATATGGATCCCTTCTTGAGATGTTATCCCCTCAGGAGCATCGGATACTACATGTTCTGTGCGTTTCATTTACATGGTGTATCACTATGATTCACGGTTCATTGATCACTTGTGACATATACTCTCATGATCACAGAGTCTTCCTTGAATCACCCATTTATGGGCATTCCTAGAATCACCCATTTTTTGGCCTTCCATGTATTACCCCTTGTGGGCCTTTGCATGTAATCATAACATAACCTGGCTGGATCCTTGTGTATTGATTGCGGGTACGGGGGAGTAGAAGTAGACATGTGAATAATATCCAAGTAGTATCTCACCTGATCACCTCCGTAGTGTCTCATCAGAATCTTCTATGCCATTCACATGTTTATATTGTACTCTGACTCACTAGCCACTGATAGTTCTCTATTTACAGTATATATTTCCATTACAGCTTTCTCTGTTTACATCCTGTACTTTCTTTCAGTTCCTATATCTTACTTTACTGCATGATTATATTTTCTAACCTGCTATGAACTGTTGAGATGTATTGTGCTCGCTCCTGTCCTGACTGGACCTGTTAAAAATATTACAGAGGACGAGGAGGAGGCCTGTGTGGATACCTTTTACGGTGCTACCTTAGATGAGTGTTTGGACCTGGACCAGCAGCAGGTCCCACTAGCAGTGGATGACACTCCTCTAGACTAGGATGTTTTCATTTACATTACTCTCTGGATGATTGTATATATTTGATACTTGGGATATGTACTTATCTTAGACACTAGACTCTCTGTTTGTACTTGTGGATTTCCTTTCAATTCAGCAGTATCTATCTATCTATCTTCTATCTTATCTTTCTGCCTTAGTTGTGATTGAGTTTACTTTCTGCTATGTCACCCCCATTCGAGGAGTATAAACTGTTTAGCATTATATTGTTAGATGTTGTGACCTAAGACAGCGTTCTACCGCCGACATTGCGGCGTAGGCGGGACGTACCCACGTCTCGTGCCCTTACTCTAGGGTGCGGGTCGTGACACATTTTTAGTGGTGGCCCATGTAGGTCTAGATCAGTAGACCCAGCAGCAGAGGCACACAGCAGAGCTCAGCCGAGGCATTGATCTGGCCGTGACAGCGGTAGAGAGAGTTGCAGGTCAGCCAGCAGCAGTCCAGCAACCGTACCCTCCGAGGGAGAGGGGCATACAGGATTTTTCAGAAGATGCACCCGAGGGACTTCCGAGGGACAGAGGGGATCTTGTATGCCGACGAGTGGATTGAGCACATGGAGGATATATTCAAGTTGGCTGAGATCCCGACGAGGCTCCAGATTGAGGCAGCGGCCAGCATGATGCAGGATATGGCCCGTACATGGTACCAGACCGACCCGAGGGTTGGTACTGTAGGACAGACTTGGGCAGCATTCAAGAAGCTGTTCAAGGAGAAGTTCTTTCCGGATGCAGCGCTGGGAGCCCTCGAGACTCAGTTCGAGGCCCTAGTCCAGGAGAGCCAGTCTGTAGAGGAGTACGCAAGAGAGTTCTGCCGCCTGAGCAGATTTGTAGAGGGCTTGTCGGAGGCGACGAAGGCCCGGAGGTTCCGGAAGGGCTTGGTAAAGGAGGTCAAGTCCTATACCAAGAATGCCCGCAGCGCTACCTTTGAGGAGATCCTGGTGGACGTATTAGGAGCAAAGGATGATCTTGAGCTTAGGCTCAAGAGGAGGCGAGACTTCCAGGGAGGCAGCAGTAGCGGAGGACTGGCCAAGAGGCCGCACATTCAGCAGCACCACCAGCAGCAGAGGTTCCAATCGCAGTAGTTTCAGCAGCCGAGGCATCAGCCAGTGCAGCATCAGCAACAGAGGGTGCAGCCGCAGGCACCGAGGCAGCAGGCCACCACCTGTGCTTATTGCAAGAAGCCAGGGCACGGGTGGAACGAGTGTAGGAAGAGACTGGGCAAGTGCCTGGTATGTGGTTCATCAGACCACCAGATGAGGGAGTGTCTCGTAGCACGAACAGCTCAGGAAGGAGGTGCCAGAGCTCCAGCAGGCCAGCAGAGGGGACCAGCCCTGCCAACACAGCAGCAGAGGTTCATCCAGCACTAGCAGCAGGCCAGGGGAGGCCAGCAGGGGCGAGCTTTCGCCATGGCGGCTAAGGATGCAGAGGTGATAGGAGAGCTGATCGCAGGTTCGATTCTTCTCGACTCCAGTCCAGTTTTTGTATTATTTGATTCCGGTGCTTCGCATAGCTTCATATCAGTATCATTTGCGATTAGACACGGTATCATAGCTGAATCGTTGTCTAGGACTTACAAGATCACGACCGGGGGTGGCATTATCCTCGTGAGTGATGTTTGTAAGGGTCAGAGTATTTTTTGGGAGGCCGTGAGTTGGAGGTGAGCCTGCTCGTAATGCCATTGCCGAACTACGACATAGTACTCGATATGGATTGGTTGAGCAGGTACCACGCCAGCATTGATTGCAGAGGGGGTAGAGTTCTCTTCAGAGCGCCGGGGGAGCCAGAGTTCGAGTACTCCAGACGTCAGGCGGAGCAGAGCAGCGGAGTTTTCTGCGGAGTCTCGGTTGAGGAGCAGACGATTCCACACCCCTTGATAGCAGAGTATATTGATGTTTTTCCAGAGGAGTTGCCGGGATTGCCACCAGACAGAGACATTGAGTTCTCGATAGACTTGGTTCCAGGAGCGGAACCCATCTCTCAGCACGTCTATCGAGTGAACAACAATGAGTTGGTAGAGCTGAAGAAGCAGGTGGATGAGCTGCAGGACAAGGGCTTCATCCATTCGAGTTCGTCGCCATGGGGTGCACCAGTATTTTTTGTGCCGAAGAAGGATGGGTCAGTACGGATGTGTATTGACTACATGGCACTCAACAACCTCACGATCAAGAACAGATATCCACTGCCGCGGATCGACGATCTTTTTGACCAGTTGAGCGGAGCTCGGGTATTTTCCAAGATTGATCTGAGGTCAGGATATCACCAGGTGAAGGTGAAGGGGGAGGATATTCCCAAGACCGCTTTCAGGATGCGGTACAGGCAGTTTGAGTTTTTGGTTATGCCGTTTGCGCTAACCAATACACCAACAGTGTTTATGAACCTGATGAACAAGGTGTTCCACCAGTACCTGGATCAGTTCATGGTGGTATTCATTGACGACATCTTGGTATATTCTAAGACTGAGGAGGAGCACGAGGAGCATCTGAGGACAGTGCTAGAGACTCTCAGGAGGGAGCAGCTTTATGGGAAGCTCTCCAAGTGTGAGTTCTTCTTGGACCGGGTTGACTTTTTGGTGCATGTGGTGACTGGAGATGGTATCTCAGTTGACCCCAAGAAGATCGTAGCAGTTGAGGCATGGACAGCGCCGACTTCAGTGGTAGAGATCAGGAGTTTTCTGGGGCTGGCAGGATATTATCAGCGATTTGTGCAGAATTTCTCCCGGGTTGCAGAGCCGTTGACTCGATTGATCCGAAAGGATACTGAGTATGTTTGGTCAGAGGAGTGTCAGGCAGTTTTTGATGAGTTAAAGAAGCGGCTTACGACAGCTCTGATTCTGACATTGCCTTCAGGATTCGGGGGATTCACTATTTATAGTGACGCTTCAGGAAAGGGGCTGGGTTGTGTCTTGCAGCAGCATGGGAAGGTTATTGCCTATGCTTCCAGGCAGTTACGTCCCTATGAGAAGAACTATCCTTCCCATGACCTGGAGCTGGCAGCGGTGATATTTGCTCTGAAGTTATGGAAGCACTATCTGTATGGAGAGAGAGTGGAGATTTTTACAGATCACAAGAGCTTAAGGTATGTGTTCACTCAGAAGGAGTTGAACATGAGGCAGCGCAGATGGCTAGAGTTGATGAAGGACTTTGACATCCTACTTCAGTATCACCCAGGGAAGGCCAACGTGGTTGCCGATGCCTTGAGTAGGTATCCGACAGCCATGTGTTTGACCATGGACCGTCACTTACTTGCTGATTTGGAGAGCCTGGGGATTGAGGTGATCGTGCCCGGAGTGCAGATGCAGATGTGGGGCATGCAGATTCAGTCAGACTTGGTGGAGAGGATCAAGTCGGCACAGTTTGAGGATGTTGCTCTGCGATGTCTCCGAGAGCAGGTTCGAGCAGGATTGCTGGATGGCGAGTTTTCTCTTGCAGAGAATGGTGCCTTGAAGAACGGTTCCAGGTTATGTGTGCCCAACGGAGAGCTCAGGGAGCAGGTTTTATAGAAGGTCCACAGATCTCAGTACTCTATACACCCTGGTGCCAACAAGATGTACCGAGATCTGAGGGAGCATGTTTGGTGGTCCGAGATGAAGCAGAAAGTAGCTCGCTTCGTAGCTAGGTGCTTGGTCTGTCAGCAGGTCAAGGCAGAGAGGCAGAGGCCTGGTGGGTTATTGCAGCCGCTGTCCATTCCCGAGTGGAAGTAGGAGCATATCACTATGGATTTCGTATCTGGATTGTCGCGTACACCAGGAGGAAAAGACACGATTTGGGTCATCGTTGACAGGTTTACCAAATCGGCCAACTTCTTGCCATTCAAGGTAGGTACGTCTACAGAGAGGCTTGCAGAGATGTATATGCGGCAGATAGTCAAAATTTATGGAGTTCCGGTCAGCATCATCTCAGATCGGGATAGTCGCTTTACTTCCTATTTTTGGAGGAGTCTGCAGACCAGCTTGGCCACTTAGCTCAAGTTTAGTACTGCATACCACCCCCAGACGGACGGACAGTTAGAGAGGACTATTCAGACGCTTGAGGATATGCTGCGGACGTGCGTCTTGGACTTTGGAGTTTCCTGGGAGGATCATCTACATTTGGTGGAGTTTGCTTACAACAACAGTTTCCAGGCCAGCATTGAGATGTCACCTTTCGAGGCTCTGTACGGGCGTAGGTTTCGTACACCCTTATCTTGGGATGATGTTGGTGAGCGAGCTTTACTGGGGCCAGAGATGGTTGTGGACGCAGCCGAGAAGGTGAAGCTCATCAGGGACAGACTTCGCATGGCGCAGGACAGACATCGGCACTGGGCCGATAGCCACCGGAGGTCCTTGGAGTTTGAGGTACAGATTAGAGTAGGATTAGATTTAGGTTTGATTGTTTATGTTTTATTGATCATGTTTGTTTATCATAATTAATTGAGACCTTGCTTGTGATTAGGTTGGAGACCAGATTTTCTTGAGGATATCTCAAACTTGTGGTACGATACGTTTTGGTGGGGGCGGGAAGCTTAGCCCGCGCTTCATCGGCCCTTTCGTTATCAGCGAGAGAGTCGGTGACGTGGCATACAGGCTAGACTTGCCGTCTGCACTAGTGGGGGTCCACAACGTATTCTACGTATCACAGTTGAGACGATACGTGGCTGACCCTAGCCATGTGCTTGATCATTCGGAGATTGAGGTTGGGCCTTCTCTCAGCTATCCAGAGCAGCCAGTGGAGATACTGGATCGACGGAAGAAGGTTATGAGGAACCATGTGATACCTTTGGTTCGTGTCGCATGGAGGCATTATTCTCTAGGAGAGTCTACCTGGGAGCGGGAGGATAAGATGCGCGAGCGATACCCATATCTTTTTGGACCTTGAGGTATACTTTATATCCTTCTCATCAGTTGCGTTTCGCCTTTCAATTTTGAGGACAAAATTCTTTTAAGGAGGGTAGATTTGTCACTACCACATTTCTAATTTAAGGGTATTTTTGTCATTTTTGAGGTTATTTGAATTTATTTGAATTTATGGGAATTTTTAGGATTTATTTTGGAATTATTTGAATGATGGTTGACTAGGTTGACTTTGACTAGCATTGACCTTGGTAGACTAACCTAGAAGCTAACCCTAGTTGTGTTTGGACTTGATTAGGTCATGTGACCCTAACCTAACATTAAGTTAATTCCTAATAGGCCATTTAGAATTTAAGTTAGAATAGAGAGGCTTTTAGTCATAAGCCATGACTTATGGTTTGAAACCATTAATTAGCAACTTAGCCCATAGCCCAACCCATTAGCTAACCCTAACCCTAATTCTATGCCGGCCACCCACATTGGGAATCCCCCTATAAATAGTCTCTTCCATTAGGGCTAGCCTCTTTAGAAAGTTCACTCATTGGAAAGAGAGGTATGCTCCATCTTTAGAAATTCATAGGAAATCCAAATTAATTCCTTTTTCCCTCAAACAAATTGCAATAGGTTCTAATTTAGGTATTCTTGCTGTTTGTGTATTTTATTCTCAATTTGTTAGCAATTTGGTGAAGTTTGGGGAGCAAGAAGACACCCCCTCTTTGGAGATTTCTTTGATTTGTGACAACTATAGGTAATTCCTCCAAAACCTATTAAAATTACTGTTATTATTGCATATTGACCTAGATCTAAGTGTCCCCTAGCTAAGCCTAGAAATTCGTGACATTTAGTGTCCATTTCGTGTCCTAAATGGACACGTATCAACCCACTAGTGAAGGTGTTTGATAAAATGCCCCAAAGGGGATTTCGATTTATTTTAGGAAAGTATTTGAATATGAATTATTGTTTTTGTGTGACTTATAGATTTCTGTTGGACTGAGCACGATTGCACCCATGTCCGTGTCCAAAATTGGACACACATGTACTGTACGAGGCTGTGCGCAGTTCCCCTGCTGCACGAGCCCTCTGTAGGACACGACACGACTTATTATGACACGATTTTTGGTGGACACTTAGGGGCACACACTGACAGCATGCCCCCAAAATCTCAGGTGAAACGATTCACCACACGAGGAGAAATCCGGCCCGCACTGGTCGTGGCTTGGACTGTGCACGCAAGAGTGTTACTCTCTGATACGAGTTAGTATCATGAACACGCGACACCGTGGACACATTACAGGCATTTGGACACGTGCACCTAGCCCTAACCTAGGTGTGGACACGACCATGAGACCTGGGGGTGGACACGTTGTGTCTTTTTGTGCTCGACACCTCTGCACGACATTGTCCTTATTGCACTGTCTGATACATTCCTATTTTCTTGTTTTGGACACGTTGTGTCATTGTGGTGGGACACGAATAGCATGTTGGACACGAGCACATTATTGTCTATCATTACCAACCGTTTATTTTATATTTTAACATGTTTTTATACATCAATTTCTCATTACCCTATTTTCCTGAAAACAGTGTTCTTCACTGTATTTCCAGATTTTTCAAATCGAATTTGGGCAATCAAATTAACTCTTATTAATGCAAATTTTCACATGTTTCTAACCCTAGTATGTGTACCTATAGGTAATCTACATGTATGCAAATTTTGAGGTGGTTTCATTGAGTTTTGGGTTTCGAATTGAAATAGGAAGTATTGGGACTGAAAACTGGACTAAGTTGGGTTCCTTTCCTATATTTTCTGAAAACTGAAATGGGGTTTGTGTTTGGGAGTTGGTTTGGGGTATCTGTCAATTTCAGGAAACTGAACCCTATGTTGGTTTCCTCTTATACACACACACACTTGATTTCCAGGTTCCTCGCATCCTGTGACACTCTTCATCATTCACACACACACACACATCTCTCACACTCATAGTTCACTCTTGACACACATTGACACTCCCCTCTACCTCTCTATCTTTCAATCTCACTATATATGTAATGTATATATGTAATATGTATATCTATATATGTAATATAGGTATGTGTAATATATATATGTATCTAGTATAGATACTTGTAAATGAATGTATAATGTATACATGTATAATATATGAATGTGTATTGTGTAGGCCTATTAGGTATGTAAATGTATATTAGTATCTATATAATCATGTAGTGATGTATGTATATATATATATATATATATATTTTTTACATACATCATGTAGTGATGTATGTATATATATATATATATATATATATATATATATATATATATATATATATATATATATAAGTTGATACATGCCTATATATATTAGTTCTCTATAGCATAGGTATGACTTTATATGTATAATGTATATACATAAATTGTATTAAGGATTGTATGTTGATTTCCTATATAGCTTGGTTAGACTTGTATGGACTAGTTAGACCTGGAATGACTTGTTTGACCTAGTTTAGACTTGTTAGACCTAGTTTGACCATAGTTGACCTAGTTTGACTTCTAGGGTTGACCAGAGTTGACCAAGAGTTGACTTTGGCCTAGATTGACCTAGATTCATGTAGAATACATTGTAGTACATCTTATTACCATTTTAGACATGTTATGACTTGTGCTGTTCTAAATAGGAGCCAGACACCACTCCTTGGACAGTACTTTCATCTTGGACACTCAGATACCAGGCGAGTACATTCTCTGATCATTTTATATCTTGTTTAGAACTATTTTTCTGCTTTAAATTACTTTACTTGATACTGTCACGTTGGTCACACGGATTAGTACTATATGGATCCCTTATTGAGATGTTATCCCCTCAGGAGCATCGGATACTACATGTTCTGTGCGTTTTACTTACATGGTGTATCACTATGCTTCACGGTTCATTGATCACTTATGACATGTACTCTCATGATCACAGAGTCTTTCTTGAATCACCCATTTATGGACATTCCTAGAATCACCTATTTTTGGGCCTTTCATGTATCACCCCTTGTGGGCCTTTGCATGGAATCATAACATAACCTGGATGGATCCTTGTATATTGATTGGGGATACAGGAGAATAGAAGTAGACATGTGAATAATATCCAAGTAGTATCTCACCTGATCACCTCCGTAGTGTCTCATCAGAATCTTTTATGCCATTCACATGTTTATATTGTACTCTGACTCACTAGCCACTGATAGTTCTCTATTTACAATATATATTTCCATTACAGCTTTCTCTGTTTACATCCTGTACTTTCTTTCAGTTCCTGTATCTTACTTTACTGCATGATTATATTTTCTAACCTACTATGAACTGTTGAGATGTATTGTGCTCGCTCCTGTCCTGACTGGACTTGTTGAAAATATTACAGAGGACGATGAGGAGGCCTGTGTGGATACCTTTTACGGTGCTACCATAGATGAGTGTTTGGACCTGGACTAGCAGCAGGTCCCACTAGCAGTGGATGACACTCCTCTAGACTAGGATGTTTTCATTTACATTACTCTCTGGATGATTGTATATATTTGATACTTGGGATATGTACTTATCTTAGACACTAGACTCTCTGTTTGTACTTGTGGATTTCCTTTCATTTCAGCAGTATCTATCTATCTAACTTCTATTGTATCTTTCTGCCTTAGTTGTGATTGAGTTTACTTTCTACTATGTCACCCCCATTCGGGGAGTATAAACTGTTTAGCATTATATTGTTAGATGTTGTGACCTAGGACATCGTTCTTCCACCGATACTGCGGCGTAGGCTGGACGTACCCACGTCTCGTGCCCTTACTCTAGGATGCGGGCCGTGACACTTATGGCGTGTATTATTGTGCCGTTAGTGCACAAAGAAGACATTCAATGGCACGCTATTAATACCTATTCACGACATGCTTTAGCACGTCGTTAATACATAATAACAACATTCTATTGTACGTCGTTAATAATATTTTACGACATTCCTTTGCCTCTCGTTATTAGTCAATTATGACATACATTGTATGTTGTTTAAAGTATCATATACACATCAATTAGGACATATTATGCACGCTTTAAATTCTCTTCAATTTAAAAAAAATCCAGCTTTTTGTATTGTCAATTTTTCCTTTACATTCAATCACAAACACATATAATATACACGACAATTATGAAAAGTAATAACTTTTATTGAAACAATAATATCAAATCATCCAAATCCAAAATCATAGGCCAGTATGTACGCAACAATTATAATAAGTACTAACTTATAATTAATGTTAAATTTTATCTGAATTCTAAATCACCAACTAAAATGTCACAAAATGATATTGTATACTTAACCTAGACCTATACAAAATATTTTGAATCTTTAATTCCCCCCCAAACAATCAAAATGAGAAGTCCACAAAATAAGGAGTCTATATTCCCATCAAACAAACAACAAAATCAAAAAGACTACTAAAATGTCAAAAGCACACAAGGAAAAGGACTTTTTACGGCCACGGTCAAGTAATCGTCAATGCATCAAAAGTGCTAGGTCCACATCCTCATCCTCCAAACAAACAGCAAAATAAGGAGTCATCTCTTACATGACCTATTACATACAATAACAAATTACGTCAATATTAAGCTCAAAATGAATGGAATAACAAAAGTGAAAAACTAGCATGTAGAACATGAAGTATGATGTTATATGTATAAACCCCATAATAGACATTAATTGAATGACATTCTCCATTAAACTTAGACACACTGGCCAAATAGTAATACGTAGCAGAATTATGCATGAACAAGAAGAAGACTGTTTGCTCATTTTGATTAGAATAGCGTCTTCTACCTATGATAATGAATATCTTCTTCTCTATGAACATCCTACAATGCTAATTATTGATTATCATCATTATTATGTAAATCTAATTGTTCATGCGTATGATTTTTTTAGGATTATCTTTCTAACTTCCTTACTTTTATAGCTCAGATTAAGGAAGCTGGGCTTAATGGTGTTGCTTTAGAGAATGAACATGGAGGTTTAATGAAATTGAACAGGTAGTTAACAGCAAACAACATGACTATTTCAGAAAAATAGACCATCTTTCCATGGAAATAACAAAAATCAAACATAGCCTAAGGAAAAGCTAAGTACATATTATACGAAAAACACAACTTATTACCCAATCGATTTAGACTGGCATTACATGGTCCTCTCTAGTATTTGCAAGGATGAACTAGTTAAAGAAAGTGTTATTCACCTTAATCCATCTACAGATTTTATCCCCAACAATTGGTGATCTAGTTAAAGAAAGTCATGTACCACTATTATTAAGCAACTAGCAATAGCAATACAGCAGTGAGTAGAATCAATCTTGAAAAAGAAAGTCAATGCTATCGCATTCAATTATTACAACCCTTGTTCTTTTGTTAAATAGGAGGGTGTCACCTAGAGTGAAAGTAAGGCTTATTGCTTGCATCCTGAAGGATACATGTTTGAGTCATGGAACAGCCTATACATATTTATAGGGCTAAGGTTGCTTACATTTTGACCCTCCCCAGCCTCTCATAAGCAGGAGCCTCGTGGAACTAGATTGTTTTGTTCAATAGAAGCAATATGGTTACCCATGTGTCAAATGTGTCAAGCTGATATATAGAATATCATGAACCACACATGTACCTCTTAATAGATATTGTCCTCACTTTACATGGATCCACATGAAACAAGGCAACAATTTCTAAATAGAAGTATGTGAAGATATGAGCCACCTATGGACAATTTATGACCTTTTCCGGGGATAAATAAAAATGATTTTAACTTTTATTACATATTTGATCACTAAAAATACAAAACAGTACACACTGAACGTATTGTTAAATGAAACACAATTATAAATTTATAACAAAGTTAAAATCAATTTTATACATGTTAATTTGGTATCTGAAACACATTTTTTAGATATGCTTGTTAAAATCATGAAGTCGAAAAATTATAAGAAGAGTCGAAAAAGTACAAAACATTGTATGAAACATTTTTAGATATGAGTCTAAAAATTGTGTTTCAGGTATCTGAAACAGTACAAAACATTTCAAGAAACTGGTAGATTTTCGACTTCAGAAATCAAACATGTCTAAAAATTATACGACAATGCAACACAGGGGGGGTAATATTTGGACTTATAATGGTTAATACAACATGCTTCCCTTTCCATGTATCATACTTCTACTGTAATATGTTCTGTTTTATTGACTTTTCCCAGTGCCTCACTGCTACATAATCATTTCAAGCTTTTGAAGAGTTCCTTCCCCTCTAAAAGTCGATTAGAAAGAAATTGCATGTAACTAACACATGTTACTTCCAGTAAACATATTTCTTCTACATGCAGCATGCCAAAAGCTCAATGTAAACTATTCTATGTGCAACTCTTGAATCACATACGATTTTACACAATTACATAAAAATGCCAATGCCTAAAAGTCATTTAAAGAAGAACAATACCAGACAAAATGCCAACCACATTATCTTCCATGGAAGGTATTCAAATCATATCTCATTAAAATAACAGTAGGCAACAAGCGTATGGTAGATAGTACAAGATACTTCCCAATTGATCTTTTCATAATTTAATAGATAAAATGCATAAAAAAATATTAGCATAATTTTAAAAAAAACATCAGAAGCACTGTAGGTAGTCACTGAATGTAGGTTAGTGTAAAAATATAACATGCACCACCATTTTTGCTAAGCATAGGTATTTCAACAAAAAACCAGCTGCTTACCTTTAATCTCTGTCAAACTCTACCAGTAAATTTTTTTTAAAAAAAACATCAACAGAAAATCAAGAAAAGAAATCAAACAGAGTAAGTTGAGATCGATCGATCGAGAGAGCACTGTCCTTGCATACTTCTTTTCTTCACAATATACCTAAGAGTTTCTGGTTCATAGTTCTGATACGAACCTAATTTTCCTCACATGCTTATACGCTGAGCTAGAAGGACTGGACTGCTACTAAATACACTGAGCCTATATTTGCAGGATGTTGCTAGAGCCTATATTCCAGACCAGGGTGCTACTGGGGGTTGACACTAGGACAGGACTACACTGGAGACTACACTACAAGTGCACTGGTGGTCCTTGCAAACACAAAATGGGGCACATACGCGACATGTGAAACAATACCTCACTGATACTCAACCCACAGATACTCAAAACTGCAATTAATAATACTAACTGATATGCATATAGGCTGCAGCAACATTAATATTTATACTCACTAATTGGAGCAGCCGCGGTATTAATATTTATATACCTACCTGTATGAAGCATCAAGCATCCACATGTTCGTGTCTATGTAAAACTAGAATGATGCAAATAGACAATCTAATAGACATACCCAGATTGGAAACATTATAAAATTGCCTCAGAAAAATATAACTATGTTTGTAAAATTTTAAATTGGCTTTGTAATATTATCTAAGACATAGAATCTCAATAAAACAAGAATCTTCATGGATGAAAATTGACTGGCGTTAACTATTTTACATACTTTATAACTTTATAAGCACACGTGTAGAAGCCTACTGAGTCCTATCAATAGCACATGTTGTGCACCATGTGCACCAAACACAGAATGAAGCACATACACAACATAAACTTTACCTCATTGATACTTAACCCACAGATACTCAAAACTGCAATCAATGATACTGACTGATATGCATGTAGGCAGCAGTAGCATTAATATTTATAATCACTGATTGGAGTATCTGTAGCAGTAATATTTATATACCTACAGGTATGAAGCATCACACATCCATGTGTTCGTGTCCATGTAAAAGAAGAATGATACAAATAGACAATTTAATAGGCATACCCAGGTTGGAAACACTGTAAAATTTCCTCAAAAAAATATAACTATGTTTGTAAAATTTTAAATTGGCTTTGTAATATTATCTCAGGCATGGAATCTCAGTAAAACAAGAATCTTCATGGATAAAATTGACTGGCATCAACTATATACATACTTTATGACTTTATAAGCACACACTACACAAGAATGAACTTTAAAAGTCATAAAGTTAAAGATGACTAAACAAATCAGTCTATTACTAAACATATCGGTCTAGTAAATAATAATGATAAAGATCAAGAAATTTAAAAGAAACCCCAGGAAAAAATTTGACAAACTGGGACAATTAGGCATATAAACTATCTATAAGCATAGTTTCATTAATCAACAATTTGAAGATGGAATGTGATATATCTGTCAACTAAACAAATCAGTCTACTACTAAACATGTCAGTCTAGTACATCAGTCAAGTACCACTAAAAAATAATTCGAAGATGGAATACGATACATCAGTCAAGTACCACTAAACAAATTAGTCTACTACAACATATCAGTCTAGTAAATAATAATAATAAAGATCGACAAAGTTTAAAAAAACACCAGGAAAAAAATGTGACAAACTGGGACAATTAAACATATAAACTCTCTATAAGCATAGTTCCATTAATCAACAATTCGAAGATGGAATGCGATATAAACTACCGCTAAGTGATAAAAACTATTGTTTGTATGTGTGTGAAATATGTCAAACAATGCCAAAATGTCTGCTTGCATGTGTGTCTATATGTGCAAGTCATGAGGACAATTAACGATATTAGACTACAATACACTTTGCATCACCTAAGCATGCTTATATGCACACCCATCAATTTCAGCACCTAGGCAGTCGCTTTTGGTTGGATGGTTGTTTTTGCACCCAACTAGACACCTACTCGATGCAGGGGTCTACTAGAATAGATCGCCAGAGGTACACACTAGGCGAGAGGCCAAGATGGTAATGTTTCTTGTGCACCTGCCTGTACAAATGCTTGAAATAGTGTTAAGCACTTGTAGAAACAACAAGCATTTCTATTTTCTCTCCTTTTACCAAACAAATGCATAACCAATCGTTCCAAAAATAACAAGGGACCACATTAAATCTTGAATAACAAAAGCAGATGATATATGACACAAAATAAAAAGTCCGTCCACGATACGAAATCAAAAGCTTTCTAAATAAAAGATTATTCATGGTGATATATACACAAATTTCTTAAATAACAACCTCGAATTAAACAACGAACGCATATGTCAAATTAAAACCAATTGTAGTCTTATGGTAAAATTAGACGGGAAAAGAAGAAATCGAACTTGAAACACCGAATTTGAGTTACTCTGAAGGCGGTTCAGCCGTGGCTCTACGTAGGTGTGCTCACAAATTTGTATGCCTAAATAACAAAAGAATTGTATGCATATAAAACCAAAAATAACAAAAAAGAAAACAAAATAAAATCAAAAATAAAATGTGTATGTCTATAAAACCATAGATGTTCTCACACGTAGCCGTGGGTCTCCTATAAGCACCACCCCTAAAAAAAAGAAAAAAACCCTAAATAAAAAGAGGGAAATTAATTGAGGGAAAAAGTGTGCTTACAAATTTGTATGCATGTCCGCCTCTCTTGCTATGATCTGAGCACAAATAAAAAAATAAAACCAAAAGAAGAAGAGGAAAAAGAAGACGCGGGGGGATTAAGTAGAACCTTTGAGAGTGAGAGTGAAAGAGAGAGAGAGAAGAACAGACGGGGTGGTGATGTTTTGTTTGAAATAGTCGCGGGGGTGGAGGAAATTGAAGTTTTGCTTGATTCTGAAATACAAGACGGGGATGGAAATTTTGGGATCACGGGATTAACATGGGGGGAATCTTTTGGGTAGTTTTAAGGCGTTTGCTGTGTGCCTTATTTCTGTATAATAAATTAAGGAGGAGAGAGTGAGAGTGAGTGTAAAATCTGAATTATCTTTTAATGGAGTACGACTCCACGCCGCCGCCGGGAGCTCCTCCTCCTCTCCTTCCCCATTACAACCACCCTTTCTGCTGCTATCACCAGAATCCTAACCCTAACCCTAATCTAGCTTACCATCTCTCCCCAGCCACCAAAGAAGCCGGACCCCTCCGCCCGCTTCATCACCCGTCGCCGCCTACGGCGAACCCCTACACTCCCTACGGAGGATGTTGTTTCCCCCACCACCTCCCCATGGGCCCCACTCTGCCTCCGTACGTACTACCACTGCGGCACGACCTCCGCAGGAGGAGGAAGAGTAGGAGGGGCGACGGGTTAGTTTCCAGCGGTGGAGTTGACTGGCCAGTACGGATCTCTTCCGGAGGTGAGGTACGGTCCTCCGATCCCTCCAAGACCATCCAATGGGCTTGGCGCTGTGGTTACTCCCCCAGCCTTACCTGTACATTGGAGAACCCTATCTTACTCGGGTGGCACAAAGAAGCGCTCAAAGAAAACCACAAAGGTGGTGCAATCAGCATATTGTGAGGTCTGCAAGGTCAATTTCACCTGTGAAGAAGACCTCAACTCCTACGAGCAAGATAAGAAGCACATAAAGCAGCTTCAGAAACTAATACAGGAGTCTACTATACCAAAATCTGTACAGGAGTCTACTACACCAAAATCTGCTGAGGTGAAGGAACATGCAGTTGGTAGCAAGGGAAAGGCTGTAGCAACAGGTGAGAAGAAGAGAAAGAAAGCCCTGCCCGCAACAGAGGAGGACATGGAGACGAAGAAAAAGAAATTGCTGGAATGTGGGGCAGCACCAGAAGATGTGAGAGTCCGCACCATCTGTCATATCGTCGTGAACAGTAAGGCAGTCTACGACACTCATATTGCTGGACAGAAGCACATAGCAAATGTGAAGCAGCAGCAGCAGGAGCAGGAAGCAGTAGCAGCTAGTTAGGATAGCAAATGCTTGCAAGTCTTGTTGTATATCGACCTTGAGCTATAGTTTAGGGTCCGTTTGGATATGCTTTCTAAAATTTCT
>JANAVB010033220.1:16554773-16564773 GCA_029216955.1 Iris pallida | reverse complement strand
GGGGAAGAAGTCGAACCTTTGAGAGTGAGAGTGAGAGAAGAACAGACGAGGTGGTGAAGTTTTGTTTGAAATAGTCACGGGGGTGGGGGAAATTGAAGTTTTACTTAATTCTGAAATATAAGGCGGGGATGGAAATTTTGGGATCACGGGATTAACATGGGGGGAATCTTTTGGGTAGTTTTAAGGCGTTTGCTGTGTGCCTTATTTCTGTATAATAAATTAAGGAGGAGAAAGTGAGAGTGAGTGTAAAATTTGTAAAACCCTAGAGGGGGGTGAATAGGGAAATAAAAAATAACTAGAGCAACAGAAGCAATATATGACAAAAAAAAGTAAAGAGTAGGAAGATCAAACACAAGATGTATCATGGTATCCTCGCTTGAGGCAATCCAGTCCCGGAACTCTCTCCGGCTTAAATCCACTATTTAATCAAATAGGACACACGAGTTTGGATCCGAAGAACTCGCCAACTTCAACACGAGTTTGGATCCGAAGACTCGCCAACTTCAATACACGAGTTTTCTTACGAAGGCTCGCCAACTTCAAATAAATGAGAAGAGAACTTGTTGATCTTCTAACACGTGAAGATCAAAATTTACAACTCTTAAAATGCTCTAGCACTTTGAGAGAGGATGACAATTAAAAGCTTGGTAGAGTATTGATGGTGGAGCTCTTGGTTGTTGAAAAATTTATGGCAAGAGTTGGTGAAAACCTCAAGAGAGAGAGAGCTTTCTTTTATAGAGAAACCAAGAGTGGATGGCATTTAATACTCTGGATACAGCCAGACCGGCATGCCGTCAGTAGGCAGCGGCATACTGTCGGTATACCGGTCAAATAGTAACGGTCATATTAATGACCGTTTGAGAGCATTAAATGCGGCCATTAATGCTAGTCAGAGCAATTCAAAAACCAAATATTTGAAACTCGGTATACCGTTGGTATGCCGCGGCATACCGTCGGTATACCGACATTTTGTCACAGAAAATTTTTAGGCAAATAAAATGGTAGCCGTTATGCCAGAGCATACCGTCGGTATGCCGACGTTTTATCACAGAACGTTTTTGTGGTCCACAAAACGGTATACCGCCGGTATGCCGGAGCATACCGTCGGCATGCCGGAGCATACCGTCGGCATGCCGACAATTTGTCACAGCAAGTTTTGGGTCGATAAAAATGGTATACCGCCGGTATGCCGGAGCATACCGTCGGTATGTCGACAATTTATCACAGCAACTTTGTGGACTATAAAAATGGTATACCGCCGGTATGCCGAAGCATGCCGCCGGTATGCCGCTCTGTAAGTAATTGATTTTTGACTTGTGTTTTTACTTGTCATCCGTCCTTAGGTGTTTACAGATATACCTAGACTTTGTACAGACACGAAGACTCTAAGCAGGAGAAAGCCGTCTTATGCAAGGAGCGCCGGTAACTGCTTCAGTCTTCGATGCAAAGGATGGTTGCACTTGAACGGAAAGACTTTATGTAGTAGAGCTTCTGAGAAGATATGAATCTGAAGACACAGAAAACTAAACTACGAAGATGCTGTTAATATATCAAAATAAAATGTGCCAACAATCTCCCCTATTTTGATAATTGACAAAATAGAGAGATAGCATCTTCAGGGAGTAACTCCCCCATAGGTAGACAACTCCCCCTCAATACGTTTTCTTCCCCTTTGTCACTTAGTCAAAGATGGGGAAAACAGAATTAAAAGATGGCAATAATAAGGACAAGAGCATAGAATAAAAAACATGTATTGATATATGGAAGTGAAAGATGAATACATGCAAGACATTCATACTACATAAGACAATATAAAAGACTCTCCCCGACGAGAGTTTGGTAACATGAGACAGACACAAACCAAGTCCCCGCAGGACTGCAAAGTACTAGAACCAACCACACATAGGTCCCCGAAGGACCGCAAAAGACAAAATAACAACAAACACACAAAACTAAGACACTTTTTAGCCGACACCATCATCAAAAGGAAGCACCTCCTACTCGTCAGTCGGGTCGTCCCCACCATCTTGCGCCTGGTGAAAAGCTCCAAAAGGATCAATGCCGTCCGGGTACATGAACCCATAGGTATTGGGATCGGAAAAGCACGAGGCCTGGTACATTGGATCCTGAAGATTCAGATCCAAAAACATGTCCTGGTCCTGAATAGTGCGCTGAATATAGTAGGCATGGTCATGGAAGCGGGACTGAATCAGATTGCTAAGGCCACGAGTGTGAGCCCTCATCTGTTCCTCTGCCTGCGCCATACGCATATTGAAGTGTTGCTGAGTCAGCGGCATGTAGCGGTCGGAGGCAGGAGGAGTAGATGCGGGAGCAGCAGGGGTGGAAGCTGGTGGCTCTTGGGAAGAAGAGGCACGTGAAGTGGAGGCACCACTAGCGTTGCAGAAAACAGCAAGGTAGGATGGGACGCCATCCTAGGAGCAAAGGGAGAGATCGACTTGCTTGGCTTCCAGAATAAGAGTGATGAAGGAGCCGTAGTAAAGGTTCTGATTTCCCGCTGGCATAACATGTTTGAAGAGATGAATGAGAGTCTTGGGGAAGGAGAAGGACTTCCTTGCATATAGGTAGTACATGCACACCAGGGCATCGCCGGTAATGCCGTCGTAGTTCCCGCCCTTAGGAAAGAGTGTGTGGCACACAATCCTATGGAGCTCGTAGTAAAACGGCTCCAGCTGTGCAGAAATGGCCGGGATAGCAGGAGGGTTGGGGCCCTTACAGATGATGTGGCAGAACTCGTCGAAGGGGGACGCCGCCGAAGAGTGAAGAGCGGCCAAGTATGGCAGAGCTTCGCCTAAGTCCGGGATGCCGAGGATGTTGTCGATGTCCCGAGACGTGAGACGGAAGTGACGATCGTTGACCATCGACTGAATGGCACCGTACTCGTCGTCCGGGACCAAGTTGCAATAGAAGAGACGGACGGCAGCGGGGTAGACGGGTATTTGACGTCGAAGGAGGCAAGATAGTCCGGCATCGTCGAATAGAGAGACATGGCCGGGGAAGAGATTCCAATTGATTGCACGGCCCTTGAAGACATTATGATGAAGGAAGTGTTGAAACCAAGTCTCGGCCGCCAATGAGGAGGTAAAGACCCGCTGATCATACCCGTGAGGGAGAGCCACCGGAGTGAAGGGATTGAAGAAGGTGAAGGAGGAGCGGGGGCGCTTCGGATTGGCCATAGAGGAAAGTTGGAGGAGGAAGTTAGGGTTTAGATGAGGATGAGAGAATGAAGAAGAAAGAAAAAAATAGGGTTTTAATAGAGAAGGAGGGAGATGAACGGTTGGAGTTTTGGAATGGGAGGGGTGGGTTGGAGAATGGTTAAAGAGAGAAGTAATGGGGGATATGAAGAGATAGTGGGTTGGAAATGATGATGGAGGAGTAAAAAGAGGAGTAATGGGGGATGTGAAGAGATAGGTAGTAAATGTGATGGGAAGTAATGAATTGGGAAGATGAGAGGAGTAATTAATAGGGATGTAATGGATGTGAAAGAATTAAATGAGGGTTGAAAGGAATAAGGAGAGAAAAGAGGGAAGGTGGGCCCGGATCTGGATTTGAAAAGCTGTCTGCCGCGATTCGGCATACCGTCGGTATGCCGACGTATACCGACGGTATGCCGAGTTTCGAGACAGAACCTAATTCTGAATCAAAAAATGGCATGCCATCGGTATACCGCTGTATACCGTCGGTGTGCCGGCCAAGAAGAATTACGGGTCAAATGATAAAATGCCTAATTCTTGGCAAAGGAAGGTGAAACGATCTTCCGGGAGCGATTTGGTGAAAATATCGGCTAGCTGATAAGTAGTATCAATAAATTCAAGACGAATATCTCCCTTTTGTTGATGGTCACGAAGAAAATGGTGTCTAATTTCAATGTGCTTCGTGCGTGAGTGACAAATCGGGTTTTTCGTGAGATTGATTGAGCTAGTGTTATCACGTTTAATAGGGGTGCAAGAATGAGAAATGCCATAATCTAAAAGTGTTTGTGACATCCAAAGAATTTGTGCACAACAGCAACCAGCCGCAATATACTCGGCCTCAGTGGTTGAAAGAGCAACAGAATTTTGTTTCTTACTAAACCACGATACCAAAGACTTCCCGAGGAATTGACATGTGCCACTAGTGCTTTTTCGGTCAATCTTGCATCCGATAAAATCTGCATCCGAATAGTCGTGAAGCTAGAAGGATGAAGATTTCGGATACCAAAGGCCCATGTTAATGGTGCCTTTGAGATAATGAAAAATGCGATTAACGGCACATAAGTGTGATTCCTTTGGATTGGCTTGATATCGCGCACACAAGCAAACACTAAACATGATATCAGGACGGCTAGCAGTTAAATAAAGTAAACTACCGATCATACCTCTATACTTACGAATGTCGACCGATATGCCATCTTCATCATTGTCAAGCTTTGTCATTGTGGCCATAGGAGTCCTCATTGATTTGGATGAGTCGAGTTCGAAACGCTTGAGGAGGTCCTTTGTATATTTTGCTTGATTGATGAAGGTTCCTTTGGGTCCTTGTTTGATTTGTAACCCCAAAAAGAAAGAAAGTACACCCATCATACTCATTTCAAATTCTTCATGCATAACTTTAGCAAATTCTACACAAAGTATGTTGTTAGTAGAACCAAAAATAATGTCATCGACATAAATTTGAACCAATAAGAGAGTGCCATTATGTGATTTAATAAAAAGTGTTGTGTCAACTTTTCCCTTTGAAAAATTATGGGAAACAAGAAAGGAGCTAAGGCGCTCATACCAAGCATGGGGAGCTTGTTTGAGGCCATAAAGGGCTTTGTGGAGTTTGAACACGTGATTAGAAAATTGAAAATCTTCAAAGCCGGGAGGTTGTTTAACATAAACTTCCTCTTTAATAATACCATTCAGAAAAGCACTCTTAACATCCATTTGAAAGAGCTTAAAGTCATTAAAACCAGCAAAAGCACAAAGCATACGAATGGATTCAAGACGTGCAACCGGAGCATAGGTTTCGTCGTAGTCAATGCCTTCCTCTTGGTTATAGCCTTGAGCAACCAATCGGGCCTTGTTACGAGTCACTAACCCATCTTCATTAAGTTTGTTACGAAACACCCATTTTGTTCCAATAATGGGGTGATTGCTAGGTTTTGGGACAAGTTCCCAAACCTTGTTTCGCTCAAATTGATTTAACTCCTCTTGCATCGCTATCATCCAAAATTCATCAAGAAAAGCATCATTAACATTTTTAGGCTCTATTTGAGAGATAAAAGCCACGTTTGCACAAAGATCACGAGTGGTGGATCTAGTGCTAACACTGGAGGAAAGATCCCCAATGATAAGTTCCTTAGGATGATTGGTGACAAATCTCCATTCTTTTGGGAGATCCTTTTGAGGAGGCTCGAGAGGAGGAGACTCTTTTGATGGAGTCACAACTTCATTGTTAGATGAGAAAGGACGATCTTCAATAGAGGAGTTCTCCAACCCAAACGAGATGTCATCAATATCCTCGAAAGAGGAGAATGTAGAAGAGTTAAGTTCATTAAAAGAGACATTGATTGACTCTTCGACAAAAAGACTTCTTTTATTAAAAACACGAAAACCTTTACTATGAGTAGAGTATCCAAGGAATATTCCTTCATAGGCTTTTTCTTCAAACTTGCCTAGGTTATCCTTGGTATTCAAAATAAAACAATTACAACCAAAAACTTTAAAATAATCAATAGAGGGAATTTTGTCAAACCAAAGCTCATAAGGAGTCTTCTTAGAAATAGGTCTAATCAAGACCCTATTTATAACATGATATGCCGTATTAACGGCTTCCGTCCAAAAATATTGGGGGAGCTTATATTGGTTTAACATAACCCGGGCCATATCGCCAAGGGTTCTATTCTTTCTCTCCACAACACCATTTTGTTGAGGAGTTCGTGGACAAGCAAAATCATGTCCAAAACTATTCTTTTCACAAAATCTTTTGAAATCGGCATTATCAAATTCTCCTCCATGATCACTTCGAATTTTGTTAATAGAAAAACCTTTCTCATTTTGAACACGTTTACAAAAAGCAACAAATTTATGAAAAGTATCACTTTTGCAAGCAAGAAAAATAACCCAAGTAAATCTCGAAAAATCATCAACTAAAACAAAAGCATAAAGCTTGCCACCAAGGCTAGCAACTCTACTAGGACCAAAAAGATCCATATGAATAAGTTGAAGAGGTCTAAAAGTACTCACAGAGTTGATTGATTTGAAGGATGACTTTGTTAACTTACTCTTCTCGCATTCTTCACACACCATATCCTTTTTGAACGGGATACTTGGGAGTCCTCTTACGAGCTTCTTGGTAGCAAGACGAGAGATGGTATCCATGTTGGCGTGTCCGAGCCTCATGTGCCAAAGCCAACTCTCATCGTTCTTAGCAACTAAGCACATGTCATTGTTAGTGTCTTCAACAAGATATAAAACATAGATATTGTTTTCTCTAATGCCTTCATAAACAATAGATCCATTAGAGCTATTGGTAATGAAGCATTTGAGCTTAACAAACTTGATATCATAACCATTACCGGTAAGATGACTAATACTAAGAAGATTGTGTTTAAGATTAGTAACAAGACACACATTCTTAATACAAGGATAAGGAGGGGAACCTATATTACCATTTCCTATAATATGACCTTTAAGATTGTTACCAAAAGAGACGTGTCCTTCCTTCTTCATTGATAGCATTGTAAATAATGAAGCATCCCCGGTCATGTGCCGTGAACAACCGCTATCGAGAATCCACTTGCTTCTAGCATGAGAAGGACTCTTCACCTACAACATAAGTTGAAGATGAACATTTTGGTACCCATGATCTTATGGGTCCTTGAGTGTTAGTCTTAGGAACCCACATAAAAACTTTCTTATTAACAAGTTTCCTTGTATGACAATAATTGGTCGTATGTCCAAGCAAGCCACAGTAATTACAAATCATAGAGGATTTAGAAGAAGATATGTGAGAATCATGCATATATGAATCTCTAGTGTGAGGAGCTCTAACATTAGTATCATGATGATGATAATAAAAAGCATGATGCGAAGTGTTTTTCTTAACAAATGGTCCTTTCCTTGTGTTAGAAAAGGATTTGTGTGTAGTGTTCATGTAAGAAGTATGCCTAGCATTGTGATGAGTATGGAGGTATCTTGGAGCATGCATGTGAGTAGTGTTCTTATTACCTAATTTCTTACTCTGTATAAGAAGATCATTATACTTAATAGAAGTGTCATATTCTCTCCTATTAGCATCTTGAACTTTGTGCATAGCAAATTCATAAGAACTTCTCATGGATTGAATCTCATCATCATTTTTCTTGATGGTGTCAAGAGATTCTTGAAGCTTGAGTCGCAAAGACTATTTTATCCGTGTCAGAAGCAGGAGATTTTCCCTTTATATCAATAATGATGCTTGAGAGTCTTTCTACTTCAAGTTGAAGAGCATCAACCTCTTTTAGAGATTTCTTATATTTATTCCTAACACCTTTGTGCTCTTCATGCAATTCAAGGATAGCTTTCTCCAAATCATCATAAGTAAGAGTATTTAGGGAGAGATCATCAAGTACCTCATCGGTTGCCATTAGACAAATGTTGGCATTGCGTTTGCACTCTTTGTCATTGTCGGAGTCGCTTGCGTCACTCTCACACCAAATGCTTGTGTTGGCAAATTTTCTGGAGGACGAGCTTCCCTTGCTAGGCTTTTCGTACTTGCTTGAGTCTTTTCTTATTATCGAACAGTCCCTCTTGATGTGTCCGGGTCTTCTGTATTGATAGCACGCCGGATCTTTCTCATTGTCTCGTCTGAAGCGGTTGGCTTTGTTGAATTTGAGGAACTTCTGGAAGTGCTTAGCTGTGAGAGCTATTTCTTCATCGTCGTCCGACTCATTGTCGTCGGAGCTATCTTTGGAGTAGGACTTTGTAGCTTTAAGAGCAAGAGATTTCTCCTTCTCTCTGGTCTTCTCCTTCTCCTTCTCTTGTATGGAGGATTCCTCTTGATCCTTCATATCGAGTTCGTGAGTCATTAGCTTACCCATGAGGGTCTCAAGGTTCATGACTGTCAGGTCGTTCCTCTCAATGATTGCGGTAGCTTTAGGACTCCAAACTTTCGTCAATCCTCTAAGAATTTTTTTGATCTTTTCATGAGCAGGATATTCCTTACCAAGAGAAGTGAGAGGATTAATAATGTCACCAAAACGAGTAAACATGCAAGTAATAGATTCATCATGCTTCATTTTAAAGGACTCATATTCTTGCGTGAGTCTACTAATCTTGGATTCTTTCACTTGTGAAGTCCCCTCGTGTGTGACTTCAAGTAACTTCCAAATCTCATTGGAAGTCTTGCAAGTAGAGATTCGGTTGAATTCACTACTGTCGAGAGCACAATAAAGAGCGTTCATTGCCTTGGCATCTCGACTCGCAAGCTTCTTGATGTTTTCAGTAAGTGTGTCCCTAAGGGTGTCAAAAGCAATATCCTCAATAACTCTGGAAGGAGTAGGAAGACCATTTATCACACAATCCCATAAATCAAAATCTATGGACTTCAGATAAATGCTCATCCTAATCTTCCAGTAGTTATAGTTGGTTCCATCAAATAGGGGAGGCCTATTTGTGGAGTGTCCTTCATTGTGGAAGGTGTTGATACTAGGGTTAGAGGCCATGGATCACTCAAAGGGTGTAAATCCAAATCAAGAGAACAAAGCTTTGATACCAATTGTAAAACCCTAGAGGGGGTGAATAGGGAAATAAAAAATAACTAGAACAACAGAAGCAATATATGACAAATAAAAGTAAAGAGTAGGAAGATCAAACACAAGATGTATCCTGGTATCCTCGCTTGAGGCAATCCAGTCCCGGAACTCTCTTCGGCTTAAATCTACTATTTAATAAAATAGTACACATGATTTTGGATCCGAAGAACTCGCCAACTTCAACACGAGTTTGGATCCGAAGACTCGCCAACTTCAACACACGAGTTTTCTTACGAAGGCTCACCAACTTCAAACAAATGAGAAGAGAACTTGTTGATCTTCTAACACGTGAAGATCGAAATTTACAACTCTTAAAATACTCTAGCACTTTGGGAGAGGATGACAATTAAAAGCTTGGTAGAGTATTGATGGTGGACCTCTTGGTTGTTAGAAAATTTATGGCAAGAGTTGGTGAAAACCTCAAGAGAGAGAGAGCTTTCTTTTATAGAGAAATCAAGAGTGGGTGGTATTTAATGCTCTGGATACAGCCAGACCGATATGCCGTCGGTATGCAGCAGCATACCGTCGGTATACCGGTCAAATAGTAACGGTCATATTAATGACCGTTTGAGAGCATTAAATGCGACCATTAATGCTAGTCAGAGCAATTCAAAAACCAAATATTTGAAACTCGGTATACCGTCGGTATGCCGCGGCATACCGTCGGTATACCGACGTTTTGTCACAGAATATTTTTAGGCAAACAAAATGGTATACCGCCGGTATGCCGGAGCATACCGTCGGTATGCCGACGTTTTATCTCAGAACGTTTTTGTGGTCCATAAAACGGTATACCGTCGGTATGCCGGAGCATACCGTTGGTATGCCGATAATTTGTCACAACAAGTTTTGGGTCGATAAAAACGGTATACCGCCGGAATGCCGGAGCATACCGTCGGTATACTGACAATTTGTCACAGCAACTTTGTGGACTAAAAAAAGGTATAACGCCGGTATGCCGAAGCATGCCGTCGGTATGCCGCTCTGTAAGTAATTGATTTTTGACTTGTACTTTTACTTGTCATCCGTCCTTAGGTATTTACAGATATACCTAGACTTTGTACAGACACGAAGACTCTAAGCAGGAGAAAGCCGTCTTATGCAAGGAGCGCCGGTAACTGCTTCAGTCTTTGATGCAAAGGATGGTTGCACTTGAACGGAAAGACTTTATGTAGTAGAGCTTCTGAGAAGATATGAATCTGAAGACACAGAAAACTAAACTAC
>JANAVB010033220.1:16537273-16549773 GCA_029216955.1 Iris pallida | reverse complement strand
ACGTAATGTTGCACTTGGTATAAAAATGATAACAATTGACAGGAAAGAACATGGTAAGTTTCATAAGGCGCGGCACGGTCCGCCGGAGGTAATTTCCAACGTAATTACATTATGCTTGTCATTGCTCGCTTGAAATTTATTAGGATGGTTAGAAACATTATGAACTAAGTCATATAAACTCTTCAACCAAATGAGAGCTTGGAACTTAATTTGCCACGCACCAGCACAAAGTGTAATGTACTGATCCTCGCTCTCTATGCAGGTACCCCGAACCACGAAGGGCGTGCCACTTGAACTCAAGGCGAAGTGAACCCTTTTGATGCCTCGTCCGCATGTGAAGGCTTGTTTCTGGATTTCTTTTTGAAGAAGACCCGCACTCAGTCCAAAAGAAAAGGTGGCGACTCGACTTCCCACGATAGCAGGTGGAAATGTGTAATGGTTTTTGCTTGTAAAAAGGGGATGTAATGTATGGAATGACTATCTCATCGGCGTTCATTTTGTAAGTCGAGTCATGTTGTAGCCCGCGCGGCAATGATTGTAAAGAAGTCCATGTAAAGTTTTTATTATCAATGAAAAAGTCTACTTCTATTTCAAATGTGTCATTCAATTTCTCTGCGTACTCTAACTTGATGTTGTGTTTCGGATAACCTTATGACTATGCCTTGTGCGATCGCAACTTAGGTTCGTACGGCATCACGCCCGGGGGACGACTATCGATTCTACGAAATCGGGGCGTGACATAATGGTATCAGAGCACGGCTTTACATCCTTTGGCCTCGCGTCTAGAGTTCCGAACCTTTGACCTCGTATCGATGAGATAAGTTGTTCCATACAATGAGTCCGTAATAATTTGTGACTGATGCGTTTGCCTTCGTATCGCAGAAGTGACGGAACCCACGGCCGAGCAAGAACAGAGCGCTTCAAGCGGCTCTAGTAGTTCGTATCGTCCGCGGGCCGGACCTTCGAACGATACCATCGAAAGGATGCTGCGCATGATGGAGGCGCAGCAAAACCAGTCCGAGAACTGATATCAACAAGTAGAGGAACGACAGGCCCAGTTCGAAGCTCGCTTTGATGCACATGCCAAACTTCAGCAAAAGCAGCTAGATACCCTGCAGAAGATCGTCCAGACAATGGCGGCCAACGGGAATTCTACGACTACGCCTACCGTCACCGTGTCGGCGATCCAATCCATTGATATCGACATGAAGGATCCCGAGCGTCAACCAGCGGCACCGAAAAAGTACAACTTTGAAGTGTTCGAATTCAAGAAGGCGTGCCGTACTTCCTTCAGCGGCACCGAGGGTCCCTCCATGGCAATCGACTGGTTGGAAGAGCTGGAAGATCACTTCGAGCTGCTCGGCATTGAAGAATCCAAGCAAGTCGCCTGCGCACAACTTCAACTATGGTTGAACGTGCACGACTGGTGGACCGTGCATAAGCGAGTGATCCGACCGGACAACACCACCGCACCGATCTCTTGGGCCACGTTCCGTAAAGATTTCGAAGTCCAGTACCTTCCGTCAGCCGTTCGTCAAGCAAAGGAGAATGAATTCATGCAGTTGAAGCAAGAAAGCCAGACAGTGGAACAGTACGCCGCAGAATTCAACAAGTTGTCTAAGTTTGCTGGCCAGTTTCTGCCTACTGAAGAGTGCCGTGTGCAACGGTTCGAAGTGGGTCTGCGACACTCTATCGGTACGCATGTCGGGTCCTGGAGTACAAGACCGTGAGCGAGGCTCTGAATCACGCCCTCCGCCTTGAGAAACTGCATTCTTCCGGTGCTGACGACGTTGTGCGCCACTCCAATCACAAACGCCTAGCCATACGGGAGGCAACAATCACACATCAAAGCGTCCGAACCATGGCGGTTACCAGGGACATAACTCATCATCGCGATGTGCCAAGTGCGGTTCCCTTGGGCATGAGGCGAGCCAGTTCTTTGTCGTCGAGGGGGATGCTTCTTTTGCGGACAAAAAGGTCACTATAAACAAGATTGCCCCCGGAGAGGGAATCGTAACGCCCTGCCACAACAACACCGTCAAGAGAATCTCGAGGACAGGCGCCCCGACCTCCTCAGTACACTCAATCCAACAACCAAGACCGACGCCCCAATGCTCAGGGGCGTGTCTTTGCTCTGACTCGAGACGAGGCGTACGCTTCAGATACTGTTGTGATAGGTATATTGAATTTCAATGATGTACCTGCTCGTGTGTTATTTGATTCAGGCACCTCGCATACTTTCATATCGGCGGACTTCGCCGTCGAGCACAAATTCCCTGTAATATCGTTAGACCTTGATCTTAGCGTAAGTATGCCTTCGGGCGTGCCACTACTCACAAATTTAGCCTACGGGGGAAGAACCATATGTATAGGGGGTCAAAAGATCGGTCTTGATGCAATAGTTTTAGACATGAAGGACTTCGACATCATACTGGGCAAGGATTGGCTCGGTCCGTGCAACGCAACCATAGACTGTGCTGAAAAGAAGGTCACATTTCGCATACCTGGAGTGCCTGAATTCTGCTACACGTGTGGTGAGGCGTCGCCGACCTGCATGGTGATCTCCGCAATATCTGTTCGACGGATGCTGCATTCCGGGTGCGAAGGTTATCTAGCTTCCGTTCGAGACATGCGACAGGATGGTACAAACGTGGGTCAGACTGACATTGTGGCAGAATTCCCAGACGTGTTCCCGGACGAGCTACCCGGCATGCCGCCCGATCGAGAAATAAAGTTCACCATCGACACATTCCTCGACACTCGGCCGATCTCGAAAGCCCCGTACAGAATTAAAAGAATTGAAGGTACAACTTCAGGAATTACTCGACAGAGGGTTTATCCATCCGAGTGTCTCGCCGTGGGGTGCGCCCGTGCTATTCGTGAAGAAGAAGGATGGATCGATGCGGCTCTGCATCGACTATCGAGAATTGAATAAAGCCACCATCCGAAACAAATACCCCCTACCCCGCATCGATGACTTGTTCGACCAGCTCCAAGGTACAATCGTGTTTTCAAAGATTGATCTACGATCGGGTTATCACCAACTCAAGGTCAAGCCAGATGACGTGCCGAAGTCTGCCTTCCGTACTCGTTATGGCCACTATGAGTTCTTGGTAATACTGTTCAATCTGACAAATGCCCCTGCTGTCTTCATGGATCTAATGAATTGGGTGTTTCGTCCGTTCGTTGACAAGTTTGTAGTAGTCTTCATCGACGACATCCTCGTCTACTCGAAGGATCGAGCACAACATACAGAGCATCTGCGAACGGTACTCCAAACCCTTCGAGAGAATCAGTTGTATGCGAAGATGAGCAAGTGCGAGTTCTGGTTGAACAATGTCTCATTCCTTGGGCACATCATCTTCTTCGCGGGCATCGCAGTCGATCCGAAGAAAGTTGAGGCAGTTGCTGATTGGAAACGGCCCGCATTAGTTAGCAAAATTCGAAGCTTCCTAGGCTTGGCGGGATACTACCGACGCTTCGTGAAGGACTTCGCGAAGATCGCATCGTCGTTGACTCGCCTCACCCAGAAAGGAGTCGCATTCAAGTGGTCAGACGACTGTGAAGCTTCCTTCCAGGAGCTTAAACAACGGCTCGTTTCGGCCCCGATACTTGCTCTTCCTGAAGGAACGGAGGGATTTTAAATCTTCAGCGATGCTTCTGGCCAGGGCTTGGGGTGTGTGCTCATGCAGCGGGATAAGGTGATATCTTTTGCTTCCCGACAGTTGAAGCCGCACGAGAAGAACTACCCCACGCATGACCTAGAATTAGCGGCAATTGTGTTTGCGTTGAAGCTGTGGCGTCACTATCTCTATGGCGTGGCGTGCAGGATTTATACGGACCACAAAAGCCTCAAGTATCTCTTCACCCAGAAAGAATTGAATTTACAGCAGAGGCGATGGCTTGAGCTGATCAAAGACTATGACTTATCAATCGACTACACGCCGGGCAAGGGAAATATGGTAGCGGATGCGCTGAGCCAAAAATACTTAGCTTCGATATGCATCAATGATCGACTGCTGCGCGACTTGGAAGGAATGGGCATCGAGCTCCGAGTTCGTTTCAGAGACGTGAAGCTGGCGCAACTACGGGTGGAACCGAGCCTACTGGAGAGGATCAAGTCTGCACAGAAGGACGACCCCTACCTGGAGAAGATGCGGAAGCTGATATCGACAGGGAAAGCGTCCGACTTTGCAGAGGACGAGTCGGAAGTATTACGCGTGAAGGGACGACTATGCGTACCGGACGACGTAGAACTTAGAAAGGAGATAATGACGGAGGCGCACTATGCAAAATATTTCTTGCATCCTGGCAGCACCAAGATGTATAAGGACCTTCGTATTGTCTTTTGGTGGCACGACATGAAGAGGGACATAGCGCTCTTTGTGTCAAAATGTATGGCCTGTCAGCAAGTCAAAGCCGAGCACCAGCGACTGGGTGGAGAGATGCAGAACCTCGCCATTCCAGAGTGGAAGTGGGATCACATCACTATGGACTTCGTTGTTGGCTTGCCGAGGATGCCGCGTGGAAACGACGCCGTCTGGGTCATCGTCGATCGACTAACCAAGTCAGCGCACTTTATCGCCATCAAAGTTACTTAGAGCGTCGACCGCCTTGCTCAGATATACCTTGATGAAATAGTTCGGCTGCACGGGGTCCCAGTTTCTATCGTCTCTGATCGGGATGGACGGTTCATAGCGCACTTCTAGAGTAGTCTACATTCAGCATTGGGGACTAAGTTAAAGTTCAGCTCAGCTTATCATCCTCAGACTGACGGCCAAACAGAGCGGGTGAACCAAATTCTCGAAGACATGTTACGACTATGTGCGTTTGATTTGAAGTCAAGTTGGGACATCCATCTACCGCTGGCCGAGTTTGCATACAACAACAGCTATCAGTCCAGCATCCAAATGGCGCCGTATGACGCTTTGTACGGCCGGAAGTGTAGATCGCCCATTTGCTGGGATGAAGTCGGGGACGGCAGATACTTGGTCCGGAGCTGGTGGAGCAGACTGTACAGAAGGTCAAGTTGATACGAGAAAGATTGAAGATAGCCCAAAGCCGGCAGAAAAGCTATGCCGACACGCACCGACGCCCCCTCGAGTTCTCGGAAGACGACCATGTATTCCTGAAGGTGATGCCTATGCGTGGAGTTTCCCGGTTCGGTGCGAAAGGAAAGTTGAGCCCAAGATTTGTTGGCCCGTTCGAAATATTGAAACGAGTCGCCCCGGTAGCTTACCAAATCGCCTTACCGCCTGTATTGTCAGAGGTACATGACGTCTTCCACGTCTCGTAATTGCGGAAGTACGTACACGATCCGGGGGATGTGGTAGATTTGGGTAAGATGGACCTGAAGGCGGACTTATCATATGTCGAAGAGCCGGTGCAAATCTTGGAGCACAAGGATAAACTTCTTCACAACCGTGCTATTCCACTCGTCCGCGTCCTCTGGAGAAACCATTCAGTCGAGGAGTCGACATGGGAGCTTGAGTCAGAAATGAAGAAGAAGTTCCCTTCATTGTTCTCGTAGAGGTAGATTCTATTTTTAAGTTTCGAGGACGAAACTTTTTCTTAGTTGGTTATGGTGTAGTGCCCCGTCCCTACATCGTGCCCCATACTCTGTCCACGGGGTGCGCGAGAAAGGAACACTGTGGCTATCGATTCGGTCGGGACCGATAGGTCGGGATCGATCGAGTCGATCGAACGGAAACGGTTGAATTAAGATCCATTCCTCGTTATGGAATGTCTTCTTCGGAACCAAGTCCCATATTCAGTGGGTTGCGCCTCGAGGATTGACTCTGCGGCTGAGTCAGGAGAGACCTCCCGTTGCTCTGCTTTTCGTGCCGCTTGCGTTGGTTTTGGCTTGGTTTTTTGAATGCGTTTTCGTGAATGTTTTCGATGGTTTTCATGGCTTGCATTTCGAACTCGCATTTCCTATCGAACTCCTTGAATAATGCAGTATTCTAATCGGTTGCTTGTGCAATTTCAGGTAATTGCATAGGCGACGTCTAGTGCGACCAACAAGTTCTCTCGCCGAAGTAAACTCAAGGTGAGTGGCTGACCCTTCTCTTCTCGACCCTCTTCTTAGGCAAAATCGATAGTGTTGTTACGAATGAAAGGATAAATGCAAGGGCACGAACACAGGAAAAAGGATTGAGTTTTCAAAGAGAATGTAGGCTATGTCTTAATAACTAAAAAGGAAAATATGTCTTCACACGGTTATGGACAACTTGTTGACAAGGCGATAGTTTCCTTGAGCGGCAACCCGAGGCCACGGGACCGTTTCGGCCTAGGAGGAAACAGGGTATAGTCGTGCATAAGGTTTCAGCACAGGTTAAGCGGGGACTTGCAACGGAGCTAGCTACTTGCGTTGAAAGGACCCCGATTAACAAAGCTATACGTCCAAGATGGCTTGTGATGCCAGTGACCACTCACACGTAATGTTGCACTTGGTATGAAAATGATAACAATTGACAGAGAAGAACATGGTAAGTTTCATAAGGCGCGGCACGGTCCGCCGGGGGTAAGTTCCAACATAATTATATTATGCTTGTCATTGCTCGCTTGAAATTTATTAGGATGGTTAGAAACATTCATGAACTAAGTCATATAAACTCTTCAACCAAATGAGAGCTTGGAACTTAATTTGCCACGCACCAGTACAAAGTGTAATGTACTGATCCTCGCTCTCCACGCAGGTACCCCGAACTACGAAGGCCGTGCCACTTGAACTCAAGGCGAAGTGAACCCTTTTGAAGCCTCGTCCGCGTGTGAAGGCTTGTTTCTGGATTTCCTTTTGAAGAAGACCCGCACTCAGTCCAAAAGAAAAGATGGCGACTCGACTTTCCACGATAGCAGGTGGAAATGTGTAATGGTTTTTGCTTGTAAAAAGGAGATGTAATGTATGGAACGACTATCTCATCGGCGTTCATTTTGTAAGTCGAGTCATGTTGTAGCCCGCGCGACAATGATTGTAAAGAAGTCCATGTAAAGTTTTTATTATCAATAAAAAAGTCTACTTCTATTTTAAATGTGTCATTCAATTTTTCTGCGTACTCTAACTTGATGTTGTGTTTCGGATACCTTATGACTATGCCTTGTGCGATCGCAACTTAGGTTCGCACGACATCACGCCCGGGGGACGACTATCGATTCTACGGAATCGGGGCGTGACATTTCATGGTGGAAGAAATTATAAGTGCATGTTTGATACTCATCCAAAATATACCTCCATTAGTCAGCATAACCTGATGTGGATCTCCTGCTGTGTTGGCATCCAACAAAATCGGAGTCGGAATACCTTATAATCTCCATAATTATTCGATCTCCTACAAAGAGCATATAATTTCTTGTTCTCTATTAATTACTTAAGTAGTTTGGCTGCTACCCAATGATCCATCCATATTTGCTTAAATATCAGCCTAACATCCTAATATGTACGCAATATCCTGACGCGTACATTCTTGAGCATACATTAGACTCCCTACAACTAATCATGAAGAAAAAATCTATTGTATTTATTTAATTTTAAGGCTAATCTTAGGGCACTTGATTGAGACTGAATTTGTCTCCTTTAACGAGAGGTGTCACCTGGTTTGCACTGAATACTTTAATCATTATACAAAACCAGAAAATTATTCCTACTCCCACTGAACTTATGATATACACAATCTTCAACAATGTTCATCTCAAAACCAAACGAGATAATCACTTGAAGTACCTTTGACGGGAAGCTTGCTTGAGTTCATAAATAGATTTTGTCAATTTGCAAACCATATTCTTTGGGTCTTTCGACACAAAGTTTTCTGGTTGCACCATATAAACTGTTTCATCAATGTTACCATTGAAAAATATCATTTTGACATCCATTTAATGTAATTCAAGATCAAAATATGCAACATGTGCTATGATTGTTTTAAAGGAGTTTTTCAAAGGTACCGAAAAGAAAAACTCTTTAAAATCAATTCCAAAATTTTGAGTAAAGTCACTAGCTACAAGACGTATTTTATACCTCTCCACATGATCCTTCGAATCCTTCTTGATTTTAAATATCCATTTGCAACCAATGGACTTCATACCTATTGGTAATGGGACAAGTTCTTAAACTTTATTATCTTGCATGAACTTATACTCCTTATTTATTGTATCAATCCACTTTGAGAACTGAAACTTTCTATGGCCTGACGGAAGTTGATTAGATCATCTTCCAGTATCCACAGTCTTCCTTACGTTCCTAGAGAAATATGACAATATTATCCGAAATTATATTTCTCCTTTCTCTGGTGGACCATCTTAATATTACCGGTTCTTGAGGTTGTTGAGTTTGTTCCTTAGGAATAATTACCTTATCTTGAATGGGGTGCCGCTACGTTGTCGTTGTTAAGGTATCTCAACGACTTATAGAGGTAATTCGACATTGTCTTATTGAGGCTCCGAATTCACTTCTTGATCATGACAGGTATAGAATCCTGCAATCGTCAAAAGTGATAGTAGGAATCGTAATTGATTCCTTCTCAAAGACAATGATCCTAACTTTATTTCTTCCCCAAACTCAACATCCTCAAAAGCTATTACACTTCTCGTCTCAAAATTTTCTTTTGTATGGGATCGTTTAATTATTAACCCCTTGATTTGTCAGCATAGCCAATAAAGTAGCTACTTACAATTGAACTTTGGTCTGTATTTCCTTTACACATTAATATAGACATTAAAGTCTATAAAGTCAATAAAATCCAAATCTCATCAGACATAAGTCGTTCAACTCTATTTCTAGAGATGCGACCTAATCGCTTATATCATAATGAGGCTAAAAACATTTATTGTTAATTTTACGTTTAGTACCACATGTCTCCACTTGCAAGGTTTCATTGTAAGATGCAATAGTTTCAACTGAATATAGGTTATCATAAACCTTAAGGGAACCGTTACCAATAATATTTAAATTTAAAGATAGACTAAACTTACTATTTCTAAATGAACAATGATAACCAGATTTGTCCATTAAGGAAACTGAAACTGAATTTCGTCTAAAAGACGGTACAATAAAAGTGTCTATCAAATTCAAATAATAATCGGTTCCTAAAAATAACCTAAAATTTCCTATTGCTTTCACTTCTACCGAATTTTCGTCACCCACATAGATGTATCTTTCACCATCAATTGACTTTCGGTAACTCAGACAACCTTGCCTAGAACATTAATGTGGGTAGTCCCACCAGAATCTAACTACCATGAGTTTCTTGGTACTAAATCTAAATTAACCTCAAAACAGATCAAATTTAGAAATATACTTTTATTTGTACGCCATGCATGGTACTTTGTACATTTCTTCACTACTAAAATTTGTCAAACAGCGACGCCTCAAGACGTCACTAAATAGGGAAAATACGTCGCTAATTTTGATTAGCAACGTATTTAGCGACGTATGCACGTAGTCGCGATTAACCTAGTCGCTAAACAAGAAAACGTCACAATACGTCGCTATTGCGACGAGCTTTAGCGACGCGGACACGTCGCTAATTCAGCGACCACCAGCGACGTAAAACGTCATCATTTACCGACGTATACTAGCGACGTTGAGCGACTTTACATGCATCGATGCTGACCTGGCTTGAGAGCCATATGGCGACGTTCTGCGACTTTTTTACGTCGCTACAGTACCGACGTTTAGTGACGATCAGCGACGGTATTCATCACTGTTAGCGACGTTGGGGTACTTACTTAGCGACGTTATTTTCGTCGCTGAACGTCGCTGATCGTTGCTGAACGTCGCTAATATTAAAAAAAATTAAAAAAAATACAGCATTTGCAGCATCCCCTGCAGCATTTGCAGCATCCCCTACACCATTTGTTACAGCAACAACGGTGTGTATCACGAACACAGTATCAAACAACACAGATACACACAATCACGAACACGTTTGAAACATAATCTCATCAATCAACACAGATATATGAAAATTTTTAATAACAATGTCAAACATAATGGTCCACAACTTAATTGCCAAGTATGGGAACGAATGGCTCAGAATACAACCTAAAATTCATTCTAGCATACATTAGTGTGAATCATCCATGTTCTGTACATATGGTGTAGTATATGTTCTTATCGTTTGTAGTATATGAAGAATGTAACAGAATCAAGATAAACTCACATAATGTAATACTAAGACATCATCTACTACTATATAAGATATAGTGATAGGTTGTCGTATCATCATTGCCGAGGGATGAGGGTCGGAGGACAGTCAACTTTATCTACGGCTACATAGTTTTTGCCTCGCCAGTCGAATGGCTGCAGGGACTGTCCTGATCACCATGTCGTACCGTAGATTAATGCAAATGGAGGTGGAGCCAAAATACAGAAACCAAAATATGATATCCACCTCAAGTGTAGAGTCGGGGGAGAAGAACTTTTCCACCCTCTCCCTCTCTCACGCTATCAATGTCACAACTTTTCCACCTCAAGTTCTGATCAAGCATTTTCCTTCTCCTCTCCTCCACCATTGCTCTGAACCCATTTGCTCCTCCCTACTTCCCTTCTTCTTATTTGACTCTCGCAGCCACATATGATATCCAGCTCAAGTGTAGACTCGGGGGAGAAGAAGTGGACAGGAAGAGGAGGGGGAAACAGCACAGCCGGTGGCATGACCCGGAGGAAGTACAGAGGTTTTCTTCAACATACGTTGGAGAACTATAAGGATATATCTTTTCACAACATATCACCTTGTCAAAGACCCTTAATGTGACAACCATGTTACCGAGGTGTCGGAAGACTAACATGTCATAATTTTCTAAGCCGTGTGTTTTGACATAATCCTCCAACCGAATTTCAGTTCTATGTAATAATGCAAGATTACTACATAGGAAGAAAGAGTTGGGAGAATTATGTCAAAACACGGCTTAGAAAATTATGACATGTTAGTCTTCCGACACCGCGGTAACATGGTTGTCACATTAAGGGTCTTTGACAAGATGACATATTATGAAAAGATATATCCTTATAGTTCTCTTACGGATTTGAAGAAAACATCTGTACTTCCTCCGGGTCATGCCGCCGGCTGTGCTGCTTCCCCCTCCTCTTCCTGCCCACTTCTTCTCCCCCGACTCTACACTTGAGGTGGATATCATATGTGCCTAAGAGAGTCAAATAAGAAGAAGGAAAGTAGGGAGGAGCAGATGGGTCCAGAGCCATGGTGGAGGAGAGGAGAAGGAAGATGCTTGATCAGAACGGATGGCTCAGAACACAACCCAAAATTCATTCTAGCATACATTAGTGTGAATCATCTATGTTCTGTACATATGGTGTAGTATATGTTCTTATCGAATCTAGTATGTAGTATCTGAAGAATGTAACAGAATCAAGATGAACTCACATAATGTAATACTAAAATGTCATCTACTACTATATAAGATATAGTGATAGGTTGTCGTATCATCATTGCCGAGGAGGAGCCACTTCCCCCGGCTCTACAGAATCAATGCCATCCAAGGAAGGCAAAACTGAATCAGCATTGTCTTCCGGATCGTCCTCATCAAGGCATAACGGGCTGCTCAGCGTGCCCAGCTTCTTCAACTTCTCGCTGGCTGCAGAGTCGAAATAGGAACAGGTCCTCTTTGTTGGCCCAGAGCTCTGACTCGCACTCGTCGCCTCGCTACCGGTTTTCTCTCCTCCTCTGACGTGGGTCATAAGAAAAGAAATTTCGTACCTCTTCTTCACATAAACATTATTGCCGCCTTGTACTACTATATAAGATATAGTGATAGGTTGTCGTATCATCATTGCCGAGGGATGAGGGTCGAAGGACAGTCAACTTTATCTACGGCTACATAGTTTCTGCCTCGCCAGTCGAATGGCTGCAGGGACTATGTCCTGATCACGATGTCGTACCGTAGATTTAGGATTTAAAATATGGTATTCAGGTCAACTTAATTCAGTCAAAGGGTACTGAACAGAAAGTCTAATTATTCCATATTTCAGTAATGTCAGTGAGCTAAATCATACTCAACTGTCGAGAATACTTAGGAGAAAACTCATTCACAGGATTAGTATCCATCCTTCGTGACATAGCTGAAATTTTATAGGGCTCGATAATAATTATTAGTCAATTTATTCATCATTTCAAAACCCTGAAAATGCCCAAAAAACTCTCAGTATCAGTAAATAGGGCTCGAACCCTAAATTAGAATTCGAATCCAAGCAAAACATCAAATTGACAGTTGATATGCCCAAAAAACTCCCAGTATCAGTATATAGGTGTCACACTGTGAGTCTCGTATCCACACAGTGGGACACGACGTGTCCAAACCAACAAAATTGGTGTCACACGAACTAGAAGCGAGTCCACGCTCTCGTGTCCCCCGCAGCGAGTCCACTGTCAGTCTCGTGTCCCCCGCAGCGAGTCCACGCTCTCGTGGACACAAACTAGAAGCGAGAGAGAGAGCTAGAAGACGAGGAGAAACTGGGGAGGAGCTACCTGAGGAAGGAGGAGGAGGAGAAG
>JANAVB010033220.1:16429773-16532273 GCA_029216955.1 Iris pallida | reverse complement strand
TCAATGTTACCATTGAGAAACGTCGTTTTGACATCCATTTGATGTAACTCAAGATCAAAATGTGCAACAAGTGCCATGATTGTTCTAAAAGAGTCTTTCGAAGAAACCGGAGAGAAAGTCTCTTTAAAATCAATCCCTTCCTTTTGAGTAAAGCCTTTAGCTACAAGACGTGCTTTATACTTCTCCACATTACCCTTCGAATCCTTCTTGATTTTAAATATCCATTTACAACCAATGAAGTTCGTATCTTTTGGTAATGTGACAAGTTACTAAACTTTATTGTCTTGCATAGACTTATACTCCTTATTTATTTCCTCAATCCACTTTTAAGAGTTGGAACTTTCCATGGCCTGACGGAAGATGATTGAATCACCTTCCAATTTTCCATAATTTTTCTCACGTTCCTAGAGAAATATGACAATATTATCCGAAATTATATTTCTCCTTTCTCTTGTGAACTATCTTAAGATTACCGGTTCTTGAGGTTGTTGAGTTTGTTCCTCAGAAATAATTACCTTATCTTGAATGGGGGTGCCGCTACATTATCTTGTCAAGGTATCTCAACAACGACTTGTAGAGGTAATTCGACATTGTCTTGTTGAGGCTCCGAATTCACTTCTTGATCAATGACAAGTACAAAATCTTATACATCGTCAAAAGTGATAGTAGGAATCACAATCGATTCCTCCTCAAAGATAATGTCTTTGACTTTATTTCTTTCCCAAACTCAACATCCTCAAAAAATATATTACACTTCTCGTCTCAAAAAAAAATTCATTTATGTGGGACCGTATAATTATTAACCCCTCGATCTGTCAGCATAGCCAATAAAGTAGCTGATTACAATTTAACTTTGGTTTGTATTTCCTTTACACATTAATATAGACATTAAAGTCTATAAAGTCAATAAAATCTAAATCTCATCAGACACAAATCGTTCAACTCTATTTCTAGAGATGTGACCTAATCGCTTATGTCATAATGAGACTAAACACATTTATTGTTAATTTTGCATTTAGTACCACATGACTTTACTTGCAAGGTTTCATTATAAGATGTAATAGTTTCAACTGAATATAGGTTATCATAAACCTTAAGGGAACCGTTACCAATGATATTTAAATTTAAAGATAGACTAAACTTATTGTTTCCAAATGAACAATGATAACCAGATTTGTCCATTAAAGAAACTGAAACTGAATTTCGTCTAAAAGACGGTACAATAAAAGTGTCTATCAAATCCAAATAATAATCGGTTCCTAAAAATAACCTAAAATGTCTTATTGCTTTCACTTCTACCGAATTGCCGTCACCTACATAGATGTATCTTTCACCATCAATTGGCTTCGGTGGCTCAGACAACCTTGTCTATAAACACTAATGTGGGTAGTAGCACCAGAATCTAACCACCACGTGTTTTAGGTAATAAATCTAAATTAACCTCAAAACAGACCAAATTTAGAAAAGTATATTTCTTTATACGCCATGCGTGATACTTTGTACATTTCTTCCTTATGTGTCATGTCTTATCACAAAAGAACAACCCTTAGTTTTATATTGTTATTTCTTTTGATCTGGACCCTTAGCAGCTACTGTATTCATTTCTTTTTGCCCTTAAAGTTTATCCTATTAAACATGAAAATTAAAATCTTATTGGCAGATATTTTAACAATATTAACAATAAAGAGAACAAAGCAACAAAAAACAAACATGCTCTAACAAATAACCAAAGCGTAAAATATAGTCAAACAAATTCAAATAATGGTGAACCCCATCTCAAGATACCTAGTACATCATTAATATCAAGTCTTTGGACAGTGATATTAACTGCAAGTGGTATTCTTGGTGTAATGATCAAACGTTGACAATAAGTCATGTCAAATAATAAGCCTATCTTTGGATCTGGTTATTATTCACATGTAAACCATACAATTGTCATACATTTATCACCACAAGTATGTGTGTAATTCGGCCAAGTATTAACCTTCCTTTGGGCCGGCTAATACTCGTATGAATTTACACACACAAACATCTAACATCCCTCATAGACTATCTACTCAAGAGATGTCACTTTGGCGACATCTTGTTTCAATGGGTCTATTTAGAATATTAGACGACTATTGCTAGTCACAAAAGTCACCAAAAAAAATTAAATGTTGACTAGATTTTACAAAACTGAATTATGACTGAATTTTTATGTACATGCATATTTTAATATTATAATTCAAATAAAATAATTATAGATCAACCGATTCTACTGAAAATATGCATTACATGTTACATCAAATAACCCAAAAAAGGTTACTTCAAATAAAATAATCTACTGAAGATATGCATCCAGAGGAGAACATATAGCGAACAGACCAAATAAATCCAAATAAGAGAGTACATTATGGATAATGGAGCATCATGCAGCTATATAGAAGCAATAACATATTGATTAAAGAAACTTTAATCCTTAAACTTCAAGTACGTATAACATGTGAATAACTCCAACACCATTTATATATCTTCAACATGAACAACATTTGTCATTCCTAGCCAAAAGTAGCATCCTGAATATGTTTCCAACAACGAATCATCTACTTTGCAAAATTAATATTCCTTTTGCTACCAAAATTACCAACTTTAAAAAAATATTGGCAAACTGAAATAAAAATATTTAATCTGCTTTTAGGTTAAAAAAAAGAAAAAAAGAAAAAAAAACAACAGAGAGCATATTACTTGAACATAGGCACGTTCAAATTTGTTTTCCAAAATTTTCTTATAAACCAAATGCAATGAAGTTAAATCCATTGCTAAAAGAAATTACCCATTGCTTATTACATAGGCACGTTCAAGAAGGATTCGACCCAATCTAGCAATATCAGAATATTGCCCATGATCCTTAACCCCAAATAATATATAACTTTAAATAATAAAGAAGCAATATATAATGTCTGGTTCTATCTCAATAAAAGCTCTCATCTTTCTTGCTATACTTCAATCAAATAAAATACTATCATTGGTCCAACCAACTAAAAGAACTTCTGGATCATAAAAAATTTGATCGAACAATCAAAACCCTAAATTAAATTAGATCCTAAGATCTAGGGTTCCTAAACAACAACAAAAATAAAATCTAAACCTTCAATCTCATAAATCAAACAAGGAGGCTCTGATACCACTTGTTAGAAATTTTATTGTGCCCTGTCGATTCATGAGATGAAGAACATAAATTAAATTGCGGAAGCGTACCTGAATCCATTGCTAGGCTTGATGGATCTTGAAGCGATCGTCTCTTTATTGGGTTCGATCTTCCAACTTGCTACGACCCTTAATGACAAAGAAGAATCCGAATCCTTTGTCCCTCTCTTTCTGTTGATGGGGATGCAGAAGAGAAAAAGAGAAAACCTCTCTTTTGGTGGCCGTATTAGTTAGGGACCATAACCCTAATGAATACACATATTTATATATGTGTTGATATTTCTAATTTGGCCCATCATCAAATTAGAATTATCTTCGGTATCTACACATTAATTCCATGACAATTATACCCTTAAGCCAATTTCCAAATAGACCAATTTAATTTGGCTTAATTATTTAGATAGCCCAAACACAATTAATTTTACATGTGTGGCCCCCTTAATTATTGAATAATTCCAACACTTACTGGTTTTGTTTTATGTTTCGAAGAGGCCTACATCTATTTGAAGTGCTAAAATTTTTGAGGCTTTTAAAATTTAATAGGTTCAGCACCAATATTTTATATCTTTACATTTGAGAATGTACATATAATCAATAGAAAATTGCATATATAGAATTACAGTTCGTTGAAATTGTGCTAAGAGCAAAAAAGTTTTAAAAATTACCACAACAGGCACAAAATGCCATTTTAAAGATCGACAAAGTTTACTACTAAACATATCAGTCAAGTACCACTAAACAAACCAGTCTACTACTAAACATATCAGTCTAGTAATTAATAATAATAAAGATCGACAAAGTTTAAAAAAACACCAGGAAAAAAATGTGACAAACTGGGATAATTAAACATATAAACTATCTATAAGCATAGTTCCATTAATCAACAATTCGAAGATGGAATGCGATATAAACTACCGCTAAGTGATAAAAACTATTGTTTGTATGTTTGTGAAATATGTCAAACAATGCCAAAATGTCTGCTTGCATGTGTGTCTATATGTGCAAGTCATGAGGACAATTAACGATATTAGACTACAATACACTTTGCATCACCTAAGCATGCTTATATGCACACCCATCAATTTTAGCACCTAGGCAGCCGCTTTTGGTTGGATGGTTGTTTTTGCACCCAACTAGACACCTACTCGATGCAGGGGTCTACTAGAATAGATCGCCAGAGGTACACACTAGGCGAGAGGCCAAGATGGTAATGTTTCTTGTGCACCTGCCTGCACAAATGCTTGAAATAGTGTTAAGCACTTGTAGAAACAACAATCATTTCTATTTTCTCTCCTTTTACCAAACAAATGCATAATCAATCGTTACAAAAATAACAAGGGACCACATTGAATCTTGAATAACAAAAGCAGATGATATATAACACAAAATAAAAAGTTCGTCCATGATACGAAATCAAAAGCTTTCTAAATACAAGATTATTCATGGTGATATATACACAAATTTCTTAAATAACAACCTCAAATTAAACAATGAACGCATATGTCAAATTAAAACCAATTGTCTTATGGTAAAATTAGATGGGAAAAGAAGAAATCGAACTTGAAACACCGGATTTGAGTTACTGTGAAGACGGTTCAGCCGTGGCTCTACGTAGGTGTGCTCACAAATTTGTATGCCTAAATAACAAAAGAATTGTATGCATATAAAACTAAAAATAACAAAAAAGAAAACAAAATAAAATCAAAAATAAAATGTGTATGTCTATAAAACCATAGATGTGCTCACACGTAGCCGTGGGTCTCCTATAAGCACCACCACCCCACCCCTACCACCCCCCCCCCCCCAAAAAAAAGAATAAAACCCTAAATAAAAAGTGGGAAATTAATTGAGGGAAAAAGTGTGCTTATAAATTTGTATGCATGTCCGCCTCTCTTGCTATGATCTGAACACAAATAAAAAAATAAAACCAAAAGAAGAAGAGGAAGAAGAGGACACGGGGGAAAGAAGTCGAACCCTTGAGAGAGAGAGAGAAGAACAGACGGGGTGGGGGTGAAGTTTTGTTTGAGATAGTCGCGGGGTGGGGGAAATTGAAGTTTTACTTGATTCTGAAATACAAGGCGGGGATGGAAATTTTGGGATCACGGGATTAACAGGGGGAATCTTTTGGGTAGTTTTGAGGCGTTTGCTATGTGCCTTATTTCTGTATAATAAATTAAGGCTTACAATATAGGCCGTAGATAACCTTACAAATTATATTATTAATTCTTTTACTAGAAATTGCTAAGAAATCCAATTTTGGGATTGGTTTTTATGAAAAATCCACCCGCATGATGGATTTTATGAAATGCCTAGAATTATATATTTCCACGTTAAGTATTCTAAGATTCCCTTTGGATTACTAAGATCATGATGATAAATAACATACTAAGATTACTCAATAATAGAATCTATTGATTACAAAAAATTTGTATAACAAACATGTATTAAAACATTGGTGGGCTTTGTATTATACAAAAGTAATTCCAAACCGAGTGACTTGGTTGTCTTCGAGTCATAAACATAAACATCTTCATACGTAGGAGATTTTATTTGAACTCGTCTAGGTTTAGTAAAAGTACCTGCATCATCCCCCTCAGCTTGCTGAACCGCTTTGGAGAGGGTTGCCAGTTATTCTCAAGTGAAATTATCTGAGGATTAAGGCAAAATTCTTCCCTAACTCCTTGTATGGTTTCGCAAACTTCTTCCTCAATACTTCTGAATCGTGCAGCCTCATCTGAATCAAAATGGTGAGATGCTTAGCCGAATTTTATCAGTGAGAGAATCAGGATTATAGTAGAGATTATCAATTGTACGATCTAGTTCATGGATCCCCAAAGGTATTTTAGATCTATCGCCTCCTTAGTTTTTAAGGTCCAAGTAGCTGCCGCCAAATCGAAGTCGATTTGGTTTGGGGTACCAAATATCACTGTCAGGAGTATCGATAAACGATATAGTTTGAATACCAACTTGAAAACCTACCAAGTAGGCATTGGTGATATTCAAAATTACCGTAATTTGTGTAACAGACTGATCAAACATTTTTACTAAGATAACCCCTTCAGCGGAACCGGACGGAGGGCGCATCAATGGAATATCTCTTACATAGGTTCCACTGCTTAGACGAGCTCGTAGAATTTTTATGAAAGCCTTGTAGCTGTCCAGTGTGCAGTCCCTAACACGAAACTCCAATATTTTGTCGTCTCCCATCATAGTCAAAGTCTTCGCGCTCGTTGTAACATGGGCAATATAGCTACAACAGAATATAGCTACAACACAATATAATATATACCAAAGCAGTGCGCTCGTTGTAACATGGACTAATTTGCTTTTGGCTGGAATATATATATATATATATATTTATATATATATATATATATATATATATATATATATATAAATATATATATATATATATATATATGGGGAGGGGAGAGGAGAGAGTTGTACGTTGATTAAGGTGATTTGGCCGGAAAGTAGGAGAACACAAAAGTATTTGGCAGGCCTCGGGTGTGGGTACTTGGCAGACGTGTGGGTTTTGGTCTTATATGATGGTAATCGAGGGAGTGGTTGGAGAGCATGAATGGAATGCAGAGGGAGTATTTGTCACGCCCCGATCCCGCAAAGTCCTTTTCTTCCTCGCTTCGGACTCTTTGGGACCGTTCGTCCTCGCTAAGGCGTGATGCCGTGCAAGCCTAAGTTGCACTTGCACAAGGCCGAGACCTGAAGTAAGACAAGATAGACAAGATTGACAATACGCAGCAGAACGTATCGCAGATAATTGAAGCAGCAGCGGACATATTTCAGAATACATACATTGAACACAATGGTAACAAGAAATAATTCTCTTTATTGATTTCATTTGAACAGATTACAAGCTCTCATTTCTCTCTGATACAATATTACATTCTCTCAGAACTTTACAGATTACAATGATCCCGTTCCCATACATTACATCCTTTTATATACAAAACCAAACTCTTACAACAGATGTCATCTCTTGGCATCTCTTCTGATTTCTGCCTCCTGAGGATGAGGCTCGGGCTATCGCTTCGGACTATCCTTCTCGATGCATAGTGCACCTGCATGCAGACTGATGGTGGGTCAGTATATCAGCATATTGGTGAATTGTGAACAAAGAGCTACATTTGTCTGAAACGATCACTGTTCATTTAGTGAGAAAACATTTTCTTGTGATGTGATCTTGCTACTCTTTACCTATGTTCACTTCATGCATACATAGTCAGTATACATGTCTTTTGAAAACACATCTTTGAAAAGCTAACATATCATTTCCATCTTAGCCGCTGTGCCTCCCACGGGTTCAGATCGTCGCTAACCGTTGTGACTCGCATGGGTTCAGCTCATCGCTAGCCGTTGTGACTCTTGGGTTCATCTCGTCGCTAACCGCTGTGACTCGCATGGGTTCAGCTCGTCGCTAGCCGCTGTGACTCTCTAGGGTTCAGCTCGTCACTAAGTGGATTCTCCAATGCGTATGCAATATCAAATGAAATCATCATGCATCAATCGAGCAGTTCATAAACAATTCTATCTTCTTTTTAGGCAGGAAACAGTTCTCTTTTCTTAGCAGACAAAAGGGCAGATTCTCTTTTAAGCATACTCAAGATTACTGTCTTGTTATTAACAAAAGCATTCAATCAAAAACTGTGATTCTTATTAGGCGCAAGCGAATCATAAAATGAGTCTTTGTCCACTCACCCAGATTAATCGTCTTCTGTTGCAAAGCCAGCAGTCCGATCTTTCTGTCTATCTAGTGCCTTCGCGGAGCGGGGCACTACATAATTACCCACCGAAAAGAAGTTTCGTCCTCAAAACTTAAGAAGAAACTTAAGATATCCATAGCAGCGATAGTCCTCATCCTTCGCCATCATCAATCCATGAAATCATAATTCAGATCATGTCAAAACTCTTGTTCAATCAAGCATTTCAATCTCAATCAATGAAATCGATAAAACATTTGCCGGCATCATAAAAATATTTACGGACTTATTGTATGGAACGTTCATCTCATTATTGATATCGAGTAGGCAACGGAATTTCGATTAGAAGACATATACAAATTCAATTGAATCAAAATTGGCCAGAGGATCGTGTTGCTTTGATACCATTCTGTCACGCCCCGATCCCGTAAAGTCCTTTTCTTCCTCGCTTTGGACTCTTTAGGACCGTTCGTCCTCGCTAAGGCGTGATGCCGTGCAAGCCTAAGTTGCACTTGCACAAGGTCGAGACCTGAAGCAAGACAAGATAGACAAGATTGACAATACGCAGCAGAACGTATCGCAGATAATTGAAGCAGCAGCAGACATATTTCAGAATACATGCATTGAACACAATAGTAACAAAAAATAATTCTCTTTATTGATTTTATTTGAACAGATTACAAGCTCTCATTTCTCTCTGATACAATATTACATTCTCTCAGAACTTTACAGATTACAATGATCCCGTTCCCATACATTACATCCTTTTATATACAAAACCAAACTCTTGCAACAGATGTCATCTCTTGGCATCACTTCTGATTTCTGGCTCCTGAGGATGAGGCTCGGGCTATCGCTTCGGACTATCCTTCTTGATGCATAGTGCACCTGCATGCAGACTGATGGTGGGTCAGTATATCAGCATACTGGTGAATTATGAACAAAGAGCTACATTTGTCTGAAACGATCACTGTTCATTTAGTAAAAAAACATTTTCTTGTGATGTGATCTTGCTACTCTTTACCTATGTTCATTTCATGCATACAGAGTCAGTTTACATGTCTTTTGAAAACACATCTATAAAAAGCCAATATATTATTTCCATCTTAGCCGCTGTGCCTCCCACGGGTTCAGCTCGTCGCTAACCGCTGTGACTCGTATGGGTTCAGCTCGTCGCTAGCCGCTGTGACTCTTGGGTTCAGCTCATCGCTAACCGCTGTGACTCGTATGGGTTCAGCTCGTCGCTAGCCACTGTGACTCTCTAGGGTTCAGCTCGTCACTAAGTGGATTCCCCAATGCGCATGCAATATCAAATGAAACCATCATGCATCAATCGAGCAGTTCATAAACAATTCCATCTTCTTTTCAGGCAGGAAACAGTTCTCTTTTCTTAGCAGACAAAAGGGCAGATTCTCTTTTAAGCATACTCAAGATTATTGTCTTGTTATTAACAAAAGTATTCAATCAAAAACTCTGATTCTTATTAGGCGCAAGCGAATCATAAAATGAGTCTTTGTCCACTCACCCAGATTAATCGTCTTCTGTTGCAAAGCCAGCAATCCGATCTTTCTGTCTATCTAGTACCTTCGCGGAGCGGGGCACTACAGTGGTTGGAGAGCATGTATGGAATGCTTATACAATGCATGGAATGCTTATACATTTTTGGCGCAAGACATATAAATGTCCTTTAAAATGGTATTTTATGCATGTTGCAGTAATTTTTAAAACTTCTTTGCTCTTAGCACAATTTCAACGAACTGTAATGCTATATATGCAATTCTCTGTTGATTATATGTACATTCTCAAATGTAAAGATATAAAATATTGGTGCTGAACCTATTAAATTTTAAAAACCTCAAAAATTTTAGCACAACAAATAGATGTAGGCCTCTTCGAAACATAAAACAAAACCAGTAAATACATGTGGCATGTATGTTTTAATGTTGTAAGCATTCCATACTGCATTCCATCCATACTCTCCAACGATATATATATATATATATATATATATATATATATATAAGAAAAAAAGAAGAACAAGAACCAGAAAAGACTGGAGATGCGGACTAATTTGCTTTTGGCTGGAATATATATATATATATATATATATATATTTCCAGCCAAAAGCAAATTAGTCCGCATCTCCAGTCTTTTCTGGTTCTTGTTATTCATCAATATCGCCAAAATCATCCATGTCAAGGTTGCCACCCATGCCTTCCGTACCACCCATTCCTCCCATGTCTCCCAACTACCCATGCCATCCATGCCTCCCATGCCAACAAATTTTGAGAAGTCCATTCCTCCCAAGTCCTCATCAGGAGCAGCAAAATTTAAGAAGCAGCCATATCATGACTGGAGGCTTTGATCATAAAAAGAAGTGTTTCCAGCAGCATACCACCCACCAATCCTATAATGCCTCCGACGGCATTCTGTACCAAATCAAAATCACAAAAAGTACTCCATTAATGTTAAAAACAAATAATTCTACAATGGAAGGACAGGAGCGAGAATGCCTCAAAAAAAAATTAAAAAAATAATACCATCACGGGGCTGTGATTAAACAGGGCTCTGAAAGCATAATGCCCGACCAAGTAGCCCATAAACATGATTGCCACGACATGTACACCTGCGAAAAGAAAAACGAGCTGTCCATTAAGGCCTTCAGTAAATGTCTTCCGAAAAAAAAAAGTATTTTACTTTTTATCTCCCCAGCTTCATGAACAAAAAAACCAAATTAGCATAAATTAGCATTTAAAAGGACCAAAAGCCGCTTTATGGGATTAACACACATGTGATATATTTTGAATATATCTGAAAAAAATTTCTAAATCTAGAAGATATGCTTCACAACCCAGTCCGGCGACTCCGGACCTGCAGTCGGACTGGAAAACCGGTGACCCAGTAACTAATCCGATCCGGGTGAACATTTGTACCGTTTTTTCTATCAAATCGGTCGAAAACCAATTGAACTGGCCAATTTTTATACACTCGTACAACAAGTCAGGTCTTGAAAATAGGACCGGGTAACTCATAAAAAAGCCAATAAACTGGTTTTTGTCTGGGCTTTCAAGACTAGCAAAATGACCCAATGATCAATTTTCCACCTGATGTGGGGGACTCGAACAGTCTCATGTATTATGTTTACTACAGGAATGTTATCATGTGAGTAAAGACTATAGAGCTAAAGTTTGGCTTTCATAATTTTTAAATGTTTAATTTATATGGTTTACTAAGGAAGTTTCTTATTATTTATATTTTTCTAATATGGTGTCTAGAATTTAGTTTCAATACTTTAATCCCTTCCTGAAGGTTTTCTTTCCATTTCTTTTTTTCCCTACATTATTGGTTTGAAGCATGGTCATTGCCATACTTTCCAATCTGTGATGCGTGATGCATCACAAACTTCTTTCTTTCTGTACACTTCTGATCTTAGTGATATTCTGATCGTATATTCTACTTAGAAAATATTATTATTATTATTATTATTATTATTATTATTATTATTATTATTATTATTATATGTATATTCCTTTGACCTACTGGTCGGACCCGTAACCTAATAACTTGGAGCCTTGATCGTAGGGGTGAGCATTCGATTTATTCGGTTTAAACCGAACCACAATAGTCAAAACTGAATAAATCGAAATTCTAAAAATTCAATACCGAAACCGAACCAAATAATCGATTCGGTTTGACTTAATGGGTTCGGTCCAAAGTTAGGATTGTGGTTAAATTATATTAAAAATTATAACTTTTATAGACATATTTGTTATATTTCAAAATTGAATCCAAAGTTGGACTAGTTATCAAATTATCAAATTTGGACTTCAAACACATACATAGAATTGCTGTATTCAAAGCATACACATTTTTAATCAAAAAATATGCATAGAATTGAAAAAAATTATATAATTTTATAAGTCTTATTCGGTTTTAGACCGAAACCGAAGCCGAAACCGAAAACCGAAACCGAATAAGGAATTTTAGTATTTTCAAAACGGATACCGAATCGAAATTGTTTCAAACCGAACCAAATCTCTTGTTCGGTTCGGTTCGGTTTTCGGTCCATGACCGAATAATGCTGACCCCTACAAGTTGACCGGGTCGATGTCCCGCCTGATAACTATGGTTACAAGATATCAATTTTAGGAGAGCACTGACTGATGAAGTTCCTAGCTATAGTTCTCAAATTAAACACTTGAAATATTCCACAAAAGTTTTGAAACCATAAAGTTTTCTAGCTATAGTTGTCAACAAAAATGAACATTTGCTCACGACTTCTTAAAACTTTACATTTATGTTATATTTTTGACCTCATGTTCTTGCCACTATAAGCATATTGCTGCTTGAACAACTTGCAGCAATAGTGTTGGACATACCGAGGTTGCCTGATAAGTGTGATCCGGGCTATGGGGATGACAGAAAATGTGACCAAGATGGCAAGGCAAATAGATTCAGGAACTAAAAATTTCACCTTTTGGGTATCCGAGACCCTACAAAATTCTGTTGTTGCAATTTACAGCTTCTTTAATAAGTAATAAGCCTTGTCAATCCCTCAATAATTGTCACTACTTGGCCAATTATTGAATAACAAAATTAAATTTTGGAATATATAGAGGTTTCGTCTAATGATTGTTAAATGTTAGCATTTTCCATCTAGACTTTTTCATTATGAGCCCCTCAAATCTTACTCATTTTGACATAAGTCCACAATCTTGTTATTTGGAAGGAGACCCCTCAAATCTTTGTTCATTTCAACATAAGCCCCACCGTTAGATTATGTCCAAGTCAAAATGTCCTACCCCTAGAATTAATCTTATCCATATCATGTAAACGACAACTTTGTCTTTAAGGTTTTGTGTGATGGTTTTGTAGGATTTTAGGTTGAAGAAAATGTGGGAGAGGAATGACCAAGAGAGGAGGGGGGCTTGCCGAGAGAGGGAGGGGGAGAGCATCACCATGTAGCCAAGGGAGGAAGGAGGAGGAAGGATGGGGGGGGGATCGAGGATGGACATGAGTTTGTCGGATTTGAGGTTGAAGGAGCAGAGGAGGAAGTTTACACAGGTTGTGAATGAGGTTAGGTTAAATAATGGACAATGATGGATTAGGATTTTGATGGGTTTGAGGATGAAGAGGGGGGGATGGTAAAATAATATAAAATTAATTAACTTTAACGAATGCTCGTGTATCAGTGCGCCCTTAATTGCATGAGCATATTAGTAATAATCTTAATGATTTAGGGGTATCCTTCCAAATAACAAGACTCAAAGGGCTTATGTTGAAAATAGGCAAGATTTGAACGTCTTATATCTAAAGAAAACCTTTCTATTTTTCACTTTTGTACGGAAATATGGATTTGTAGGAGATGCAATTTTTTACTTTATATGGATTTTTCTTAGCGATTACACAATTCTAACGAACAATCAACACGGCTTTAGTATATTGGTTTTATGATACAAATTTGATCTGAACTGATGAAATTAAGGTACAATGATTCCCTAACTAAATACTCAAAATGGTGTAGAGTAATTCTATGGAAGGGATAAAATTGGTAAACATGATGGATATCACTACATAAATAGTTAATTATCTACAAAGAGGACATTATAAACATAAGCGAGAACTTTCTATCTACTAGGATTTGGAAACAATTAAATGCTTTTGAAGAAATCCTAAGAACAGTAAACCATCTATCCAATATTGATGATAAGGTTAAGGGAGAAACATCAGCCACGTGATGCCCACTTGAAGGGAGGAAAGGCACTACGAAGAATTTCTTGGCAAACAATAATAAAGAGAGAGAGTTTCAATTCTTTTACAGTAGAAGCGAGCCAAGAAGACAATGTTAATAATGCCTAATCTTCAGCTCCCGGGAAGGCACCACTTTAGACCCTTGTTAGCAATCACCCGCTTGTATTATATCGGAATTTTTTTCGTATCTTTCAGAAACTATAATACTTGCGTACTTTTGACATATTCAAATCAGTATGTAAATTTTAAGCATCCAAAGTTTTAAACGTGTTCCGTATAAATTATTGAATAATTTGGTACAAAAAACGTGGTGGGAACATGTTCAATTAACCAAATTTGACAACATATTTAAAAATGTGAAGTTCCTAACCTTATTGTTTCTATTTTGACCGAATTTTGAACGTATTTTATTTGCACTGACCCGATTTATACTCGTACTTTTGTCGTCCCGAATTTTTTTTGTTTGCCGAATTGCTAACAAGGCTTTAGACACAGGGATCCCTGTGGATAAGGTAGTAATCCTTCACATCCCACAATCACATATCCTTTGGATCATGGGTCTCACAATTCCAATGGCTTAATTGGATCAGGTGGTGAATACAGGTTTTAAAAATTACTTTTATTTTTTCAGTACATGTTGGATTGGGCTTGGGTCAACGATGGACCATAATCCGTTCATAATAATATAAGATTGTTTTTATTTATTTTTTAAAGTTTATTCTACTTTATTTTATTTTATGTTAATATTAGACCATGTTTGACCAAGATAAACGTCAGAAATCTTTGAGACAAGGATATTCATCCAAATAAGAACATTTTGAAAGTGTATACAACAATGCTTGACCAAGATACACGCACAGATGTTCACAAATGTTTGTGACAATGATATTCATGCAAATAAAAACATTTTGTACGGATATACATGCAATTATAATTTTTTTAAAGGATGTAGATACAAAATTGAATCAAAAGACCCCCTATTACAAATAAGGATTTATCGAGTCTAATTGTTTAATCTCGCGCTATTGTGCAGGTTCAAGTAGACTATTATTTCGATAAGATACTACTAAGTATGATCTGATCCCTAAGTGGATATGTGTGCAAGTATACAAAGAGTAATGTTACTTTGTGCAAGTATACAAAGAGTAATGTTACTTGATGAAAGATGACCCAGAGGGTGTGTAGGGGTTATGTCCACTTAACTGTTTAAGGCTACTATTATACCATTCTCTGAGCTCCATAGTTTGGGGCAGGTCAACTCCACAAATCCAATTTTACTTTACCAATAAATCCATGCACAACTCCACTAAGTGCCCCCCACAAATCAACTCATGATGCAGGTCAAGCTTGTTGGCTACCTCTTCCCAGTCTGTAGCTCCTAATCAAACAATGCACAACCAAAATTTCCAAACAAGACCATTTCCCCCAAAACTCCAAATTATGACTTGCAAAAATTTTGCAGATCCAATCGCCATTGTCAAGTTACTGGCATTAGGGCCCTCTTCCCCTTAAGTAAGACCAAGTGTTGTTTAACACAGACTCGGAAAGGTTCCTTCCCCACAAATTTTCAATTCCAAATGCCAAGAATTGTCAATTCACTTGTACATTTACAACATTTTCTAGCTCAACAGCGTTGAGGAATCTTTCCTGTGCTTAAAGCCTTAAACCCTCTTTTGGTTCATCTATTGTTCTGACAAATTAGAGGTTCTGGTGCCACAGAGAGATGAGCGTAGGTTGGAGTTCTAGTCCAGATACCTATGATTATAACTAGCAGCTTAATAAGAATTAGGGGGTGAGTATTCGGTTTATTCGGTTTATGGATTTATTTGTATTTTTTTTGTTAATATATATAATAACTAAATATACCTAGATATATAACTAAATATACCTAGGTATATTTAGGTATATTTAGGTATACCTAAATATATCTATATATATATATATATATATATATATATATATATATATATATATATATATTATATATATATATAAACTAAATTTGCTTATTCGGTTTTCGGTTTTGGACCGAAATCGAAACCCAAAACCGAAACCGAAACCGAATAAGAAAATTTAGTATTTTCAAAACCGAAACCGAACCGATTTTTTTAAAACTGAACCCAATCTCTTATTCGGTTCGGTTCGGTTCGATTTTCGGTTTAAACCCGAATAATGCTCACCCCTAATAAGAATACCCTGCACCAAAGTAGGCGCTCTTTTCAATATCTGGATCTTATTCAATGCAATCAGAAGAGGCGGGCGGGGTGGGTTGGGGTGAGGGGGGGGGGGGAGGGGGAGGTTTACCATGCAAAACTGCATCTTCTAAGGTGTACAGGAAGGAAAAAAAATGCCCCAAACATCACTACTTGACCATAAACTAATCTTAAACCTGTAATTTTAAATATATATAAAGAAACACAAATCCAGAGGTCTTTATTCGTCTTATGTAAGTTGGGTAAACTAAACCTTAAACCTATACTTTCAAATACTAGCATATATATACGTGCGTTGCACGTATTTTAACTGTCTTTTAATTAACCTTTTTTGTACTTGAGAATAGCAAAAGACACCACTCTTAATGTTTTCTTCTTTTATACATAATTACCTAGCAGCCCTCCTTAAACTTAATGAACAATTTTAATTAGTAAAGTTATCTAAGGACATTTTTGGAAGAAAAGATTCACGGTGAAGCCAACTTTCCTCATTATATAGTAGTATAGATAGATATATAAAGAAATGCAAATTCAAAGTACTTTATATGTCTAAGTTGCAAATAGCATCTACTTCGCCATTGAGTTCAAGTAACCCTTTATGTCCAAGTCGTATTTCACCATTCCAACAAGCAATACATAAAGCGGCGCTTTGATGCCTTTATCCATATTAGTAGAAATCTAATCCTATGACCGCACTGAGATGGCGAACCTCTGATATTCAATAAAGGTACCGATATTGGTCTAGTCTACTTGCCTAATGTTGGGAACGAAGCGCGGAAACCGTTCCCCCAAACCAGAAAGTCCTGCGAGAGAACCGAGCAAAAGCACACAAACCAAAAATGCCAAACACAATCGCAGACACAAAGATTTTTGACGTGGAAAATCCTTGCGAAAAAAACCACGGGACGATCGGAGTCCAACCCTGAAGAACCTCTACTAATGGAATAAAGAGAATACACCCTCTACAAGCTCCTCCTGATCCAACACGGATCACTACAACTCACTTAAAAGAAGAAAATTTTTGATTGCGGACTCCGAAGAACAAGCGATGCCGAAAAATTATTCGAAGCAATCTCTCCTTCACAATAGTCCTTAATCCTCTCTCTCTCTCTCTCAAAGATTGTAAGCACTCTTGTTTTGAGATGATGATTTTCCAACTAGCATGCATCACCCTTTTATAAGACCTTGGTAATCCATACATGGAAGGCCAATATATATGGAAACTTCCAATATGCATCAATCATATATTTAATGGAAATCCAATCATAATTGGCTTGCCATAATTGAAAATCCAATTATATGGAAAGCTACTATATGATGGGTCCAATCATAAATATATGATCAAAGTAAATATGGAAATCCAATCATATATTTTCTTACCATATATGTTCCAAAATAGGATCCATGCACTCCCCGAGCTTCTCCGACACACGGATGGCGCTCGTCGCTCTCCAGGGTATTCTCCACATAGGTTGGGAACCCCACCCACTCCAACAAATCTCCCCCTTCACAACTAGGTGGAGGAACTTGTCATTCCGACGGTCCGCCTGCAGTACTCAAACTTCTCCCTTGGTAGAACCTTCGTGAGCATGTCCGCTCCATTGTCATCAGTATGGACCTTCTCAAGCATCGCGTCCTTCTTCTCAACCACATCCCGTATCCAATGATATCGAGTCTCGATGTGCTTGGACCGGCTATGAAAGGTCTAATTCTTCACAAGGTGAATAGCACTCTGACTGTCGTAAAGCAAAGTATACTACTCTTGCTTCAGCCCTATTTCCTGCAACAGCTTTTTCATCTACAGCAACTCCTTGCAAGCCTCCGTCGCCACAATGTACTCTACCTCTGTCGTCGACAAGGCAACACACTTCTGCAACCGCGACTGCCACAATACCGCTCCTCCAGCAAACATCATCACATAGCCCGAAGTCGATCGCCTTGTGTCTATATCTCCAGCCATATCAGCGTCGGTATACCCAACTAGCTTCGACTCGTCACCACCAAAAGAAAGTCTCCAATCAGTAGTGTCCTGAAGGTATCGCAGAATTCACTTGACCGCACTCCAATGTACCCTTCCAGGATTTGAAAGGTATCTGCTAACTGTGTCAACTGCATGAGCGATGTCTGGCCTCGTATACACCATAGCATACATAAGACTTCCCACAGCTGAGGTATATGGAACCCGCTTCATATCTTCTTTTTCGTCCTTGGAAGATGGACACTGCTCCTCAGAGAACTTAAAGTGAGCCGCAAGGGGGCAACTCACTTTCTTCGACCCGTCCATACCGAAACGCTGAAGTACCCGGTAAATGTACTTCGTTTGGGACAAGTGAAGCAGCTTGGACTCTCTCTCTCGACTGATCTCCATCCCAAGAATAGTCTTTGCTGCGCCCAAATCCTTCATAGAGAAGGCCACGCCCAGTTGGCACTTCAACTCCGTTATCCTAGTGGCATTCCGACCCACTAATAGCATATCATCTACATAGAGCAATAAAATAATGAAATCATCATCGATAAAATACCTCATAAATACAAAGTAATCCGACGTTTTTCGTGTATAACCATGCTCCCCCATAAACGACTCAAACTTTCTGTACCACTGCCTCGAAGCCTGCTTCAGACCATACAAGCTCTTCCTCAACCGGCAGACCAAATGTGACTTGCCCTTCTCACAGAATCCCTCTGGCTGCTCCATGTATAACTCTTCAAGATCACCGTGGAGGAATGTCGTCTTCACGTCCATCTGTTCGACCTCGAAGTCGAGACTGGCTGCCAATACTAGCACCACCCGAATAGACGAATGCTTGACGACAGGCGAAAAGATGTCATCATAATCCACACCTTTCCGCTGATCGTAGCCTTTAACTACCAGCCTCGCTTTGTATCGAGGGCGAGTAGCATCATCCGTCTGCTTCACTCTAAACACCCATCGATTCTTCAAAGCCTTCTTGCCTTTTGGCAATCGCACCAGCTCATAAGTAGAATTGGTGTGTAAGGAACTCATCTCCTCCTGTATAGCCTCCATCCACTCCTGCCTGTGTTCGTCTTCCATAGCCTCTGCAAAACTTTTGGGCTCTCCTCCGTCAGTCAATATCACATACTCACCCGGTGAGTATCTCGTAGATGGTCGACGCTCTCTGTCGCTCCTTCTCAGTGGAGCCACTGGTGCTGGCTGTATACCGACATCCTCCTCCCTTTTAGGAACTGCCTCTCCGACATGCTCATCCTCCTGAGGGACACTCTGACCACCATCAGCAGGCTGATGATCAAGGTTGGAAGCAACTCCATGTACTGGCTCCCCCATAATTAGATTTTCTGTGATGTCCTCTGGAAACTGCTCGAATCGAAATGACTCTAACTCTGGCAATTCCTCAGCCTCAGAAGGCGTCTCGGAATCCTGAGTGTTGGTCATGGTCTGGTCCTCGACGAACACCATGTCCCTACTTCTGTAGAGCTTTTTTTCCACCGGATCGTAGAGTCTATAGCCAAACTCATCCCGACCGTAGCCGACAAAGACGTATCGCCTCGTCTTTGGCTCAAGTATGGTCCTCTCATCCTTTGGTACATGTACGAAGGCCTTACAGCCAAACACTCGCAGGTGATTGTATGACGGCTCTTTGTCGTACCATACTTTGTCAGGCACATCACCCTGCAAAGGAGTACTAGGAGACAAATTAATAACATAAGCATCTATGAGAAGAGCCTCACCCCAATAACTGCCCTGCAAGTTTGCTTCTGACAGCAAATACCGCACCCTCTCCATCAGGGTCTTGTTCATGCGCTCTGCTACACCATTGAGCTGAGGTGTCTTAGGCGGAGTCTTCTGGTGTCGTATCCCTTGCTCTCTGCAATACGTATCAAGGGGACCAATTTATTCGCCGTTGTTGTCGGGCCGAACACACAATAACTTCTTTTTCGCCTCTCTTTCAACAGAGGCCTGAAACTCTTTGAAAGTAGACAGCACCAGATCCTTGGCCTTTTAGGCATAGACCCAAACCTTCCTGGAACAGTTATCAATAAAAGTTACAAACTAAGAAGCACCACCAATAGATTTTACCTTTATACGACCGCAGAAATCCGAGTGAATCAACTCGAGCAACGACGGCTTCCTCGAACTTGGGTGACTTTGGAAAGACACCCTATTTTGCTTCCCAGCTAAGCAGTGCGTGCATTTCTCCAACTTTGTATACCTGAGCCCTGGAATCACCTTCCTGTTCACCAAGTAGCTCATTCCCTTCTCACTGATATGGCCAAGCCGCCTGTGCCACAACTCGGTAGACGCGTCACTGACTGCGTTCATCTCCTGTGTGCTCCCTTCCATATAGTAGAGACCGGACTTCTTGCTTCCTCTGACAATCACCATCGAACCTCTGGAAAGCTTCTACTGACTATTCCCCAAGAGACTGAAGAATCCCTCGTCATCCAACCTTCCAACCGACACCGGGTTGAAACGGATATCAGGAACATGACGAACATCCTTGAGAACAAGAACTGCACTCGTCTTCGTTCTCAAATGCACATCTCTAACGTCAACTGCCTTCGACACATCTCCATTACCCATCTTCAATACTCCACAGTCGCCTGTTGTGTAAGTGGCAAATAGTGCCATATTATGAGATACATGTGCTAAAATCCCTGAGTCCACCAGCCAAAAATTATCATCGCTGGCGAGGTTTGTGATGACCTCATCACCTACGACGATCACATCGCCTCCATGTATCGAGGCCGCCGCTGTAGTATTTTCATCTTGCTTCCCCTTGTCGTCCTTCTTCTTTCTCTTCCAAGCAAAACAGTTCCGCTTGATGTGGCCCTTCTTGCCACAATAGTAATACTCCGAGTCCTCGTAACGACCCTTGCACTTCCCCCTGCTCTTGTCTCTGCCACTACCTAGATCCCTGCTTTTGCCCCTTCTGCGGCTCTCTGAAACCAATGCCTCTGAGTGGTGGGATGTTGATGAAGTACCCTGAGAACGTCTCCACATCTCTTCATTCAGCACCCCGCTCTTGACAAACTCCAGACTGACCACGCCCTCTGGAGCAGAAGCGATCATAGATACTCGTACGATCTCCTACGAGTCTGGCAATGTATACAACAGCCATAGTCCCTGAACCTCATCGTCGAACTTGACTCCCATTGAAGATAGCTGGTCAACCACGCCCTGGAAATCACTCAAGTGATCCATAATAGACACCCCATCTTTGTACCGCAGACCCATCATCGTCCGGATCAGGAACAACTTGTTTATCCTAATCTTCTTCACGTACAAAGACTCCAGCTTATCCCATAACGTCTTCGCGTCCTCAATATTGGTGACGTGGTTGTACACGTTCTCGTCAACGAACTGTCTGATATATTTGCACACCTATATATGCTCGAATTTCCAGTCCTCCTCGAATTTATTACTGGACTTCTCGGATGTAAATACGGGCAGATGCAGCTTCTTGACGGACAACAAATCTTTTATCTTGCTCCGCCAATAGTGATAGTTGGTGCCGTTTAGGTTCACCATGCGCACCGGCTTCGCGTCCATCTCTCCTTTCTAGTTTTGCTGTCAACTCCTGACACCCTTCTGAATTCCAGAACCTGGCTCTGATACCACTTTATTGAAAAAGAAACGCAAAAACCTTTTCCTAAACTAGAGAGTACCTGCGAGAGAACCGAGAAAACAATGCACGAACCAAAACACCAAAAACAAATCATGCAGACACAGAGAATTTTTGACGTAGAAAACCCTTGCGGGAAAAAACCACGGGACGATCGGAGTCCAACCCTGAGAAGCCTCCACTAATAAAATAGAAGAATTACACCCTCTACAAACTTCTCCCGATCCAAATCGGATCCCCACAATACTTGGAAGCAAGAACAATGATTACAAGGCTACGAAGAACAAGAACGACGAGTAGAGATTACCCGAATCCGATTCTCCTCCGAAAAAGACCTTCAATCCTCCATCTTCTCTCCCAAAGTTGCAATGGCACTCTTGTCTCCTTCGTCTCTCTTTTCTTTTATTGTCTTTAATGATTAGGGTTAGGAATAACATAATATTAACTCCCCTAATCCGCAGTAAAATCTGGACCATCAGATATGATCCAACGGTGAAAAATTACCCCAAAAATTTGCCCAGCCCCGACACACATTGTTCGGCCAGAACTCTGTATTCTGACTCCAGAATGGTTCTGGAACAGGGAGGCAGAGTTCGGCCATAACTCTTCCCTGGGACAGAGTTGGACCCGAACTCTCCCCCTCTCTCCAGCAGCTCCTCTGGCAACTCCCGAGCTTCTCCGTCATCTCCGACAGGCCTCTTCACCTCCCCGAGCTTCTCTGACACACAGACGGCGCTCGTCGTACTCCGGGGTCTTCTCCACGTAGGTTGGGAACCCCACCCACTCCAACATTAATAAGTAATAAGCCTTGTCAATCCATCAATAATTGTCACTACTTGGCCAATTATTGAATAAAAAAATTAAATTTTAGAATATATAGAGGTTTCGTCTAATGATTGTTAAATGTTAGCATTTTCCATCTAGAATTTTTCATTATGAGCCCTTCAAATCTTACTCATTTTGACATAAGTCCACAATCTTGTTATTTGGAAGGAGACCCCTCAAATATTTGTTCATTTCAACATAAGCCCCACCGTTAGATTATGTCCAAGTCAAAATGTCCTACCCCTAGAATTAATCTTATCCATATCATGTAAACGATAACTTTGTCTTTAAGGTTTTGTGTGATGGGTTTGTAGGATTTTAGGTTGAAGAAAATGTGGGAGAGGAATGACCAAGAGAGGAGGGGGATTGCCGGGAGGAGGAAGGAGGGGGGAGGTCGAGGATGGACATGGTTTGTCGGATTTCAGGTTGAAGGAGCAAAGGATGGAAGAGGAGGAAGTTTACACAGGTTGTGAACAAGGTTAGGTTAAATAATGGACAATGATGGATTAGGATTTTGATGGGTTTAAGGATGAGGGGGGAGGGGATTGTAAAATAATATAAAGTTAATCAACTAACGAATGCTCGTGTATCAGTGCGCCCTTAATTGCATGAGCATATTAGTAATAATCTTAATGATTTAGGGGTCTCCTTCCAAATAACAAGATTCAAAGGGCTTATGTTGAAAATAGGCAAGATTTGAACATCTTATATCTAAAGAAAACCTTTCTATTTTTCACTTTCGTACGGAAATATGGATTTGTAGGAGATGCAATTTTTTTTACTTTATATGGATTTTTCTTAGCGATTACACAATTCTAACGAACAATCAACACGGCTAGAGCTGTCAAAATGGGCTAAGCCCGTTGGGCCGGCCCGCCCCGCCCGCCAAAAAGGTGGGTTGGGCCGAGCATTTAGGAGCCCGCCAAACAGGAGGGCCTAGGTGGGCTGGCCTGCTAGTAGGCCGCCCCATGGTGGGCTAGCCCGCGGGCCAAGTGGGTTGGCCCGCCATCTTTTTTTATAAAATTTTTAATTTTTTATTTAGCACATATATGAGATATGTATTATAAATGATAAAAATTCTCATTTAATGCAAGTAATGACGTATAAAATATTAAATTTTGTCATTTATTTACATGAATGAAGGTGTTTTAAAGAAATATCTACTATTATAATATTTCTTGTATTTTACTTGTAATTTGATGTATATGAGAGTGAGTAGAAAATATTATATATATGAATTTTTTTTCTTTTAAGAAACTAAACAATAATTAAAAAAATTAAAAAAATTAAGCGGGCCGGCCCGCCTAGCCCGCGGCCCGCCGGTGGGTTGGGCTGGGTTAGAATTTTTCCAGTCCACCAAAATGGTGGGTCGGCCTGCCCCGTCCCTCCAAATGGTGGGTTATGGTGGGTTACGGGCCGGCCCGTCTTCACAGCTCTAAACACGACTTTAGTATATTGATTTTATGATACAAATTTGATCTGAACTGGTCAAATTAAGGTACAATGATTCCCTAACTAAATACTCAAAATGGTGTAGAGTAATTCTGCGGAAGGGATAAAATTGGTAAACATGATGGATATCACTACATAAATAGTTAATTATCTACAAAAAGGACATTATAAACATAAGCGAGAACTTTCTATCCACTAGGATTTGGAAACAATTAAATGCTTTTGAAGAAATCCAAAGAACAGTAAACCATCTATCCAATATTGATGATAAGGATAAGGGAGAAACATCAGCCACATGATGCCCACTTGAAGGGAGGAAAGGCACTATGAAGAATTTCTTGGCAAACAATAATAAAGAGAAAGAGTTTCAATTCTTTTCCAATAGAAGGGAGCCAAGTACAAGCTTGCCAAGAAGACAATGTTAATAATGCCTAATCTTCAGCTCTCGGAAAGGCACCGTTTAGACAACATTGTTCTAAAAGGCGGTCTAGGCAGCCGCATAGGCGCTAGGCAGCTAGTGCCCGCCCGATGCCCCTTAGTCGCCCACCTAGCGCCTAGTGCCTAGTGCTTTTCACAACCTTGAGACACAGGGATCCCTTATCCTAGTAATCCCTTCACATCCTACCATCACATATCCTTTGGATCATGAGGCTCACAATCCCTTATCCTAGCTTCTTATGTACATATGCATTCAACCAAGACAGGAAATGAAGTCTCATTTCTTCTTCTACTTCTTCATCTACAATGTATGATCTACTTGACCTCACCTCATCATTAAATTTGCTGAAAACCAATAAATATAGGGATACACTCGTTAAATTATAATAACGTACTCAACAAATAGATGACTTTAACGTTGAAGATTTTCACTTACCACTCTAGCGTTTCCACTTCATCCTCCTAGCAGTTGAGTAATATATATAACTGGGCAGCCCTTAGTTCCTCATTATTCAAATATCTCTTTTTCAGTTTTCTAGAAGGCTTTCCAAGAGAATTGAAGACTTCAATAATGCATCATTATATTCTATATCTCCATCGTCGTTCCTCGGAGCTTTTGTTCTATTTATAGCAATATAAGGCTTGAAATACATTGAACAAAAGTTTGTAATCTCCTCAAGGACATAGGCTTCACAAATAGAACCCTCGACCCGTGCTTTATTTTTACCTTCCTCTTCAGGTGGTTTAGATGGCGCTCGAACGGGTACATCCACCGATAACTGACGGGCCCACCAACACGTATCTCATAGGAAAGATGAATTGGCAAATGCTCCATAGAGTCGAAGAATCTAGGAGGGAACACTCTCTCAAGCTTCCACAATGTTACTGCAATGTCCTTCTCCTGCTTTTCAAGCCGATCGACGAGCAACTTAGTAGAACAAAGATCTCTGAAGAATATGCTAAGCTGTGTCAGTGGATCCCAAACGACCTGGGGTAAGAATTCCCGAAATGCAATCGGGATTAACCTCTCCATAAAAATGTGACAGTCATGCCTCTTCATACCCTGTAGTTTGTTTTCCTTCGGGTCAACACATCTTCTCAAATTCGATACGTACCCGTCTAGAAATTTTAGGCCCTGGATCTACCTACAAAGTTTACCTTTGTCCTCCTTGTCCAGTAAGAAAATGGCCTTGGGCTGCTTATACTTCCCACTGCCTTTCTTTATCAAATGCAACTTTGGACGTCTGCATATTTCTTCTAAGTCCAACCTGGCCTTGGAATTGTCTTTCGTCTTCCCCTTTACGTCCATCACAGTATTTATTATATTGTCAAATACATTCTTCTTGATATGCATGACATCCAGGTTATGTCTGAGCAGATGGTCACTCCAATATGGCAGGTCCCAGAATATTCTCCTCTTCGTCCAGTTGTGAGCGCGGCCAAATTCATCACACTTGTACTCCGCTGTAGGCTTTTCAATAGCACTTGACAATTCTTTAACTTTCTTCCATATCGTGTCCCCGGACCACCGTGGCGGTGGACTGGACTTCTCTACCACGCCAGCACGAAAAGCATTCATGTTCCTCTGGTACGAATGATCCTTTGGCAGGAACTGTCGATGACAATCGAAGAAGTACTATTTTCCTCCGTGTTTCAAACGGAAAGCCTTAGTACGATCCATACAATACGGACATGCGAGACGACCACGGGTGCTCGAACCCGATAACATTCCATAGGCCAAAAAATTATTGATGGTCCACATTAGTGCGGCCCTCATCTGAAAGTTCTGCTTTCTGGAAACATCATATGTGGTTGCACCTACTTCCCACAACTGATTCAGTTCATCTACCAAGGGCTGTAAGTACACATCGATGTTCCTTTTCGGGTTCTTCGGACCTGGAATAATAACAGTTAGGAACATATAAGGAGTCTTCATATACATCCAAGGCGACAAGTTGTACGGAGTAACAATCACAGGCCAACAAGAATATTGTGAGCCCAAAAGTCCAAATGGGATAAAACCGTCGGAGGTAAGCCCCAATCTGACATTACGCGGCTCCGAAGCAAAATTGGGATATACTCGATCAAAGTGCTTCTATGCTTTCCCGTCGGATGGATGATCCAGTACTCCATCTATTTGTTCTCGCTTGTGCCAACTCATATTATCAGCTATCTCCTTTGCTATAAACAACCTCTGCAACCGCGGCGTCAAAGGTAAATAGTGCATCAAATCTGTTGGCTTGCGTGCACCAGAAGTCCTTGTTGTACTAGTTGCCTTAAAGCGATCGACCACAAAAAATCTGCAGGCGTCTTCATCCTTGTCGTCCTTATAGTAAAACATGCATCCGTTGCGACATGCATCAATTCTTTCATACCCCATCCAGAGCGATCTCACCATTCTTTTGGATCGGTAGAAGTCTTTAGGTAACTTTGTAACACCCACTTTTCTAAAATAAGGGTAATTTTGAACTTTTGTATTTTAAATCATTAAAATATTAGATTTTAGTCATGATATGATTTTTGGTGATTTTTAGTTATTTTAAAACTATTTAATTGAGTGAAATGTAAAATTGGTGTTTTGCTAATGTAACCTTAGTCATGCATGACCTAGAAGACTAATCATGACCAAGGAGACCTGATCATGTGTTTAGGATTTCAAATTTCTACTTTTAAGCCTAGGGGTATTTTGGTCATTTTGACACTTTTGTGAAATTATAAATTATATGAATTAAATATGTGTTAGTTAAATTATTGAGACTTGACCTAGAAGTTAGCCTAATCTAGATGTTAGTCATGACCCTAGAGACTAAGTTAGAGGGTTTCAATTAAGTAATCAAATTAGGGTAATATCTAGATATTTGTTAGAGAGATATTTTAGGCTAAAGGTTAAAGAAGGCTACTTTAGTTATGAGCCATTAGATTGGCTTGAAATTGTTGGAGAAGCCTTAGCCACTCATCCTAAACCCTAACCCTAATCTAATGGCAGCCATCACACATTCCCTCCCTCTATAAATACAACCCATTAATTATTAGCATCTTTTTTAATTCATTTTAATTGCCTCCTTTAGTGTTCTTCCCTAATTTCTCTCTAAATGCCCAAATCAACTCCAAATTGAGCCAAATTTCTTGCATTGGAACCCCCTACAATTGAGGATACTAAGGAAAGCTAGCTAGCAAGGTTGATCATCATATTGGCATCACCAAGTGAAGAGGACACCCCCCTATTCTAGGCTTTTCTTTGAGTTTTCACTCAATAGGTAACCTGCCCTAAAACCTATTAATATTGTGTTTTCTCTTTATGGTTGCATGCATCTAGGTACCATGGACCTGTAGGTCAAGTTTGGTTGGATATGGATTGGGTTTGGTGTCCGTATCGGACACGTATCTGTGTGTTTAATTAAGTGTTTGATGAATTGCCACTTAGAAACCAAAACTGTTTTCTTCCAAAACAAATTACATTTTTGCGTAGCCCTAGACTTGTAGGTCACAACCCTAGTTGACTGAGCACAAAACTGTGTCATGTCCGTGTCCAAATTGGACACGAATACGCTATGCACACCCACACACATTGTCCTGCTACCTCGTGTCCAGTTCTCACTGGACACGACACGAGACACGACCATTTTTGGTCAGCACCTAGGGGAAACGTCTGACGTGCCACCCACAAATTTTCAGAGGTTCTCGTGTCGTATCGGACACGCAATCGCGTTCGCACGGGTCATGCACTACACTGCACGAACACATTTTTCCTCACTGACTCGCGAGTCGTATCGACTCTGGACACGTTGTGGACACCTCGTGTTGACACGAGTGTGTAGCCCAACACGTGGGTTACACATGGATATGACCACGAGGCCCCACGTGGCTCGTGTCGTGTCCACGAGACACTTGCATCGTTGCACGACGCTGTACTGTGCATGTATATCAGTCGAGTTTTTCTCGACTGATACGGTGTTCGTGCTGTGTCCTGAGGACACGTGGGCTCGTGTCAGGGTCCTAGGTGTGTAGCCTGACCCTAGGCGAACCTGGACAAGTGACCACGAGACACATGGACACCTGTGTCGTGTCCTAGACCTAGGTGAACACGTGCACGAGGCTGCCTGTGCAGTGTTATCATATTATGTGTAAATTAGTGTTTTGGACACATTTGTGTCCACTTGTTTGGACACAAACACCATGTTTGACATGTGTATGCATGACACAATGTTTACCAACCTTTGCATTGGGTTTTTACCATATTTCGATATTCAAATTTGGGTTATTCCTAATGTTCACTGATACCAAGTTCAGTTCTTTACTTTTCAGAAATTAAATGATGTTTAATTGTTAATAAATATAAAATTTAGGTTCATTGATAATATGTAAACATAAATACATGTCAGGGATTTAGTTATTCATAATGGGGATTTTCGAATTGGTTGGACTGGTTAAATACGAACTGTCATTTGCATGTTTTCAGAAAATGTGTAAACCTGAGTTTGATTGAATGTAAAAACTGAATTTAAGTTAAATAACTGAGAATTTTCCTTGTTAAAACCAGTGAACTGGAATTGGGATTTGATTTTGAATTAGTTATATGTTGTGGTCAAACTGAAATGAAATAGGGATTTGAGGTTTTGATACTTGATAACTGAAATTATATAGGACTATAGGTTTGAATTTGATATCCTAAGTTAACAGTCACATGAGTTCACAACTGAGAATTCACACACACATCTACACAGTTTTGGCACACACTCTATGTACACACACACATCTGTGCACTACACACACACATTGCTAGCCTGCCACATTTAAACACACACACACACATGTGTTCCTATCAAATCTCTGTACACACATACACATATGTGATTCCCACCACTGTTTTTCCTCACACTACACACACACTTTACCTTGATTCATTTCTCTCTCTATCCTGTGTGTATGTATATTACATATATATATAATATATATATATATAATGTGAGTATATATATATATATATATATATATATTCCTATGTAATTTACATATATGTGTATATAGATTATAGGCTATATGTGGTGTCCCCTTTCACTCAACTCTCTTTCACACTCACCCATCCCTCTTTCACACTCACCCACAAGTTCTCACATGCCACACACCCTCTAACCACACACACACACTCTCACCTTGATTTAAATTCCTTGAATGTATATATGCATGTATATATATATATATATATATATATATATATATATATATATATATATATATATATATATATATATATATAGAGAGAGAGAGAGAGAGCTGATGTATATATGTATGTAGGTAAATGTGCATGAATAGATACATGAATGAATGTAAAGTATGTATTATGTTAGCCTAAGTTATAATATAGGATTTTGGTATATAGGTTTGTATATTGTAATATTGTACATAGGCCTAGTGTATAGTGTTGCTCTATAGGCTAAGTTCTATTGTTAGGCTATATTGGTATAGGTAGGTGTAGACCTATATAGGCCTAGTTTGACTAGTTGACTAAGTTTGACTTAGTTGACCAAACCCTAAGTTTGACTAGTTGACCATTGACCAAATTGACCCTTGCTACCCTAAGTTTGACTAGATGACCATTGACCAAATTGACCCTTACTAGCCTAAGTTTGACCAGTTGACCAAATAGCCTTGTTGTTGACCAGTTTGACTGGATGTTGACTTGGTTTGACCCCGAGTTGACCAATAGTTGACTTTGGCCTAGAATGACCTAGATTCATGTAGAATGCATCGTAATGTTCAATTACTTCATTTTAGACATGTTGTGACTTGTGCTGTTCTGATTAGGAGCCAGATACCACTCCTCAGGCAGTATTTTCTTCTGGACATCCAGGGTATCAGGCGAGTACATTCTCTGATCGTTTCATACTTGTCACGACTTATATTCTTGCTCTAGATTACTTTACTTGATGCTGTCACATTATCATCACGGATTGGTACTATATGGATCTCTTCTTGGGATGTTATCCCCCTTAGTGGGCGCATCGGATACTTTATGACATGTGTTTCATGTACATCATGTATTCCTTGCTCTTGCATTATTCATGTACACTCATGTTCTCTCATGTTCTTTCATGTACGCTCATATACTTTCATGTGCTCTCATGTACGCTCATGTTTCCTCATGTGTTTCTTGTGTAACCAAAACATCATATCCGTAACGTAACTGGACTGGATCCTTGTGTATTGATTGTGGGTAGGGGTGAGTATAAATGGTCATGTGATTTACCCATCATGTACACTCTGTTACTTTTCATGTTTTATCATGTACAACCTAAGCTAATTACATGCCATCTCGTACTCTAAATCACTAGTCACTTACAGTTCTTACTTATCATGTATATATTTCCATTTATCAAATATCTCTCCTGTTTTCATGTACATCTTCTTACAGCGTTTCATGTATCTTACTCTATTGCTTGCTTTGTATTTCCTGCCATGATATGAACTGTATGAGATGTACTGTGCTCGCTCCTGTCCTGACTAGACCTGTTGAAAATATTACAGAGGATGAGGATGAGGCCCTATGTACCACCTATTACGGAGCAGGCTTAGACGACACCTGCGACCTGGTTCCTCTGGAGGACCCAGCTGCAGTACAGGATGCTACTCCCATAGTCTAGGCTAGACAGCTAGGCTTTATCTTTCTTTTCAGCATTGTTATTGATTTTCAGTTGTTGTTCTGAGATGTTGTATATATTCTTTCATATGCTGTAGTTGAGACTTTGTATTCTGGATATTGCTGAGTTGTTATCTTAGACACTTAGACTTTTCTGATCATCTGTATTTCATTTTGAGTTCTATATTATATCGTACTTCTTCTTCCTTAGTTGTGATTGAGTTTACATTCTGCTATGTCACCCCCATTCTGGGAGTATAAACTACTTAGCATTATATTGTTAGATGTTGTGACCTAGGACAGCGTTCTACCGCCGACACTGTAGCATAGGCTGGACGTACCCACTTCTCGTGCCCTTACTCTGGGGTGCGGGTCGTGACAAACTTGGCACCCTTCGGCAATATATCTTTAAATAACTCCAGGATTCGATTGTAGCATTCTTGAGACATGTTGAAATCTGATTTTATGCTCAACAATCTTGTAATCACCTCCAACGGTGAATGGTCATCACAACCAGGATATAAAGGAGTCATTGTATTCTCCAGCAACTCCATAAACTTTATAGCATCGACATTCGATGCCTCCTCAGCTGCATATTGATTGTTCGGATCGAAACTAGGCCCCGCAGCATCGAAAACCATGTTCGTCCACCCTTGGACGTAATCAGCATGCTCGTGGACATCTACATAAGGCTCCACATAAGGCTCCGGTTCGGATGCTAAAGGCACTAGTACTTCGTGTGCGGTCAACTGATAATAATTTGGCATGAAATCCCCCGAATACAAATGATATGTTACATCCACTTTCGAATGATATTTCAAGTTGCGACATCTCGCACATGGACACTTAATTTTTGTATGGTCCATGTACTGAGGGAACGCATTGATAAACTGCAGGAATTGTTGCACACCCTGTATAAATTTATCCCGTATATCGCACATGTCATCAGGATGATGATTGTACATCCACAAACGGTTCCGCAGATAGTAATTCATATCCATTTTAAGATAATTCTACAAAGATTGACACTCGTATAATTCATATATGTTTTGTAATTCCAGAAGAAAAAAACAAGTGTGAGAACGGATGGCTCAGAACACAACCCAAATGAAATATATCGTGAGAACGGATGGCTCAGAACTGATACACGAAAATGAGGGGCTCAAAGCTGTGACAAGTAAAGTTGTACTTTGGAAAAAGAACTCTTGTAAACTATTTGTTCACAAAGCAAGCTATAATTAAATAATACAGAACAAGTATCGAGTTCGTAACTCAAGTATAGAGCTTACAAGAGTTATAAACTCGATACTTGTTCTGTATTCATTATATCTTGCTTTGTGAACAAAGAGCTTACAAGAGTAGAACATCCAAAATACAACTTTACTTGTTACAGCTTTGATCCCCTCCTTTTCGTGCGTCAGTTCATGTCGGTCTGCACTTTCTGCAGTAACGACCACAAGTTTTATGTTCTTCAACGATATATTTCACATGCTTAATTGCCAAATGTGGGGACGAATGGCTCAGAACACAACCCAAAATTCCTTCTAGCATACATTAGTTTGAATCATCTATGTTCTGTATATATGGTGTAGTATATGTTCTTATCGAATCTAGTATCTGAAGGATGTAACAGAATCAAGATGAATCCACATAATGTAATACTAAGACATCATCTACTACTAAAAGATGTAGTGATAGGTTGTCGTGTCATCATTGCCGAGGGATGGGGTCGGAGGACAGTCAACTTTATCTATGGCTACATAGTTTCTGCCTCGCCAGTCGAATGGCTGCAGGGACTATGTCCTAATCACGATGTCGTACTGTAGATTAATACAAATTTCTTATAGCAAATATCGTACATAGCTTCGTCAGTCGAATGGCTGCAGGGACAGTGTCTGGCTGGTACCAATCCAGTGTCTATCGAGAGATTGATGGTCATTGCGACATGTATGTATATTAAGTAGTAAATACATACTTGATATTTAATAAATAAAAAACTGCCCAAGAGGATACAAGGTATCTCTGAAGGATGCTTGATCAGTCAGTATATTAGAGGCTTAAAAAAGGCGATTATTTATGTAGTTCATGTTTCCATCCCTGATTATAATAAAACATACTTTTATTAATGTGTGAAGTTTGGTCCAATTTTAGTATCTAGATATATCCCTGATTATTTATGTAGTGCTCTGTGAAGTCCTCATTGATGATGATAATAGGTCATTTTGTAATCAATTTTTTGTAGTGCTCTGTGAAGTCCTCATTCTATAATATAAAAAAGTTAACAGACTGTCAAATGAAGATGGGATGGGAAAAAAATTAGATAGTTTGGATATGTCGGACGTAGAATCCTGAACTCCAAACTGTAATCAGATCCTAGTCCAGTCCAAACATGACCACATGACCACAAAATTGGGGGGAAACCATGTGCCCTAAAGAGAGAGAGAGGGAGAGAGAGAGGGGGGGCTACCTGAGGAGAAGGCCGGAGGAGGGTACGAGCGCCGGAGGAGGGTGCGAGCGCCGGAGGAGGGAGAGCGGGAAAATTGGGATAAAAAAATTTCGGGGAATGTTAGAAAAGAAAACCCTCCTGCCATATATGAAACATTTAGCGACGTCCGCATGCGACGTCGCTGATTATTAATATACGGCGACGTACTATAACAGTCGTCGCTATGCGTCGCTATATTTAAATAATTAGCGACGTGTAGCGACGACATTGCGACGCAGATTCCCATTTAATAAACTAATGTCGCTATTCGTCGCTAGTAGTCGCCACCAGCGACGAATAGCGACGTCACATTGCCACGTCGCTATATTCCCAAAAATTAGCAACGTTCTTTCATAGAGTCGCTAAATTCGTCGCAAATTTGCCATATTTTGGTAGTGAATGGCCATTCTACGTGTTAAAACGATGGAGAATGGCCATTCTCAGTCATTTAACACGGAGAATGATCATTCTTCGTGTTAAAATGACAGAGAATGGCCATTCTCAGTCATTTTATCACGGAGCCATTCTCCGCCATTTTAACATGGAGAATGGTTTTAACACGGAGAATGACCATTCTTCGTCATTTTAACACGGAGAATGGTAATTCTTCATCATTTTGACACGGAGAATGGCCATTCTCCATCATTTTGACATGTCTAAGGCCATTCTCCGTGGTTTTAGCACGGAGAATGGTCATTCTCCGTGATTTTTAACACGGAGAATGGCCATTCTCCGTCATTTTAACACGTAGAATGGTCATTCTCCGTGATTTTTAACACGACGAATGATGGAGAACAGTCGACAGAAACCTAAAACCTAATTTTTTGCTTTTTTTGTGGAAAAAAATTGTCATGAACAAAAATTCAAGAGTTTTCGTTCTTCTTTCAAAACGATGTTAACTCTTATGGAAAAAAAGAAGATCTTCTCTCCACAATTGACCTAAACGTCGAAAAACTTCAAATCTCTCCACGACGACGACGATGATGATGATGATGATGATGATGATGATGATGATGAGCGATGATCGGAGTTCGACTGAAAAAAAAAAGCACAGTGAACTACGAACGATCTTTGAGATCTCTGCTGAAAATGAGAGCAATGGAATTCAGATCTCTCGTGAAGAAGACGAAAATCGCAATCCAAATCTGAATTTGTGCGAAGGGTAGTTATTGTATTATAAAGATATCAATTTTGTAAATACAGAACATCTAAAGGAAATTTTAGAATATTTAACGTGAAAATATATAATTCTGAGCATTTCATAAAAACCATCCGACGGATGGATTTTTCATACAAAACAATTCCGAAATTGGATTTCTCAACAATTTTCAGAAAAAATAAATTACTGCGATGAATGTGGATCGAACACGTGACCTTCAGATCTTCAATCTGACGCTCTCCCAACTGAGCTATCCCCGCTTAGGTGAGAATTATTGCATCAAACTTTTAAATATCCTAAATAAAGCAAGCCCCTTCAACCAATCCCCAACTCCATCCAAGACTCTTTTATGAACGAGAAATGAGATTATTGGAACCAAATAACAAAACATTTTACTTCATATATTGTTTCGAATTTTGGGTCACTTTCATCCGCAGGACCCACAGTTAATGTTTCATAAAAGTGTGATGGAACATCTACATGAAAAGATGTAAATATGTATCTTTGTGGTCAAATTAAAAATATACTTATTTATAAATTATAAAATTATAAAGACTTGTATGGATAATTTTTAAAAAATTAATTTCTATCAATATACGCATTTCCGTAAAGTGTTTACTAAGTTTTTTTTTTAAAAATTAGTCCCGAAATGCCCAATATAAGAATCTTTTGTTGATTAACACTTTTATTTGTTTTAATTTTGTTTAATTTTCTTAATCTCTTCCCTCCTCAGAAGAAACTTGTAACCCAAGAGCTTTAAAGTTTTCATTTTACAATTTTTTCAAACTAAATACTTTGACCCCAATTTCTCTAAACTTTAGTTATCTGTATGAAAATTTTCGTTAAATTTGTGTACCCATAAAATCTATCTATTTACTATAATCAAACGTTTAAACTTTTTTTTTTGACAGAACTGAGGCACTTTATTTAACTAGAAACAGAAGAGTGTACATAGGCGAGATTATCCTCAGCAATAGCTTAGGTAATGCACCCAGGAACAATATTAAAAGACAAGGAGCAGGAGCTTTGAATTGCATATTTTGCCAAGTCGTGAGCGACTTTGTTACCTTCTCTTCTGATAAACTGGAAAGACGGACGAGTGACTGACTGAATATCCTTCTTTATAGATATGATCCAATCCTTGAGTCTCCACGGAGCCAGCTTCAACTCTCCCTGAAAAATTTTAGTAGCAACCATGGAATCACCTTCAATTGTCACACTTTCCTGCTTAAGCTCCCCAGCTAGCAAAATCCCGATGCGAATGGCTTGGACCTCTGCCTGTAAGCTGACGTCCTCTGTGGAAGACGGCCGACCACACCAAGTCTTAGCAGCTATGAAGGCACCATTGGAGTCTCTGACGACCGCCGCCGCAGCAATGGAGTCTCTGCCGACCATTGGAGTCTCTGCCGACCATACCAAGTCTTAGCTAATCATAATTTTCTTTCATTTTGATATCTTTTCTTACTGTTGTTGGTCTACATATATGTAGGCCTTCAATTTTTTTTCGATACCCGGCGTAACGTACGAGATTTTGTGCATGCTATATGCATACAATTTTCACACATACACACACTCGCCTCTTTCGCAGTTCGATCCCGAGACTGTCCGCCTAGCCAAGCAAGTTCTACCTCTCGTCACTGACTACGAGAGTCAGATGACTTCGGTGGCGGTGGTACTCCTTAATTAGTTCAATTATACTAAACCGTAAGTAGTGAAAGATTTGAATTTGAACTTTCAAAGATAGAATTTGTATAAAAGTCATAAACTTTTTTGTTTTATAGTAGAGGACAAATGTTTGGTTAGAGTAAGAAAGTAAAAAAAAATATTAACAGATTATTAATTACTATTTATAATTAGCAAAATATATATTATATTCATTAATGGGGAAAGAATTAGGTGGCTGACTTCCATTGGATTTATTAAATTGGCTTCACCTTTTTTTTTCAAATATGCTCTTACATAATTTTACTAATTAATTTTTTTTCATCAAGATTAAATAAAAATAACTAGATAATTTAGGATTATTTAGTAAAAATATTTTGTTATTTGGTTCCACTAATCTCATTTTTCGTTCATAAAAGAGTTAGTTAATGGGGCTTTCTTGATTTATGTTATTTATAACTTTTGATGCAACAATTCTGATGAAAGCGGGGAAAGCTTAGTTGGGAGAGCGCCAGACTGAATATCTGAAGGTCACGTGTTCGATCCACGTTCACCGCAATTCATTTTTTTTATTACAAATTTTGACTTAATTCTTAATTTAACTATTAAACATATTTTAGTACGAAACAGGCAATTTTTTCAATAAATGTTTGATTAAGTATTTTAAACATAATTGGAAGGTTATTTCTTCTTAATAAAACAGGAAAAATGCATTTGACAAAGGAATCTCAAGATTCATAAATCTCGACCGAGACATGCTGCTTTTATTCATTTCATAAGTGGTGTTGGTTGTTGCCAAAAGGCTCTGTGTTATTTCAGTTTGGTTTGAAAAAAATGGATTCCGTTTCGGTTGTGAAAAATACTAAGATTTCTTATTTGATTTCGGTCCCAAATCTAAAACTGGATACGATTTACACAATACGTGAATAGTCTTACTTTTATACATATTTTGTGATTAAAAAAATGTGTATATTTTTATAGCAACTATTGTAAGTGTGTTTTAAATTACAACTTTGATAAAGTAACCATTAGTTTAATTTTGGACCAAACTTTGAAATACAACAATCGTATGTACAAAAAAAATTCTTTTGTTAATAATTTAACCAAAATTCTAATTTTTAGTTGGTCTATTAAATGATAAAAATAGTCCACCTATTTAACCGAATAAACTGAATTGACTAATGGTTCAATTTTGGTTATTGCTAATTTTGATTCGATTTCGATTTTAGATTTTTAGAAATTCGGTTTATTAGGATATTGAATATTTCGGTTCGGTTGAAACCGAATGAATCAAACACTATCTCTAAAGAAAATGGTTTCAAAGGAAAGGAAAATAGAAAATAAATGGTTTACCCCATCCTAGGATTCACTCGCCCCCATTTTTGTGCATTTATTCTGGTTCTGACCTTTCAAAATATCGAGTTCTTTTATTATGAAAATTTCAATTTTCTATATCTATATAAAGAGCAAAAAAATTCATTTCCTTTCCACGAACCAAAACAGATCCATGGGATTTATCTTTCTATGTTCCAGACGCCTCTTCAGTAGAGCCGGTCCTGGTCCAAGACAAGCATGACGACCGTCCAGAACCACGGACTAGAAGGGCAAAAAAATGCATATCCCAACCCATTAGTTAATATAGGTTAAGCTACTATATACATGCTACATTTTTTAAAGTTACCTTAATATATAAGCAACGTCATGACCTATGTTTTTTGTTTTCCATTAATTCTAATTCTAGGTAGATGAATCCATTATACTTGGTATGTCATTAGCTTTTTTTTTTATTCTGTAATTTTATGTCAAAGCAAAATATATAATACTATATGTATGATTTGAGGGCACATTTTTTTGTCATGACTCTTCAAATGTCTATGATAGTACTAATCATAATTTTTTTTTATGGTATATACTATACAACAAGTTCATAGTAATTAGGGACAATTTAGCAAATACCTCTATTCCAAATGTTGAAACTAGCCTATACCACCAATATTTATTTTAACTAGCAAATGCCCCCATTTTTAGTATAGAATAGTAAAAAAAATTAAGATATACCCTACTTATTAAATCTTTGTTCTTCTGTTTTACATAGGAGTGGGGTATATGCTAAATTCAACATTTGGAATAGGGGGTATTTGCTAAATTATCCCTAGTAATTATTTGAACGTACACCCATTTTTCTAACAATGTTGTTTTGAGAGATTCACGCAAGTAAACAACATGAATTCTTTCCATTCAGTTCCTATAAGGCACACCTCTATTTGCTGTGCTGAAAATTGAGGCTTTCAAAATTTAATAGGTTCAGCATCAATATTTGATATCTTTACATTTGAAAATGTACATATAATCAATCAATTATTCATCCCTAGCGAGTAGTGACAGCATACGGAAGAGAGTTGAGTGACATAACAAATGTCTGCATCTCAAAAATTTACAAGACTTTGATTAAAAAGAATGGGGCTATTGTTGTTTCTTTAGATTTGCTGCGGATTCAGAAGAAGCCATATCATGATTGGAGGCTTTGATCATGAAGAGAAGGGTTTCCAGGAGCATGCCACCCACCAATCCTATAATCCCTCAGCGGCATTCTGTACCAAATCAAAATCACAAAAAGTACACCATTAATGTTAAAACAAATGCAGACACCGAAATTCTCTCTTTACGCAATGGACGGACGGGAGCGAAAATGCCTCAAAAAAAAATACCATCACAGGGCTGTGATTAAACAGCGCTCTGAAAGCATAATGCCCGACCAAATAGCCCGTAAACATGATTGCCACGACATGTACACCTGCGAAAAGAAGAACCAGCTATCCATCAAGGCTTTCAGTAAAAATATTCTGAAAAAAATTATTTCACTTTTATCTCCCCAGCTTCATGAACAAAAAAACAAATTAGCATAAATTAGCATACATTAGAAGGACCAAAAGCCGCTTTATGGGATTAACATACATGTGATATATTTTGAATATATCTGAAAGAAATTTCTAAATCCAGAAGGTATGCTTCACTGGATTCCATGCCGATGATAGTTACAAGCATAGTTATCAAACTTAGACTGGACTGGTAGTCGGACCGGAAAACTGGTGACCCAGTAACTAATCCGATCCGGGTGAACATTTGTACCATTTTTTCTATCAAACCGGTTGAAAACCAATTGAACCAGCCATTTTTTTATACGACAAGTCAGGACTTGAAAACCAGACTGGGTTACTCATAAATAAGCCAATAATCTGGTTTTTTGTCCGGGCCTTCAAAACTAGCAAAAGGACCATCCTTATTTATAAAGGTTGCACTTCCAATGTTAATTTTCCACCTATACTACAGGAATGTTAACATGCGAGTAAAGACTATAGAGCTAAAGTTTGGCTTTCATAATTTTTAAATGTTTAATTTATATGGTTTACTAAGGAAGTTTATTATTATTTATATTTTCTAATATGATTTCTAGAATTTAGGTTCAATACTTTAATCCCTTCCTAAGGGTTATCCATTTCTGTTTTTTCTACATTATTGGTTGAAGCATGGTCATTGCCATACTTTCCAATCTGTGATGCGTGATGCATCACAAACTTCTTTTTGTACACTTCTGATCTTAGTGATATTCTGACTGTATATTCTACTTAGAAAATTATTACTATTAGTTTTATATCTCGTTGACCCACTGTTCGGACCAGTGACCTGATGACTTGGAGCCTTGACCGGGTCTATGTCCGATCTGATAACTATGGCTACAAGATATCAATTTTAGGAGAGCATTGATTGATGAAGTTCCTAGCATTAAAGAAAAAAAATCCGCAATATCATTTTATCATACAGAAAGCTCCACGCAGGACGCCATCAATATATAACCAGTGTGAACAGACAAATCGAAAACCTTTCTACTTTTTACTTTCTTATGGAAATATGGATTTGTAGGAGATGCATTTTTTTTACTTTATACGAATTTTCTTAGCGATTACACAATTCTAACTAACTATCAACACGGCTTTAGTATATTGGTGTTATGATACAAATTTGATCTGATCTGATCAAATTAGGGTACAATAATTCCTTAACAAAATACTCAAAATGGTGTAGAGTAATTTTGTGTAAGGAAAATAATTGATAATCATGATGGATATCACTACATAAATAGTTAATTATCTACAAAGAGGGCATTATACAGGTAAGCGGGAACATTCTATCTACTAGGATGAGGAAACAATTTGTGAAACCCAGATTTTAGATTTAATGGATTTGTAATTCATTAATATTATTACTATTTATTATTTTTATATTGTGGGTTCGAAATTATTTTCAAAAAAATAATTGGGATTTTTGTTTGCGAGACCGAACCTGGACCAGTTTTCCAAAACCCAATTCCGTTCCGAACCAATTCATTTCTACTTCTTTTTAAATCCTGATTATTTATATTAGTTATAAGAAAAAGAAAAAATATATATATAATAACTAAAACCTATTTACTAATTCAAACCCCTCAACCTGACTTGGTCCCCCACGTTGGAAGGAGTCCCCCTCCTTTCTCTCTACTCCACACATGGAAAACCCACTCCCTTCTTATAACACCACCCCCCACTTCTCCCACAACACCAGCACACAATTTTTTTTCCTCTCTATTCTCTCAAAACCTACACTTCCACCATCAGCACCTTTCCACCCTCTCCTTCTTCCCCATCTCGTGTCCTTTCCCCAACTCCACGTCGACCCGTACCCAGCCGCCTCCCGCCGGCCTCGCCACTCCGCCGTGCGCCGCCTCCCTAGGCCGCGTCCGCCCACACCGGCCACCGCTCGGCCCCGAGCGCCGCCCCAGCGGCCCTTGCTCCCCGGCTTCCCCGTACCCCAGGCCGCGTCTGCCGGCCCGACCCGGGCGACCGACCCCCACGTCGGCCACCGCCCACCTCCGGCGCCGTCCCGCCAGACCCCCGACTCTTTTCCTATTTCTCGAGGATGTTACAGAGTCAATCCTAAGGAGGCAAAGGAGATGAAGGACCAGATTGACGAACTGAAGGCACAAGGATTTATCAGAGACGGGGCTTCACCCTGGGGAGCAGCAGATTTGTTCGTACCCAAGAATGATGGAACCGTACGGATGTGCATTGATTATCGGGTGCTGAACAACATCACCATCAAGAACAAGTACCCTCTACCTCGAATCGACGACCTGTTTGATCAACTAAGTGGAGCCAAGGTATTTTCGAAGATAGATCTCAGATCAGGCTACCACCAAATCAAGGTCAGGAAGGAGGATATCCTGAAAATGGCATTCAACACCAAGTATGGACAATTTGAATTCTTGCTCATGCCATTTGGACTGACGAATGCTCCTGCGGTATTCATGAACCTCATGAACAAGGTCTTCCATGAATACCTGGATCAGTTTATTGTTGTCTTCATCGATGACATACTGATCTACTCGAAGACTGAAGAAGAGCATGAAGAGCACCTGAGGAAAGTTCTGAGCACCTTGAGGAAGGAGAAGCTCTATGGTAAGCTATCTAAATGTGAATTCTTCTTAGAAAAAGTGGAATTTTTGGACCATGTTGTCACAGGAGAAGGAATTTCGATGGATCCAAAGAAGATAGCTGCTATTGAGAAGTGGACTGCACCAAGTTCGGTTGCAAAAATTAGAAGCTTTTTGGGTTTGGATGGCTATTACCGGAAGTTTGTGAAGGATTTCTCCAGGATTGTTGAACCAATGACGAAGCTTACCAGAAAGAACGAAGAATTCATTTGGTTTGAAGCTTGCCAGTCAGCTTTTGAGGAACTGAAGAAGAGGCTTACAACGGCACCGATACTTGTGCTACCCGCAGGTACCGGCGGTTTCTTAATTTATAGTGATGCTTCCGGTAAGGGATTGGGCTGCGTTCTTCAACAACATGGGAAAGTAATTGCTTACGCATCTAGGCAATTACGGACTCATGAAAAGAACTATCCTACACATGATTTGGAGCTTACAGCGGTGATATTTGCATTGAAACTATGGAAGCACTACCTTTATGGAAAGAGAGTGAAAATATTTACAGACCACAAAAGTCTTAAATATGTTTTCACTCAGAAAGAGCTGAACATGCGACAGAGACGATGGCTGGAGCTTATGAAGGATTTCGACATCAACCTGCAGTATCATCCGGGTAAGGCTAATGTTGTTGCAGATGCACTTAGTCGATACCCGATGGCAATGTTCTTGACCAAGGAGCGTCATTTGCTGGTGGATATGGAAAAGCTTGGACTGGAGATTGTACTGCCCGAAGAAGAAATAAAGAAACTGGAAAGAGAAGCCATTGTACCAGGAGTTGATTCAACAATGATGCAGTTGCAAGTGCGTTCAAGTCTGATGGACAGAGTCAAGGAGGCACAATTCCAAGACGAGACACTTTGCAACCTCAGAGATCAAGTGCTGGCAGGAACACTTGAAGGATTCTCAATCGCCAGTGACGGAGCACTGAAGAATGGTACGAGGCTTTGCGTACCAACTGGCGAACTGAGGAACGAGCTGATGCAAGAAGCGCACCAGTCGCAGTATTTCATACATCCTAGAGCCAACAAAATGTATCGGGATATGCGTACTATAGTGTGGTGGTACGAAATGAAGAAGGACGTATCCAGGTATATGGCTAGATGTTTAATTTGTCAACAAGTGAAAGCTAGCAGACAAAGACCAGCAGGACTATTGCAGCCGCTAGACATCCCGGAGTGGAAATGAGAGCACATAACAATGGACTTCGTATCAGGACTGCCTCGATCCCAGGGAGGGAAGGATGCCATTTGGGTTATCGTGGACCGACTGACGAAGTCAGCTCACTTTATTCCCTTCAAGGTTGGTCTATCCACTGAGAAGTTGGCGGCACTGTACATGCGGCACATCTACCGGATTCATGGACTTCCGGTAAGTATTATGTCTGACAGAGATACTAGATTTACCTCTCACTTTTGGAAGAGTTTGCATGACAGTTTGGGAACACAACTGAAGTTTAGCACCGCCTACCATCCCCAGACTGACGGACAATCGGAGAGAACAATCCAGACGCTAGAAGACATGCTGAGATCCTGCGTCTTAGAATTTGGAGGGTCTTGGGAAGACCATTTGCACCTGGTAGAGTTCTCCTACAACAACAGCTACCAAGCTAGCATCGGTATGACACCGTTCGAGGCACTCTATGGACGTCGTTGTCGTACTCCACTTGCTTGGGATGACGTCGGAGAACGAGTATTGCTTGGACCTGAGATGGTGACCGATGTAGCAGAGAAGGTAAGAATGATCAGAGACAAGCTCAGGATTGCCCAGGACAGACAGATGCATTGGGCCGATAGCAGCCGATGGCCGTTGGAGTTTGAAGAAGGTGACAGTGTGTTCGTGAAGATCTCTCCTACCAGAGGAACCATCCGTTTCGACAGAGCAGAAAAGTTAAGCCCCAGGTATATTGGTCCTTTTGAAGTACTTAACAGGATTGGAGAAGTGGCTTATCGGGTGGCTCTACCCCTAAGTCTCGAAGGCGTCCACAACCTCTTCCTCATTTCGCAGCTGAGACGCTACATCCCGGACCCGAGCCACATCTTGGACCATTCGGAGCTGGAAATTGGACCCAGACACACAGTGCCAGAGAAGCCAGTGGCAATATTGGACATAGGAGAGAAGAGAACCAGGAACTCCGTGACGCCAATAGTCAGATTTATGTGGCGGCACAACTCACCAGGCGAATCTACCTGGGAGCGAGAAGACCAGATGCGGGAGCAGTATCCGTATCTGTTTGAGAATTGAGGTAACTCCTAACCTTGCCTTTAATTTCGAGGACGAAATTTTCTAAGGAGGAAAGATTGTGAAACCCAGATTTTAGATTTAATGGATTTGTAATTCATTAATATTATTACTATTTATTATTATTATATTGTGGGTTCGAAATTATTTTCAAAAAAATAATTGGGATTTTTGTTTGCGAGACCGAACCTGGACCAGTTTTTCGAAACCCAATTCCGTTCCGAACCAATTCATTTCTACTTCTTTTTAAATCTTGATTATTTATATTAGTTATAAGAAAAAGAAAAACATATATATATAATAACTAAAACCTATTTACTAATTCAAACCCCCCAACCTGACTTGGTCCCCCACTTTGGAAGGAGTCCCCCTCCTTTCTCTCTACTCCACACATGGAAAACCCACTCCCTTCTTATAACACCACCCCCACTTCTCCCACAACACCAGCACACAATTTTTTTCCCTCTCTATTCTCTCAAAACCCACACTCCCACCATCATCACCTTTCCACCCTCTCCTTCTTCCCTATCTCGTGTCCTTTCTCCAACTCCACGCCGATCCGCACCCAGCCGCCTCCCGCCGGCCTCGCGACTCCGCCGTGTGCCGCCTCCCTAGGCCGCGTCCGTCCATGCCGGCCATCGCTCGACCCCGAGCGCCGCCCCAGCGGCCCCCGCTCCCCGGCTTCTCCGTGCCCCAGGCTGCATCTGCCGGCCCGACCCGAGCGACCGACCCCCACGCCGGCCACCGCCCACCTCCGGCGCCGTCCTGCCGGACCCCCGTGGCCCCGAGCACCGCCCAGCGGCCTCCCCGCACGGCCCGCGCCCTTTTGCCGGCGCTCAAACCCGACCCGGCCTCCCCGCGGTCACCCCCAACTCCAGCACCCGACCCCGATCTCTGTGCCCTAGCCGTTCCCCTCTGTCCCGGTTCTCGCAAGCTTCCCGCTGATCCGAACAGCGCTGTCCGCGGGTTTCCCGACCTGCTGTCCGTACATTTTCGTGCTCGGATCCCGCTGTCCAGCGCTGCCCCGAGCCGGTCCACTGTCCGCGGATTTCTTTTCTTCTTTATAACATCTGAGCGCTCTAGCCAAGCAACCCAAGGTATAATTCCTTTGTCCCGTTCCGTTTTCGGTAGTCGATGATGAAATTGGTCCCCGATTCCCTTCCGAGAATTCGATTTTAGGTCGACGTAGTGACTTCGGATTTTCCGGAGACGTTTTCTATGATGTTCTGTGGTTATTTCGGATTTTTTTCCGAAGTGTGCTTTCTGGATTTTGGGTCCTGTGGTGTTCCGATTTCATTTCGGGATTTCCGATTATATTTTGGGTTTCCGATTAAGCTTCGAAAATTATTCTGTGAATTTAATTTTGTGTAAAATGGTTTGGAGGTTAATTTTTGGGTGTTCCCTGGTTTGGGACTTTTATTATGGGTGTTTCGGCGCATTTTCCCAGTTTTGGGTTGTCCCGAATATAGAGAAAATGATGCCCAAATTTTTATAAAATTTTATAAATGAATTTCAAATCGGTTTTCGGAAATTATTTATTTAAATGGATTTTTGGACGACGACCATACCGGTCCGTGGGCCCTAGCGAAATGCAAACGAAACCGGTTTTACCCGGACGTTGAGGCATTAGCTATTTTCAAATATGAATATTGGACCAAGTCTGAGACTTACTTTATTTTCATATTTTACAATTAAAATATAATTCGGAACTTGCTACTGGTTTATAGTATTTTGAGTGCAGGGCCTCGGCCTTCTGAACGGACCGCTTCCCGGCGTTCAGAACTCACCAGCAAACTCTAAATTTATTTAATTTATGTAAAGTTTGTAAGGGCATAAGCCCAGTTTTCTACTTTATTTCGCTGTGGACTTGTATTGTGTAGATTATGATTTTTCCTTTATTTTCTGGTTGGTTTTATTCTTCGTAATTAGGCGCTTAGTTACATAATGGCTAATGAATATTTTGTATAAATTAATAAGTATTTTTCACGATATAATAACTTGAATAAAATATTGGTAGTTAACAAAACCCACGTTTTATCATTGAAAGAAAATGTAGTTTTATACGTATAATATTAAAAATACAAAGTTTTGCGAATTGACCGGTAACGACAATTTTTCAAGTAAAAACAGAAACTGGCTATCCAACTAAATGAGAATCAACATAGCACGCGTCGTAAACCGTTAGCATTAGATTAAATAAAAGAACTTAAAACTTGACTAGGACCTGCTACTAGAAATTGTAACTAGCACACCTATATTGGTCTCATAAATAGTTCTAAGTCAAGTTCTCCAACTGTAGGATCTCGGAGACGAACCTAGCATCTTCCCGGAACCAACATCATTTCCAGTCATAAACAAAGGCAAGTACATTTTGTGTTAGTTTACAATTATTTAGTAATCGTTTTATTGCAAGTTTAAACCACGATGCAACACGGAACTCTCTCTGAGTGCATTGACTGATTGACTGTTGGGTACTGGATGTAGTTCTCCGTCCCTACATCGTGCCTCGTACTCTGTCCATGGGGTGCGCGAGAATGGAACACTGTGGCTATCGATTCAGTCGGGACCGATAGGTCGGGATCGACCGAGTCGATCGAACGGGAACGGTTGAATTAAGATCCATTCCTCGTTATGGAATATCTTCTTCGGAACCAAGTCCCATATTCAGCGGGTTACGCCTCGAGGATTGACTCTGCGGCTGAGTCGGGAGAGACCTCCCGTTGCTCTGTTTTTCACGCCGCTTGCGTTGGTTTTGGCTTTGTTTTCTGAATGCGTTTTCGTGAATGTTTTCGATGGTTTTCATGGCTTGCATTTCGAACTCGCATTTCCTATCAAACTCTTTGAATAATGCAGTGTTCTAATCGGTTGCTTGTGTGATTTTAGGTAATCGCGTAGGCGACGTCTAGCGCGACCAATAAGTTCTCTCGCCGAAGTAAACTCAAGGTGAGTGGCTGACCCTTCTCTTCTCGACCCCCTTCTTAGGCAAAATCGATAGTGTTGTTGCGAATGAAAAAGATAAATGCAAGTGCACGAACACGAATGAATGGGCAAGTTTTCTAAGAAAAGTAGACTACGTCTTAACAACTAAAAACATGTCTTTGCACGGTCATGGACAACTTGTCGACAAGGTGAGCGTTTTCCCGCACGGCAACCCGAGGCTACGGGACCGTTGCGGCCGAAAAAGGAAACAAGTAATTAGCTGTGCTGGGCACGGGATAGGCGAGGACTTGCAGCGGGGCTCGCTACTCGCGCTGAAAGGACCCCGTCTAACAAAAGCTAGAGGAGTCTACGATGGCTCTGGGAGTCAGTGACCAACACACGAAATATTGCACTTGGTATGAAAATGATAACAATTGACAGGGAAGAACATGGTATGTTTCATAAGGTGCGGCACGGGCCGCCGTCGGTAAGTTTCAACATATATTTCACTATGCTTGTCATATGCTTGTTTGCAATTCATTAGGATGGTTAGAAACATTCATACTCTAAGTCATATAAACTCTTCAACCAAATGAGAGCTTGGAATTTAAATAGCCACGCACCAGTACAAAGTGTAATGTACTGATCCTCGCTCTCCATGCAGGTACCCCGAATCACAAAGGGCGTGCCACCTAAAAGCTCAAGGCGAAGTGAACTCTTTTGAAGCCTCGTCCGTGTAAAGGCTTGTTCTGGATTCCTTTTGAAGAAGACCCGCACTCAGTCCAAAGAATAGATGGCGGCTCGGCTTCCCTCAATCCCAGGTGGAAAGCGTAATAGTTTTTGCTTGTAAAAAGGGATGTAATGTATGGAACGACTATCTCATCGGCGTTCATTTTGTAAGTCGAGTCATGTTGTAGCCCGCGCGGCAATGATTGTAAAGAGTCTATGTAAAGTTTTATTATCATCAATGAGAAAGTCTATTTCTATCTCAAATGTGTTATTCAATTTCTCTGCGTACTCTAACTTGATGTTGTGTTTCGGATAACCTTATGACTATGCCTTGTGCGATCGCAACTTAGGTTCGCACGGCATCATGCCCGGGGGATGACTATCGATTCTACGGAATCGAAGCGTGACATAATGGTATCAAAGCACGGCTTTACATCCTTTGGCCTCGCGTCAAGAGTTCCAAACCTTTGACATCGCATCGATGAGATAAGTTGTTCCATACAATGAGTCCGTAATAATTTATGACTGATGCGTTTGCCTTCGTATAGCAGAAGTGACGGAACCCACGGCCGAGCAAGAACAGAGCGCTTCAAGCGGCTCTAGTAGTTTGCATCGTCCGCGGGCCGGACCTTCTAACGATACAATCGAAAGGATGCTGCGCATGATGGAGGCGCAGCGAAACCAGTCCAAGAACCGACATCAACAGGTAGAGGAACGACAAGCCCAGTTCGAAGCTCGCTTCGAAGCTCGCTTTGATGCACATGCCAAGCTTCAGCAAAAGCAGCTAGATACCCTGCAGCAGATCGTCCAGACAATGGCGGCCAACAAAAATTCTGCGACTGCGCCTACCGTCACCCTGCCGGCGATCCAACCCATTGAAGTCGACACGGCGGAGCCCGTGTATCAACCAACGATACTGAAAAAGTACAACTTTGAAGTGTCAGAATTCAAGAAGGCGTGTCGCACTTCCTTCAGCGGCACCGAGGGTCCCTCCATGGCAATCGACTGGTTGGAAGAGCTGGAAGATCACTTCGAGCTGCTCGGCATTGAAGAATCCAAGCAAGTCGCCTGCGTACAACTTCAACTACGGTTGAACGCGCACGACTGGTGGGCCGTGCGCAAGTGAGTGATCCGACCGGATAATACCACCGTGCTGATCTCTTGGGCCACGTTCCGTAAAGCTTTTGAAGTCCAGTACCTTCCGTCAGCCGTTCGTCAAGCGAAGGAGAATGAATTCATGCAGTTGAAGCAAGAGAACAGGACAGTGGAACAGTACGCCACAGAATTCAACAAGTTGTCTAAGTTTGCTGGCCAGTTTCTGCCTACTGAAGAGTGTCGTGTGCGACGGTTGGAAGTGGGTCTGCGACACTCTATCGGTGCGTATGTCGGGGTCCCGGAGTACAAGACCGTGGGCGAGGCTCTGAATCACGCCCTCCGCCTTGAGAACCTGCATCCTTCCAGTGCTGACGACGTTGTGCGCCACTCCCATCACAAACGTCCAAGCCATATGGGAGGCAACAACGACACGTCAAAGCGTCCAAATAACGGCGGCTACAAGGGTAAGAAAACGATACCTAAGTGCACCAATTGCGGACAAGTCAGATACTATGCCAGCCACTGCTTTTCCCGTAATATTACATGTTTCGCTTGCGGACAGAGGGGTCACAGGGCTCATAACTGTCGAAGCTTTCGACAGACTCGTAACGCACCACCACAACATTATCGCCAAGAGAATCGAAGGCAGGCGCCCCGACCTCCTCCGCCCACTCAACCTGCACCATAAAATGGCCAAGATCGTCGCCCCAACACTCAGGGCCGCATCTATGCCATGACTCGAGACGAAGCGCTGGCCTCAGATGCAGTAGTGTCAGGTATACTAAAATTCAATAATGTGCCTGCTCGTGTGTTATTTGATTCAGGCGCATCACATAGTTTTATATCGGCGGACTTTGCCGTCGAACATAAATTTCCTGTAATATCATTAGATCTCGACCTTAGCGTAAGTACGCCTTCGGGCACACCAATTCTCATAAACTTAGCTTGTGCCGGCGGGATTATCTGTATCGGCGGTCAAAAGATCGGTCTGGATGTGATAGTTCTAGATATGAAGGACTTTGACATCATTCTGGGAATGGATTGCTCGGACCGTGCAACGTAACCATAGACTGCGCTGAAAAGAATGTCACATTCCGTATGTCTGGAGTGCCTGAATTCTGCTACTCATGTGGTGAGGCGTCGCCGACCTGCATGGTGATCTCCGCAATATCTGCTCGACGGATGCTGCATTCCGGGTGCGAAGGCTATCTAGCTTTCGTTCGAGACATACGATAGAATGGTGCAAACGCGGGTCAAACCGACGTTGTGGAAGAATTCCCAGACGTGTTCCCGGACGAGCTACCCGGCATGCCGCCCGATCGAGAAATAAAGTTCACCATCGACACATTCCCCGACACCCGGCCGATCTCGAAGGCTCCGTACAGAATGGCCCCTGTAGAATTGAAAGAATTGAAGGTACAACTTTAGGAATTGCTCGACAGAGGGTTTATCTGTCCGAGTGTCTCGCCGTGGGGTGCGCCCGTGCTGTTCGTAAAGAAGAAGGATGGATCGATGCGACTTTGCATCGACTATCGGGAATTGAATAAAGCCACCGTCCGAAACAAATACCCCCTGCCCCGCATCGACGACTTGTTCGACCAGCTCCAAGGTGCAACGGTGTTTTTGAAGATTGATCTACGATCGGGTTACCACCAACTCAAAGTCAAGCCAGATGACGTGCCGAAGTCTGCCTTCCGCACTCGTTACGGCCACTACGAGTTCTTGGTAATGCCGTTCGGTCTGACAAATGCCCCTGCCGTCTTCATGGATCTAATGAATCGGGTGTTCCATCCGTTCGTTGACAAGTTCGTAGTAGTCTTCATCGACGACATCCTCGTCTACTCGAAGGATCGAGTGCAACATGCAGAGCATCTGCGGATGGTACTCCAAATCCTTCGAGAGAATCAGTTGTATGCGAAGATGAGCAAGTACAAGTTCTGGCTGAACATCGTCTCATTCTTTGGGCACATCATCTCCGCCGCGGGCATCACAGTCGATCCGAAGAAAGTCGAGGCAGTTGCTGATTGGAAATGGCCCGCATCAGTTAGCGAAATTCGAAGCTTCCTAGGCTTGGCGGGATACTATCGACGCTTCGTGAAGGACTTCGCGAAGATCGCATCGCCGTTGACTCGCCTCACCCAGAAAGGACTCGTATTCAAGTGGTCAGACGACTGTGAAGCTTCCTACCAGGAGCTCAAACAACGGCTCATTTCGGCCCCGATACTTGCTCTTCCTGAAGGGACGGAGGGATTTCAAATCTTCAGCGATGCTTCTGGCCAGGGCTTGGGGTGTGTGCTCATGCAGCGGAATAAGGTGATATCTTTTGCTTTCCGGCAGTTGAAGCCGCACGAGAAGAACTACCCCACGCATGACCTAGAATTAGCGGCGATTGTGTTTGCGTTGAAGCTGTGGCGTCACTATCTCTATGGCGTAGTATGCAGGATTTATACTGACCACAAAAGCCTCAAGTATCTCTTCACCCAGAAAGAATTGAATTTGCGGCAGAGGCGATGGCTCGAGCTGATCAAAGACTATGACTTATCAATCGACTACATGCTGGGCAAGGGAAATGTGGTAGCGGATGCGCTGAGCCGGAAGTACTTAGCTTCGTTATGCATCAACGATCGACTGCTGCATGACTTGGAAGGAATGGGCATTGAGCTCCGAGTTCGTTTCAGAGACGTGAAACTAGCGCAACTGCGGATGGAACCGTGCCTACTGGAGAGGATCAAGTCTGCACAGAAGGACGACCCCTACCTGGAGAAGATACGGAAGCTGATATCGACAGGGAAAGCGTCCGACTTTGCAGAGGACGAGTCGGAAGTGTTGCACGTGAAGGGACGGCTATGCGTACCGGACGACCCAGAACTTAGAAAGGAGATAATGACGGAGGCACACTATGCAAAATATTCCTTGTATCCTGGCAGCACCAAGATGTATAAGGACCTCCGCGTTGTCTTTTGGTGGCACGGCATGAAGAGGGACATAGCGCTCTTTGTGTCAAAATGTATGGCCTGTCGGCAAGTCAAAGCCGAGCACCAGCGACCGGGCGGGAAGATGCAGAACCTCTCCATTCCAGAGTGGAAGTGGGATCACATCACTATGGACTTCGTTGTTGGCTTGCCAAGGACGCCGCGGGAAAACGATGCCGTCTGGGTCATCGTCGATCGACTAACCAAGTCAGCGCACTTTATCGCCATCAAAGTTACTTGGAGCGTCGACCGCCTTGCTCAGATATACCTTGATGAAATAGTTCGGCTGCACGGGTCCCAGTTTCTATTGTCTCGGATCGGGATGGACGGTTCGTAGCGCGCTTCTGGAGTAGTCTTCATTCAGCACTGGGGACCAAGTTGAAGTTCAGCTCAGCTTATCATCCTCAGGCTGACGGCCAAACAGAGCGGGTGAACCAAATTCTCGAAGACATGTTGCGACTCTGTGCGATCGACTTGAAGTCAAGTTGGGACGTCCATCTACCGCTGTCCGAGTTTGCATACAACAACAGCTATCAGTCCAGCATCCAAATGGCACCGTATAAAGCTTTGTACGACCGGAAGTGTAGATCGCCCATTTGCTGGGATAAAGTCGGGGAACGACAGATACTTGGTCCGGAGCTGGTGGAGCAGACTGTGCAGAAGGTCAAGTAGATACGAGAGAGATTGAAGATAGCACAAAGCCGGCAGAAAAGCTATGCCGACACGCACCGACGCCCACTCGAGTTCTCGAAAGGCGACCCTGTATTCCTGAAGGTGATGCCTATGCGTGGAGTTTCCAGGTTCGGTGCGAAGGGGAAATTGAGCCCAAGATTTGTTGGCCCGTTCGAAATATTGAAGCGAGTCGCCCCGGTAGCATATCAAATCGCCTTGCCGCCCGCGTTGTCAGAGGTACATGACGTCTTCCACGTATCACAATTACGGAAGTACGTGCATGATTCGAGCCATGTGGTGGATTTGGGTAAGCTGGACCTGAAGGCGGACTTGTCATATGTCGAAGAGCCGGTGCAAATCTTGGAGAGCAAGAATAAACTCCTCTGCAACCGTGCTATTCCCCTCATCCGCGTCCTCTGGAGGAACCATTCGGTCGAGGAGTCGACGTGGGAGCTTGAGTCAGAAATGAAGGAGAAGTTCTCTTCATTGTTCTTGTAGAGGTAGGTTCTATTTTTAAGTTTCGAGGATGAAACTTTTTCTTAGTTGGTTATGGTGTAGTGCCCCGTCCCTACATCGTGCCCCGTACTCTGTCCACGGGGTGCGCGAGAATGGAATACTGTGGCTATCGATTCGGTCGGGACCGATAGGTCGGGATCGACCGAGTCGATCGAACGGGAACGGTTGAATTAAGATCCATTCCTCGTTATGGAATGTCTTCTTCGGAACCAAGTCCCATATTCAGCGGGTTGCGCCTCGAGGATTGACTCTGCGGCTGAGTCGGGAGAGACCTCCCGTTGCTCTGCTTTTTACGCCGCTTGCATTGGTTTTGGCTTTGTTTTCTGAATGCGTTTTCGTGAATGTTTTCGATGGTTTTTATGGCTTGCATTTCGAACTCGCATTTCCTATCGAACTCCTTGAATAATGCAGTGTTCTAATCGGTTGCTTGTGCGATTTCAGGTAATCGCGTAGGCGACGTCTAGCGCGACCAACAAGTTCTCTCGCCGAAGTAAACTCAAGGTGAGTGGCTGACCCTTCTCTTCTCGACCCCCTTCTTAGGCAAAATCGATAGTGTTGTTGCAAATGAAAAAGATAAATGCAAGTGCACGAACATGAATGAATGGGCAAGTTTTCTAAGAAAAGTAGACTATGTCTTAACAACTAAAAATATGTCTTTGCACGGTCATGGACAACTTGTCGAAAAGGTAAGCGTTTCCTCGTATGGCAACCCGAGGCCACGGGACCGTTGCGGCCGAAAAAGGAAACAAGTAATTAGCTGTGCTGGGCACGGGTTAGGCGAGGACTTGCAGCGGGGCTCGCTACTCGCGCTGAAAGGACCCCGTCTAACAAAAGCTAGAGGAGTCCATGATGGCTCTGGGAGTCAGTGACCAACACACGAAATATTGTACTTGGTATGGAAATGATAACAATTGACAGGGAAGAACATGGTAAGTTTCATAAGGTGCGGCGCGGGCCGCCGTCGGTAAGTTTCAACGTATATTTTACTATGCTTGTCATATGCTTGTTTGCAATTCATTAGGATGGTTAGAAACATTCATACTCTAAGTCATATAAACTCTTCAACCAAATGAGAGCTTGGAATTTAAATAGCCACGTACCAGTACAAATTGTAATGTACTGATCCTCGCTCTCCATGCAGGTACCCCGAATCACGAAGGGTGTGCCACCTAAAAGCTCAAGGCGAAGTGAACTCTTTTGAAGCCTCGTCCGTGTAAAGGCTTGTTCTGGATTCCTTTTGAAGAAGACCCGTACTCAGTCCAAAGAATAGATGGCGGCTCGGCTTCCCTCAATCCCAGGTGGAAAGCGTAATAGTTTTTGCTTGTAAAAAGGGATGTAATATATGGAACGACTATCTCATCGGCGTTCATTTTGTAAGTCGAGTCATGTTGTAGCCCGCGCGGCAATGATTGTAAAGAGTCTATGTAAAGTTTTATTATCATCAATGAAAAAGTCTATTTCTATCTCAAATGTGTTATTCAATTTCTCTGCGTACTCTAACTTGATGTTGTGTTTTGGATAACTTATGACTATGCCTTGTGCGATCGCAACGCAGGTTCGCACTGCATCACGCCCGGGGGACGACTATCGATTCTACGGAATCGGGGCGTGACACTGGAGGAGTAGTGTAATGAGTATGACCACATCCAAAGTAGTATAATGACTGTATTAGCTTACCCCTCATACACACGGGGATAAGCCATATCGTATCAATAGGATACAACTGTACAACCCAAGCCGATCATATTCATTGCCTATTCACATCACAATATTTTAACTGCTAGAGAACTGTTTATTTCAAATTGTTTAAAAGTGCATAACTCTATTATTATTTTAATTTTTGGATTATCATGAATTGTACTTTGCTCCCTCCTGACTGGAGATAACATTTTTAGGGGATTTTGAGGATGCTGAGCTGTTATACAACAGCTATTATGACCCAGTTCTGTACCCTGTGGTATTGCCAGAGTCCCCATTGGAGGACGCAGAACCTGAGGCCGACGAGCCGAACGCTTAGCTAGATATTTTTCTGTTTCCAAATTTGATGTTTTAGAATTTTGTTATTTTGAATTCAGCATTCATTTCAGTTCTTTACTTTCTAGTTGTATTTATCAAAATGTTGAATAAAGTTTTAAATTTTCGAATATTCAGTTGTGACAAATGTATAGATGTTGTTGTGATTACTTGCTTATGGAATAGCTTACTGTCGCCGTCTCACAACGGTGCAGGCTGGACATGATCCGGTTCGACCCAATTATTTGGGATCGAGTCGTGACACAATTAAACGCTTTTGAAGAAATCCTAAGAACACTAAACCATCTACTATCTAACTAATATTGATGATTAAGGGTAAGGAAAAACATCAACCACATGATGCCACCTCAAGGGAGGAAGGCACTATGAAGAATTTCTTGGCAACCAAGAATAAAGAGAGTTTTAATTCCAGTAGAAGCTTGCCAAGAAGACAATGTTAATAACGTCTAATCTTCAGCTCTCGGGAAGGCACTATTTAGACAGCACTGTTCTAAAAGGCGATCTAGGCAGCCGCCTAGGCACTAGGCAGCTAGCGCCCGCCCGATGCCCCCTAGGCGTCCACCGTCCACACAAACCCCCCCTCTCCCCCCCCCGACGCCCGACTATGCATGTTTTGGGGTTCTATGGTCTTCTTCTACAATTTTCATTAGGTTTTTTTTAATTTATTTGAACCGCCAAGATCTAGGCGGGCTAGGCGCTAGGCGGCAGACCCGCCCGAATAGCGCCTAGCGCTTTTCACAACCTTGAGACACACGGATCCCTTATCCTAGTAATCCCTCCACATCCCACAATCACATATCCTTCGGATCATGAGGCTCACAATTCCAATGGCTTAATAATTGGATCAGGTGGTGAATATAGGTTTTAAAAAAATCTTATACTTTTATTTTTCAGTACATGTTGGATTGGGCTTGGGTCAACGATGGACCATAATCCGTTCATAATAATATAAGATTGTTTTTATTTTATTTTTAAAGGTTATTCTAATTCATTTTATTTTGTGTTAGTATTAGACCATGTTTGACCAAGATAAACGTATAGATGTTCAGAAATTTTTGAGACAAGGATATTCATCCAAATAAGAACATTTTGTAAGTGTATACAACAATGCTTGACCAAGATACACGAATAGCTGTTCACAAACGTTTGTGACAATGATATTTATGCAAATAAACACATTTTGTAAGGATACATACAATTATAATTTTTTAAAAGGATGTAGATACAAAATTGAATATTTAGACGGTCTACATCAAAAACCCTCTTAATTTTATTACAATAAGGATTTATCGAGTCTAATTGTTTAATCTCGCGCTATTGTGCGGGTTCTAGTAGACTATTATTTCGATAAGATACTACTAAGTATGATCTGATCCCTAAGTGGATATGTGTGCAAGTATACAAAGTGTAATGTTACTTGATGAATGATGACAAAGAGGGTGTGTAGGGGTTATGTCCACCTAACTGTTTTAAGGCTACTATTAAAACAAATTGATCCAGATTTTTTTTTACTTCATATAATATAAAATAAACCTTGATACTCGAAGAAGAATAGGAAATTGATATTATATAGAAACTTCCGACCTTTTCGAGTCATCAGAATCGCTTATATTTGGTTAATAACTTATTTCGTTACGTGATTGGAAATCCATTAAAGGTCGTTCTTTTGAAATTTAAAATTTATTTGTTGGGGAAAAGGAATCCTTTCATAATTGCCCATCGCTGAGAGCTCCATAGTTTGGGACAGGTCAACCTCCACAAATCCAGTTTTAGTTTACCAATAAATCCATGCACGACTCCACTCAGTGCACCCCCCCACCTTCCCCCCCCACCCCCCCCCCCCCCCCCCCCCCCCCCCCCCCCCCCCCCACACACACACACACACACCCCCCAACTCGTGATGCAGGTCAAGCTTGTTGGCTGCCTCTTCCCAGTCTGTAGCTCCTAATCAAACAATGCACAACCAGAATTTCCAAACAGGACCATTTTCCCCAAAACTCCAAATTATGACTTGCAAAAAGTTTGCAGTTCCAATCGCCATTGTCAAGATACTGGCATTGAGGCCCTCTTCCCCTTAAGCAAGACCAAGTGTTGTTTAACACAGACTCGGAAAGGTTTCCTTCCCCACAAATTTCCAATTCCAAATGCCAAGAATTGTCAATTCACTTGTACAATTACAGCATTTTCTAGCTCAACAGCGCTGAGGAATCTTTCCTGTGCTTAAAGCCTTAAACCCTCTTTTGGTTCATCTATTGTTCTGACAAATTAGAGGTTCTGGTGCCACACAGAGATGAGCGTAGACGCCATCTATTAGCTTACTCCAAAAATGCAATATTAGTCGAAGTCCAATTTCCCTGTTAACTCTCGAACAATAGTACCTGAAATAGTAATCTAAAACTTGTTAATGTAGTTACAACAACAATAACTCCTATTTTTTGTACAGCATCTAGTCCAGATAAAGCAGAGTTGTATTTGGTAGCCGACAACCAGCATGAAACATTGTTCATCACTATAAAATAAATCCTTACTGAATACATATTGGGGCATCCTGAAAGTTAAATGAGGGGGAGTTAAGTGAGGGAGAGTAGAGTCAATACATACAACCTTGTTTGGATTGGAGGGAGAGTTAAGTGGGGGGTGTTTAATAACTCCTGCTTGGATCAGAGGTTTTTAGTGAGAGGATGGTTAATCAAAATATGACAGTACCAAAATAACCTTATTACATATGTCATAAAATTAAATTTGATTCAAATTTTAATTAGAAATTGTAAAAATAACTTCACAAATTAGGAAGCTACGGATTAACATGTTGTGAACAAGAAAAATGGAACAAAAAATAATAAAATTTTATTAAACAAATAAGGGATATTTATAACTTTTTAAACAAAACCCCTCAATCACCCACGTTAACCCTTCCGATTTGGGGGGTCAAAAAAATGGACAAAAGAAGATGATCACTTAACCCTCTATAATCCTCCCTCTTAAACCCCCACCCTCAAACCAAGCATGGTTTTATTCCCCCTCACTTAACTTCCCCTTACTTAACTCTCTTAACCCTCAATCCGAGCAGACCCTCAGTTCCATAAAGTAGTATATTTTTTTAACATTAGAGAGGACTTGCAATCTGTAACAGAGCTGAATGGAAGAGAAGTATTCAAACAACTGACCGAAAATTTTGGAATAAAGACTTTTTGATCGTTGTTATGGAAAGAAAAAAAAAGGCAAGAAAAATATTTTAAAATATCAAAACTATCAAATATTCTACCAAATACACTTTATTGTAACTTTAACTTTCAGAATGGCATAGAAGCTTTTTCCAAACGGATTGAACACCCTATGTGTAGGTTTCAACTGATTTACCTACAACTACTACAACAGAAAGCTGTTATTCCAAACATTTGGGAACCGCTACATGAATTGTTTTCTTCAATTATGTTGTGCCATTTCCTCTCTAAAATATTAAGAGGAGCGCTCAATGTGTATTATGGAAGAACACTTTTCATACATATCCAACAAAATTTTATTAAGCACAACAAAGATGTTGTCATAGACAGAAAGAGAGCAATGGAATGAAATTATAAGAACAATGCATGGAGATAACAATAAAGGTACTATGCAGACTAAACGTAAGTGGTATATGCTAAAAATCCTTTATCTCCCTTGGGCTTTAATCAGGATATCGCCAACCCAACAATATAAAATGATGAAAAAAATCACAGTAGTTATGTCAGATGCAAAGTTATATTAAGGTTCACAGTATCGGACTATCGGTATCGGACTATTCCTATGAGTATTGGTATCAGCGATATCGGCAGTATCGGCGGTTTCGGATTGGAGTATCGGATTTTTTGGTATCGGAAAACAAATAATTATTAATAAATTATTTACATTTTAAAACATATATTTTATACATTTAGGCATAATTTTAAGTATTTTCAGTGTTATTTCTTAGTAGTTTTGAAATTAAATAAAATAGTAGTCATCCTTACTGATTTGTTTACATACAATAGATTGATTTTCTTGTTTTACATGCTTATAAAACCTTATTATGCTTTAAATCCTTGCTGATTTGTCTTTTTTGTTTAATTTTTGTTGCCGAATTGACCAGAAAAGAGACCCCCAATGTCGGTATATATCAGTATCGGGTATCGGTCGGTATTGGATCGAGACATGCCAAACCGTATCGGTATCGTCCGTATCGGATCGGTATCGCCGATACTTTAAACCAGGGACATAAGCATAGGCCAACAATAGTCATAACTTCAAGCCCATCCGTAATTCATCAAACAGGCGGATTCCTTAACTCATTAGCTAGTAGTGGTGAATTCTGAAAGTTGTAACATACAAGTCACAAAATGATACCAGTTATTGTTGGTGCTTTCTTTACATGGAGAGAGCTTGCTCTCAACATGCCTTGTAAAATTTTAGTCCCACATCGGAAATGCACCATGAGTTATCTCAACATATATACTTGGTTGTGTTGTTGAGAGATGCACATGGGGTGGTGACCCTAAGGAGGGAACCATGTGGGTGATTTTACTAGGAGGTAAGAATAAGGCTCCAAGGATTAAGCATTAATGCTTTTGTCATTCTCTTGGATTAATTCCATTTGGAGCTAAGCCCCAAAGGGGCTTAGCGACTCGGACTCGGACTCGGACTCATGGGCTCATGAGGCGTAATGTGGCATTTTGTTGGCGTACTTTGCACTTAGCACGTCAGCAGTATTGCGGCTCATATGCGCCATGCGGTCCATGCGGCCATGAGGCCATGCGGCTCATGCGGCCAGGCTGCTGCTGCTGTTGCCGTATGGAGGGCTCCGCTGACTGTGCAGACTACAAGTCAGTTATGGAAAGACTGATTCAATGCGATTAATTCAGATCCACTTTTTGTAGGATTTGAATTAATTTCGTTGCTATCTTTGTGGGATTTAAATTAATCTCGTTGCTATCTTTTTGGGATTTGATTCAATCTTTCCATAACTGAAGAGGCGGCTAGGGTTTCCACCCTCTCTCTATATATACTCTCTTTTGGCCTCCTTTGTAACTACTACGAAAATATAAGTCAGAAAAGGAGAAAGAGAGAAAGATGCTGCCGCCATTGCAAGTCCATCCGAGGAGTCCGAACAGAGGTGACTTCGAGCGTTCCACAAGACTCGGACTCATGGGCTCATGAGGCATAATGTGGCATTTTGTTGGCGCACTTTGCACTTAGCACGTCAGCAGTCATGCGGCTCATATATGGCCATGCGGTCTTATGCGGCATGCGGCTCATATGCGGCCTCATGCGGCTCATGCGGTCCATGCGGCTCATGCGGCTCATGCGGCCATGCGGCCCATACGGCTCATGCGGCCATGCGGCCCATGCGGCTCATGCGGTCCATACGGTCCATGCGGCTCATGCGCCTCATGCGGCTCATGTGGCTCATGCGGCTCATGCGGCTCATGCGGTCCATGCGGCTCATGCGGTCCATGCGGCCATGAGGCCATACGGCTCATGCGGCCATGAGGCCATACGGCTCATGCGGCCAGGCTGCTGCTGTTGTTGCCGCATGGAGGGCTCCGCTGACTGTGCAGACTACAAGTCAGTTATGGAAAGACTGATTCAATGCGATTAATTCAGATCTACTTTTTGTAGGATTTGAATTAATTTTGTTGCTATCTTTGTGGGATTTGAATTAATCTCGTTGCTATCTTTTTGGGATTTGATTCAATCTTTCCATAACTGAAGAGGCGGCTAGGGTTTCCACCCTCTCTCTATATATACTCTTTTTTGGCCGCCTTTGTAACTACTACGAAAATATAAGTCAGAAAAGGAGAAAGAGAGAGAGAGATGCGGCCACCATTGCAAGTCCATCCGAGGAGTCAGAACAGAGGTGACTTCGAGCATTCCATAAGTTCTTCAAACTTGCTGGTTCCTGGAAGCAGATCGTGTGGGGCGAATCTTGCTTTGAGCAACGGTGTTTTGACACCCCAGTAACTGTTCCTCTTCTAATCTTTCTCTAGATTATTGTAACTCGTTCTGTCCCAATTGCAACACATTTGCAAGGAAGAACGAGAGATCTTCTCTTCTCTATTTCCCTCCTCCATATTGTAATCGGGTTATTTGGTTTTTATATCATCGTAGATCTCTGTTGCATCTGTTTTACCATCTTTGATCAAGCCCCGGGAATAACAATCTCAAAGCAAGATCCTTATAGATGGAAAACATTAATGCTTCGCTCGTCCAATCGGACTACTGCAAGTTGGAAAAGTTCGATGGAGAGCATTATCAAGTCTGGAAGAGGAAGGTTTATCTAACTCTTCAACTGAAAGACGTTGATCATGTTCTGTTGGAGGAAGAACCCTCTGTTCCAGACACTGGATCTACTGCCGCAATCAATGCGGCTACCAAACTCCAGGCCAAATAGAGAAGGGAAAATAGCATCTGCAGGCTTCTCATCCTGAATGCTATGGAGGATTCCCTAGCAGAATCCTACTCGAAGAAGGAACTTGCCAGAGACATATGGGACTCTGTGAAAAAAATGTATGAAGAAGACAGGAACAGGAGCAAGATGTTTGTGGTTGAAAAATATCACAAATTGCTCTTTAAGGACGAGAAGTCCATGTTGTCACAGGTGAAGGAATTTCTGAAGCTGCGTCAGAAACTGGAAGACGAAGAGATGCCCCTTCCCGACAAGTTTGTCGTTGGAGGGATCGTCTCAAAACTTCCTGCTGGGTGGAGTACCTTCTATGCAAGGATGCTCAGGAGGAAGCTAAACATTAGCTTGGGAGATCTACTTCAAGAGATCCATGTTGAGGACGAGATGCGTTCCCAACAGAAGGTGGATACTCTGTGCAAACAGTTGGCTAAAGCCAATCTAGTGCAGACGAGAGATCACAAGGGGAAGCAGGCGGCTTCTCATCCCAAGAAAAAGGACTTCACTAATCTAAAAGTGAAGGGTCCTTCATTCAAGTAACAGAAGACTAAGTGCCACGTGACTTGTTACAATTGTGGCAAGAAAGGCCACTACAAGAGTGAATGCAGATCTAAGCCTAAACAATCAGAGAAAGGTGAGCCTAATAAGGTTTCATTGGTTTCTAACTTTGTTGCTATGATCGCACAGGTCACAACTGTGGGGGTTGACTCTGACTGGTGGATAGACACTGGTGCGACTTGCCATGTCTGTTCTGGCAAAGAATGGTTCGTCACGTACCAGCCGATATCTGAGAAGGTTGTCATGGCGAACCAGGCCCAAGCTGAAGTTCTGGGGATCGGAACCGTGGAACTGAAACTCACTTCTGGGAACACTCTGACGCTTCAAGGTGTAAAGCATGTTCCTGCGATTGCCAAGAACCTGATCTCTGGGAGCCTTCTCTGCAATGCAGGCTTGAGGATGGACATCAATGCTGGATTTATCTCTTGAGCAGGAATGTTTAAAATTCAAACCGAAGGAATGTTTAAAATTCAGCTTGTCAACCCGAAGGAATGTTTAAAATTCAGCATGTCAACCAGTTTGATGACATTAATGCAGTTGTATTTTCTGATTATTCTCTTGAGTTATGGCATAATAGACTAGGACATGTTCATTATAAAAGAATTAACAAAATGTCTAGTCTAGGACTTATCTCCAAATGTGGGGATAAGGTGGAGAAGTGTGAAGTGTGTGCTCAGACGAAGATCACAAGAAAACCCTTTCATCGGGTCAATCGAAGCACAGATCTTCTGGAGTTGGTACACTCCGATATCTGTGACTTCAAACATTTCTCCACGAAGGCCGGAATGAAGTATTTCATAACCTTCATCGACGACGTCTCAAAATACGCGTTCGTCTACTTGCTCAAGTCTAAAGACGAAGCCTTCGAGAAGTTCAGAGAGTTCAGGACCGAAGCTGAACGACAGACTGGACAACAACTCAAGAGGTTGAGAAGTGATCAAGGTGGGGAGTACAGGTCTCATGACTTCGCATCGTTCTGCAAAGAACATGGAATCATATGCGAGACTACTGCTCCATATTCTCCTCAATCCAACGGAGTAGCAGAGAGGAGGAACCAAACATTAACAGAAATAATGAATTCAATGCTGCTCACTACAGGTCTTCCAAAATGCTACTGGAGAGAAGCTGTATTAACGGTCACTTTCATTCTGAATAGAGTGCCATATACAACTTCGGACATAACTCCTCATGAACTTTGGTTCAAAGTCAGACCAAACTTGAATGTCATTCGAGTGTGGGGGTGTCTGGCGTATGTGAAGCTCCCAGATCTGAAGATTCAGAAGCTAGGGACAAGGACTACGAAGGCGATCTTCTTGGGGTATGCCGAGAAGTGTGATGCTAGGAGATTTCTTGATATTGAGTCAAATCATATCATCGAATCTCGCGATGCTGAATTCTTTGAAGACAAGTTTGCTAAAGACAAAAACATTATTCTTTCGGACATTCCGTAAAATGATGTAGGTGCAAATGAGACTGAAATCTCATATGGGCCAGTAGTCCAAGAAGAAGCTGTTGTTGATGAAACAACTCTTGTACCAGAACTCGCAGAGCCGTCAGCTAAGCGAGCGAGGAGACCGAAAGATTTCGGAAATGACTTTGTCACCTATCATGTGGAAGCAGATCCGCTTACCTATGATGAGGCAATAAAGACCAGAGATGCTATCTTCTGGAAGGAGACAGTGAATGACGAGTTTGACTCTATCACCTCCAATAACACATGGGTGTTGGTAGATCTACCTGAAGGAGAAAAGCCCATCGGATGTAAATGGATCTTCAAAAAGAAGATGAAGGCAGATGGAACTATTGACAAGTTCAAGGCCAGGCTGGTAGCCAAGGGATTTTCTCAGAAACAGGGGATAGACTACTTTGACACGTACGCTCCAGTAGCTCGGATGACCACCATCAGAATGTTAATCGCTCTAACAGCTATACATAAGTTGGTGATACATCAGATGGATGTAAAAACAGCATTCCTGAATGGGGAGCTGACCGAAGAGATTTACATGCAACAGCCAGATGGATTTGTCGTCAAAGGTCTTGAAGACAAAGTCTGCAAGTTGGTGAAATCATTATATGGTTTGAAGCAAGCTCCCAAGATGTGGCATGAGAAGTTTGACAAAGTTATTAGGTCAAACGGCTACAGAGTCAGCGAGACGGACAAATGTGTTTACACAAAGTTCGCTGATGGAAGAGGAGTCATCGTTTGTCTGTACGTGGACGACATGCTAATCCTAGGTACGGATATAGGCTGTGTTACAGATACAAAGAAGTTTCTCTCAACCAAGTTCAGTATGAAGGACTTGGGGGATGCAGATGTCATCTTGGGCATAACGATCATCCGGACAGACACTGGAATAGCGCTGTCACAATCTCACTACATTGAGAAGATGCTCACACGCTATGGGTATAAGGATCTTCCAGGGATCGATACGCCATACAGGTGTGATCATAAGCTGAAGCCAAACTCGAGGGAAAGCGTCAGGCAGCTGGAGTATTCTAGCATTATCGGAAGCTTAATGTACGCAACCACTACCACAAGGCCTGACATAGCTTTCGCCGTAGAAATGCTGAGTCGGTTCACAAGCAACCCAGGAGTTGAGCACTGGAAAGCTGTGAAGCGGGTGATGATATATCTCAAGAAGACTCAGACATACGCACTGCACTACAACGGGTATCCGACAGTAGTGGAAGGCTTCAGTGATGCTAGCTGGTATTCAGAGGTGGAAAGCGAGAGATCCACAGGTGGATATGTCTTTTCCTTGGGTGGAGCTGCTATATCGTGGAAGTCGAAGAAGCAGACTATACTCTCTCGTTCCTCCATAGAATCTGAATTCTATGCACTTGAAACTGCAGCAGATGAAGCAGAATAGCTTCGGGAGCTCATGTATGATCGGCTCAGATACCGGCGATACCGATATACTGTGACAACCAGGGGACTGCGGCGGTGTCATCAAATGACCTCTTCAACGGAAAGAAGAGGACTGTGCGGTTGAAGCACAGGGCAGTACACGATCTTATCAAAAGAGGTGTAATTGCAGTGGTTGATGTCCGGAGTCAGGAGAACCTGGCAGATCCGTTTACAAAGGGCCTCAAGCGCCAGTTGGTCGATGACACAGCTTGTAAAATGGGCTTGAAGGCATTCTGATAGTGTGTCTTTGTAATCCTACCATAAAGTTTTATGCTATTAGTTCAAAGAGAAATCTACTAGGCATCTAACTTTTGGTTCAAAGGAGGATCACTGACTGGGAAACTATCAGGTAACAGTGGGTACTTGTTCTCTGGAACATGGAAGGGATACGGACCCATAACCACTGTTGTCTACTATGTATTTTTTACGGAAAAAACAGATCATGTGGAAGGTTGGCTTAAACGCCTTAATGAGTTCTCAGGCAGAGTGAATGCCTGGTGTGCTTTACAGGAAGTACGGTAGAACAGCACTACAAGGAGTGAAACTCCATGCTACAGTGGGGTGACTCCACCATGAGATTCCCAGGTAGGGGTAATGCCTCGGCTTTGCAAGCCAAGTCATAGCGGCGTAGCACCGCAAATAGACAGGTAGCCTAATGCTGCATGACGTAATTAAAGAGTTGTAGACAGCACTACAAAGGGGAGGATGTCCCCATGTTACAGTGGCATGACACCACGATGAGGTACCCAGGTAGGGGTAAAGTCTCGGCATTGCAAGCCATATCATTGCGGCGTAACACCGCAAGGAAGCCTTAGGCTTCATGCTGAGTAGATTGGCACTAGAAAGAGGCTGAGACCTCATGCTACAGTAGTGTGACACTACGATGAGGTTCCCAGGTAGGGGTAATGCCTCGACTTCAGGCCATGTCATAGCGGCGTAGCACCGCAAGGAAGCTCAAGGCTTCATGTCATATCTCTTTAATAAAGAACTCACCTATAGTGTATGGAAAGAGATATCAGGCCGTATCTTGAGGGTAAACTTGTAGACACCCAAAATTATATACTGAAACCAGGCTGGCACAGGGCCTTTAATGTGCAGCCAGAAGCACACGTAACTACACTTTATGAGTGAGAAGAATTACAATTGAGGTGCAGAATTCAAGGCGTAGTCCATTCTTGTATCACATTGTTATTTAACCCATGCGGGAAGATTCAAGTCGTCAGCGACATCTATCCTAATACAAAATAGACAGTTACTGTGGGGAACGCTCAATCCTGGACACATATATATGTTGTGATATGTGGGGGATTGTTGGTGCTTTCTTTACATGGAGAGAGCTTGCTCTCAACATGCCTTATAAAATTTTAGTCCCACATCGGAAATGCACCATGAGTTATCTCAACATATATACTTGGTTGTGTTGTTGAGAGATGCACATAGGGTGGTGACCCTAAGAAGGGAACCATGTGGGTGATTTTACTAGGAGGTAAAAATAAGGCTCCAAGGATTAAGCATTAATGCTTTTGTCATTCTTTTGGATTAATTCCATTTGGAGCTAAGCCCCAAAGGGGCTTAGCGACTCGGACTCGGACTCGGACTCATGGGCTCATGAGGCGTAATGTGGCATTTTGTTGGCGCACTTTGCACTTAGCACGTTAGCAGTCATGCGGCTCATATGCGGCCATGCGGTCTTATGCGGCATGCGGCTCATATGCGGCCTCATGCGGCTCATGCGGCCCATGTGGCTCATACGGCCCATGCGGCCATGCGGCCCATGTGGCTCATGCGGTCCATGCGGTCCATACGGCTCATGCGGCTCATGCGGTCCATGCGGCTCATGAGGCCATGCGGCTCATGCGGCCAGGCTGCTGCTGCTGTTGCCGCATGGAGGGCTCCGCTGACTGTGCAGACTACAAGTCAGTTATGGAAAGACTGATTCAATGCGATTAATTCTGATCCACTTTTTGTAGGATTTGAATTAATTTCGTTGCTATCTTTGTGGGATTTGAATTAATCTCGTTGCTATCTTTTTGGGATTTGATTCAATCTTTCCATAACTGAAGAGGCGGCTAGGGTTTCCACCCTCTCTCTATATATACTTTCTTTTGGCCTCCTTTGTAACTACTACGAAAATATAAGTCAGAAAAGGAGAAAGAGAGAGAGAGATGCTGCCGCCATTGCAAGTCCATCCGAGGAGTCAGAACAGAGGTGACTTCGAGCGTTCCACAAGTTCTTCAAACTTGCTGGTTCCTGGAAGCAGATCGTGTGGGGCGAATCTTGCTTTGAGCAATGGTGTTTTGACACCCCAGCAACTGTTCCTCTTCTAATCTTTCTCTAGATTATTGTAAATCGTTCTGTCCCAATTGCAACACGTTTGCAAGGAAGAACGAGAGATCTTCTCTTCTCTATTTCCCTCCTCCATATTGTAATCGGGTTATTTGGTTTTTATGTCATCGTAGATCTCTGTTGCATCTGTTTTACCATCTTTGATCAAGCCCCGGGAATAACAGTTATCAGCTCTTATCAAATTTAGTCCTACATGGATTACTAGCAATGGAGTTGCAAGGTTGGAGATACACCGATCATTTATCGCAGATATAGTAATCAAAATTTACTTCCACCGTAAATATAATAACAGAGAATCGTTTTCTCTCTCTCTCAAGTTTCAAAAGAAATCAAGCTACTCAAAAGATTATGAACATCTCCACTTCATCTTCTCTTTTACAATCCGGGACTGACAGCGTTGTTGGAAACACCTACATGTAATTTATAATTTATTCTGACATACTCAACCTTGTTGTATATAACTTATAGGCTAAATTACAACTTGATACCTAAACTATTCGAGTTTTTCAACTTAATACCCTCAACTTTGATAGGTATCAACTTAATACCCTAAATTTCAAAACTGACAAAATTACCCCTGGGTAGGGGAGAGGGGGTTAGGGACGGGGCGCAGAGGTGGTGCAGCCGCGACGCGGAAAGGGGGGCGGGGTCGTACAGCTGCGGGGTGGAGGCTGCAGGGGTGGTGACAGCCAGTAGGGCGGAGAGGGAAGGGGGAGAGAGAGGATGGGTAATTTTGTCATTTTTGAAATTTAGGGTATCAAGTTAATACGTATCAAAGTTGAGGGCATCAAGTTGAAAAACTCGAATAATTGAGGGTATAAAGTTGTAATTTAGCCTAACTTATATTAAATACATATAAAGATTAAATTTAAACATTGTGAAAATGCAAAAGGAGTCCAAGAGTAAACTAATACATTTGTATTGACAGTTATTCAAACATGAAAAATGTAAACTCAACCTCTTTGCCACAATAGTTTGCTTCAACTTCCAAATCTTTTTTGGAATGATGATGGCTAAACATTGGTGAGAATAGTTCTCTCTCATATGATTTTAAATTTTAATCAATTCTATGTCAATGGGCCTAAAATTCATGGCATTACATAAATCACTAATATAAATAGACGTTTTAAGATGTGTTATTTTTTTTGTTGCCTTTTCGAAATTGAGATTCAATTACTTCAGCTGAAATTTTTGGCCGTCTGAAACCACGGTGAAGTTAGTAGGTGCGCTTAAGGAGGAGGGTGCCCGAACTGCCTCAGTTACTTCCAAGTCCAGTTCGAGGAGCAAACACCCCTCTGGAGCATAGTTCGCGGTATCGGCCGACACCAATCCGATACGGTTCGGCAAGTTCCGATCCGACACCGACCGATATCCGATACTGACCGATACAGACATTGGGGGTCCCTGTTTCGATCAATTCGACAAAAAACTGAATGAAAAAGACTAATCAGCAAGGGTGTGAAAGCATAGTAAGGCTGTAAAAGCATGTAAAAGAAGAAAACCTATCTATCGTATGTAAACCAATTGGTAAGAATGACTACTATTTCATTCAATTTCAAAACTACTAAGAAACAACATTGAAAATATTAAAATTATGTGTAAATGTATAAAATATATTTTCTAAAATGTTAATTTATAAATAATTATTTGCTTTCCGATACCAAAAAATCTAATACTCCGATCCGTAACCACCGATACTGCCGATATCGCTGATCCCGATACTAATAGGAATGGTCCGATACCGATACTTCGAACCTTACTCTGGAGTTTATTTCAGTATATTGTCATAGGTGTTGCTGCCAATTAGGAAGCCCATGATCTCTCCATCACGGATAATAGTGAAAATACAAAATACCTACCTTAGTATGCTTTTCTACTGATGAGTGGCGACCATCACAGAACTCAATAATTAACATCCAGTAAATCAACAAACATAATACTCTAAAGTCCTAGCTCCAGATACCTTCATCACTTAACCTAAATAAGAAATATACCCTAGTTGAACTTAAGTCGCGAAGTGAAATTGAGTTCACAATATCATTTAGTTTCTCTGTGATTTGTCTCTACTAATCGTTCCCATTATATATATATATATTTTTTTATATTATATATATATATATATATATATATAATATAAATATATATATATATATATATATATATATATAATGGGATCGATTAGTAGAGACAAATCACAGAGAAATTAAATGATATTGTGAACTCAATTTCACTTCGCGACTTAAGTTCAACTAGGGTATATATATATATATATATATATATATATATATATATATATATATATATATATTAGTGTCGGGCACAGGCGTTGTGTGTGCAACGTTTTAAATTTTGAAAATATCGATATCATCTTATGTAGACAACAACCATAATTTAAATATAAATAATCAAATTCATGGATTTTGTACTTGATCTAATCCATAGTTTTAAATTCATGATTTAAAATCTAATAAAAATAATCTACAGTAATATATATATATATATATATATATATATATATATATATAAACCAACCACTTATAAATGAATAGCCTCCCTATAAAAAGGAAGCCATGGGAACAAAACACCCAGACCCAGCCGGCCGGGCTACAAACAGCCCCAAGCTGTACAAAACCTACCCAAGTATATATCAAAGAGGATATATAAAGGGGATAGGGATATATAAAGCAAACTCTATATACCAAGCAAAACCCAACAACCCCAACCCGAACCTACCTACCGCCGCTAGCAGGAGGCCTGACGATGAAGGCAGGATCCCCAACCTCAGCGTGCAGACAGGAGACAAGAGCCTTGTTCACCTGTCGCCGAATCTCGATGATCAGTTTAGAGATAAGCCACCCTCCTCCTTCATATCTAATTTTATTCCTATTCTTCCATATGACCCAGGCGATCGCCGCCACCATAACGCATCTCACATGATGGTTAGGCCCGCTCCACCAGCTTCCTAGACGCTCCATAAGTGTGTCCCCGACACTACTGAATCCCATCTCGGCTTCGAAAACGTCCCAAATCAACCTAGTCGTTTCTCCTTGGGAGATGAGGTGAGAGATAGATTCCACCTCGCTATATTTGCAGCATGAACATTTCGAAGCTAAGGAAAACCCAGTCTTTTGCACCACCAGATCTGATGGAAGTTTGTCCTTAATAATCCTCCACATTAGAATAGACCACTTCAAGGGAATGCAAGAGCTCCACACTTTCGTCACAGCCACATCTCGATTTCTCTCGATCCTAGCGGCTCGCCAAGCCGAGGAAGACGAGAACCTCCCGCTCGCGCCCGGTACCCAAAGGAAGCTGTCTTTGCCCGAAGAAAGGGCCAAACCTGAACCACAGATGCATTGAGCCGCCTCTACACCGAACCAATCGATGCACTTGTCCTCTTCCCATCCGTTAGTCCCCCAAAACTCCGATATCTGTAGGGCGTTCCCCTCGACCTCCAGGATGTCGTCCCCCACCCACCATGCTACTGCGGCCCCCGTGGATCCGTCCTCCAGAAGCAGCCGCATATTTCTCTCACCTAGATCCCTTCCCTGCAAAAATCGTCTCCACAAAGCAGATGTTGATTGGCCCGCTACATAAGTGAATGGGTTCTGTGACTTGAAGTATTTATCGCGCATATAGTAGCTCCAGAGAGATTCTTGAGATCGAACCTTCCACCACAACTTCACGGAGAACGCCTGCACCACCTCTTCCAAACTTCGGATCCCCAGTCCTCCTTCCTCCTTGGGCCTAGCAATGGTTTCCCAGCTCACCCATCTTCTTTTGTACTCGTTCTCGGCCTACCCCCAAAAAAAGGAACAAAATATGCCTTCGATCCGCTTCAACACCTGCTTAGGAGGATTGCAGGCTGCAAGCAAATAAATCGGGATAGATGAAAGAACCTGCTTGACGAGTATAAGTTTCCATCCCGGCGAAAGAATCCTATTGTGCCACCCGTCAATCCGATCTTTGATCTTCTGGATGATAGGGTAGAAGGCAGCAGAGGTACGATGCCCGCAAGAAATAGGACAGCCCAGGTACTGGAAAGGAGTATGCTCCACATCAAAACCAAGCCGATGACTCAGTTCCTGCCGCTTCTCCTCCTCAAACGAGTGGTGCACGTACGCTCTCGTCTTCATTCTGTTCAGAGCCTGTCCCAAGCACTCCTCGTACTCCCAGAGAGTCTTGAGGACCAAAGCCGTTGTGACTTTGTCCGCCGCACAAAATATCAGGAGATCGTCAGCATACGCCAAATGGTTGACCAAAGAGCATCCCGGAGGAGTGTAGAACCACCCAAATCTGCTCGAAGTTCCCATCCTCTTAAGCATGCCACTCAACACTTTCGCCGCAATGACGAAGAGGGCCGGAGACAACGGATCGCCTTGTCTGACCCCTCTGGATGACTGGAAAGACCCTGTCGCTTCTCCGTTAATGAGGACCGCAAACCAACAGCTGCTAATGAGCCTCCACACAATGTTAATCAATCTTTCGTCAAACCCAAATTGGCGCATGACCCATATGAGGAACTGCCAATCGATCCTATCATAGGCCTTTTCCATATCGATTTTAATCGCCACATTACCACCCCGATTAGGATGCCCGATCCCTTCCACCATTTCCTGAGCCAGAAGGACGTTGTCGAGGATCTCCCGACCATGGACGAACCCACTTTGTTCTTTAGAGATGATGGACGGGAGGAGACTCGCTAGCCGGTTGGCAACTAACTTGGAAAAGATCTTGTTGATAGTGTTGCATAGGCTAATAGGCCTAAACTCCCCAAAGGTTCTCGGATTATCACCTTTCGGAACGAGAACTAAGTGAGTTTGAGTAATCTCCTTCGGCAAAGCAAGACCTTCGAGGAAGGCATTCGTGGAAGCCAATATATCTTCTCCAATTATCCCCCAACAGGAGGAGTAGAAAGCGCCCCCGAACCCATCCGGCCCCGTCCCACTGTTGGGGTCCAGAGCGTCGACGATCCCCCGAAGTTCCTCCATCGTAGCAGGCTTGAGAAGCGTCTCGTTGTCCGCCGCCGTGATACTAGGGTGAATCATGCTGAGTACCTCTTCACTATAGGTCACTTTCTCTTTAATCGGGATCTTCTCAAAGTATCGAGTAGCTTCCTCCTGGATCTCGGCCATATTGGAAGTGTCGCTCCCATCTGCCTTGGTTATACTGTGGATCCCCAGCCTTTTCTGTCGTCCGGAAACACACACGTAAAAGAACTGAGTGTTCTTATCACCATCGTGGTCCCATTTGACGTTTGCTTTTTGTTTCCAGAAATGAGCTTCGACTTCGATCCTTCTCTTCAACTCTGCTTGGGTACGATATTTCTCACATCTATTCTCCTGGGACTGATCGGCATCATATGCAGCTTTCGCCTCCGCAACCCTCCTCTCCACTTCCCTCGCCTCCTTGTGGATGTCGCCAAAGGTCCTCCTGCTCCATCCGCCAAGCTCCCTGCCAGTCGCCTTGATCCTCTTCGCCAGTTGCACGAGGGGATTAGGATGAGAGACCTTCCCAAACGCTTTCCCGACCGTTTCCTGGAAGTTCTGATGAGAGATCCACAAATTTAAAAACTTAAATCTCCTATCTTGCGAAGCTGGCCTCGACCTCGTCTCCACAAGCAGGGGCGCGTGATCCGACTCCGTGCTACTAAGGTTTTTAACTTCCGAGCAATGCACCAAATCAGTCCATAGCTTGTTGGTGACCACCCTGTCCAACCTCGACGATTGCCTCTTACTCCCGCTCCGATTGTTGCACCATGTGAAGGTATTACCAGAGGTTGGGAGAGCGCTGAGACAAGCTTCTAAAAGGAAATCCGAGAACTCTTCGATGGATTGTTGATCGGGAATTCTGCCCCCTTTCTTCTCGGTGGGACAAAGGATCACGTTGAAGTCGCCTCCGACCGCCCGAGTGTCATGAGGAATCGCGATAGCCAAGAGCCTCTCCCAAAGCTCCCTTCTCCCTTTACTGGTTGTACTTCCATGCACCACCGTCAACCAGGCCTCCTGTCTGCAAGCAGGGTAGGAGAAACTGATAGTTAAGGCCTGTTCAAATTAATCCACAAGCTTGATTTGCATATCCTCTTTAGCCATAATCCACACACCCTTTTTGTTCTTGATACTCTGCTGGAAACCCAAAGCTATCTGGAACTTCTTGATCTGGTCAGCTGATACTTTGGGTTCAATTATACCCAATATATCGATCTTATTAATCCTACATAAATTCTTGATCCTCCCTGTCGTTCGGGAATTTGCAATCCTCCGAACGTTCCAAATGAGCATTTTAAACATTAATGGACTGCGTCGTAGATTTATTGCTAATCTTCGACGCTGCCCTCGTGTTCCTCGGAGTTTCTCCCCCCAGTATGGAAGAGACCCCTGATTGGCCTTTGCCTTTGCTGTTTCTGGGTCCCCTAATTTCTAGCTCCAGCTGCGCTTTACCACTATTTTGTTTAGGCGAACTCACACTTTCCGTGGCCCCCTGTTCCGTCGTGACTTCCTGCATCCCCGCGAGGTCAATGCTGATGTAGCCAGCTTTCATGGATGCAGCCTCTTCCCTGTTTATGACCCTCACTCCCTGTCCCTTCGTCCTGTCATCTTTGGCAAGCCTCTCTGTCTCCAGGGGCGGAGCTACCCATAGGCACGGGTGGGCTGTAGCCCGTCCCAAAATTTTCTTGGAATTTATTTATTATTTTCTTAGTTGTATTTTATATTTTTTTTGAATTTGAGGTATACAACAATTAAATGTAAATAAATTCTCAAAAAGTTAATATTTTAGACGGTGCGATTCTAGTCTTTGTGTCGTTCAAATTATACCTAAAGTTCAGTCCTCCCTAATTTTAGAGGCTAGCTCCGCCACCGTCTGTCTCAGTGAGCTGAATCTGACCTTCTTCCAGTTCTGACTCCTCCTCTTCTAAGCCTTGAGAGCTTAGCAATCCTCCTTCCCCTTCAACTTTGTCTTCTTGCCTCTCTGATTCAACAACACTCCTTTCTGGAGCCCCTGGAGCAGAAGTCCCTACTTTGTCAACATTCGGGTCAGCGTCTGCAGCTCTATGTGGCAACTGCGACCCTCCCTGGATGATGTTATCACCCTGATCATCCCCCCTCCTATGTGGTATCAGCGTCCTGCAGACAAGGATTAACCTCCCCGATGTCTTCCCCTTCTCTGTTAAGAGCTTCCCCTGCCTGCTCTGTAAGGCCCCCGGCCATTATCTCAGGGTTCCCCAGATTTGGGGAGATCCGCAGGTTGGTGGTGGGTTCAATCTCCCTTATCTCTGTAGCTTTATTCTTGGCTTGATGCCTAGTTTCAGCCATAGCAGCAATTTGATTCATAGAAGCATTTTTACATGCAGCAGCTTCATGCCCCAAATGTCGACACCTTTTGCAGAATTTGGGAGGGTCTTCGAACACCAATGATTGCCAGTAACTTCGGTTACTAGGGAGGTTTACCCGAACACGTGACGGCAATGGTGTACTGATATCGACTTCGATAAACATTCGAGCTACGCTGGGCCGCATGAAGTCTGAAGTGGCGCTGTCTAATTTGAGAGGAGTACCGAAGGCTTGAGCCAACAGGAAGAGCGCCGATTTGTTGAATAGATGATGGCGGATGGCCGGGAGATTAACCCACACTGCCGCCATAGGAGATTCAATTGCCGGGTCAAAATCGATCGACCATTTGAAGATTCTCATAGGCAATTTAGCCACCATCCACGAGAGCTTCGACCGCAATCGCAAGAAATCATCCTCCAGTTTAGGGATGATGAGAACGTGTTTGTGATCGACCAGCCCGATCCGGCAGTTCCCCGACAGACCAAAGCCGGAGAAAGCATGCCGAACCGCGTCAATCGAAGGCCTTTTGTGAAAGAACTTGCCTATAAGCGCTAAGGCCGGGGGGTCGCCAGAGAGCGCTCATCTTCCGCGGAGAAGGAAACCGCAGGTTCACCTTTGAAACATTCGGGAGGCCGAGGAGGGAGGGACGGAGAACAGGGGGTGGTTCGCCCACCAACGCCCGCAGAAAGGAAGGAGCGGGGGAAGACGACGGAGCTGAAGGCGTCGCCATGTCCTGAATGGCCGGGGCTCGCACCGTCGCAGGGGAGTGGAAGATCGCCACTCTAGGGCCTGCGCAAAGGGGGATATATATATATATATATATATATATATATATATATATATATATATATATATATATATATATATATATATATGCACGTGCCTTCCACGTATTTTAATATTTCTTAATTAGTTTAGGAAGACTCTTTAGGAAGACCAAATGGTAGTCTTCCTAATTACTAAGTTGTCCTTATTAAAATTAATGACCTATTTTTAATTAGTATAAGTATGTAAGGGTATTTTCGGAATTCAAAAGTTTCACCATCTAAGTTTTCCTATTATATAGTAGAATATGAAGGCCAAAGACAAGGATGACAAGAAGGATCTCACAACGAAGGAAGATATCATCATCGTAGCGACCGACGCAGAGGAACCTTATGGCATGTGTCATGACAATGACTTGGTCATGGACATGGGAGCACTCGTATTGCACCACTCCGCAGAGGAGGATTTTCACGTCATACCGCGATAACAAATTTGGATGTGTAAATATAGCCGACAAGGGGACGACACCAGTTGTAGGCATCGGGATGTGTACTTGACGACGGAGTTTGGTGAGAAGCTCGTTCTCAAGGGTGTGCGATATGTATCAAGTTTGCACTAAAATTTGGTTTTGGTAGGGAGGTTGGCTGGTGATGGATGTTGTAGTTTATTTAGGGACAAAGATTGGATGCTTGCTAAGGATTTTCAACAGCTGTCTCGAGGAGATTTATGTTGTGGCATGTACAGGGTCAAGCCGTTGAGTTGTGTAGGCAGGCCACAAGTACCGGATGGAGGTTCGAGGGGTGTTCGATAGGAGTTAGATCGTCGGGAACTTGCTGAGGAGGGTCTTCAAAAAGTTTTGAGGGTTATGAAGGATTCGGTTAGTCGAAACAAAGCTACGAATGGAGGTGAGTCAAAGATTGAGGTCAATCTATCGGTCACGTAACAATTGGTCGATCTCCAGGTGGAGTTTGCTCTATGGATCCAGATTTGGTGATGGGTGGTTTACCAAAGCTTTGTAGAGCGGCATCAGTTTAGCAGTTCGAAGCCATAGGGGAGATCAAGGTTTACAGCAAACTCAATCTGAGGCGGGAGCATCTCCATTCACACAGTTCCAAAGGAGCCGTGGATCGTGGACGACGTGTATAGTATATGATGTTCTACTCGAGGACGCATGTGTAAGGGGGAGCTTCTGTGTCGAACACGAAGGTGGGCATATTCAGGAGTTCGAATCTCGGGAGAACCACACCATCCGCTTGGTTGGGACAGCCAAGGGTGATTAAGCTCGTCTGAACGGTAACACGTTCCGGTGGAAGAGGAAGTTGGGAACAAGCAACCAAGATTCACGGTGAGGCTGATCGCTAGGGACTTCGATCTTGGTCGTATCATTAATGTCGACAGGATCCCAGTGGTACAGGAGGTGCTACGCTTGGTAGCTAGCGTCGACGTGAAGGTCGAAGAGCTGGGGACGAAGGAAGATGCAAAGCAACTCGGGGGATCGAAGATAAGTGGCATGGGGGAGCAGAATTTCTGTCAAGGGATGACAGATATGGAGTCTAGTTGAGGAGCCATGGAGGACAACACCCTCTTATCAGACTGGAAGGAAAAATTGTTGGAGTCTAGTCTGAATTTGGTAAAAGCAATTTTTGGAGACCAAATATGGTAACATATTTGATTTGATATGATTTGGAAATCTACACTAAATATCTGATTTGATTATATTTACAAATTTGTATCAAATATTTAATTTGACCATATTTTGATGTCCATAATTGCTGATGGGATATAATCTACACCGTTAGTTGTTGGTGGACGGCCAGATATGATGGTGGAATACTTTCAGGATTTTCTTACCCTAAAATTAGGTTTCTCATCTTATTTATATGAGGTGAGGATATAGGCACAAAGATATAGCACAGGGTGGAGATTTGGGGTGCTCGTCCACAGAAAATCTGAGAGAAAGCCCTTGCTTTGCTCTTAGAACTTCGACATCCAAGACATAAGGAAGAAGATATCTAATTGATGAGTCGTCAACTTCGGTTAGGGAGATTGCTACTCATTGGTGAGCGATTTTAATTATAATCTCTTTCTTTAAATTTCTTCTTGAGTGTGGTGAGGAGGTTGAACCTATTAGGGCAAAAGGTCCAACATTGTGTTTGTCAATCTTGTATTTCATCTAAGTTATATAGATTGAAATTTTTCCAGGTGAAGTAGTCACTACCATATATTTGTCCTTATCTGTGTTTGGTGTCCGTTAGACGAGGGTTGATTATATCAGGTGGGTTGGCCTATGTTTCCGTTGCGATAATGTTTCAGACACGGTATTGGAGCGCAGAAGGGCGTGTCTGATTTTCAACACAAGATCAACATAACCGAGCGATGGATTCAGGTATGCTTATGCAATTAGTTTATCTTCTACATCTCATGAATCAACTGATAGATCTATCATTGTTCTCGTCTTGTACAAGTACAATTTAGGCTTGTACGATATCATGTCCAGTAACGACTTTCAGTCCTACGAGATCGGAGCGTGACAACAACCATAGGGTTTATGGAGTTGTGAGTAAAATCGATAAGAAATCCTTCACTCTAGGCATAAGAGTAAAGATTGATATGTCCTATGTGATCTGGTAGTATGACATTCACTAAACCCTTGCGCCAGGTAGTATAATAAATAGAAACATCTTTCTATTTGATCTTGGATAAAAGAATATACGATCGAAATTCAAAGAATTAGGTTGCTTGGATTTACATTATGATCCATGTCCACAATCTACGTCTTGCATGATCAAGAGAGTGAATTGTATGGTAACTATACATAAAAGGGTTCTAAATGGATCGAACATTATCCTGTAAACATATGGGTACTCATGTCACACTTTTAGATGTTGATCTTCATCGATAAGCCTTAAGATCCATAAGTTATTATGAATTCAGAAACATGGTAAGATGTCCAGAGAATGAGTGATCGGATAATTGTTGCCATGTATCGATTCAGACCACGCAGGGACTTATTGCATCATGTTGAAGAGCCTAATAAGTCATACAAAAAATGGTGCTTCCAACAAAGTAATAGTTGTCAACTTACGTTCGTTTGGGAGAAATTTGGTTAGGTATTAATTTAGGTCCAACCCAAATTAATTTAAGGGACAAACTAATTGGATGCACTAGCGTGGAAAGTCCAATTGAGATAGACCGAGACTTGAGATACTTTTTTTTTTTTGGGAAGGAACACAAAGAATTTCTTGGTACATCAATCCAAACTAAATTATTCAAAGACAATCAAGCATGATCGGAACTTATCTAAGATGGGTGAAACAAAAACAAGAAAAACTAAAATTTTGACCCAACAAATTTTTGTTGCATAAAATCTATCGGAGAACCTTCCTTTGACCTAAATTTAGTGACGATTTGGCTACCTGAAAGTAGTACGTAACCTAGTACAAGTTCTCCTAGTTTTCTGTTAGGTTGTTTGTTTGTAGAAAATTAAAATTGAGAACTTTCTCCACAAACACAAATAAGTATATAGGCTCATCTTGTTTCCATTCAAAATGGTAAAAACTCAACAATAAAAAATGGTGGAGAGCATATTTATTAGTATTATTATTTATTTATTTAGAAAAATGGTCCAAATTAATAAATATGGTAGACATCTATAATATTTTAGTCGACATATCATAATGTTGTTGTTGTTGTTTTTTTTTTTTTTTTTTTGAAATTTACACATCATAATGTTTTTGTTTCTAAATTCCAGTTTTAAATTACAAAATAATATTTTTGTTTTGTAAAACTACTTTTTTTTAGTTTTTAAAAACTTAAAAGAAGTTAAGTTTCTAACTTTCAAATAAGTTTAGATTGTCAAACATGCTCTTATGGTGTCACTAAATTTTCCCGGGAAGGATCGAAGCCTCTTCAAAGCCAATGGGCCAGATCGGGTCACTCTGGTAGGTGTCCCAACATTTACAACAAGTCGAAATTATGAATTTTTTCTCTCTAAGCATTCTCCTAAATTTCTTATTTCGCATTTCTCTCCATATAGATATACTTGAGATTAACTTGGACATATGTTGCCGAACTCGAATGACCTTTGTAATTACCGGAAAGATGTATAAGATTCTGACTGGATGGTGGAAGATCAGTGGATTGAACCATGGGGACGTATTATTCTTCCATTTGTAAAAATGGTAACAGTTAAAATCAGTGGGCCCAAAATACATACAACGTACAACAAAATTCCGTGCGTATCGTCGAACATTTCAAAAAAAAAAAAAAAAAAAAAAAGGACGTTGTCCATGCCTCTTCAGACCTCCTCTTCCAAACCTTCCTATCGCCCTCCCTAATGCAAGTGGACTTTTAATAAAGTTAAGTAATTAAATAAATGAATAATTAAGACAAGTTTTAGAGAGAAAAAAAAATATTCTTTAAAATAAAAATAAAATAAAAGAGAGGGCGATTTGTACAACCACTATCCGTATACAACAAACACGTACCGGCCCATTATAATTTTTTTTTTCTTAAAAAAGGTATTCAAATAATAAATGAATAAAATGCACGAGTCATTAGTTATGTTATATTAATGGAAGAGGAAACCAAATTTGAAGGCTTTGAAACGAAACCGTCCTTTGGACCATAATAGTATAATCATGGAAAGTAGTAGTTATTATGATGCATCACCAAACAAAATGCTTATATCACTGATGACCCACACCTACTTCAATATTGAATTCCAAGGCTTTGGCTTTGCTGCTTACCAACACTTTCCTGGTTCAACAACTTGTTCAAGCTTTGAAAACAACTCCTTTTCCGCCACCACAAATTCCATGCCAATGCCACGGGAGCTCCGTCATCCAATTATTCGGACACTTGCTCAAACTCATTCATAAATCATTCAGTGTATAGAATTTCGTAATTCTTACTCAACTCGCATAACACACTCAGAACCTAATTGGGGAAGAAAAAACTGTAAAAAAGTAGCATGTATTTTCTTTCTATATGGAAATAAAAGATAATTTTCTTACTTTGTGTTTGTAGGAGAAACAGAAAAGAAGAGAATGTACTTTCCTTTGTCTGGTGTAGAAGAAAAAACTGTATATATATATATATATATATATATATATATATATATATATATATATATATATATATATATATATATATATATTTGAAGCAATGGGTACTTGTGGCGAATTCGTCTCCACCGGGGCTCGAACTCCTGACCACTTGGGTCGCATGCATCTCTCTTAACCATTAGGTTAGAGGTCATTTGCAAAAAAAATAAAAATAAAAAAAATAAAAAAAACTGTATATATATATATATATATATATATATATATATATATATATATATATATATATATATATATATATATATATATATGTTTTATCAATTATATCCTCAATTAAAAATACTTATTTACCATTTGACTTCATGAATAATTTTTAAACAATAAAATTTATATGAGGTATAATTATTTATTTCTAAATCTCCACTTTTTTCCCGCTTTATTTTTTCACTTTTGGAGGGATCGAAATTTTTACCATAAGAGAAAAAAATAATCTTTCCATTTTTTCTTCCATATCAAAGAGGAAAAAATTAATAATTTCCTCCACTTTCCTCCTCCATTTTCCTTCTCAATTCTGCTACATCGCCTGCGAAAGAAACCGCGACTAATCGAGCTATCACGTAGCAGCTTTCAATTGGTCGAATTTTTTTTTGACCTACGTTAGCAGGAGATTGACATCTTCGAGCTTTATCCGGTCAATAGAGCTTTATCCGGTCAATAGAGGTGCGATGTGGTAGTTCGATTGATCTCTTTCAAGAAGTGTCAAGTGTTCTCTATTTTCTTCCTACTACCAAAAGAAGCCTCGATGATGCGAGAGGTAATACGAACTAACCAGGAAGGACTTTTGCCTGCACACGATCGCTTATATATTCTAAAATGATTCATAACAGTACCCTTCTTATAGTATAGAAAACGAAAATGCTAAATGGCCCGCCGGGGGGTGGACCGCGGCTGTGCCCGTGCCGACGTGTCCACCCCCCATTCGCCCCTCCTGCACTACACGGGACCCACGTCCAGAAAATTTGGAACCCCCCTCCAACGGAAGGCCGACGCATGACTGCGGGCCAGGACCGCGGTCAGAAACCACAGTTCATACAGCATCGTCGTATAGAAAAATAGAGAATATTAGTGAGGCTTGATATCAAGACAAATGTCTTGAGGATACTACTTTGGCTTGCATAGTACGAAAGCTAATTTGTTCTATGCTTTTGGATTCAAACTAATGGCTACGTATCCCACAAAGAGTCTCACACCTTGATCCCAATAAAATTGGTTGCCCACAAAGAGTCTCACATCCCTTGTTAGCAATCACCCAAATAAAACTCGTATTATACACAAATTTTTTCGTATCTTTTATAAACGTATAATACTTGTGTACTTTTGACAGATCCAAATCAGTACGTAACGCGAAGTTTTAAACGTATTCTGTATAAATTATTGAAAATTTTGACACAAAATAAATGCTGGAATCCTATTTAACTAACCAAATTTGACAACATATTTAAGAATGTGAAGTTTCTACCTCAATATTTTTGTCGTTTGAATATTTGACCAAATTTTTAAATATATTTTATTTGTAGTGAGCCGATTTATACTCGTACTTTTGTCATTCCCAAATTTTCCTGTTTGCCGATTTATACTCGTACTTTTGACGTCTCTCCGTTTTGAATAATGTTAAAGCTCAGAAGGGTAATGGAGCGGAAGATTACCGGCGGACTAGAATAGTCTTGGAGCGGTAGTCTAACATGTATGGAGGGAACAAAATCATGTAACTCTTCCTTAGTATATTTAGTGTCAAAAAAAAAATATAGATGGTGATATAGATATCCTAGACCCTATATGAATTTTTTTTTATAATGTAGACTAGATCGTAGCTGTAAACATCATATATATATATATATATAGCCAATGATCCCTAGTCTAATGGTAGTGGTGAGGCATGCGGCCCGAGTGGTCAGGAGATCGAATCCCAGTGGGAGCGATTCCGAGAACTAATTACCATTTCAAAAAAAACTATACTAGACTAGGGATCATTGGATATATATATATATATATACATATATATATATATATATATATGAGTTTGGGGATCAGTTTGAGTTTTACCAATAATTGACTAAAAACTATTCTAAAGACGTTTGTAAACAGAAATTCAAGTGTTACAAGTTAGGTTGAAAGAAATTTGAATGCGGAAAGTGCAAGTAATAATTGGCATGTAATTCATGTCCATTGCATCATGTTTCTCTCCACATCCTCTCTTCAACATAGGATGCGGGATAAAAAAACTTTGGGAATGGTACAATTGGTCAAAGGTCACAATAAATATCATCTCCATTTATTTTTACATTTTTTTGACAAATATAATATATTTTACTGTTCTAAGAGGGTTTTTTGGTAATGTTTTCTATTCTTCTATCCTATACACCTCCAATTGATAATTTGCTAATATTAGAAAGTACTTTATACTTGGTTAGTAATTAATTAGTATGTAAGTAGAATTTTTTTTCTAATGATGTTTTATTACTAATTTTTATATCATTGTAAATTAATTATACTACTATACTATTATAAAGTAATTATTAATTTAATTAGTATTTACTACTATTATTATTAATTAGTAAATTATAATTTAGTATCTAAATGGTTACTTAATTATTAGTATCGAGTATTAATTGTTAGTCTTTACTAATTATGTTAAACAAATTATTTAGAGTTTATTATTACTGTAATACACTCTCAATTATTTTTTCCACTTTTTCCACTCTTTTAGCTAACCAAGAACATTATGAAATGGAATATTTTAGTAAATGTCCCTATTCAAAATATAGAAACTAACATATACCCCTACTATTTTAAAAAAACTAGTAGATGATCCTATTCATTTGTAAATAAGCCAAAATTTTGGTTAAATAGTGGGGCTATATCTTAAAATTTTATTTGTTCCATACGAAGGAATAGGGGCATTTGCTATTTTTTTTTAAAAATGAGGGTATATGCTAGTTTCTATATTTTGAATGGGAGCATTTGTTAAAATATCCCTTATGAAATTATAACGTCACAAGAAAGTGCAATGATTCCACGAATTTCCATCACTTTAAAGTGCAAATTCTTCTATAATTATCATTTGCCAAATAAGTCCTAAAATATTATGAATATTGGTATCTACCAGAAGATTAAAAAGGAAATCTCTCAAGATTGATAATGAAAAATAATACTATTGATCACAAAGTTGTTGATAACGTGGTGTGACCCGAACCAGTGTTGGCTCATAAGGTACGATATTGTACTTGACACATATGCCTTAAAAGAGAATTTACATGTAAGGTCTGAACCAATTTCAGTTATCTACACATCATAATCCTACCTCCTACCCTACCCGATGTGGAACTAAATTAACAACTCCTTTGTCACCCCCTTGATCTCTCAATTGAAAACTATATACAATCCAACAATCTCCATCTTCGTTCGTTTTTGCTAGCCGAATAGCCTTAGCACTCATGCTTCCTTTTGCTCGTTCCCACCAGCAGAACAACCTTAGCAACCATGCTACCTTTTTGCTCATTTCCGTCAGCCGAACAACCTTAACACCCATACTGATCATTTTGCTCGTTCCTGCTAGCCAAGTACCTAGGAGATCTGCCATATTGTCATCTCGATCCTAAACCAACACATTCATTCACACTATAATTGTATGTCAACCACAATGCCTTGCTCCACCTGGGGCGCACCGAACCCATTTTGAAGCCAATTCGTATAGTTGCCTCTAACCTTAGATCGGATCCGCCTTCAGACTACCTTATAGAGGATCCTCCTACTTCAATTTGAGAAGAGAGATTGTAAAATACAATTATTCGTATGAATTTTATGCACCATCTCTCTTGAACCAATTAGAGCCCCACCTCCCCCAAAACCAGTCCCATAACCATGGCTTTGATACCATGTACTGGGAATATGGTGCGAACCGAACCGAAGTTGGCAATAAGGTGCAATATTGGGCTAGGTCCATATGCCTTAAAAAGGAATTTCTATATAAGGTCTGAAATAATTTCAATTATCTACACCTCATGATCCCACCTCCTACCCGATGTGGGACTAAATTACCAACTCCTTTGTCACCCCCTCACGGTCCCCCGATGTGCAGATGAACACACATGATCACCCTCACAAGGGAAACTGGGTGATTTAGAAGCCAATGATGGAGGACCTATTATAGTGCAAGGTTTTGCATGGTCCATGAAAGGGCGACAGTGCCAAGCCATCAATCTTTGGACGATTCGATGGACCGAAAGACCGTTGGATTCATTCGCCAATGTTTGGACGATTCGGTATTTCATCCATCTCCATGGAGAGTTCTGCAAAATTACTTTGGAATAAGTTGCGCACATTCGTTGTACAAACTAAAGTCGACTAAAAATAAGGATTTGTTATTCGCCAACTTGTCAACTAGAAGTACACGAAGGGTGCCGCGGTAGCACAATATATGAACGAGCTTTAGGGTATTGACAATCAGTCGTCTGCTATAAAGATGGTGATTGATGATGAGTTTCAGGCCCTTTTACTTTTAAGTTCTCTGCCGAAGAACCGGAAGATGTTGGTGGTATTGGCGAGCAACTATGCGCCTGGTGGACTTTGTAGGAATGTTGAGCACCTCTAGAGGGGTGAATTGAGTGTGTATGTGCAGCAAAATAAATAATCGCCAATAAAAAAATTATGGTAGTAAAACTCTAGCTCGATGTTGAATCAACTGTAAGACCCTAAAAAAATTTCAGGTTTTTTTAATTTTATTTTAACATTTTTATGGATAGATATTTTTACACTATTATTTTTTATCATTAAATACTCCATTCCGTAGCTTTGATTTTTGGATCACAAGAAATGTCATTCTCTCGAAACAAATTTTATATGTTTGAACTAGACAAGTCCATCTTCATTTTAGTATATGATGTCCCATTCAAACTCATTCTCTTGCATTTTATTTTCGTCACAAAACTTTCGGGTCCATTAGGCCAAATTTACTATCTACCGTGTTATTGTCGTACTTTCCAATTTAATTTCGGGACTCCACCTCGATCAAAACTAATAGATCCAATATATAATTTTGACATATTTTGAGCCTACTACACTGTAACACCCAGTTTTCTAAATAAGGGTAATTTTGAAATTTTGTGTTTTTAATTATTTAATTATAATATTTAAATAATACTATGATTTTTGGTAATTTTTAATCATTTAAAACTATTTAAAAATCATGACTTGTGATTTTGATGTGCATCTAGTGAAACCGTAGAGACTGTCTGACCTAGAGCCTAACCCTGTGATTTGGAATATCTATTTATCATTTTAGCCTAGGGGTAACTTGGTCATTTTGACTTATTAGAATAATTTGATTAATTATTGGATTGATGGTTGTGATTTTGACTTTGACTAGTTAAGACCTTGTAGACTAGCCTAGAAGCTAACCCTAGCTATGGTGACCCTAGTCTAACTTAAGTTAACCTACTTTTAGTCATTAGAAATTAGTTTTAAAGTAGGAAGGTTAAGTTAAGTGAAATGGTTTCATGAATCATGACTTAACTCAATGACTTGTGATTTACCAATTTCATGACTTGTAATTAAGCCATAGGCCCATGACTTAAGCCCAAAACCAAACTAAACCCACCCATGGCAGCCACAATTAGGGGTTCCCCTTGCCTATAAGTATTCTCTTAGTGTGTTCTTGCTTCTTTTACTCTTGACCTAGATTTTGAAGGAGGGGTAAATTTCCATTCCCCTAAAATCCTATTTAATTCATTTCAACTCCTTTTTAACCCTAATCTTTTGCATTAGGATCTAATTATTGTTTTTTCACTGATTCTGGAGGTTTACCTCAGTTTTCGTGTCATTTGGAGCTTGGGAGTTGCTATTTGGAATCATTCCATTTGAAGCTTTTCTTGAGTATTGACACTCAATAGGTAAACCATTTAAATCTATTGTTTTTCCTGTTTTCTTTGCATATAGGCTAGATCTAGGAGTCCCCTAGTTATCCCCAAAATTTGGGCACAATTCGTGTCCAATTGGTGTCCGTATCGGACACGTATCATAGTGGATACCTAAGTGTTTGTAAAAATGCCCTTTAGGGATTTATTTTCGTATTTTTAAAATCTAATTTCATAGATCTGTAGATCTAGGTGTGTGTATGAACTTTTGTGAAGGGTGATATGCATTTCGTGTCGGTTTGTGTCATGTTTTTTGGCTTGGACACGCTACACGAACCCTACGCCTGTGTCCTGCCTATCGGGGTCAATAACTCGTGACACATGACACTTCGGGACACAAAATTTCATGGAGAGTGAGGGACAATGACTGTCACCATGCTCCCAAAATTTGGGAGCAGATGGTTGAGTACACACGGAGAAATCACGCCCGCAATGTCGCATGCTGTCGCGCGTTGGCAGCCTACACGTGCACAGACACGTGCACAACATGCGTTGGTGTCCACTGAGGACACGTAATGGACACGTGTCAGGCTGTCCCACGTGTATTCTTATCCTAGGCGACCACGTGGGTGTGTGCACGTGACACGAAGTGTCGTGTGTCGTGTTCTACACGCGTGTGCACTCGTGCACGACGCTGTGCTACACTGGGTGCACCCCACGTGTTTGTACTGTGGTGGACACGTCTGTGTCGTGTTGTCGGGACACAAAATGACTCACAAGACACATACACATATGTGGCACCTATTACCAACTCACTAATTGTGATTTTATGGATTATTTATGTTTGAATTCATGTTATTCCCAAATGTGCTGATACCGACTGATACGCCTAAAACTGAATTGAATTTTTGAGTTTGATTTGCATTTTTACCTGTTTTAATGATGATTAAATGATTAGATAGGTTTACCAACATATGTATTAGGTTAATGAAATGTTGGTTTATGATTGGTGTTTGAGGAATGGGGTTTTGAATTCGGTTTGGGTGCTAACTGTTGTCTTATTGAACTGTCATAAACTGAACTGAGTTGATTCTGAGTTTTAAATTGCTTTTTAACTGATTTAATTGATGTTAAATGGATAATTAGATTTACCTACATGTGTATTAAATGATGATTAGGTTAGTGTGTGATTTGGGTTGCGCAATGGGGTTTTCGAGTGTGGGATTGGTATGTTAACTGTTGGTTGTTTGAACTGTCATTTAGTTTAAAATCTGGGACACACACTCTATTACACTATACCACACACACACATGTTAGACACAGCCTACACTCTATGTCATCTGCCACACGATTGCTTTCCTGTTACACACAGGTACACCACTGCACTCACACACTGACACACAAATACCTGTCACACAGGATACTAAAACTGGACTGTTTTGCCTATGTAAACCCCCACACATTCCTGTCACTCCACATTCCTTACATACAGCCGTCACCACACACACACCCTCTATGACATATTATACACACTCTATTCGACATTTCCTGTCACATGAACCATATCACATAAACACTCACACACATTCCACACACTGTAGTACACACATTACACACACTGTGGTTCCCTGTCACATATATACACGCACACACATTGCCTTGATTACATATCCCCCTCTATGTGTATGTATATATTTTTTTTTATCCCCCTCTATGTGTATATATATATATATATATATATATATATATATATATATATATATATATATATATATATATATATATATATATATATATCTAATATCTAAATGTGTAATGTGATAGTGTAATGTGAAATGAATAATGCAATTGCCTATGTGAATGTGACATATGTATGTGAGTGTAATGTATATAGCCTAAGGTGGAATGCAATAAATATTGCATTTGCCTATGTAGATAATGTGTATTAGATATATGGAATTGTTATGTGTATGGCCTTGTGTATATGGCTCATGGCCTAGGTAGAATAGCCTATGGCATATGGTGTGGATACACTTGAGTTAGTGTATCACTAGACTAGTGTGTGTTTGCTAGGCTAATTGGTTAGTGACCTATGTTGACTTGTTTGACCTTGTTTGACCTAGTTTAACCTTGTTTGACCTAGTTTAACCTTGTTTGACCTTGTTTGACCTAACTAGACTAGAGTTGACCTAGTTTGACTGTTAGGGTTGACTAGAGTTGACCAAAGGTTGACTTTAGCCTAGATTGACCCCAAACATCATGTAGATGCATTGTAGCAGTCTATTTCATTATTTTAGACATGTAGTGACTTGTACTGTTCTATAGGAGACATACACCACTCCTCGAACGGTATATTCTCTTCAGATATTCAGGATACCAGGCGAGTACATTCTCTGATCATTTTATAACTTGCTTATAATTATATTTCTGCTCTAGTTTATCTTATTTGATGCTGTCACGATATTATTACGGATTGGTACTATATGGATCCCTACATTGAGATGTTATCCCCCTCGGGAGCATCGGATACATCATGTCGTGTGTTTCATGTACATCATGTATTCTTCGCTCTCATGTTATTCATGTTTCTCATGTGCTTTATGCTCGTTCATGCATGCTCGTGTACTCTCATGTGCTCTCATGTTCGGTCATGTTTCTCATGTATAACCTATACTTTATGTGCACTCATTTATGAGCACTCAAGTGAATTTCATGTGCACCCATTTATGGGCCTTCATGTGAATTTCATGTGCACTCATTTATGAGCCCTCATGTATACTTCATGTGCACCCATTTATGAGCTTTTATGTGAAAATCATGTGCGTAACAAAACTTGTCTTGATCCTTGTGTATTGATTGGGGTATAGAGGAGTATAAATAGTCATGTGAGTAATTCCAAAGTAGTATATCCATGTGCGCCTCTTTAGTATATTCATGTGCAAATCCAGTCGTTCACATGTCGACTTTGTACTCTAAATCACTAGTCACTAGTAGCTCTCTACTTATAATAGATATTTCTATTACAGTTCTCTCTCTATTTACATCATGTACTTTCTTTCAGTTTCATGTATCGTACTCTCTTGCATGTTTATATTTTCTAACCTGTTATGATCTGCGTGAGATGTTTTGTGCTCGCTCTTTTCATGACTGGACCTGTTGAAAATTTTACAGAGAATGATGAGGCTCTGGTGTCTACCCATTATGGTACAGTTTTAGACAACACTTGTGACTTGGACCCACTTGCAGTAGAGGATCTACCACCAGTGGTTTAGACTGCTAGCTTAGACTCTTACATTGTCTTTCTCATTGATACATTCTTGTATATACTGGGAGTTTGTTTTATCTGATTTATCTGATGTTTATGGAGATGTTATCTTAGTCACTTAGACTTCTATCTGATTGTATCTCTGTGGATTCATTTCGTTCCATATCTATCTATCTTTTTATCGTATTCTACCTTAGATGTGATTGAGACTGTATTGCTATGTCATCTCCATTCGGAGTGTATATACTATACAGGTACCTTTATACTGTTAGATGATTGACCTAGGATATCGTTCTACCACCGACACTGCGGTGTAGGCTGGATGTAACCACTTCTCGTGCCCTTACTCTAGGGTGCAGGTCGTGACACGTTTTTAGTGGTGGCCCATGCAGGTCGAGTTTATGTAGTGGTATTCGAACTAGAGTTTCACTATAGCCTGCAGTAGGATTAGGATATTTTGAGGGTACTCAATCACACTAGAAAAAACTCTTAATCATATTTCTTTTATCTAAATTTGCTGCTTATTGTCTCCCATTGAATATAAACCGTCCTCCTTTGATTTTTTGCTTCATTCTCAGTAAATGCTTCTTGTTTTGATCTGTCTTCATAATGGTTATGGAGACACGATCTCATCGCTCTGGTCCGGGGGATACTATCGAGAGGCTGGCCACCTCTCGTCCTGTTCAGCAGGGCCTCGAGACTGCAGCTCCTGTTGTGCCGACTCAGGTTGGCGTTTCTGCTACATTGGAGGTGCACCTCCGTCTGTACAGAGACCTTCTTCCATCATTCCCGATTTCTCTTAGCAGCAGAGGTACATGCAGCATCAGCAGCAGGCCAGAGGAAACCAGCAAGGGCGAGCTTTCGCCAGGACAGTCGAGGATGCATAGGCCATTGGAGATCTTGCTGTAGGTTTCAAACTTCTCAATTCTATTTCCGTAATTGCCTCTTATAACTATCTTGAAATTCGATCCCATCTGTTCCTTGTTGACTGATCAATTTTGTTCTGTTGTTCTTGTGTTATATTTGTTTTCTTCTGAGAAAATCATATGGGCTAGGTCACCTCAGTATGGGATCTAGAATCTTTGATAGTCGTGTTAGCTGGCATAGTGAGGACATATTTTCAGATTTTGGACGTATTTCTCGGGTGTGGGAATTTAAGGTTTTCACCGTCGCATGCGGCAATACGAAAATTTTAAATACCATGATTATGGTGGTATGTACCTTAGTCAAGGACTCTGTGATTATCGTAGCCTTGCTCACTAGCATGAAGAAGACTCTGAGTAACATAATTTTGGACAGACGCATATGATTATTAGATTGTATCTTGAGAAGGTTTTAAACATCATACCCTTCTGTTGTTATAATAACTTAAGAGTAGGGATATTTTAGTTTTGTAGAGCTTATTCATATGTAGTTCTTTCATAGTATAATAATATGATGACTTGTAGAGTGTCTGTACCCTAGAGATGATAGTTAACATAGGTATTAGAATAGTAACCCAGTGTAGATGATTCCCCTGTTATTTATAATACCAACCAGTTTATATATAGGATGTTAGTATGCCTTACAACCTTGATGATCTATTATTATTTTCCCTTACCCTTTCTAGTGAGGCACCCATGACCAGAGCCTGTCCTTGAGTATAGTTGTAGCTTCACCTAAGACTGAGAGGTCTATATATAAAGATAGATTACAGATGATATTGGCATATAGGATATGGGTTGATTGGTATCTATAGGCCATTGTTGTATAGGGTATTGACATGTTGTTTAGCCTATATTTGGTTCAGTCTTCTATTTTAGTTGAGTTCTCTTTGTGTTGAGTTTAGTCATGTTTGATCAACCTTTATAGGCAGTGTGCAGACCCTTCACTAGATACCCTGTCCCCATGGTTCAGACTTGTACAAGTTGTTTACTGCACTCAACTTTCATTACCTACCATGTTGCATCATAGATTTCACTGGACCATAGTTCAGACCCCAATTATTGACTCACCAATATAACCATCTACCCCTTATCATATTCTGCACATCTGGAGAGTCAGTATCATGCATATTAGAGGTCTGCACTCATCCTTACTTCTGTACTTGGTGACATACTGCACCTCTTAGCATTTTACTTTATTGATAGCCTTGCAATACCCTTCATTATAACCTGCAGTACCTGTCCTATAGTGGAGTTTAAACTTTTTCTTGGGCATGGTTGTTCAGTCCACTTGGACAGTTGTATACATTGGGATATAATGTGGGTTGTTAATAAGAGTTCTCCCTTGATCATTATTCTGTCCCCTTTCATTCTTAGATACAGATGATACCTGGTTAGCCCATCTATCCAGATATATGTCCAAACCCTTTCTTTCATTGTTGGTTCAGTCTTCCAAGTCTCTACCTGAGCATTAGTTTATTTTCCATGTGTAGGTTTCCTTTCACTTTGACTTTACAAGTGGACCCAAATGTCCTGTCCTTTTAGCTTATAATTTCAGTCTCCTTAGCATCATTCCGTTTTGCCTACACTGATGATTCAGACCATTCATCCTTAGCCTAAATTCTAAGCATTTGTTCAGTCACTTATAAGTTTAGTCTACTTTAACACTTGGTTGATCAGTCATATATATATATATATATTTTTTTTTCAGTCATATATATATATATATATATATATATATATATATATATATATATATATATATATATATATAGATGATATACTTAGGATATATGTGATGGGTTGTTGTTCTTGAGCATATATATATGTGGTATTTGGGTTTGGTGTGTTTAGCTTGTAAGTATTTAGTTATGGGTGACTTGATAGGATTGGAAAGTTAAGAGCTAGCCTATTATAGAGTTTCTCTCTTTGCTAAATTCTAGTTGCCGACACCTAGATAGCTAGCATAGGTAAAACCCGAAGAAGTTGACCAGTTGATGACCAAGTACTTGGATGTTAAGAATTTGACTAGTGGTTGACCTTTGACTATGTTCGACCTAGAAGGAGTACTACCATCTTAAATTTTGAGGATAAAATTTTTCTAAGGCGGGTAGACTTGTAACACCCAGTTTTCTAAATGGGGGTAATTTTAAAATTTTGTATTTTTAATTATTTAATTATGATATTTAAATAATACTATAATTTTTGGTGATTTTTAATCATTTAAAACTATTTAAAAATCATGACTTGTGATTTTGATGTGCAGCTAGTGAAACCGTAGAGACTGTCTGACCTAGAGCCTAACCCTGTGATTTAGAATATCTATTTATCATTTTTAGCCTAGGGGTAACTTGGTCATTTTGACTTATTAGAATAATTTGATTAATTATTGGATTGATGGTTGTGATTTTGACTTTGACTAGTTAAGACCTTGTAGACTAGCCTAGATTCTAACCCTAGCTATGGTGACCCTAGTCTAACTTAAGTTAACCTACTTTTAGTCATTAGAAATTAGTTTTAAAGTAGGAAGGTTAAGTTAAGTGAAATGGTTTCATGAATCATGACTTAACTCAATGACTTATGATTTACCAATTTTATGAGGTTAAGTTAAGTGAAATGGTTTCATGAATCATGACTTAACTCAATGACTTGTGATTTACCAATTTCATGACTTGTAATTAAGCCATAGGCCCATGACTTAAGCCCAAAACCAAACTAAACCTGTAGTGCCCCGTCCCTACATCGTGCCCCGTACTCTGTCCACGGGGTGCGCGAGAAAGGAACACTGTCGCTATCGATTCGGTCGGGACCGATAGGTCGGGATCGACCGAGTCGATCGAACGGGAACGGTTGAATTAAGATCCATTCCTCGTTATGGAATGTCTTCTTCGGAACCAAGTCCCATATTCAGCGGGTTGCGCCTCGAGGATTGACTCTGCGGCTGAGTCGGAAGAGACCTCCCGTTGCTCTGCTTTTCCCGCCGCTTGCGTTGGTTTTGGCTTTGTTTTCTGAATGCGCTTTCGTGAATGTTTTCGATGGTTTTCATGGCTTGCATTTCGAACTCGCATTTCCTATCGAACTCCTTGAATAATGTAGTGTTCTAATCGGTTGCTTGTGCGATTTCAGGTAATCGCGTAGGCGACGTCTAGCGCGACCAACAAGTCCTCTCGCCGAAGTAAACTCAAGGTGAGTGGCTGACCCTTCTCTTCTTGACCCCTTCTTTGGTAAATCGATAGTGTTGTTGCGGATTAAAGATTGAATGCAAGGGCACGGGCACGGTAAAATGATTGAGTTTTTAAAGAGAATGTAGGCTATGTCTTAATAACTAAAAGAAGAAAATGGTCTTTGCACGGTCATGGACAACTTGTCGACAAGGTGAGCGTTTCCCCGCACGGCAACCCGAGGCCACGGGACCGTTGCGGCCGAAAAAGGAAACAAGTAATTAGCTGTGCTGGGCACGGATTAGGCGAGGACTTGCAGCGGGGCTCGCTACTCGCGCTGAAAGGACCCCGTCTAACAAAAGCTAGAGGAGTCCACGATGGCTCTGGGAGTCAGTGACCAACACACGAAATATTGCACTTGGTATGGAAATGATAACAATTGACAGGGAAGAACATGGTAGGTTTCATAAGGCGTGGCGCGGGCCGCCGTCGGTAAGTTTCAACGTAAATTTTACTATACTTGTCATATGCTTGTTTGCAATTCATTAGGATGGTTAGAAACATTCATACTTCAAGTCATTTAAACTCTTCAACCAAATGAGAGCTTGGAACTTTAATAGCCACGCACCAGTACAAAGTGTAATGTACTGATCCTCGCTCTCTACGCAGGTACCCCCGAACCACGAAGGGCGTGCCACTTGAAAGCTCAAGGCGAAGTGAACCCTTTTGAAGCCTCGTCCGCGTGTAAAGGCTTGTTTCTGGATTCCTTTTGAAGAAGACCCGCACTCAGTCCAAAAGAAGATGACGACTCGACTCGCCTCGATAGCAGGTGGAAATGTGTAATAGTTTTTGCTTGTAAAAAGGGATGTAATGTATGGAACGACTATCTCATCGGCGTTCATTTTGTAAGTCGAGTCATATTGTAGCCCGCGCGGCAATGATTGTAAAGGAGTCTATGTAAAGTTTTATTATCATCAATAAAAAAGTCTATTTCTATTTCAAATGTGTCATTCAATTTCTCTGCGTACTCTAACTTGATGTTGTGTTTCGGATAACCTTATGACTATGCCTTGTGCGATCACAACTTAGGATTGCACGGCATCACGCCCGGGGGACGACTATCGATTCTACGAAATCGGGGCGTGACATAATGGTATCAGAGCACGGCTTTACATCCTTTGGCCTCGCGTCTAGAGTTCCAAACCTTTGACCTCGCATCGTTGAGATAAGTTGTTCCATACAATGAGTCCGTAATAATTTGTGACTGATGCGTTTGCCTTCATATCGCAGAAGTGACGGAACCCACGGCCGAGCAAGAACAGAGCGCTTCAAGCGGCTCTAGTAGTTCGTATCGTCCGCGGGCCGGGCCTTCTAACGATACCATCGAAAGGATGCTGCACATGATGGAGGCGCAGCGGAACCAGTCCGAGAACCGACATCAACAAGTAGAGGAACGACAGGCCCAGTTCAAAGCACGCTTTGACGCACATGCCCAACTTCAACAAAAGCAGTTAGATACGCTGCAGCAGATCGTCCAGACAATGGCGGCCAACGGAAATTCTGCGACTGCGCCTACCGTCACCGCACCTGCTGCCACCGTGCCGATGATCCAACCCATTGAAGTCGATACGGAGGAGACCGAGCGTCAACCAGCGGCACCGAGAAAGTACAACTTCGAAGTGTCAGAATTCAAAAAGGCGTGCCGCACTTCCTTCAGCGGTACCGAAGGCCCTTCCATGGCGATCAACTGGTTGGAAGAGCTGGAAGATCACTTTGAGCTTCTTGGCATTGAAGAATCGAAGCAAGTCGCCTGCGCACAACTTCAACTACGGTTGAACGCGCACAACTGGTGGACCGTGCACAAGCGAGCGATCCGACCGGACAACACTACCGCGCCGATCTCTTGGGCCATGTTCCGCAAAGCTTTCGAAGTCCAGTACCTTTCGTCAGCCGTTCTTCAAGCGAAGGAAAATGAATTCATGCAGTTGAAGCAAGGGAGCCGGACGGTGGAACAATATGCCGCAGAATTCAACAAGTTATCAAAATTTGCTGGCCAGTTTCTGCCTACTGAAGAGTGCCGTGTGCGACGGTTCGAAGTGGGTCTACGACACTCTATAGGTGCGCATGTCGGGGTCCCGGAGTACAAGACCGTGGGCGAGGCTCTGAATCATGCCCTCCGCCTTGAGAACCTGCATCCTTCCAGTGCTGACGACGTTGTGCGCCACTCCAATCACAAACGTCCTAGCCAGATGGGAGGCAACAACGATGCGTTATAGCGTCCAAATAACGACGGCTACCAGGGTGAGAAGACGATACCTAAGTGCACAAATTGCGGACAAGTCGGACACTATGCCAGCCACTACTTTTCCTGTAATATCAAATGTTTCGCTTGCGGACAGAAGGGTCACAGGGCTCATAACTGCCCAAGCTTTCGACAGACTCGTAACGCACCACCAAAACAATATCGCCAAAAGAATCGAGGGCAGGCGCCTCGACCTCCTCTGCCCACTCAACCTGCACCACAAAATGGCCAAGATTGTCGCCCCAACACTCAGGGCCGCGTCTACGCCATGACTCGAGACAAAGCGCTGGCATCAGATACAGTAGTGTCAGGTATACTAAAATTCAATAATGTGCCTGCTCGTGTGTTATTTGATTCAGGCGTTTCATATAGTTTTATATCGGCGGACTTTGCCGCCGAACACAAATTCCCTGTAATATCATTAGATCTCGACCTTAGCGTAAGCACGCCTTCGGGCACACCAATTCTCACAAACTTAGCTTGTGCCGGCGGGATTATCTGTATCGGCGGTCAAAAGATCGGTCTGGACGTGATAGTTCTAGACATGAAGGACTTTGACATCATTTTGGGAACGGATTGGCTCGGGCCGTGCAACGCAACCATAGACTGCGCTGAAAAGAAGGTCACATTCCGCATACCTGGAGTGCCTGAATTCTGCTACTCGTGTGGTGAGGTGTTGCTGACCTGCATGGTGATCTCCGCAATATCTGCTCGACGGATGCTGCATTCCGGGTGCGAAGGCTATCTAGCTTCCGTTCGAGACATACGACAGGATGGTGCAAACGCGGGTCAGACCGACATTGTGGCAGAATTTCCAAACGTGTTCTCGGACGAGCTACCCGGCATGCCGCCCGATCGAAAAATAGAGTTCACCATCGATACATTCCCCGACACCCGGCCGATCTCGAAGGCTCCATACAGAATGGCCCCTGCAGAATTGAAAGAATTGAAGGCACAACTTCAGGAATTGCTCGACAGAGGGTTTATCCGTCCGAGTATCTCGCCATGGGGTGCACCCGTGCTGTTCGTGAAGAAGAAGGATGGATCGATGCGACTCTGCATCGACTATCGGGAATTGAATAAAGCCACCGTCCGAAACAAATACCCCCTGCCCCGCATCGACGACTTGTTCGACCAGCTCCAAGGTGCAACAATGTTTTTGAAGATTGATCTACGATCGGGTTATCACCAACTCAAAGTCAAGCCAGATGACGTGCCGAAGTCTGCCTTCCGCACTCGTTACGGCCACTACGAGTTCTTGGTAATGTCGTTCGGTCTGACAAACGCCTCTGCCGTCTTCATGGATCTAATGAATCGGGTGTTCCGTCCGTTCGTTGACAAGTTCGTAGTAGTCTTCATCGACGATATCCTCGTCTACTCGAAGGATCGAGTGCAACATGCAGAGCTTCTACGAACGGTACTCCAAACCCTTCGAGAGAATCAGTTGTACGTGAAGATGAGCAAGTGCGAGTTCTGGCTGAACAGCGTCTCATTCCTTGGGCACATCATCTCCGTCGCGGGCATCACAGTCGATCCGAAGAAAGTTGAGGCAGTTGCTGATTGGAAACGGCCTGCATCAGTTAGCGAAATTCGAAGCTTCCTAGGCTTGGCGGGATACTACCGACGCTTCGTGAAGGACTTCACGAAGATTGTATCGCCGTTGACTCGCCTCACCCAGAAAGGAGTCGCATTCAAGTGGTCAGACGACTGTGAAGCTTCCTTCCAGGAGCTCAAACAACGGCTCGTTTTGGCTCCGATACTTGCTCTTCCTGAAGGGACGGAGGGATTTCAAATCTTCAGCGATGCTTCTGGCTAGGGCTTGGGGTGTGTGCTCATGCAGCGGGATAAGATGATATCTTTTGCTTCCCGGTAGTTGAAACCGCACGAGAAGAACTACCCCACGCATGACCTAGAACTAGCGGCAATTGTGTTCGCGTTGAAGCTGTGGCGTCACTATCTCTATGGCGTGGCGTGCAGGATTTATACGGACCACAAAAGCCTCAAGTATCTCTTCACCCAGAAAGAACTGAATTTGCGGCAGAGGCGATGGCTCGAACTAATCAAAGACTATGACTTATCAATCGACTACACGCCAGACAAGGGAAATGTGGTAGCGGATGCGCTGAGCCGGAAGTACTTGGCTTCATTATGTATCAACGACCGACTGCTGCGTGACTTGGAAGGAATGGGCATCGAGCTCCGAGTTCATTTCAGAGACATGAAACTGGCACAACTGCGGGTGGAACCGAGCCTACTGGAGAGGATCAAGTCTGCACAGAAGGACGACCCCTACCTGGAGAAGATGCGGAAGCTGATATTGATAGGGAAAGCGTCTGACTTTGCAGAGGTTGAGTCGGAAGTGTTGCGCGTGAAGGGACGGCTATGCGTACCGAACGATGCAGAACTTAGAAAGGAGATAATGACGGAGGCGCACTATGCCAAATATTCCTTACATCCTGGCAGTACCAAGATGTATAAGGACCTCCGTGTTGTCTTTTGGTGGCACGGCATGAAGAGGGACGTAGCACTCTTTGTGTCAAAATGTATGGCCTGTCAGCAAGTCAAAGTCGAGCACCAGCGACCGGGCGGGGAGATGCAGAACCTCGCCATTCCAGAGTGGAAGTAGGATCACATCACTATGGACTTTGTTGTTGGCTTGCCGAGGATGCCGCAGGGAAATGACGCCATCTGGGTCATCGTCGATCGACTAACCAAGTCAGCACGCTTTATTGCCATCAAAGTTACTTGGAGCGTCGACCGCCTTGCTCAGATATACCTTGATGAATTAGTTCGGCTGCACGGGGTCCCAGTTTCTATCGTCTCTGATCAGGATGGACGGTTCATAGCGCGCTTCTGGAGTAGTCTACATTCAGCATTGGGGACTAAGTTGAAGTTCAACTCAGCTTATCATCCTCAGACTGACGGCCAAACAGAGCGGGTGAACCAAATTCTCGAAGACATGTTACGACTCTGTGCGATCGACTTGAAGTCAAGTTGGGACGTCCATCTACCGCTGGCCGAGTTTGCATACAACAACAGCTATCAGTCCAGCATCCAAATGGCGCCGTATGAAGCTTTGTACGGCCGGAAGTGTAGATCGCCCATTTGCTGGGATGAAGTCGGGGAACGGCAGATACTTGGTCCGGAGCTGGTGGAGCAGACTGTGCAGAAGGTCAAGTTGATACGAGAAAGATTGAGAATAGCACAAAGCCGACAGAAAAGCTATGCTGACACGCACCGACGCCCCCTCGAGTTCTCGGAAGGCGACCATGTATTCCTGAAGGTGATGCCTATGCGTGGAGTTTCCCGGTTCGGTGCGAAAGGAAAGTTGAGCCTAAGATTTGTTGGTCCGTTCGAAATATTGAAGCGAGTCGCCCCGGTAGCTTACCAAATTGCCTTGCCGCCTGCATAGTCAGAGGTACATGACGTCTTCCAGGTATCGCAATTGAGGAAGTACTTACATGATCCGAGCCATGTTGTGGATTTGGGTAAGCTGGACCTGAAGGCGGACTTGTCATATGTCGAAGAGCCGGTGCAAATCTTGGAACGCAAGGATAAACTTCTCCGCAACCGTGCTATTCCCCTCGTCCGCGTCCTCTGGAGAAACCATTCAGTCGAGGAGTCGACGTGGGAGCTTGAGTCAGAAATGAAGGAGAAGTTCCCTTCGTTGTTCTCGTAGAGGTAGGTTCTATTTTAAGTTTCGAGGATGAAACTTTTTCTTAGTTGGTTATGATGTAGTTCCCCGTCCCTACATCGTGCCCCGTACTCTGTCCACGGGGTCCGCGAGAAAGGAACACTGTCGTTATCGATTCGGTCGGGACCGATAGGTCGGGATCGACCGAGTCGATCGAACGAGAACGGTTGAATTAAGATCCATTCCTCGTTATGGAATGTCTTCTTCGGAACCAAGTCCCATATTCAGCGGGTTGCGCCTCGAGGATTGACTCTGCGGCTGAGTCGGGAGAGACCTCCCGTTGCTCTGCTTTTCACGCCGCTTGCGTTGGTTTTGGCTTTGTTTTCTGAATGCGCTTTCGTGAATGTTTTCGATGGTTTTCATGGCTTGCATTTCGAACTCGCATTTCCTATCGAACTCCTTGAATAATGCAGTGTTCTAATCGATTGCTTGTGCGATTTCAGATAATCGCATAGGCGACATCTAGTACGACCAACAAGTCCTCTCGCCGAAGTAAACTTAAGGTGAGTGGCTGACCCTTCTCTTCTTGACCCCTACTTTGGTAAATCGATAGTGTTGTTGCGGATTAAAGATTGAATGCAAGGGCACGGGCACGGTAAAATGATTGAGTTTTTAAAGAGAATGTAGGCTACGTCTTAATAACTAAAAGAAGAAAATGGTCTTTGCACGGTCATGGACAACTTGTCGACAAGGTGAGCGTTTCCCCGTACGGCAACCCGAGGCCACGGGACCGTTGCGGCCGAAAAAGGAAACAAGTAATTAGCTGTGCTGGGCACGGGTTAGGCGAGGACTTGCAGCGGGGCTCGCTACTCGCGCTGAAAGGACCCCGTCTAACAAAAGCTAGAGGAGTCCACGATGGCTCTGGGAGTCAGTGACCAACACAAGAAATATTACACTTGGTATGGAAATGATAACAATTGACAGGGAAGAACATGTTAAGTTTCATAAGGCGTGGCGCGGGCTGCCGTCGGTAAGTTTCAATGTAAATTTTACTATGCTTGTCATATGCTTGTTTGCAATTCATTAGGATGGTTAGAAACATTCATACTTCAAGTCATTTAAACTCTTCAACCAAATGAGAGCTTGGAACTTAAACAGCCACGCACCAGTACAAAGTGTAATGTACTGATCCTCGCTCTCCATGCAGGTACCCCGAACCACGAAGGGCGTGCCACTTGAAAGTTCAAGGCGAAGTGAACCCTTTTGAAGCCTCGTCCGCGTGTAAAGGCTTGTTTCTGGATTCCTTTTGAAGAAGACCCGCACTCAGTCCAAAAGAAGATGACGACTCGACTCGCCTCGATAGCAGGTGGAAATGTGTAATAGTTTTTGCTTGTAAAAAGGGATATAATGTATGGAACGACTATCTCATCGGCGTTTATTTTGTAAGTCGAGTCATGTTGTAGCCCGCACGGCAATGATTGTAAAGGAGTCTATGTAAAGTTTTATTATCATCAATAAAAAAGTCTATTTCTATTTCAAATGTGTCATTCAATTTCTCTGCGCACTCTAACTTGATGTTGTGTTTCGGATAACCTTATGACTATGCCTTGTGTGATCGCAACTTAGGATTGCACGGCATCACGCCTGGGGGACGACTATCGATTCTACAGAATCGAGGCATGATAAAACCCACCCATGGCAGCCACAAGTAGGGTTTTCCCTTGCCTATAAGTATTCTCTTAGTGTGTTCTTACCTTTTTTATTCTTGACCTAGATTTTGAAGGAGAGGTAAATTCCCATTCCCCTAAAATCTTATTTAATTTATTTCAACTCCTTTTTAACCCTAGTCTTTTGCATTAGGATCTAATTATTGTTTGTTTACTGATTTTGGAGGTTCACCTCAGTTTTTGTGTCATTTGGAGCTTGGGAGTTGCTATTTGGAATCATTCCATTTGAAGCTTTTCTTGAGTATTGACACTCAATAGGTAAACCATTTAAACCCATTGTTTTTCCTATTTTCTTTGCATATAGGGCTAGATCTAGGAGTCCTCTAGTTGTCCTCAAAATTTGGGCACAATTCGTGTCCAATTGGTGTCCGTATCGGACACGTATCATAGTGGATACCTAAGTGTTTGTAAAAATGCCCCTTAGGAATTTATTTTCGTATTTTTAAAATCTAATTTCATAGATCTGTAGATCTAGGTGTGTGTATGAACTTTTGTGAAGGGTGATATGCATTTCGTGTCGGTTTGTGTTATGTTTTTTGGCTTGGACATGCTGCACGAACCCTACGCCTGTGTCCTGCCTATCGGGGTCAATAACTCGTGATACATGACACTTCGGGACACAAAATTTCGTGGAGAGTGAGGGACAATGACTGTCACCATGCTCCCAAAATTTGGGAGCAGATGGTTGAGTACACACGGAGAAATCACGCCCGTAATGGCCGCGTGCTGTCGTGCGCTGGCAGCCTACACGTGCACAGACACGTACACAACATACGTTCGTGTCCACTGTGGACACATCGTGGACACGTGTCAGGTTGTCCCGCATGTAGTCCTATCCTAGGCGACCACGTGGGTGTGTACACATGACACGAAGTGTCGTGTGTCATGTCCTACACGCGTGTGCACTTGTGCACGACGCTGTGCTACACTGGGTGCACCCCACGTGTTTGTACTGTGGTGGACACGTCTGTGTCATGTTGTCGGGACACGAAGTGACTCACAAGACACATACACATATGTGGCACCTATTACCAACTCACTAGTTGTGATTTTATAGATTATTTAGGTTTGAATTCATGTTATTCCCAAATGTGCTGGTACCGACTGATACGCCTAAAACAAAATTGAATTTCTGAGTTTGATTTGCATTTTTACCTATTTTAATGATGATTAAATGATTAGATAGGTTCACCAACATATGTATTAGGTTAATGAAATATTGGTTTATGATTGGTGTTTGAGGAATGGGGTTTTGAATTCGGTTTGGGTGCTAACTGTTGTCTTATTGAACTGTCATAAACTGAATTGAGTTGATTCTAAGTTTTAAATTGCTTTTTAATTGATTTAATTGATGTTAAATGG
>JANAVB010033220.1:16389773-16427273 GCA_029216955.1 Iris pallida | reverse complement strand
ATGTGTACTCATTTATGAGCCCTCATGTGAATTTCATGTACACCCATTTATGGGCCTTCATGTGAATTTCATGTGCACTCATTTATGATCCCTCATTTATACTTCATGTGCACCCATTTATGGGCTTTCATGTGAAAATCATGTGCGTAACATAACTTGTCTGGATCCTTGTGTATTGATTGGGGTATGGAGGAGTATAAATAGTCATGTGAACAATTCCAAAGTAGTATATCCATGTACGCCTCTTTAGTATATTCATGTGCAAATCCAGCCGTTCACATGTCGACTTTGTACTCTAAATCACTAGTCACTGGTAGCTCTATACTTATAGTAGATATTTCTATTACAGTTCTCTCTTTATTTACATCATGTACTTTCTTTCAGTTTCATGTATCGTACTCTCTTGAATGTTTATATTTTCTAACCTGTTATGATCTGCGTGAGATGTTTTGTGCTCGCTCCTATCCTGACTGGACCTGTTGAAAATTTTACAGAAAATGATGAGGCTCTGGTGTCTACCCATTATGGTGCAGCTTTAGACAACACTTGTGACTTGGACCCACTTGCAGTAGAGGATCTACCACCAGTGGTTTAGACTGCTTGTATATACTGGGAGTTTGTTTTATCTGATTTATCTGATGTTTATGGAGATGTTATCTTAGTCACTTAGACTTCTATCTGATTGTATCTCTGTGGATTCATTTTGTTCCATATCTCTCTATCTTTTTATCATATTCTACCTTAGATGTGATTTAGACTGTATTGCTATGTCACCTCCATTCGGAGTGTATATACTGTACAGGTACCTTTATACTGTTAGATGATTGACCTAGGACAGCGTTCTACCGCCGACACTGCGGCATAGGCTGGATGTAACCACTTCTCGTGCCCTTACTCTAAGGTGCGGGTCGTGACACATGCCAATAGTAACCCACTCATTTGAGTTCCCATGTGCTACTTATATTCAAATGGCACTCAAGACCCATTTAATAGACCTTCGGAGCCTATTTCGACTAGATTAATTCTATTAACCCAAAAATAGTCAACCAAACTTTGGTAGAGTGTCCCGACCTGCTCCCGCTTTTCAGAATGCAAGTATGTGATTAAGTCCAGCATACGTCGCAGCATCGACGGTAGAACGCTGTCTAGACATTAATGTCAATCTCAAATTCAATATATAATATTTGATCACAAATCATCTATTTGCTCATTCACAATAACTATTCAATTTATAAATCCAATAATACATCAAAATAATATTCTGGAACAAACCCACTAAATGTTTAAATTCATGAACTATCTAATCTATAGAATCTAAGATTAGCCTCCAGGATATCTCTAACTCCTCGGATGAGTCCATAGAGCAAGATAGCAAGTCACCTAAAATATCTCAACATATCCTGAAAAATATTTATCCAGTCAGGATTGGAACAAGTTCAACATAACACTATACTACACATTATGATATACAAGCATGAAGGAACAATAATAAGAAAAGACGAAATATAAACATGATACGGTATGATAAGAAGAGTACAACAATGACATATTAATACTATGAAAGTATATAGAAAAGAGACGAGCATCTAAAAAAATATAACAACAAGAATCAAAGATACATGTACAATGTATTTTAGGATACCAACGTTCAACATGTGGTTGGGTTAGGAATCAGACAGTCAACACGTGAGGTGTATTGACTGAATAAACTCTGTAAGACGGTCTCCTGACCGAATGAACTCTGGGCTATACTGGGGTACCACATGTCTACTAATCGTATTCTTCCACCTGACTAACTCATAAGTACATGTCCAACATGGTAAACATTAACAATACGATAAGTGGCAATCTTGATAAACTAGAAGTAAGGCATGAACATGCATATATATTATAACGATTCTAACTCTTGTGCACAAACAATAATCATGATGAATCAAGAACAATAACAACAGGAAATATAAAGAAATAACAAAGAAAAGTTAATATAAAGATACATGTAGTACAATATAAAGGTAACATAGTGTCATAGTAAAACTTGCCTCGATTTTAATTGGAGTTGACGTGCGCGACAAGATTATGTCGACAAAAAATTGATCAAAACCTATGGTCATAATTAATCACAAGAGATAATAATGACGAGATCCATAACATTCAATGATTCCAAGATAAGCCTAATATAGAGAAAGTCCAAAGTTGCCAATTTGGTTCACTAGTCATCATGTTCTACAATTTAAACAAAATATAAAATAAATTTATTCATTTCTAGAAAAATAGTATGTTGTATATCTATGTGTTAGCTTTCCATATCAAACAGTTCGCAAAACGGAGTCTGAGATCTCCCGGAATCTCAAAAATAGTACGATATATCAATTTTCGGACAACTGGCACTCAAACAAATTTTTAGAAATTTACGTTCATATTTACATAAATAAAGTTTATATTTTGGAACTAACCTCGATATGGTTCTAACAAAAAAACTAGAGGTAAAACGGAGTCCGGAGTTGGTCGCAACGGCTTCGCGAAGTTGCTGTAGCTTCTGAAAAATGAGGCTGAATTTATGACAAACTTTGGGCTATTTTGGACGAAAAAGAGAGGAACTTTGGGAAAGTAAAATATGAGAGATGTTCATAAGTTCAATATGTATATATAATGGATAGCAATTACTTAATTAAGATTATATTGGAGGAGAAAATACTTTCCTTAAATAGATGGAGATGTTATTGTTTGCCATGACAGAAGGTTATACGAACTTTTTGTATATTAAATGTGTAAAGAGTACAATCGATTCCTAAATAGGAGATCTAAGTACAAAATTTCTTGAGAAGGGTGATGGTGGAGATCCAGCACTGCAGCGGCTCCTTTACTCCGTTAACGATCTGACGACGAGTTGAACTTTCTCTGGCTTTCTGGAACTCTGGGTTGCCAATTAAGAGGACGCCAAAGTTATAAAGATTTTGAAGCCTCTTTATCGAAGGAAAACTCTTTCTATTTATAGGCGAGCACATATACGATGTGCATAAGGATTGTGCAGAAATGCTGCATGTGGAGATATAAGAGAATCTTGAGGCTGCACAGTAAGAGCTGCTACGGAGCTGACACGTAGCGGACGCTAGGATTCCCTTTTATCGAGATCTTGGGGAGTTATCAACATAACTGAATAAACGACATATGGCATGTGTTTAGTGTTGATTGGATGAACCTGAGTAGATTCTGTTCCTATCTCCGAAGTTGGATTTTGTCCATATCTTAGGGGGCCATTGGTTTAAACAAATCGACTGGATATGGACCACGTCCATAGGAACAAACTCTGTCCTTATCCGTGCTTTAAACAAACTGATAGGATATTGCTCTTATCAACAGAATCAAACTCTGTTCTATCTTAAGAACGGTGGTTTAAGCAAATCGATTGGATGATATCTGACAATATATAAGTACCCATTTGTGGTCACGTGGGATAATGTTACCTCACAGGATCGTACATCTATGTGATCTGCGCTTCTGGTGAGGCTTCGATGTCACTGTGCTTTTGGGCGACGAATAGACCATGTTTTCAAAGACGATGGGGTCACTGCACTTTAGGTTGACGAGGAGACTGTAATTCAGGTGAGGGAGTCACTGTGCCTTGGAGCGACGAATAGACTGTATTTTGAAGACGATGGAGTCACTGCACTTTTGGATGATGAGGAGACTATATTTCGAAGACGATGGAGTCACTGTGCTTTGGAGCAATGAGTAGACTGTATTTCGCAGATGACAGAGTCATTGCACTTTTAGGCGACAAGAAGACTTGTGCTTGAGGCAACAAAGTGTCTGCTGAAGGAGCCATTGAACGGGCTACGCTTCTGGGTGGGATAGAAGGATTTGTGCATCTTGGTTGAAGAGAGGGAGCTGTGCTTCTGAGTCGAACCGAAGTGGCTGCGCTTCTGAATCAAGCTGAAGTGGCTGCGCTTCTGAGTCGAACTGAAGTGGCTACGCTTCTGAGTCGAAGGAGCTAGTTTTTATTGAAGTCATAAGAGCAATTTAATGACTGCTCCTTTAAAGGATGAGTCAGTCATCCTCGTCTTTAATTACCGTCATCATTTGGAGAATTCAAGAAGTTCGTGGCCTAGAATTCAGTCAAATGAACCTATTAAATGAGATTCATTGTGCTGAGTCCTAGGTTTACCCCTATTAATTTGGGGGTCTTTGACTGACGGCCATGTGGCATGTGGGTTGGACCGCACATAGCCTATATAAAGGAAAGCTTTTCTGAGGAGTTACGTCTGCCGTCTCTTAGCATTTCCACCATTGTACTCGATCCCGACTTGGCTTCGAACGGCCGTTGGCCTTGCACAAGTCGATTGTTGGTTGTGGATCTCTTCGTTTAAAGGAGTTATGTTGTAGAAGAATTGCTACTGGATTTTGAGATGCACTTGAGCGTTTGGCATGAGGAGTTTGAACTTAAACAATATCTTGGAGGTCTTCGAGATCCAAGCTTTCGAGTTTGGATTGATTGCCAATCCGAAGAGCCATAGGTTGTGCTCTGCCCTGCTCAAGAGCCGCAGTAGTATGGCGAGCAGAAGCTGCGTTCTGGCTCGGCCAATGGCTGTTTCATTAGCCATATTGGAGTTCCTCCGTGTCTGGCTAAGAAGTGGCTTGCTTTGACGAAGAAGTGATTCGTTTCGATATTACTGTGCGTTTGGGGGCTGCGCACTTTCTGAAGATTGCCTATTTGTAGACTTTAGGTGTTTTAATCTTTATATGTAATCATGAAGAATCTGTAATAGATCTTTATAGACATGATTTAATAAAGAACTTTTTACGCGCCATCTTTGTACATTTGTTGTGATGTTTGTTTAATGTCTGCGCTGTTGGATACCTGTGCTTTTGTGAGGATATATGCAACGACTGTTTAGCCCTTGCGCTTTTGTCAAGGCTACGCTTTTTCATGTTTCTACAAGACCCCCTTCAAAGTGTTTCGAACTTAAGTAAAGATCGAAATACTTTGAACAGAAGCATGACACGTGTCCTTTGCAAACGAATGCCCAACATGCTTGTTAACAGGCTGTCGTCACGCTTAGCCTTCCGTATTAAATGCCTTGAGCCGTCATTTCATTAAAAGTTGATCACAACTCCTCATTTCTTGGGAATGGCCATCTTGATCTCAACTCTTAATTCCCACGTCATTCGAAGAGTCTCATCGAGCACGAAGCGTTTTGTCTTCTTTTGTTTATGTGGCCGCACCCTATAAGTAGGGGTTGTATGGAGAGAGAAAAGCTTTCTTTCTTTTTTCTTCCAACAGAAGATTTTTGTCAAAGCTTTCTTCTTCCTTCGAACCCTAGCTTTTCTGCCATGGCTCCAAAAAAATCAAGGACCACAAAAGATACTACGACGACTATGGTAAGCACAAAGAAGGCTAGAGGAAAGCGGCCAGCTTCAGAGGCCGTTGATGTTGATTACTTCCCGGCCGTTGGCGGCGTAGTTCACAGCGAAGTGCGGCTGCCTGTCTTAAGTAATAAACTTTGATCCTTCGTTTTGCTGATGCACATGAGCGTCTACTCCTCGGAGTGTCATATCGTTTATGTGCTGAAGCTTTTCTTGCCGATGCACATGGACACTGGCTCTTCGAAGGAGTGTTTGTAGATGCACTGAAGCTCTGTTCAACTAATGCGCATGGTCGTTACTTTAATAAAGTAACGATTGCAAGATGTGCTGAAGTTTATGCTGACGCACATGATTACTATGCAGTGCCTATATGGTTTCTTCTTCGCTAAAATACAGTTCTGTTAAGTAGCATCTATGCAGATACTTTCTTGCTGCGTGGATGCTTGTTTCACTAAAACATATCTCAGACTTTTGTTCTTGTTTTTATGACCACCTCCCTCTTCAATGAGGTTCTCTACGACTTCTCCGTCTATGCGCTAGGGACAAACATCAACCAGGAGCTCGTCGAGCCAGCAAGGAGGTTGATCGTCGAAGATCAACCATAGGGGAGACTGGATCAGATACAGGAGCAGCATCTGGGTTATTTTTATCATTTGTTGGATCAGGGCAGGCTGACACCCTTTTGTCTTTTTGTCTCTCGCTTTTCGATAGACTCTTTTGCGGCAAAACCTTTTCATTTTATGAATAAATTTTTTGGCTTTGTTTCTCTGCTTGTCTTTTTGCTGTGAACTTTCTTGTACAGAGTGAGAATTCCCTCAGAGGTAGTACGACGTGAGGGGATGGAGGTAACTCTGCTAGGGATAAGGTGTTTTGTTTTACTCATAGGTTATATGGACATGGTAAACACGGGATTTTTGGTGGTTGAATTTTTTTTACTCAGACATAATATGGACATGGCAATGATAGATTCTACGGATGTATAGAACGACTCAAAGGTAGTATGGACGTGAAAGATTCTATAGATAATTATGACAATCACGGGGTATTATCATGGAAGGGATGTTTACTCAGAGGTAATATGGACATAGCAGGCACAATCTTCAACGGGGTGTAGAATAACAATTAAGAGGTAGTATGGACGTGAAATATTTTCTAGATAGTTATGATAGCACAAGGTTATCATGGAAGAAATGACTACTCAGAGGAAATATAGACATGATAGATGTGAACTTCGTTAGGGTGTAGAATAACAATTTAGAGGTAGTATGGACGTGAAATGTTTTCTAGATATATATGACAACACGAGGTCATCATGGAAGGAACGACTACTCAGAGGTAATATGGACGTGGTAGGCACGAACTTTGTTAGGGTGTAGAAAAATAACTCAGAGGTTATATGGACGTGAATTATTTTCTCTACTGGGAAATATAAGAGAGATGAACTCGTTAATAGAATTTATGAACATCTGCGGGGGATGCAGAAATATATGCCGGTTTGGACCTCAAACATAGTATTTCTTCAGGAACTTACAATAGATTGGCATTATTAGCAAGTCGCCGTTGGGTTTGGCCAGTCGGTAGGCCCCATTGGAGTAAACCGTCTCTATGACAAACGGTCCTTCCCACTTGGGCTTGAACTTTCCAGCCGCCTTACGAGTCATCACCATCGGTCTTCGAACTGATAAGACGAGGTCACCCACTTGGAACGTTCTTTCCTGGACCTTTTTGTTGAAGGCCCCAAAAATTTGAGCTTGATAAAGCTCGATCCATTGCTGAGCTAGCAGACGCTTTTCGTCCAACGCCTCTAACTCTTGAAGCCGTCGGTATTGATTGTCTTCGTTAGTCAGCTGGTTGGTGATGGCTACCCGTAAAGACGGGATCTGGATCTCCAGAGGGAGCACCGCCTCGCTCTCATAGACAAGAGAAAATGGTATATTGCCCGTGGGTGTCCGGACAGTTGTGCGGTAAGCCCAAAGATATTCTTCCAGCTTCTCATTCCAGTCACACTTATTAGAAGATACGACTTTCTTGAGTAGCTTGACAATAGTCTTGTTGAATGCTTCAGCTATTATATTTGTTGCATGATTGTAAGCCGTCGACGCCACATTCTGTATCTGATTCTTATCACAGAATCGATGGAATGTGTGGCTCACGAACTGAGTGCCATTGTCGTGGATAATCCTTCTGGGTACTCCGAAGCGGTATATGACGTGATGCTTAATAAAGTTAATCACATTCGAGGTTTTTACCTCAGCCAGAGGTACTGCTTCTGCCCACTTGGAAAAGTAGTCGGTGATGGTGAGGATGAACCGATGTCCTTTGGAGGATGGTGGCCTAATCGGCCCAATGATGTCTATTCCTCATGCTTCAAACGGCCAGGCGATCGCCGTGGTGTGTAGAAACTCAGAAGGTTGGTGGATGAAGTCAGCATGCAACTGACATATTCGGCACTTCTTTGCATAGTCTACGATGTCTGCCATCATGGTGGGCCAGCAGTAACCCATGCAACGCAGTCGATCCTATAACTTAGGACAAGGCTGGTGAGCTTCATAAGTGCCATCGTGTACTTTCTGGAGTGCGTCTTGTGCTTCTGTCTTGTATAGACATCACAGGAGAAGTCCGTCGTATGAACGATGATACAGCATTTTGGTAGCCGTATCATAGAAGAACCGGAGCGAGCGTCTCTTGACAAAAGTAGCTTCCTTCGGGTCTTCGAGTAGGATTCTGTAGACTGCGTAGTCTATGAACGGGAATCGTCAGTTTCGAACGTCAACATTAGTGTCTATTTGTACTGAGTAACTTAGACACATATATAGATTATTCTTGGGCAAACCAGCTCTCGACCCATCACTGTGACGGTATATTGGGTTCCAGCAGGAGCTGCCAGAGAAACGGCGAGGCCAGCGAGTGCGTCGGTTTTCAAGTTTTGCAACCGAGGTACATGTTCGATAGAGAACCTTATGAAGGTAGAAATGATATCGATTGTTGCCTGGTGGTAAGGAACCAGATCTTTATATCGGACCTCGTATTATCCTCGAACATGGTTGATAATCAGTTTTGAGTTGCCATAGGCCTCGATGCAGTCAACCCCTAACTGTTTAGCAAGCTGGTACCCGATGATGAGAGCGTTATACTCAGCAACATTATTGGTGCATGACTCCATAAGAGAATATGCACGATAGATGACTAGGTCGTCGGGAGTGATGAGAAAGACCCTGAGACCTGCGATGATCTTGTCCTTCGGTCCTGTTCTTGAAGCATCGTCAAAGAACATATGCCAAATAGAGTCATCTGAGATGGCATTGGACTCTTGGACTTCATCGGGAATGTCATCGTAGAGCTTTGATGTCTCTGGCACAGGGTATGCCGCCAAGAAGTCGACCAATGCATGGCCCTTGACTGCCTTTTGTTGAACGAACACCATGTCATAAGGAGTCAAGAGTATCGCCCATGTGGCTAATCGCGAGATTAAAGCCCCTGGCTTAGTCATGAGGACTCTGAGGGGGTTGACTCGGGAGACGACGTGGATTGTCTGTCCGGCCACATAATGACACGTCTTCTGGATGGCGATGATCAGAGCAAGATACTCCTTCTCCACAAGATTATACCGATGCTCGGCCCTAATCATGGTCCTACTGAGATAGAGATTGCCTATTCGTGGCCTTCGTTGCGTCTCTGGGCTAGCAAAGCACCGAGAGAATGGTCCATAGCTTGAACATATAGCAAAAAGGGCCTCCCTACGACTGGTGCTACCAGGACTAGAGGACTAGTAAGGTAATTTTTGATGTCGACGAACGTGCACTGGCATTCTTCGGTCCAGACATAAGAAATCCCTTTTTTCATCAGTTTGGTGAAGGGTTGACATCGACTGGAGAGATTTGCTATAAATCTTCTGATATATGTCAAACGCCTTTGTAGGCCTCGAAGCTCACGGAGATTCTCTACTGGAGCCATGTCCAAGTTTGCCTTAGTCTTCTCAGGGTTAATATGAATACCCTTGGCTATGATGATGAATACCCTTCGACGAGTACATTGGTAGTAATTTTGGGACTTTGCCTTTGGAGCACGAAGTCGTAAAGGAAGGCATCGTTCTTTACCATAGTTCAGTCCTCTGTTACTGTTTAAGTCATAACCATTTTATGGATAAGATATTTGGCTTGAGTAATGTAATGGTAGAGTTGCATCTTACCGTTATCGGGTTCTAGTTCTGCCGGAGCCAGCCGCTGAGGATGCTCCAATCGACCGAAGATGATGGGTTCTTCCTCGCTGGAACCAAGAAGTAGGCACCTCGGGGAGAGAGAACTCGGCTTGCGAGATTAGCGGTTGTTACTTGTGTTTGTAACATATACAAAGAGTTGTCTAAGAAATACTTAGTGTTCCAGTATGCACACGAGTAATTCGAAGACAACTTTCTACTAATAAAATACGAAATCTTATTCCGAGGGATTACATTATCTAAGGAGTGTGCGTTGGTATTAGCGTATATATAGTCTCCTAACTCTTCATCTGTGAGCACTGGGGCTGCCATGGAAGAAGGTGGAGGAGGTTTTTTTCTTCAACTTGACTACCAAGGGGGCTGTAGTCGGAGGTTCCTACGACCTCAGAGTTGGCTTTAGAGCTTCCTGGGAAGCCTTATTTGCATATGCTCCTAGCTCGCAGCTGATATCATCGAGGGCGACCGAGCTGGAGCCTTGCCTCGAAGCTTGATGACGAGAGAAACTAACGTCTTGGGAGGTTTCCCCTTCAATCGAACCCTCAATGGTTGTTGTGAGACTCGTCTCACAGTATCGACATTTATATACGGATACGTATTTTGTATTGTATTTTGTATTTTCTTGATTTTCTGAATGCTTTAAAATTTTCCCCAAATTATAGATTTTCTCACCGATGGTGTACCGGTGTATACCAATGGCATACCGCCCAGACAGATTTTTCACATTTTAGATATTTTTGATTTCAGATATTTTCGTGAATAGTGTTTCTGATATTTTTGTAAATAGTGTTTTTGGATATTTTGATGAACAATATTTAGATATTTTGGTGAATAGTATAGATGCATCATATTATCCATTGGACAATTGGTTTTCTTTCAATGGATGAGATTGACTTAGATTGTGACATGGATCATGATCCAACGGTCATGATTAATTCCCCTTCTATATATACCCATTGAGTTTCTCTCTCCTCTCTCTTTTATTTCCTTCTTCATTTCCTCTTCACTATCCTTCCTCTTCCTCAAGCTTAGGAAAACTTGGCCTTGAGGCCTAGAGTGTGGTTTCGGAACCCCTCTTGGTGGTGGAGTGGAAGATTAGGCTCGGTTGCTAAAATATAGGCAAGTACATCTTGCTCAAAAGTGACATGACTATGCTTTATTTTTGTTTTTTCATGAAACTAAAGTTTTATTGTTCTATAATATACTTCTCTAAATTGTTAACATGTTTAGTATATAGCACTTATGGTTTTGATCGGTGGTATTGCATAGATCTGAGTTTCTAGATATGATTTTCGAGTATTTTGATGATTCATTTATCATATCTTTGAATTTGTGAAAACTAATACTTTCATGTTGTAGGAAATTCAATTATATACAATTTTGATTTTTAAAAATCCAAATTTTGAGTTAAAATGAAGTTTTTATGGCCGAAATAAGTTTTGTCATTTTTTAAGTTTTTCGTGCTGTCTAGAAAAACGGAATTCCAAAGTATACCGATGGTATGCAGATTTTTTCCACAGAAACTTTCTATCTTTGGCCGAAATTCCGACGGTATACCGCAGTATACCAAAATTGGCTATTTTAGGCTGTTTTTGTCTATTTTTGTCCGTTTCTATCCGTTTTTGTCCGTTTTGGTATTTTCTTCGATTGTAATGAACTCTTAACATGATTAGATGATCTTGTATAGTTAGAGAATGATGGTACACCCTATACACACTTGACACTAATATATGTTCATAAATTATTTTATGCCATGTACTTATCCTTATTGATTTCTTCTCACATACCATGATATAGTTCCTATTTGATTTTCTGACATGCTATGGTATGTTTTCCTATTGATTTCTTCTCGCATGCCATGATATGTATTGTCATGTCTTTTTCGATTTTATGTCCAGTACATTTATTGTCTAGCTTTATATTGATTGATTGTAGCATGTCATGGCGTACTCATGATTTTCGTACATATCCAGATTCTTGATAGTGGCTCGTAGTAGCGCACTCATGACTTGATTTTCTTATTGATTTCTAGACCAGAGATATGAGTACATGTTCTTTCTTGACACCGTGGCTATAGCTTATTGAATGTTTAATCTGTTGCATCTTGGTACTGGACAATCGAGTGTGAGTATTGTTTCGCGTATCACGTGATATTAGTACGTGGATGTTCGTAAGTGATAACGTACGATTTAATCGTACATAGCGCACGTCATATTAGGGAATTCTTGAGTGTCCACGACTTGAAAATTTGACATGAATATGATAAGGTAATTGACTAGTAAATTCAAGTAGATCATTGTAGGAGGAACTTCGCATTACCAACCCCGAGCTCCAAGGGCCCCGTGAGGCGTGGCTCAACCCTGGTAGGCAAGGGCTCCATGACCTACCAAGTTTGCGCGTATTGATACACGATCGAGTCACATGTCGTGCCGGGTTGCGGCACGGTCAGTTATATGTTTTCTTTTACAAGTATATGATATGGTTGTTCATGTTATAAGTCAAGACACGTTTCATCTGCCAGCAGTCTTGTTGGGCAATAGATGTACGACTCGTACCCCTGGACATCCGGGTATCTGCAGTCAGGTAGTTACGAAGATCCTCAACTTGCATACTAGTAATTAGGATTGTGATAATCCTAGCTAGTTAATGATAGAAAGTCGTAGGCAATGATTGGCCGTGTACTTTTGATTATATGTTGCTTTATATGCACTTTGTGTCGTTGAGTGGCCAGAGACTATGTTCTGCTCGAGAAAATATCTGCAACCCCGGTCCTTGTTTGGTTAAGGGTTGTGGCTCCGACTTCGAGTAGCTCCTAAGTCCCTTGTTGCTCATCGGCTTATTATTCTGTATTGCTATATTGCTCAGTATTTCCATTCAGTCATTTATATTTTCGAGATACGTGCATTGGTACCGTCCTAGTCTCGACCCATATTTATTTACATTTGTTATATGTTGTTGTTTTGTTGTTGGTTCGTTTGTGGGTTTATGTCGTTCACCTCAAGCTTTCCTCGTGGTACTTGCTATTTGGGGCCTGACCCCACTGGTTTTGCTTGGCCAGATTTGCCGCTGGAGCCCGAGGATTCTTCCTACTTTTTTCTGGATGACCCGCCGCCTGCTTAGATCTACGGTTGTTCCTCCTCGCGAGTGGGTTCCCTTTTTCTACCACTCGTGTTTTATTTCTTTTTGGTGGTGTTAGCTAGGGCATGTGTTAGCCCTATTATTTGAGACTTTCTCTGACTTTGGTCAACATGATGTATTATATTAGATCTAGACTGATATAGTGATCATGTATATTGGTACTTTGCTAGTGTAGCATTTTGTATTTACTAGCTTCATGATCATGTATGATATAGTATTTTGGGATGCCTCTTTACTTTCATATTTGATATACTCTTGATACTTGTTGTTGTTGGATTGAGATAGGATTTATTCGACCATAGGAGTCGTCAGTGGCATGCAAGAGTTTTCCCACTTGTCTTCTAGATAGCTTTGATCATACATTGGTGTACTGGCGTACTTTGATATACGTAGCTGGCTTTGTTTCGCCCCTGCTATCCATTATTCTGGTTCTGAGGCGTGACAGGATTTTTTGGTGGCCCATGTAGGTCTGTCTTCAGACTTGTGGGGGATTCATCTTGTTAGAATCTCAATCCTATATTGGTCTTCATTTGATCTCCCCTTGCTTATCGTATTTCTTGCTTTCCATGAACTATAATCATGCTTGGCATACCCTTGCTTTATTCCTGTCTATTATTGATATCATGTGTCCTTATCCTTCAGGGACACCCCACCTTCTTACCTATTTCTTTTGAGGATTTTATTGCTCTGTCTTCTTCCATGGTTTAGGCAGTTTGTCGGCATCAGATTCCGTCTCCATAGAGTTAGGTACCAGTACTATCTCAATATTTGTTTGGCAGCTCAGTTCACTACACTCCAGTCAGTCCAGCCAGCAAAGTCAGCCCGAATCCTATGTTCAGCGTCCGTTACCGACGCAGTCCCAGCAGTTTCAGCACCAGCGTCCAGCACAATATGCCCAAGCCCTGCGGGCAAGACCGAACAAGTAGCAGACTACACGAGTACCCCTGAAGCGTAGGCAGGATTTTAACATGAGCTTGCAGGAGCTGTTTGTTATGATCCGCTACCCAAATTGTTGGGGCCGGGCTGAGTCATGTCCAGCCTACGCTTGAGATAAAGCGTAGTAAGCTGTTCTAAAGATAACAAGATAAGGCTAAAATGTGCTAACAGTTCTATATGTAATAAAGAGTCATAAATGTTCCCAAACACAAAAGTCATCTCGTATAATAGTAAGTCCAAGTACAAGTCCAAAATGTAAAGCTGGATACAGGTCCAGTCACAAAATACATAGTTTAATACATGACTACTCTCAAAAGCCCAAAGTAAATAGACAACTAGACTAGTTTTCCCGTAGGTACATCCTCGTAAGATAAGGCCTGGTCCTCGACAGTAACTCCATAATATGAATCACAGAGCAACTCCTCCTCAGTAAGAATACCTACAACGTTATCCTGTCAGGACGGGAGCAAGTACTGATTCTAACAAACTAAATATACGAAGCATGAACAGAAATGTAATAAATAGAATCATGGCATATCATAGTTTAATTGGTTCTTTTTAGAAATGGCAACATATAGTTTAAAAGTTTAAAACCGTAGCATATACGTGATCGGTCAATAGGTAGATAGGATATACAGCGGTACATATCAAGTTTTTCTGGCATGCACATACGTGCACGAACGACAACGGTGTATATCCATACACAAACGCGAGATCAGAACATACGACAAAGTTACATATAGAATGTTACCGTGCGCGGTAAATACATACGGAGAAGGGGGTCATGATCACGTACACTACCAACAGTTTCCCCTTAACTCGTTATTTAAACATGTGAGAGATATGAAAACTGTCCTAAACATGGTAGAGACTGAAAATAATACAACATATAAAGTTTTAACTTGCTACCCCAAGGATCAGCATTTAACATGGTTGGAAAATTACAGCTTATTGTTATAGCAGTATGTAAAGTTTGTAGAGGTACTTGCCTTTAGCAAAGCAAAGCAGCGTAAAAAATGCTACAGATGCCTGGTGACTCGTCACTGTAGAAATAACACATAAACTTAGTTTTTATACTAAGTTAAACACTAAGTCACTAGTTGTGTGATACGACTTTCTGACTGGACACCTAGCCAAATGGTAATTTTAGCATAGGAGACCAACGTGAGGTGACACAATATCCAAACTAACTTTCTAGGGTCTTTACACAAGTGCGGGGTGAGGTCCAATACGTCTATAACTCAAAACAACACGAAACATTGAAAGTCGTAATTATTCAATAAATAAATCAAACTGTACACTGTGTTCCAACAATTTTGGAGATAGACAAAAGCTTAATTTTACATAAAATAATGCACCATAATGATCCTTGTTAATTATAGAAATTTATACTAATTTTTCTGGAATTTATAAACCTTCATAAATATTTATTAAAAATCAGCAAACATATGTATACTGAAAATGAGTTCTGTTTTCCCATTTTTATAAAATACCAAAATTACTTATTAAATACTGGAAAAATTATAATAAATTAGATAAATTAACATAATATTTAAATATAATTTTTTCCAAATTTTTACAGCAATTAACATATATATAAAAATTCAAAAATAGTAAGTAACACTTTCTGGAAAATAATTAATTAATTATTTACTATTTTGTCCATGTATTCAAAATTGAACCGAAGTCCAGATACAGGACCCAGAGCCATGAATCAAGTCCAATATGACTTGTATAGACTTTGAATATATTAGACACAATCGGGCCCAAAAATCCATGCTAGGCTTGGACATCAATTTGTCATAATCAATAAAATTATAGAAATTTAAATATAAATAATATATTTTAAAGTGGTAAAATTGTAAGTCACAAAATATACAATAAAATAACTTGTGAAATTTTATATAATAATATTTTGTACAAGGTAGAATTTGAAATACATATATAAATATACAACAACAATATTTATATATAGACATAAAAAATATAGATATTTATATATATATATATATATATATAATGGATATATATACATATAATAAATATACATATATATATGTAAAATACTAAATATAAAAAAAAAAATATATATATATATATATATATATATATATATATATATTTTTTTTTCTTATATATATATATATATATATATATATATATATATATATATAATATATATATATATATATAATATATATATATATATATATATATATATATACAAAATATATATATATATATATAATAGATATATATATATATATATATATATATAATATATATATATATATATATATACAATACTGTATATATATACATATAAATAGTAGTATATAATAATAATATATATATATTATATATTTATATTATATACATAAATACATATATATATTCATATATATATAATACATATTACTATAACATATAAAAAAAAAAATATATATATATATACATAATACATATATTAAAATGAAATAAAAACAAAAATAAAACAAAAAGAAGAGGGAAAGGGGGGCTCGAACTTGGCCAGGGGGGTCTGGTTTGAGCGCGCTCGGCTGGCCAGGGGGTCCCGCCGAGTCATGTGTTAGGGAATGGGTTAGGGTTAGTTTTAGGTTAAAGTTTAGGTTAATGGATTTTAACTCGATAGCAACCTAGTAACCCGTAACCCTATTGTCCTGTGTCCTGACAGTTAAGGACACAAGGATACACGAGTCTCGTGTCCGGGTCATGCACGACACGCACGGGTCGAGTTGGACGTGTCCAGACTTACCACTAGGTTCGTCAGGATGCGGCGAGTCGCATATGTGAAGACGAGACACGAAAACGACACGAAAGAGAACTGACACGTACGTATCCAAGTCGAGCGGGCTATTGATGTGGCGTTAGGGCGGAGGAAGTGTCGGTGTCGCGGCGCTGGGGTGGCGCTGCACTCGTCTCGGCGAGACGCGTCGAATGGTGGTGGTCGCAAGCGTCAACGTGGGATGTGAAGGCGGCACTAGGGTGGTCGTCGGAGTTAGGGTTAGGGTTAGGGAAAAGTGGGGTGGAGATGGGCTGGTGGTCGTCGGAGATGAACTAGGGTTAGGGTTTCGGTCTGGGGGGGTATTATAGGGGGAAGGAGGTCGGTTGTGGGGCTGGCCGGGAAAGGCGGGTGAAGTCGGTGGTCGTCGGGTTAGTTGGCCGGTCGTCGGGGGCAGTTGGGAGGAGAGAGAAAGAAACGTGGGGGCGGATGATTTCTGGAAAATTACAGCAAGGTCCCCCGAAGATTGGGGTCTTGCAAATTAACCCTAAGCCTAACAGTTTGCAAATCACAATTAAAACAATTCATAATTTGCAAACTGATATAATAATAATTTGACAAATTGCATAATGATATTAAAACAAATTTAAATATTACAAAATGATATATTTTGATTTAAAAATCAATTAAAAATCATTTAAAAATTCTAAAAAAATTCCTAATAATTATTATAAATCATTTTAAAGCTAAATAGGTCATTAACATCTAATTAACACTAATTAAACAAAATTTGAAAAAATAGGGCCTGACAAGTCTTCCCTCCTTGAAAAATTTTGTCCTTAAAATTAACAAGGATGGAAAACTCTACAAACATTCTAACATAACAAGCAATACAACAAATGACTAAGGCTACGATCAAAACTAACCTCTAAGGTATCAAGCGGGAACGGGTGGTTACCTCGCAGCTGTTGGGTCGAACAAGTAAGGATATCTATCCCTCATTTCCGACTCCCTCTTCCAAGTAGATTCACCCGGAGAGTGACGGCTCCAAGCTACTCGTACTAAGGGTATGACTTTGTTCCTCAGCCTTTTCTCCCTCTTGTCTAATATCTCCACTGGCTGCTCAGTGACTGCAAGGCTCGGTCCGATCTCCAACTCTGAATGATCTAGCACATGGCTGGGGTCCGGAGCATATCTCCTCAGCTGAGACACATGAAAGACATCGTGAACTCCTGCTAGATTGGGTGGAAGTACAACCCTGTAAGCTACCTCTCCGATCCTGCCAAGTATCTCGAACGGCCCGATGTATCTGGGACTCAACTTGCCTCCTCGTCCGAACCGGATCGTCCCTCTAGTAGGTGATATCTTCACTAGTACCATATCTCCGTCAGCGAACTCCATCGGTCTGCGACTAGCATCGGCCCAGTGTTTCTGCCTGTTCTGAGCGACTCTGAGCCTGTCTCTGATTATCCCAACCTTCTCTGCTGCATCCGTGATCATCTCCAGCCCAAGCATAACTCTGTCTCCAACATCATCCTAAAAGAGCGGTGTACGACATCGTCGTCCATATAGTGTGTCGAAAGGAGACATACCGATGCTGGCTTGGTAGCTGTTGTTGTATGAAAACTCTACCAAGTGCAGATGGCTCTCCCATGATCCGCCAAAGTCCAGCACACAAGTCCTCAGCATGTCCTCTAGCGTCTGTATCGTCATCGCGGACTGCCCATCTGTCTGTGGGTGTTATGCCGTACTGAACTTGAGCCGACTGCCCAACTTCTCCTGCAAGCTCCTCCAGTAGTGGGACATGAATCTGCTGTCTCGGTCCAACACGATGCTCAATGGTACTCCGTGCAAGCGAACTATCTGCTGCATGTATAGCTCCGCCAATTTCTCGGTAGAAAGCCCCACCTTGAAGGATATAAAGTGCGCACACTTCGTCAGCCTATCCACGATGACCCAAATAGCATCCTTCCCTCCTTGGGAACGAGGAAGCCCTGAGACGAAGTCCATCGTAATGTGTTCTCACTTCCACTCGGGAATGGGTAACGGCTGCAATAGACCAGCTGGTCTCTGGCACTCCGCCTTGACCTTCTGGCAAACTAGGCATCTCGAAATGAAACGTGATACATCTCTCTTCATCCCGTGCCACCAAAGATGTTCCCGCAAGTCATGGTACATCTTGTTGGCACCAGGGTGAATAGAATATCTCGATCGGTGCGTCTCCTGCAAGATTGTCTCTATCAGCTCTCCCTTCGGCACGCACAACCGGCTGCCAGCCTCAAGGATCCATCCTCTGCTATGGTGAAGTCATCCAGCAATCCAGTAATCCAGCTAAAGCCTGGACCCGAAGTCTACGAAGGCTCTCATCTGTAGACTGTGCCTCCTTGATCTGCTCCATCAACCCTGATTGAATGTCAAACGCCATCATCTGATTCACTAATCCTGGCCGAATTATCTCGATACCGAGATTCTCCAGATCTTTCTACAAATGCCGATCTATTATCAGATATCATGCCATCGGATGCCTGCTCAGCCCATCCGCCACCACATTTGCCTTTCCGGGGTGATACTGTAAATCGATGTCGAAGTCCTTCATCAACTCCAACCATCGTCTCTGCCTCATGTTCTGCTCTTTCTGCGTGAACATATACTTCAAGCTCTTGTGGTCAGTAAAGATTTCCACACGCTCTCCGTATAAGTATTGTTTCCATAACTTGAGTGCAAAGATCACCGCAGCTAACTTTAGGTTAGGTAGGATAGTTCCGCTCATGAGTCCGTAATTGCCTAGATGCATAAGCAATCACTTTCCCATGCTGCTGTAGGACACATCCTAGCCCCTTTCCCGAAGCATCGCTGTATATGGTGAAACTTCCAGACCCTGAATGTAATGTTAGAACTGGAGCGGTCGTCAGCCTCATCTTCAGCTCCTCAAATACTGCATGGCAGTCCTCTGACTAGATGTACTCTGCGTCCTTCAGCGTCAGCTTCGACATGGGTTCAGCTATCCTAGCAAGGTCCTGGACGAACTTCCTATAATAGCCTGCTAAACCCAAAAAGCTCCTGATCTCTGAAATTGACGTCGGAGCCTTCCACGTCTCAACGACAGCAATCTTCCCGGGATCCACCGAGATCCCCTCTCCAGTAACTATATGACCGAGAAACTCCACTCGGTCCAAAAAGAACTCGCACTTCGACAATTTGGCAAACAACCTCTCCTGCGTCAGAATCCCCAAAACTGTCCGCAAGTGCTCTGCGTGCTCCTCCGGCGTCTTCGATTATATCAGGATGTCGTCGATAAATATTACGACGAACTTATCCAGATACTGGTGAAATATCTTATTCATCAAGTTCATAAAGACAGCTGGCACATTTGTGAGACCAAATGGCATCACCAGAAACTCGTACTGCCCGTACTTCGTGTTGAACGCCGTCTTATGGATGTATGCAGCCCTGACTTTCACCTGGTGGCAACTGGATCTCAAATCTATCCTGGAAAACACCTTCACCCCACTCAACTGGTCGAACAAATCATCTATCCTGGGCAGAGGATATTTGTTCTTAATGGTGATGGTATTCAATGCTCGGTAGTCAATGCACAACCGAACTGTACCATTCTTCTTAGGCACAAAGAGCACTGGCGCTCCCCATGGAGAAGCACTAGATCGAATGAAATTCTTTTTCAATAGGTCATCAATCTGCTCCTTCATCTCTACAGCCTCCTTGGGGTTCACTCTATAGCAAGCCCGGGATACTAGTGATGAACCCGGTACTAAATCTATAGTAAACTCCACATCTCTGTCAGGCGAAAGTCCAAGAAGATCCTCTGGGAATACAACCATAAACTCCCTAATGATAGGGTGTGGCGGTGGTATCTCCCCAACTGTCGTACAACAGTTCGGCTCTAGGCTGATCTCCGGCCCTGTCCTCCTGACACTGAATGGTGCCGTGCCTGGGGGACTGAACAGAGTACTACCCTCATGACAGTCTATAGCTGCATGGGCATAGCTAAGCCAGTCCATCCCCAATATGTTATCATACCCGGGGAGTGGCATCACAAAGAATCGTCCCCTAAACTCTCTTCCAGCTATTGTAATAGAGTATCTATAGATAGCTCTAATGGGCACTGGTCTGCCTCCCGTCATTACTCTACTCATCTACTCGGTAGGTGTAGCTACTAAGTGATGTTTATGCATAAACTCTTATGACATGAAGCTATGAGATGCACCGGAATCAAACAAGCATAGAGCTAGAAAAGTATGCAAATAAACGTGACCTATGATGACGTCAGCCAAATAATCTGGCTTCGAAACCTACTTCGGCTCAAGAGCTAGACTATAAGTCTTCCCCTGGGGTCCCTTCTAGTGCTGCAGATGTTGCCCAAACCTCTGCTGCTGAGTCGAAAGCGGCGGTCTACACGGTGGTCCGGCACCTGGTACTCTCGCTACTTGACAGTCCCGAAGCTGATGGGTGGTAGACCCACAAGCTAAACACTGCCTCAATCTCTTCCTACAGATGAAAGTGTCGTGGCCTGGCCTTTTACAGAATACACACAAAGCTCCCTTCTGCTGCTGCCGGGGTCCCGGGGCTCTAACTGGCGGGGTCGGGTGATGTGATGTAGGGGGACGGTATGTCTGCTGGTGCGGCATCGGTGCTCTCGGCTGGACAGCCTGACGCTTGGACGGTCCCTCGAGGTGTACAGAAGACGGCCTTTGCAAGACAGAAGACGCTCCTCTATGCTCTGGGCCAACTCTAGGCTCTGGTAGTAGTCAGTCGTACCGTTTGCCCCTATAAGAATGCCAATGTATGGAACTAGTCCATGGCAAAACCTACGCGTCATCTCCTTTGGGTCTGCAATTAGACTAGGAGCGAAATGGCTTAGGCGACTAAACTCTACCGCATACTTGTCAACAGAATGGTTCCCCAGCTGGATGTTCTAGAACCGTAGCCCCATGGCTACCCTAGCGGTGGTCGAGAAGACTTCTTCTTGAACTGGGTCTTGAACTGATCCCAAGTGGCCGTCCCTCTCGCGAATAGCAGCTCATTTCGAAACCAAACTCCTGCCAAGTCTATCAACAGAAATCCCGCTACCTCGAACTGGAGGTCACTCGGCAACCTAGCTCCAAGGAGCTTTCTCTCTACCGAGTCTAGCCAGTCATCTGCTACTACTATGCCCTCAGTCCTTAAGAACTCCTTGGGGTTTAGACCCATGATGTCCTTGATTGTCCCTGCTCTCTGCCGTGGCTCTATAGGTGGTGGGACCACGGTACGTTCCTCAGAATGCTCCATGTTCTAGCGGAGTAGGGTGGTCTGCTCCTGATGGGTCGTTAGGAACCCCTGGATCAGAGTGAGCAGTTGGTTCCCGTTGAGTATGACGGAAGCCTGGGCAGGTATAATAATAAGTGGTGGTGGGAGTATCGGGTCCTGCTGGAACTATGATATGGAAGGTGGTGGAGGCATTTGGGTGGGTGGATTTGTGGAGTGGGAGAGTATGGTAGGTGGAGGTGGAGGTGTATCGATCAACTGGTCAACCGACTGGATAGGGAGTGTGCCATTCTCAGGTGTGACATACTGGGATGAGCGGGTGAGCACCATCTAAGTAAATAAAAGGGACTTATAAGGACTCTTTAAAGTAAACAATCATAAATAACAAAAAAATCCAATTTGTAACAACGAACATGTGATGCATTTCCTATGTTGCAATCATAGTAATCCTCTAGGTGTTCTAAGTGTCATTCCTAGTGTTGTCTAATTACCTTAAGTTCCTAATTGCAGGCAAGCTTGGTACAATAACGTAACCAAACAATTTAGTCAGGACCTGCATGGGCTACCACTAAAACATGTCACGATCCGCTACCCAAATTGTTGGGCCGGGCCGAGTCATGTCCAGCCTACGCTTAAGATAAAGCGTAGTAAGCTGTTCTAAAGATAACAAGATAAGGCTAAAATGTGCTAACAGTTCTATATGTAATAAAGAGTCATAAATGTTCCCAAACATAAAAGTCATCTCGTATAATAGTAAGTCCAAGTACAAGTCCGAAATGTAAAGCTGGATATAGGTCCAGTCACAAAATACATAGTCTAATACATGACTACTCTCAAAAGCCCAAAGTAAATTGACAACTAGACTAGTTTTCCCGTAGGTACATCCTCGTAAGATAAGGCCTGGTCCTCGGCAGTAACTCCATAATATGAATCACAGAGCAACTCCTTCTCAGTAAGAATACCTACAACATTATCCTGTCAGGACGGAAGCAAGTACAGATTCTAAAAAACTAAATATACGAAGCATGAACAAAAATGTAATAAGCTGGAATCAGGGCATATCACGGTTTAATTGGTTCTTTTTAGAAATGGCAATATATAGTTTAAAAGTTTAAAACCGTAGCATATACCTGATCGGTCAATAGATAGATAGGATGTACAGTGGTATATATCAAGTTTTTCTGGCATGTAATACGTGTATGAACGATATCGATGTATATCCATACACAAACGCGAGATCAGAACATACGGCAAAGTTACATATAGAATGTTACCGTGCACGGTAAATACATACGGAGAAGGGGTCATGATAACGTACACTACCAACAGTTTTCCCTTAACCTGTTATTTAAACATGTGAGAGATATGAAAAACTGTCCTAAACATGGTAGGGACTGAAAGTAATACAACATGTAAAGTTTTAACTTGGCTAGCCCAAGGATCAGCATTTAACATGGTTGAAAAATCACAGTTTATTGTTATTACAGTATATAAAGTTTGTAGAGGTACTTGACTTTAGCAAAGCAAAGCAGCATAAAAAATGCTATAGATGCCTGGTGACTCGTCACTGTAGAAATAACACATAAACTTAGTTTTTATACTAAGTTAAACACTAAGTCACTAGTTGTGTGATACGACTTTCTGATTGGACACCTAGCCAAATGGTGACTTTAGTATAAGAGACCAACGTGAGGTGACACAATACCCAAACTAACTTTCTAGGGTCTTTACACTAGTACGGGGTGAGGTCCAATACGTCTATAACTCAAAACAACACGAAACATTGAAAGTCGTAATTATTCAATAAATAAATCAAACTGTACACTGTGTTCCAACAATTATAGAGATAGAAAAAAGCTCGATTTTGCATAAAATAAAGTTCCAAACTGATCCTGTTAATTATAGAAATTTATACTATTTTTTTGGAATTTATAAACCTTCATAAATATTTATTAAAAATTAGCAAACATATATATACTGAAATTGAGTTCTGTTTTCCCATTTTTATAAAATAGCAAAATTACTTATTAAATACTGGTAAAATTATGTTAAATTAGCTAAATTAACATAGTATTTAAATACAATTTTTCCCAGATTTTTACAGTACTTAATTTATATATAAAAATTCAAAAATAGCAAGTAACACTTTTTAGAAAATAATTAATTAATTATTTACTATTTTGTCCATGTATTCAAAATTGAACCGAAGTCCGGATACAGGACCCAAAGCCATGAATCGAATCCAATATGACTTGTACAGACTCTGAATGTATTAGACACAATCGGGCCCAAAAACCCATGCTAGGCTTGGACATCAATTGGTCATAATCAATAAAATTACAGGAATTTAAATTTAAATAATATATTTTAAAGTGGTAAAATTGCAATTCACAAAATATACAATAAAATAACTTGTGAAATTTTACATAATAATATTTTGTACAAGGTAGAATTTGAAATACATATATAAATGTACAACAACAATATTTATATATAGACATAAAAAATATAGATATTTATATATATATAATGGATATATACATATAATAATATACATATATACATGTAAAATACTAAATATAAAATATATATATATATATATATATTTATATATATTTATATATATATATATATATATATATATATATATATATATATATATATATATATACAAATACTGTATATATATACATATAAAACAGTAGTATATATATATAATATATATATACATAAATACATATATATATACATATATATATATATATATATATATATATATATATATATATATATATATATATATATATATATATATATACATATATAGATAAATACATATATAATAAAATAAAATAAAAACAAAAATAAAATAAAAAGAAGAGGGAAATGGGGGCTTGAACTCGGCCAGGGGGGTCAGGTTTGAGCGCGCTCGGGCTGGCCAGGGGGGTCAGCCCAAGTCATGTGTTAGGGAATAGATTAGGGTTAGTTTTAGGTTAGAGTTTAGGTTAATGGGTTTTAACACGATAGCATCCCAGTAACCCGTTAACCCTATTGTCCTGTGTCCTGACAGTTAAGGACACAAGAATACACGAGTCTCGTGTCCGGGTCATGTACGACATGTACGGGTCGAGTTGGATGTGTCCAGACTTACCACTACGTTCGTCAGGACGCGGCGAGTCGCATATGTGAAGACGAGACACGAAAACGACACGAAAGAGAACTGACACGTACGTGTCCAAGTCGAGCGGGCTATTAATGTGGCGACATGGCGGAGGAAGCATCGGCGTCGCGGCGCTGGGGTGGCGCTGCACTTGTCTCGACGAGACGTCGAGTGGTGGTGGTCGCAAGCGTCGACGTGGCTGTGGAGGCGTACTAGGGTGGTCGTCAAAGTTAGGGTTAGGGTTAGGGAAAAGTGGGGTGGAGATGGGCTGGTGGTCGTCGGAGATGAACTAGGGTTAGGGTTTCGGTCTGGGGGGTATTATATGGGGAAGGAGGTCGGTTGTGGGACTGAGGCTGGCCGGAAAAGGCGGGTGAAGTCGGTGGTCGTCGGGTTAGCTGACCGGTCGTCGGGGCAGTTGGGAGAGAGAAAAAACGTGGGGGGAGGGGTGATTTCTGGCAAATTACAGCTAGTCCCCCGAAGATTGGGGTCTTGCAAATTAACCTTAAGCCTAACAGTTTGCAAATTATTATTTGCAAATCACAATTAAAATAATTCACTAATTTGTAAACTGATATAATAATAATTTGACAAATTGCATAATGATATTAAAACAAATTTAAATATTACAAAATAATATATTTTGATTTAAAAATCAATTAAAAATTCTAAAAAAATCCTAAAAAAATTTCTAATAATTATTATAAATCATTTTAAAGCTAAATAGGTCATTAACATCTAATTAACACTAAATAAACCAAAATTTAAAAAACAGGGGCTGATACTGTTGGCCGAGGGCGGTCAAATTGTAGGTGAGATTTTGAGCATTTCCTTTAGTTTTCTTACTCTTGGGTTTTGTTGACGGTCTTGTATTCCACCTACATTCGGAGTATAATGGTCGCCTCGACATATTCGGCGAGTGAAGACGAGTTTCTTGTACCACTCATCTGCCTCCGTATCTCGTGATACACGATATCTATCATGTATCCCGACTACGTAGGTGCGTCCTGGATTAAAGTCATGTCTTCGACTGAGTTGTTGGTACTGACTTACTTCGAGATTTAACTCTTGTCCAATTTGTGAGTCAGCGTAGGCAAGCGAGGACGAATCCCTACTCAACAGACTCAGGGTATATTATTCCATATGCCTCATTTTCTTGTATTATATATATGTATTTATTTATTATTTTCTGTATTTATTTAAATTCTGTATATCAAAATATCACTTGTATACGGGATGTTTTCTTTCGATGAGTTATGATTTATACAATATTTAGCATGTGTATTTTGCTCGACTGGCTTTAGGAAATTTCGAGGACGGATTTTTTTTAAGTTGTGGAGAGTTGTGAGACTCGTCTCACAGTATCGGTATTTATATACGGATACGGATACGTATTTTATATTGTATTTCATATTTTCTTTGTTTTCGGAACGCTTTAAAATTTTTCCCAAATTTTAGATTTTCTCCTTGATTGGCATACCATGTACCAGTGTATACCAACGGCATACCGTCCAGATAGATTTTCCACATTTTAGATATTTTCGATTTCAGATATTTTCGTGAATAATATTTCTAATATTTTGATGAATAGTAGTTAGATATTTTGGTGAATAGTATAGATGCATCCTATTATCCATTGGACAATTAGTTTTCTTTCAATGGATGAGATTGACTTAGATTGTGACATGGATCATGATCCAACGATCACGATTAATTCTCCCTTCTATATATACCTATTGAGTTTCTCTCTCCTCTCTCTTTTCTTTCCTTCTTCATTTCCTCTTCACTATCCTTCCTCTTCCTCAAGCTTAGGAAAGCTTGGCCTTGAGGCCTAGAGTGTGGTTTCGGAACCCCTCTTGGTGGTGGAGTAGAAGATAGGCTCGGTTGCTAAAATATAGGCAAGTACATCTTGCTCAAAAGTGACATGACTATGCTTTATTTTTGTTTTTTCATGAAACTAAAGTTTTATTGTTCTATAATATCCTTCTCTAAATTGTTAACCTTGTTTAGTATATAGCACTTATGGTTTTGATCGGTGGTTTTGCATAGATCTGAGTTTCTAGATATGATTTTCGAGTATTTTCATGATTCATTTATCATATCTTTGAATTTGTGAAAACTAATACTTCCATGTTGTAGTAAATTCAATTCTATGCAATTTTGACTTTTGAAAATCCGAATTTCGAGTTAAAATGAAGTTTTTTATGGCCGCACAAGTTTTGTCATTTTTCAAGTTTTTCGTACTGTCTCGAAAAATGGAATTTCGAAGTATACCGTCGTTATACCGATTTTCTCCACAGAAACTTTCTGTCTTTGGCCGGAATTCCAACGGTGTACTACTGTATACCGCCGGTAAACCAAAATTGGCTATTTTAGGCTGTTTTTGTCTGTCGTTGTCTGTTTCCACCCGTTTTTGTCCATTTTGATATTTTCTTCTTCGATTGTAATGAACTCTTAACATGATTAGATGATCTTGTATAGTTAGAGAATGATATACCCCTATACACACTTGACACTAATATATGTTCATAAATTATTTTATGCTATGTACTTATCCTTATTGATTTCTTCTCATATACCATGATATAGTTCCTATTTGATTTTCTGACATGCCGTGGTATGTTTTTCTATTGATTTCTTCTCACATACCATGATATGTATTGCCATGTCTTTTCTGATTTAGTCTGTACATTGGTTGATAGTGCCTGTCATGGCATACTCATGATTTTCGTACATGTCCAGATTCATGGTAGTGGCTCGTAGTAGCGCACTCATGACTTGATTTTCTTATTGATTTTTAGACTAGAGATATGAGTACATGTTCTTTCTTGACACCATGGATATAGCTTGTTGAATGTTTAATCTATTGCATCTTGGCACTGGACAACCGAGTGTGGTATTGTTCTGTGTATCACGTGATGTTAGTACGGAGATGTTCGTAAGTGATAACTTACGATTTACTCGTACATAGCACACGTCATCTTAGGGAATTCTTGAGTGTCTACGACTTGAGAATTTGACATGAATATGATAAGGTAATTGACTAGTAAATTCAGTAGATCGTTGTAGGAGGAACTTCGCATTACCAACCCCGAGCTCCAAGAACCCCATGAGCGTGGCTCAACCCTGCTAGGCAAGAGCTCCATGACCGATCAAGTTTACGCGTATTGATACACGATCGAGTCACATGTCATGCCGGGTTGCGGCACAGTCAGTTATATATTTTCTTTTACAAGTATATGATATAGTTGTTCATGTTATAAGTCAAGACACGTTTCATCTGCCAGCAGTCTTATTGGGCAATAGATGTACTACTCGTACCCCTGGACATCCGGGTATCTGCAGTCAGGTAGTTGTGAAGATCCTCAACTTGCATACTAGTGATTAGGAATGTGATAACCCTAGCTAGTTAATGATAGAAAGTCGTAGGCAATGATTGGTCGTATACTTTTGATTGTATGTTATTATATGCTCTTTGTGTCGTTGAGTTGCCAGAGACTATGTTCTGCTCGGGAAAATATCTGCAACCTCATTCCTTGTTTGGTTTAAGGGTTATGGCTCCCGCCTTCGAGTAGTTCCTAAGTCCCTTGTTGCTCATCGGCTTATTATTCTGTATTGCTATATTGTTCATTATGTCCATTCAGTCATTTATATTCTCGATACGTGCATTGGTACCACACTAGTCTCGACCCACATTTATTTTATATTTGTTATATGTTGTTGTTTTGTTGTTATTTCGTTTGTGGGTTTATGTCGTTCTGTAAACCCCTAAATTTTTCCTACGATTTTTTAAAATAATTTTGTATTTATTTTGTACTTCGTATCTGCACGTCGCATACGAATTCGTATTTGTTGTATTGCGTAGCATGCGAGAATTACGTTTCATATTTGCTCGACGAGTGCGAATATGTGTCGAGGTACATATTTTAGAAAATATTTTTATTATAAATTTTATTTTATATAGGAAAGTACATAAAGGTGATAAATACTTTATTTTGTATAAAAGAGTTATTTTGTTCTCGTTTAAAAATAAGTAGTTGTAGTTTATATGAAATGTATTCCAAATATTTGTAAAATTGAAAATTGGGTTTATTAATATATTTGTTACTTATAAAAGCTATAAGTTAATATTTAATTAATTATCTCGATTTTCAAAATTAATTAATACTATATTTTAATAATTATGAAAATAATATTTGAGATTTGGTTGATTTTATATTTGATTAAATATGATAGTTTAAATTAGAAAAGATTTTATTTGAATTTGAACCAAATGAAGGTTTTATCTACGTCTGATTTAGATTTGAATGATTAAAGTTTAAATCAAATTAAAATTTATATGATAGCATCTAAGGGGAATTTAAATCAATCCTAGTCGTTATCCATCTGGAATTCCCACCTCCTATAAAAGGAGAGGTACTTGCAAACTTTTCCATAACACCAAATTTCACCCATGTGTGTTGTGCATCATGTCTGTGTCCACCGCTCTTATTCCATAATATACATTTACATACTCCTCTCGTGTCGGACAGCACCCCCGACACAAAAATTCTCAACCATGCCGATCCCGACCCGCAACCGTTGTCACCACCCAGACCCGATCACCCCGCCATCACGGAGAACAACCACTATCCCGTTTTGTCACCTTTACCACCACTTTTTCCAGCCGCACCATCACCGAAGAACCCGCACCACAACACCGTCGACCACCTTGGCCGACCACCAAACCCGTCCTCGCGCAGCCCCCGATCATCCCCAAACCCAGAAGCAATGGAGAAAAAAAGAAGGAAAACCTCACCTGGACCCGCGTGACACTGCCAGCCGAAAGACGCCGCCACCCCGGCGTCGCCCACTAGCCTCTCATCGTCGCGACAGCCAAACAACCCGACCGAGTCGCCGGCGAGCGCCCCGCTTTGCCGCACCGCCGCCTTCACAGCCCCGAACTCTACGCCACCACCGTAAATCCGTGCCGCCTCCTAATCTCGGCGTCCGCTGAGCCTTCGCGGTGCCGCCACCGCCTGTCCGGCCCCCCGCCGCACAGATCGCCCCCGTGCGCGCCCCGCGCGCAGGGCCACCCCCGGATGGCCGTCTCCCGCGCTCCATCTCTCCGGCCGAGCGCGCTCTGACCCGAGGGCGCAGAGCCTTCCGTTGGTCGCCCTCCTAGCCTCGCCGGCCACCGGCGCCCATCCGCCCTCCGCCGATAAACTTCCCTCTCCTCATTCTTCCCATCTCTCTCCACCCCCTTTACTTTACTTTCTAATAAAAAGGGGAACAACACATATGCTGTTAGTTGATATTATTATTATTAGTATTACTATTATCATTATTAGTATTGTTTAATTATTATTAGAATTATTATTGTTTTATTAACATTATATTATCATTATTAATTTGATAAATTATCTACAATATATATATAATTTTGTGGAAAATATATTTTATTGACCTTGGCTTATATTGTTTTCAAACTAGGTTCGGAACCCTAAAAATATATATTATATTCTTATAGGATTTGCCCAAAACTTGTTTTTTTCCCCTAAAAATCAATATTTCGATTAATAAAAGGTATTTTATACAATGAAGTCTAGTCTTTTCAATATTTATCTTTACTAATATAGCTTTCGACCTAAAATATTATCTTGATAACCTTAGATTCTTAGCCTAAAACAGATTTTTAGATTTTTGGAAATTATAAAAATTAGTTTGACCAACAAAACATACTTTCAAGTATCATAAATAATTTCTGAATAAATTTTTCTAGATAAGTATATATATATATATATAGATATATATATATAATATATAAGATATATATATATCTATATTAATATATATATTTTATATATATATATATATATATAATATATATATCTATATTATATTAATATAAGATATATATATATTATTTTCATTTCTTCAAATTCTCTCTAGATTAGGAAATCTGATCTGACTATCTACGTTCCTACCTTCACGCTCGTCGGACCCTTTCACATCGAGCATGGCTATTGGACAACCGAGACATTCAGAACATCGCACCACCAGGCGACACACCAGCAAGATACCTTGCCATTATACTGTTTATTCAGTCTGCATTTTTATTACATATCACTGTTCATTATTTTCAGTTCTTAAAATCTCCTGATTTACTATGTGATCGGATATTAGCTTACTTTGTTGTTATCCTTGATTGCATATGACCCTGAGTTAAGGGACTACTGTTTGTAGTGTATTGCATATACCTTGACACAGTTGTACCACAGGATGTGTAAGATGAGTGGCACGTAGAGGTCCTTGCGTGTTGGCTAATCACCGTGTGTATGCGTTAGGTCTAACTGTCAATAGTTGTATATTAGAAGACTTGACGGTTATAGTGTTCATAGTCGTGGATACGACATGGGTACATTGGTGGGAAAACATTTTTTTTATCGTGTAGAGTCAAGGGAGAAGAAGTGGGCATGAAGAAGTATGGAGAAGAAGTGGCAGAAGGAGGGAGAAAAGTGGGCAGGAAGAGGAGGGGAAGCAGCAAAGCCTGCGGCATGACCTGGAGGAAGTACGAGGTTTCTTCACATCCGTAGGAACTATAAGGATATATCTTTTCACAACATGTCACCTTGTCAAAGACCCTTAATGTAACAACCATGTTACCACGGTGTTGGAAGCTAACATGTCATAATTTCTAAGCCGTGTGTTTGACTAATCCTCCCAACTCTTTCCTCCTATGTAGTAATCTTGTTTTCTTATGAAGTTCAAGACGGCATATTTTTCTATTACGAGTCACTATATGCCATCTTGAATAGAAACTCTGTTTCACATTTGGTTCTTAATACCAGAAGGTAGAGCCAATGTGAAGCAGAGCTTCATATTCAGAATGAGAAATGAAAAAATTTGATTGGTTGTGGACGATACGAATACTTTAACAAAGGAGACTACCATGCTGTCAGGAACCTCACTCGAGCTCTACACGAAAGATGTCCACTTGAGCTCTGGGGCAAAGTTTTGGCTCAGAGCAAGAATCTTTTGACGGAGCACACCACCATGCTGTCAAAAAAAAGTAACGGTGAGAGACCCATCATAGTAGGACGTATACTCTGACAATATCTCCTCAACCTCAATCCCACTACTGATATCATTCTTGTAAAGTGATCTCTCAGAGTATTCTCCTACTCAGATGGATCTCTCAGAGTATCCTCTCCGGTTGGTTGTCGAGCCATAGGATACAGAATCTAAAATACAGAATCCAAATACAAAATACAGAATCCAATCCTGGGTTCACCGAAAATACAAAACAAAGATTACACAACAGTTCTAATTCATATGTGTTTTAAGTGTGAGAACAGATGGCTCAGAACACACCCAAAATTCATTCTAGCAGCATTAGTGTGAATCATCTATGTTCTGTACATATGGTGTAGTATACGTCTTAACGAATCTAGTATCTAGTATCTGAAGAATGTAACAGAATCAAGATGAACTCACATAATGTAATACTAAAATATCATCTACTACTATATAAGATATAGTGCTAGGTTTTATATCATCATTGCCGAGGGATGAGGGTCGAGGACAGTCAACTTTATCTAACGGCTATATAGTTTTTTGCCTCGCCAGTCGAATGGCTTAGGGACTATGTCCTGATCACCATGCCGTACCATAGTTTCTGCCTCGCTAGTCGAATGGCTGCAGGAACTATGTCCCGACACCATGTTACCAATTAACCACCCACAAAACTACTTGTTACAAATATCGGCACTACGATGCGTTCGAATCGGAGTATCACATTTTTTCGGTGTTGGAAAACAAATAATTATTACTAAATTACCAATTTTTTGGCACTATCGGTGTCCCTGACCAAGCCCCCCCTACACCACCCTAACCCGAACCCTAACCCTCCCACACCCCATGCTCCCCTCCCCCAGCCCGCCCCACCTCCCCTGCCCCTACCCTCAGCCCGCCCACATACCCACCCCTAACCTGAACCCTACCCCTAGCTCCTCCCCCAGCCGCCCTCGTGCCCCCCTTGCCCCACCCCCCCTCACCTCCGACCACCCGTATCCCCCCGCCCCTTCCCTCGAGCCACGCGTACCCCCCAACCATAACAACCAAAAACAGCCGAAGAGAGATAGAGATAGAGAGGGATAGAGAGAGGGAGGGGAAGAGTACCACATACCGGAGGAGGAGAGTCTTCGAGAGAGTGAGAGTCGCCGGAGAGAGTGAGAGCGCCGGAGAGAGTGAGAGCAGAGGGGGAAGGGGAGAGAGTGAGAGAGTAAAATAGGAGAAATGAACCCTAACCCAAACCCTAACCCTAGCTCCCCCCCCCAGCTTCCCTTGTCCCCCCTGTCCCACCCCTCCAAGCCACCCCATATCACCCCCCAACCACCGTATCCCCCTGCACCTCCCCCCGAGCCACCTGCACCCCCCAAACCAACAACCAAAACAGTCGAGAGAGAGAGAGAGAGAGGGGAAGGGGGAGAGTCACGTACCAGAGAGAGGGAGAGTCGTCGGAGAGAGTGAGTGTCGTCGGAGAGAGTGAGAAGCGCCGAGAGAGTAAGAGCGCCGGAGGGGGAGAAGAGAGAGTGAGAGAGTAAAATAGAAGAAATGAATCGGTAGTGGGGGATATAATTAGAATTTACCGCGCTGTCACAACCGTCGCTAAGTTAGTCGCTATTAGCGATGTCAGAGTGACGACTAGACCATGTGATATATACGTCTTGTTACGTTGCTTAGGTCGTCGCGAGTAGCGACTATTAGCACACGTTTAGAGAAAACCGCTAATGAACACAATTTAGCGACGGTAATCGAACGTCGCTAAATATATGTCGCTAATTTAGCAGATTTTAGTAGTGTTGGGTGGCGAAGAACATTTCTTGTCGTATGGGCTTCGATTGTACTTTCCTTGTAACCCGGAAGCTCCGCTGGAGATACGGGTATGTTAGCCTCTCATCAGGTTGCTACGTCATTTTTGAACGTCATGTACTATGGTCACTGGGACCCAAGTGGGGACTATACCAGATCCCATTTACAGTCAGGGCTCATGCGACGAAAGGTTGTTCTCACTGCATGTTCACTTTAGTACGGTTAGGTTGCCTTATTTAGTCTGGTCACTTTCTTTGATTGTGGTATACGTTATATCAGTATTTATATGGCATGTTTATTGTTTCTTGTTACTCCCTCTGAGGACCTGTTATCTCTCCAGGTGTGTGCTTCTGTGATAGTTGCAGGTGTTCTAGTCGAGGCCGTGATTTTCTCCATCATTTCGAAGATGATTGCACTTGGCTAGTCTTGTTATTTCATCTATTCCTTCTTGTACCTTTTATTTGAGATAGTTGGTAGTGGACTTTGTCTCCGCCCAACGTATTGTACACAGACTTATTATAGTTGATTTTATGATATCTTTATTCTTCATTGTGATGAGATTGATTACTCTTGGTTTACTGCATTTTACAGCTTATGTATACATACGAGTTTTCATATATTGGGAGTATATCTCGTATGTATCAGCTGGCGGATACGTACGTAGTCCTAAGTATTTTGGGACTGGGCGTTACATGTTTTTGTGGTGGCCCATGCAGGTCAAGTTTCACTTTGGTCACGTAATTGTACCGATGTGAGCCTGCAATATAGGATTAGAGTCTAAAATCTCATCCCCTACTGACATCCTCTCTTGCCTTCAAATCCGAACTTTCGTTCGACCTTCTTGAATTGCATCTTGCTTGACTCCTTCTACCGTAAATCTTAGTTTTGCGTTAGTAAGATGACTACACTAGTATATGCTCATAGGCAACACATGGCTAACATTGGTTATATTGGCAATTGGAATATTTAAGACTCTAGTTAAGTTAAAAGGTTGTTTTTTCTAAAAAGTGTGATTTAATGATTATTTTGTAAAGTAGGAGTACCAAGGAAGTTTTAATCTTGGAGTTTCTAAATAGTAAACACTATATAGGATTAAAATAAAAAATAAAAAAACTAATATATATATATATATATATATATATATAATATATATATAATATAGCTAGATCTTATACCATTGATTTAAGAATTGATTATTAATTTTCGAGTTGTGATATTTATGATTTATTGAGTTATAGTTATACTCCTTGAACAGTTATTAATTTGGTTTGAAAATGATCTTAGATTTCAAATGTGTTGTGAAATTATTTAAATTGCATCGTACAACTTGCGATTTCCGTGTTTAGTAAATTTGATTTTAAGTGGAAGAAATGAGTAAATTTTTGTTTATAGTATTTGAAAGTTATGAAAACAATTTTGAGATTTTTCTTTATTTTAAATTGTGTCCTATGATTGAATTACGAATCTATTTATATTTTGTTTTTTTTTTTGTTTTAAAAAATTGTGAATTTGGATATCAATTTTGTTTTAAAAAATGATTTTATGACTTTTTAGTTTAAATGTTGAATTGCTAATATCACACATTTTGAAATCAATAAAATATATTAATGATGTGATAAGTTATTTTGATTGATCAATAAAGTTTATCATTACAAGTTGTGATATGTTGAAATGACTTAGGATGAATAGAAGCTAAAATTTTATGAGTGCATTAAAATATGGAGCTTAAATTTTGAGATTGCTTTGTATGTGCTAGAATTTAACTAGGGAGCTATTAATTTATGTAGAGTTTTAAAGTTATGATTGAGTATGGATATTTTATATATTGATTCATGATTTATGAACTCTTGAGTTAAAGTTGAATTGAAAATGTAAAATTTTGAAAAAGTCAGTTTGTACATAATAAAGATGCTTTGAGATTTATGAAAGTGATTTAATTTTTTTTATGATGAATTTGAACGCTTGGAGTGAATACAAATTTTGGTATTTTTTTTCTTCTTGAAAGTGTGTTTTGAAACTTTTGGAGGAAACTTGAGCTAAAATCTTGATGGTAGGCCATCAAGATAGCTCTAATAAGATAGGTGTACTCCACACTGATTGCCATACCACTCATGACCATGATAGTAGTATGTACACAAAGTGTTGTTAGTCATCTACCAAACTAGGTGACTGTATCCTAACATTGACTCACCGACCATTCCCCGTGACCACTAACCGTTAGCGGATTGAATAACGAATTGATCGCTCCTTGACTGTATCATCTAGAAAACTATTTTCCTCACTAGACCGTGTCCCTAATTTATTATTTTTACTGGATTCTTAACTAATTTTACTTCATACTTCAACTTGATCTTCCTATTTTGTGCATTAGTTTCCACCTCATGAACTCCCAATTTCTATTAGATCTTCTGGCATCCCCTACCGTGACTTGGATATTTGGAGTACACACATAGACTTTCTTTCCAACAAAATTCATATGTAAGACCTAGACAAACTCACCTCATGGAGACATATCATGTCCCACTAAAACACGCCTCCTTGTACATTATTTTCATGATATGACTTTCGAGTCATAAAGGCTAGACTGTAACCTCTACCATGATACCGATATATTTTTCGACCAAGGATAGAGACTCCAGCCTCGACTCAATTCTTTTCGAACCAATATGTGCTTTTGTTCTACTTAATTCCTTAAATGCTTAACTTTGTGCCTTACCCATTGTCCCATCACACCACTAGTTTACTCTTGTAAGTTGGGTAGAGTACCTCACAACCTACAACCTTGCCTTGTGACCCATATGGATAATTTACTTACATTGTAGAATTTGCAAGACTCAACCCATTTAACCAACCAAGTCATAGATAAGGAAACACTAGAACCACTGCATAGGTCCGAACTTTGGGCAAGACCCAATTTTTAAAGGATCTTGGACGATTTAATTTCCTTCATCATCCACTGCTTATATTTGGACTATCTTATGTTGTTATTATAGTCTAGTTTTGCAAGCTTACTCTTATCGAGCTTGTTCATGACCCATGTTTATTGTGGGCGCCGACTAATACATTGTCTAATCAGAACTGACGGTTATGGTCCGATCAACCATAGTGCACTTGGTACGCTTTTTGTATATTGTCAACGTGGATGAAGACATAGTTAACTTGGCCCTATGGTCCCCCCGACTGCCTTGGCAATTCTTTTGGAACTTATCCAGTCGTCTTTGAACCACTCATTCGAATTCGATGATGTCTTCTTTGAATTCTTTATTTTGCCTTTCGCCTGTTTAGAAAGCAAACACTCGTACTTGATATTCTCTTAGTTGTCTACTGTCTATTGTCACGATAGTTAGCCATTACCAACCGATGTGACTGTAACCCAATCTCGAGTTAATCGTCCTCCTCGTGATACTACATTCATTATCACGACTTCTAATCATTCTTGAGACTTAAGAATAATTCAAATCATTTCCTTAATCAAACCTAAACCCAGACGACCATATTTTCTCAAGGAACCATACCTCCCAAATCCCTAAGTTATTCTCTTAGATCCACCCAAGCCTTATTATTTTCGAATGTGTTATCATGATTGTCTTAGCTAGCGACCCTCGTCCTTTACCATATTCGTGAATTATTTTCCTATTTAACGAATTCATGACCTTCTAATAGCACATTTTTGTTAAACACCATTTTTCTTGCCTCGCCAAATAAAGTGGCCATACTTCTTATCGTTAACTCTTGTACCCTACCTATTCCTAAATTTCGAGAACAAAATTCTTGTAAGTTGGTAGGATGTAAACCCCTAAATTTTTACTACGATTTAAAAAAAATAATTTGTATCAT